>CM042474.1:64171935-64789435 GCA_023621385.1 Quercus gilva | reverse complement strand
TGAAACTGGTCTATCTCTTCGTCCAATGACAAGCGCGAGGAGGCAACTCCCTATTTTGCTGCGGCTACTGCTTCGAGAGGGATTTGTTGTAATGGTATTACGAGCAGAGGAAGGATTTGGTGAACTGGTAATATGATAGGGGGAAGGTCTTTTCGGGCCAAGAAATCCAACTTTGACACGTCAATACGATTTATCAGAGGATCACCAACTCGGATGGCGTGGCCGACCTCTTGAAAAATCTTCGAAATGGGATCAAAATCTAGGATCAAATGGACAGCCTGCAATTGTCGGTCCTCGCTCATAAAAATTTTTGACTGGAGCAGGTAGTTGAGGGCCGCAACACTGGTAAGACTAAGCCGAGGGGCGACTTATCTCCTATCTGCAGAAATAGTCGGGAAACCAAACACAATTAGATAATTGAAGTTCATTATCAAAGGAAAGTAAAATGAAGGACATGGGTAGGGTTAAAAATCTAAGTCTTTTGTTAAGGAACCTAACTCTAAGGTACCCAACCTAGCTCTCTCTCTTGGGTTGGGCAGTGGAGACCATCGTGCCATGTCCCTGAAGCGATGAGGTAGTCATCTTTCATCCCTTTGTTGGATTTAGGGAGGCACGAGATGAGCTTGACAATGGGCAACCTAGACTTGAGGTAAAACCCTCCGTCGGCTTGTGAGTGACACTCGTACATGTGGACCACGTCGTGCCATATGAGTCCTAATTTGAGATACTCGTTAAGAGCATCAACGCAGCCTAGGACTCTAAACATATTAGGTGTGCACTGATGGGAACACAGCCTATGATTAATAAGGTAGTCTCGGATTATCCTACCCATAGGAAGGGTCATCCCTCCTTCTATGAAAGCTATTATAGGGATGACGACTTCCCCCTCCCCTCTATGTGCATTTGTTCTCGGGAACAATACCGCAGACCGAGTTCCTAGAGTATATGGAATCTCTGTTTAAAAGCTTCTATTTTGGCAGAGGAATCTACTAGACTCTCGAATCTATCCATTTGGATAAACCTAATATGAAATGACTAAGATTTGTAAATAAGGAACTGAGAACTAGAAGGCCGAGGAGACTGGCCAAGGATAAAAAGAGGTATTTAGCAAGAATGTAAATTCCCAGGGATTGAAATATATACTAATCTTTGATACCTTTGAAAAAGTTTTCGAAGATCTCTTGAGGAAAGGGTGTGAAAGGTTGTGTATCTTAGAGAGGTGTTGAGAGCTTAAGTGTGTGATATCTCTGGAAACTTGAAGACTTGTAAGATGGAGAAAAGATTTCTTCGAACGCTTTATATAGGGAATGAAAGTAAATGGGAGTTATCCCGCTTAAAATTCCAGGAAAAAGCTCAGTCGTTGGATTTGTGCTTCACCGTTAGATTTGGGAAACAAAGCACCGCCTAGAGCAATTAATGACGCTTTGTGGGCTTCGAAACGGCAGGAGCAATTATGGGGCTCGTAAAATAGCGTTCTCGCACGTGCGAGTCAAGGGATCAATTGGTGTAACTTCTTAAAAATCAAAACCCCATTTATCTCCTCGGATGAGAGGGAAAAAAAACTAGAGTTATGAGGGGCTATTGTAGGGCTAGGGGCCCGAAACACATATTGGGCCTAAGGCCCTATTCGAGGAGGTAAGTAATCTAGAGATGCGGGAGTAGTACAAAATGGTTTGAGTTAAAGACTTTATGAACAGAGCATGGATGTGATGGTGGTCCGAGGAGTAGTGTCTCCTCGAACAAACTAAAAATAAGTCAAGTATAGATCCTAATGATCAAGGTAATCTTCTAGGAGACTCCATTGATGAGGACATGCATCGTACACATATAAAGAGTGATGGAAACTCAGAAACATCTAAGGAAAAGCTGCTACCATCGCATTAAATGCATTGCAGCTATTTTTCTAGCTGCATTTATGTAGAAAAGACCCCTGAACAGTGTTACCTTGACAACCACAACTCACAGAAGGCCAGAGGAGGTGTCTGATGGGACAAGTTCTCAAGTAGCAACCAAAATTATCGACAAGTGTAGAGTAAAGATAGTCCAAGAGGGACTATATAATAAGAGAGACCCTTTATGAGAGGGGAGAGAGAGAGAGAGAGAGGAAGGAACACTGTAACAATCTAAATAATATTTATACTCAGTCTCACCCAGTTTACAGGAACGTTAACCTCCTCGGACTGTGAACTTATTCATATTTGTGTCTGTTATTTTGTTTAAATCTTCTATTCACTCCATACTAGTCGTTGTTCAATTCATTAGAGCTCAGTTCTTCAACCCACTCTCTACAAATTTATTGCATTGGGCTCATTAGGCCCATATCCCATACCTTTTGGGCTTGAGTTGTAAAACATGACCCTACATATATAATATAGTATATTTTATAGTATCACTTTTTATATGAATATTTGATAATATACTAAAATTTACCCTATTATCCGCATTTGAAGCTAGACCTCACGCTAAATGAGGGCTTCTCTAGACAGTATTGCATGTACTCTCTCCTACACTTTCGTAAAAATGCAAAACAAGTCAAGCACAATGTACTTTTACTAAAAATCATGGCTGCTTCACTTCCTCACAATTATCACCATTCTCACCCTAACTTAGCATGAACAGCGAGGAAAGGAATAGAAAAGCATGAAAATAACAATTTTATAATATTTATTTCCTTTCCGTGGGAGCTTTAATGAAATGAATGAGAAGTCCATTTTTTTGGGAGTTTAAAGTAGTAACGAATGAAATGGAAAGAAGTGAACACTAAGGGTCCGTTTGGATATTGCTTATTTTGCTGAAAACTGAAAATTGAAAACTAAAAACGGAAAACTGAAAACAGAAAATAATAAAAAATTAATAAAAAATTACTGTTCACACGCGGGTTACTGTTCATTTGCCTAATTGAATTGTTCATGTCCCATGAACAGTGCAATAGGCGCTGGTTTAACAAAAAAAAAAAAAAAAAAGGTGAAAAATGCAAAACGTGGCCGTGGACTCTGGATCCAAACGCTCACTAATAAGTATTGTTATTTAAAATATTAGGTAAAAGTAATTGTTTAACAAAAATATAATGATATAGAAAAAAACAAAAATATAATGATAATCCTAAAAAAAATTGTTAGTTTTGCTTCCAATCACGCTGCTAATCAATAGAACATTATGACTGAAACAATGTATAAAATTTTATTTCTATTGTTTGAGTGAATAATATTACATAAAAGCCTGCAAAAATCTCTCTTAATAAATTTTTATTTTTATTTTTTGAGAAACAATAAAATTTTATTTCTAAGTGTTATATATTTTCTTTAAAAAAATGACACGCTCATATTAGTAATATCAACATCAATTTAAGCCTGTGACAAAAATTGAGAAATTTGGTATATTTAATGGGGATCCAAGTGTTGGTTGGTTGAAGACAGTTGATCAGTACTATGTTGGCTCCAACAATTCCATCCAGGTCTCTCTCTCTCTTTCCCTTTTTGTCTTTGTTATGAATTTGATTGAAGATGAAACTTAAACATGTTGTTTTTGGCTGTGTAGGGGGCTTGTGTGCAAAATGTATTGGATTCTCTAGTGCCTGCACTATTGGCTGACCAGAATCGAAAGTTTTCTATGTTGAACAGGCAAGTTTGTTGGTCCAATTGATATTTCTCATTTTAAAAGCTATAATATATTGTACTGGGGTACCGACTACTAGGCCTGTTCGTTGATCCACCGGCGCCGACTAAAACCGGTCTGACCGTATTTATATATGTTGCACTATATGGCGTGCTCCGTGCTTACTGCTCTACCTCTACTGCTCTCAGTTTCTCTGTTAAAAAAAATATGGCATGCTGAGCACGTCGTGTGACACTACTCTCTAAGCTCAGTTTCTCACAATCTCACCCGTGTGAGAAGTTAAAAAAATGTAACGTTAGTTTGCCTTACAAAATTAAAAAATGTTAGCATGTGTCAATCCCCAAGTCTAAAAAGTCTCACTCACTCTCTTAGGTCTTGTCTAAGACTCTAAGGCTCTAAACTGTCTTGCATTTAAAAAAGATTTTAAAAAAAAAAAAAAAAAAACGATGCCGTATTTGGTAAGTGTTTTAGTCACTGTGTAATATATATATATATATATTGTTTAATTTCAGCCACACACGTACCCTTAGTCCTGACTGAGTTAGACTCTAACTTGTCTCTTTCTCTCTTTTTTAGACTTTTGCTCTTAGGGTCCGTTTGTTTTGGTGGTAAATGATTTCCGGAAATCATTTACCACCTGACCCCAGTGTTTGGTAGGGGAGGAAAATTTTAATTTCTGGAAAATTAGCTTCAGTTTGACCATATTTACGCCTTTGACCCGGAAATGATTTTACGCTCTTATTTTCCCTTCAAATCATTTCCGGAAATCGCACAGCACGCACAAAAGAGAGAAACAAACGAGAGAGCCAAAGAAGTTGAGAGAGAACGCACAAAAGAGAGAGCCAAGAAACTTGAAGAACTCATCCTCCACGGCGAGACCATCCGAGAAATCAGCACCGGAGCTCCACGCCGAGAGAAGAGACCAAACCCGTTCCACATCCCGATCCACGCCGTTCCACCACCACCACTCATAACCACGCAGTCCGATCCGAGAAACCCAGACCTCACCGAGCCGCTCAACGCCGTTCCACCACCACCCTTCATAACCACGCAGTCCGATCCGAGAAACCTAGACCCATCGCCTTCGACTCACGAACCGACGAACCCAGACCCATCGCCTCCTCGAGCTCGCCGATCCATGAACCAGACCCATCGCCTCCACACTCTCTTTTCCTCGATCTCTCCGTTTTTTTTTAGTTGTTGTTGTTGTTGTTGTTGTTGTTGAATTTCCGGAATTTGCTGCTGAAAATTGTTGTTGAATTGGATGTGATGTTGAAATTTTTTGTAATAATGTGAAAAATTTTCCGGAAATAGCATTTTCAGAATACATCCAAACACATGAAAATATTTTCCACAACAATTTTCATAATTTAACCAAACACTTAAAAATATTTTCCTTTTCCGGAAAATAGCATTTCCAGAAAATATGTATTTTTCGGAAAACGTTTTACACGAAACAAACACAGCCTTAGACTCAACTCACGAACGAAATTGGAATTTAACCATAAAATCTCAACTATATAGTTAGTAGGCCTTGTTCTGAAAGTATATAACATACTAACATATCGAGTCTCAAAGACTCAATTTTGGGCCATAAATTGAGTCTTTAAGACTTGGTTTTCATCTTTTCCTCAAATCTGATGTGGCATTTTTTCCACATGGCGACTATATGGAAATCGAGTATTTAAAACTCGATTTATAACCCTTATATATAAACTGAAAACACATCAGAGAAGACACCACAATATTAGAGAAGAACCCAGAGAGAAAAAAAAAAAAAGAAAAGAAAAAAAGAGAGAGAGAGAGAAGATCGAGATCGGAGTGGGTGGCTTCTGACCACCATCGTGCGCGAGACCCAGGCCGCGCGCAACCCAGGCGTCGCGTAGCCCAGGCTGCGCGCGCGGCTCTTTCTCTCCCTCTGATCTAAGTCTCTAGGATCGCGTGGCTCTTTCTCTCCCTCTGATCTGAGTCTCTAGGATTGGGATCGTTGTGTTTAGGATTTCTTAAATTTGTTTTTGGGTATTTCAGCTTGTACATGATACTTAAATTTTTTTTAAATTTTTTTGGTTTATAAATCGAGCCTTAGAGACTCGATTTCCATGTGATCGCCACGTGGAAAAAGATGCCACATCAGACCCGATCAGACCATGGAAATCGAGTCTCAAATACTCGATTTACAGGCCTAAAATCGAGTCTTTCAGACTCGAGATGTTACTAAACTATATACTTTCCAAACCGGGCCAACTAACTATAAAGTTTGATTCTTATGCCTAGTTACCCAAATTCCCCCTCAACTCACTCATCAATCACTCAACTCAGTCACATTTATTTTCTTCCAAGTTCCAACCCCTAAGCTCGCTGAACAAAGTCTCTCAATCTCAGAAATCAGAATGTCATTCTCCCACCCAACCATTTTTCTCCTCTTTTGCTCTCAGTCCATAATTTTTCTTCCAAACCCTAATCCCGCCGAACAAATAGTAAAGTTTCCTTCTCAATCTCAGATTCTCAGGCTCCTACCTAACCATTTTTCTCTAATCTTTTGCCTTCAGCGACATAATTTTTTTTTCCATACCCTAATCCCGCCGAGCAAACAGTAGTTTTTCCCTCTTAAATTCTCAATCTTAGGCTCCCAGTCCCACCTATGAGCCAACCTTCTACTCTTTAAGAACACAAGCTCTCACTTCTCAGTCTCATTCACTCATCAAGACTCGTCTTTGATTCTCAGTCTCTCTCTCACAAAGAAAGACTTTCCTCTTAGTCAATCTCTTTCTCATCTTCGTTCTCCATCGTGGCTTTGCCACTATATAGTTCTGTCTTTGGTAACCCTAACCCCTAATTTTTTTGGTTTTCTTTTGAGTTCACTGAATGTTTCTTGTTGATTCTAATTTTTATTTTGTTTGGGTTATTTTCTTGTAATTTCAGGGGTAATTTAAGAGATTCAGCTTCAGCCTAGTAAAAGACTAAATCTCAAAGGCTTAAAGAGTTCCTAGGTATTTTCTCATACTATTTATATATTTTTTTTAGTTCACTAATGTTTGATTTTTTTTCCTATACTGTTTGATTTTGTCCCTAGGGTTCAAAGATTGTAAATTTATTTGTTGATCATCCTATTAATTGATTATACTGTTGTGATTTTAGTTTTTTATATCATGCTAATATGTTGTGATTTTAGTTGATTATCTTGTTGTTGTGATTTTAGCCCTGAGAAAGCTGCCTGTATAGTTTTTGTTTACTAATATTTTATTGAAATTAGTGTATGACTGCGTGTTTAAGTTAAAGGTTGCTTGCATAATTTATTTGTTGTTGATTCCTTAATTACTATGTATATGTGATTGTTATTTATATTGATGTAATTAGATCATGGCTGCTTGTGCTTCTTCTTCCACTCGCTCTACTGAGCCTACTCCTAGTTCATGTGTTGAGGCTAATCAACCAAATACACAATCTCCCATTCCACCATCAGGTGCTGCACTCCCTCAAGCACAAAAAAAAAAAAACTCAACAAGCTACTATTAATGGTGGTAAAGAGCCTTCTAAGATATGGGACCATTTCTCTAAAATAGAGGGATGTGACCCCCTTTACCCTAAGTCACAGTGCAACTATTGTAAAAGAAATTATAATTGTCACCCAAAGAGAAATGGAACCTCTGCCATATGGTCCCATATAAAATTTGGTAGTAAGAAGTATCCTTATAGGCGTGATAAAGGCCAAACCACTTTGAGTTACCAAAGTAAAAAAAACAAGGGGGAGGGAGAGGGTGGTAATAAGCTGGTGTTGAGGAAGTGTAGTGTGGAAAGACTAAGGATGGCCTTGGCTAGGATGATAGTTGTTGATGAACTACCTTTTAGGTTTGTTGAACATGGTGGGTTCATTGATTTTATGGCAGAGATAAAGCCTAGGTTTGAAGTTCCTTCCCGGGTTACTATTGCAAGGGTTTGTCTCAGACTTTACATTAGGGAGAAGGAGAGTTTGAAAAAGGTTTTAATGGCTAGTCAAAGGGTGTGTTTGACAACTGATACTTGGACTTCAATCCAAAATCTTAATTATTTTTGTTTGACTGCACATTATATTGATGTTAATTGGGTTTATCATAAAAAGATTTTGAATTTCTGCCTAGTACCTGATCATAAGGTGAGACCATTGGTAGGGTGGTTGAGTCTTGTTTACTTCAATAGGGGATTGATCATATATTTACAATTACTGTTGATAATGCAAGTTCAAATGATGTGGCCATAGAATATCTTAGGAGGAAAACAAAAGGATAGGGTGGGTAGCCTCTTGGATTGTGAGTTCCTTCATATGCGTTGTTGTGCCCATATTTTAAATTTAATTGTGTAAGATGGGCTAAAGAACCTTAATGAGTCAATTGCTAAGGTTCGTAATGGTGTGAGGTATGTGAAATCCTTTCCTAATAAATTTGAAAAGTTTAAGGCATGTGTTGAAAAAGAAAAAATTCAAAGTAAAAATTTGTTGTGTCATGATGTGTCTACTAGGTGGAAGTCAACTAACTTGATGTTAGAAAGTGCACTAAAGTTTGTGGTTGCATTTGAAAGGATGGAGGAAGATAATGGGCATTTCCTTCGTTATTTTGAGGATCCATCTAGCGGCCCCCCTCAGTTTTTAGATTGGGAAAATGTAAGACTTTTTACAAAGTTTCTTGGTATGTTCTATGAAACAACTTTAAGATTTTCTGGTTTCTTGTTTGTGACTACTAATGTGTATTTCCATGAGCTTGTCAGTCTTTAAGACCAGTTAAATCAATTGTGTAATGGTAGGGGTGATCCTTTGTTAAAGGGTATGGCACAAAAAATGAAATTAAAGTATGATAAGTATTGGGGAAGTGTTGATAGGATAAATCCAATGTTGTTTGTGGCTGTTGTGGTTGATCCTAGATATAAATTGAAATATGTGAGGTTTTGGTTTAAGCAATGGTATGACAAGGAGAAGGCTAATGAGTTAGGATTGAGAGTTAAGGAAGTTTTGAATAGATTGTACAAGCACTATAGTGGAGCAATGGGGACCCCATGTGGTACTAGTGCTAGTGGGACTAGTGAGTTTGGTACTAGTGATATTGCTGCCATGTTCTCCATGCTATAAGTGGTTTTGGTAGTGCAGAAGAGAGGATGAGGAGGTACAATAACATTTACAAATAGCACTTAGCAGATGAGGATAGTGTAGAATGCAAATTTGAATTGGACTGATACTTGTTAGAAGTTAGTGTAGATCCGGAGACAGAAGGCTTTGATATTCTTGATTGGTGGAGGGTGAATTCTTCAAGATATAGGATCCTTTCTCAAGTTGCCCATGATGTTTTGGCAATTCTCGTCTCTACTGTTGCATCAGAATTTGCATTTAGCATAGAAGTCGTGTCTTGGATCCTTTCCATAGCTCATTGTCTCCTAATACTGTTGAAACTTTGATTTGTATACAAAATTGGTTGAGGTCCAAGGATTCAACTGAACCAATTAACCTACGGGAGGCAATGGATGAAGTGGAAAACTATGAACTTGAATTGAGTAATGTGTTTATATTCTTTTCTAATTTTTTTCTACTTTTGTTATTTATAAATTCTCTTGTATTTTTTTTTTGATTATTTATTTATTTGTGAGTTATTATTTATATACAATTTTTTTTTTCTTTTCTCTTTTAGAGCTTGCACCAAAATCTACTGTAGGTACAGATTCTATTTTAGACTAGTTTGGAAGGTAGGGTTGTTTTTTGGACTTAGCTACCTAAGGTAACTTAGAAATTTCATGTAATTTACTTATGTTTGTTGGCTGCTGTTTGTAATGGTGTTAATTGTCATGTATTGCTTTCTACTTTCTACTTATCATTATTTTTTGGGGATTGAAATTGTAGGGATGAAGTTTTTTGTATATGATGACTTAAGAGTTGGAGTTGTTGGCTGGCTGATTGCACAAATTTTTTGTGGTTGAATTGTTGATTTAATCATGGAGAGGACCAAGTTGGCTGGCTGGTGCTTGGGCTATTGCTGGTTGCTGCTTGCTAGTTTGATGCTTTTTTGCTGCTCTCTCCTTTATTTTTGTTTACTAGATGCACACATAACAACACAAGTACTGAACACTTGAAAATTATTAGACTATTAGTCTTATTAGACTAGACTGCCTCCATTTTTTGTGAAAAATATGTAATTGTGTAGTGTATCAACTGTATATTGTCCAACATCCATTATGTATATTTGTATAATGCTTTCCAAGCACTACTTTGTAGTGCTACACTACTCCTCCTTGAGGTTGTGCTACTGCTTGTCTTTGATGTGATTATTATGATATAAATATTAATGTTAATGTTGCTGCCATGCTAGAATTCTCTTTTTATGGTTGAAACTTGATATTTTATAATTGTGTGTTTGATTTGGAATGTTGTGACAGGTTTAGATTTATTAATATGTGATAATGTGTTTAATAAACACAAGTTTAATTTGACAGGTTAAATTTAAGTTATAGTTGAGACTTGATACTCTATAATTATGTATTTGATTTGAAATGTTATGAGTCTTGTGACAGGTTTGGAGTTGTCTTTTTGTGATTGTGACTAGATAAAGAAGTCTGTTAAAAAGAAGTCTATTAAAAAAAAGTCAACATGGGCTTAAAATGCTATTTTTTAAAGGCCCAAAAGCCCAAAACTTAGAATAGTCAATTTTAAAAGTCCAACCCATACAACCGAACTAATCGCACTGAGCCGTTATGATTAACCGCACCTTGTGTAGACCGGTTCTTACTTTCCAAAAGTGAGGTGCAGTCAAGCATAGGGTAAAACCGCACCTTATAGGTGTGGTGCAAAAAATCTCTCCAAAACCGATCGAACCAAATCGTGTACACCCCTCGTCATTCTAAATAGTTTGGTGTGGCATATCTTTCATTCTTCAGTTCTTGTAGCTTGCCATGGATGGTGGGTGTGATAACTTTCTTAACTTAAAAAAAAATTCACTAATCTTTTGGCTTATATGTTTAGATTTAGCTTTAAATTACTGACATTTCATGATTTTCATTGCATGCTTTTGAATCCTACAGGAGAATCAGCCATAGAACTCACCACCTGAACTATGGGAGTGTAGAGAATGACAAGTCATGGATCCCGGTATTATCTCTGATCCATTGTTTCAAAAAATGTCAACAACTGGTTCAGTATGGGCGGATTTAGAAGTTTTTTTATTGAGTCTAAGTTGTTCCAGTTGGTGGTGGAGGAAGGAGGGAACTTTTTCTCCCTCAAGATTTTTGAACGGGGAAAATATTACATGCAATCGGTTTTTTTGGGTAGGAATGCAGCATGGTGGGTAATGCGGAGTCTAGAACACATCGTGGTTGGGGTTAATCCGAAGCAATTTTTCACGTTCAGGGATGGTGATACGGCATACACTTTGCAACGGGGGTCCAACCCGTTTGGACAGTACTTATCTGTGACAGAGCTTAAGGTAGGAGGGCTGCGGAGAACCATCATTATTCCTGCTGGTAAGTCACAAGAAGGATGGAGAATTTTTGGGATTGAATTAAGAAGAATATTGGAACCTTCCCAATATGCATTGGGTGGATTGAATTTTGTATCGTACAAGTATAAGCAGGCGCCAAAATACCGTGATGCCAGGTCTTATGTGGAAGCTGTCAAAGCTCCAGTGCAGGCAAGGTTGAAGCCTGGTCAGCAACCTTTTATCAAAGAAAAGGTTAAGGATGGAGTAGTGAAGAATAATAATTTGGAGCCTCCGAGAGACAATTCTCGTACCCAGGTAGTAGTTTCTGAAACTCAGGCAGGAAGTTTTCCTCAGGCAGCCATGGGAGGTGGTGAGGGTGGAGAGGGTGGTATTAATGGTAAGAATATCATAGAGGAGAAAATCCCGGAAGGAAATAAATTCAGCATTCCGTTGAAGTTTAATTCGAATTCAAAAACTGTTGAATGTGGAAAGTTGCGTGATAATAGGAAGTCACGCTGGTTAGGAAGAGGGATGATTGTTAATGTGAATGAGTTTGGAAAGAGGCGGGTCTTCTGGGATAGATTTAAGGACGGTAAACAGGCTGGCAATTGGGTAGCAAGGGAAAAGAAGGATGGTCAGAAACAGTCAATGGGGCTGGACTCATGCAATCAAAAAGCCCACGGAGATTTGAGTACAGCAGTGGGTCTTCAGGGAAGTGTAAAGTCTACCTTGGGCCTGGGTTTGTCAAGCCCAAGTAATTTTGAGGCTGGTGAGTGTTCTGTTAGCAGCCCAAAGGTTCAGGAGACTTCCTATCTGAAGTGCATAGCTAACCCAAGCTTAGGTACGAGTGAAATGAATGCAGGTAAGGGTGGTCAGCACAGCCCGACCCTTTCCGATCCAACACCCAACATTCCGTTTGGACCAGTGGTAACAACCACCGTGCCGATAAGCCCAGAGGTGATACCCACCGTGCCGATAAGCCCAGCGGTGATCCCCACCGTGCCGATAGGACCAGAGATGGTGACCCACACATCCCACGAATGGATATCGGTGAACGGTAACTTGAGTGGCTCGATGTTGTTGCCGGTGGAGTCCTCGGCCACTGTACACTATTATCGCACCGGAAGTGATGGGTGCTGATGGTTGTGGTGGTTGGAGTAATCAGAACCAGCCTTCCACCATGTCAGTCAAGTCAGTGGGGGTGGTTCAGGCAGCCGGTGAACCGGTACTAAACAATAGTGATTCGAAGCTGTCGGCGCTGATGTCACTGACTTCTCAGATGGAAACGGAAGACGGGGAAGAGGATTTGGTGGGTTCGGAAGGTATGGTCTCTATAAATTATGATTCTGAGTTTGAGGGAGTTCCTTTACCGGGCCTGACTATGAGGGAGTTGGTTGGAAAATTGGATAAGTCTTGGGGCAATTCCAAAGACTGGATGTTACAATTGCGTGATGGCAGACAATTAGTGCTCCCATTGTCACTGTATCGTTCTCTTGACTGTATGTCAGTCAGCTCAAGTTTGGAGGGAGAATATGTACCAGGTAATGTTCCTAATACTGAGGAAGGGCAGCAGGTCAGTTGGGCAGATGAGGGTGTTGAGCCATTAGTTCCTGGGTCAGAGAGTGAGTTATTGGAATTTGATGAAAGGTTCACGTCTTGTGAGAGAGGTGATGAGCCTTTAGTTGTGGTACCTTTGGCCACGGAAGATCCTTTGGACTTGGTGTCTAGTCATGTGAAGGAGATTGGGTGTACGGAGAGTGTGGATAATTGTCAATTATCACAATGGGTTACTAATAGGATCAAAGCTTTCAGGAAGTCTGTGGGCACTTCCCTGGAAGGGTTTGAGGAGCAGATTACAGGATTGTTACTAGCCATAGAGGCCAAAAAGAGAGAGAAACAAAAACTTGTGGTGGGTGATCAGACAAAGTTGGGCAAGTCAGGTCAGAAAGGTCAGCGGGAGTTGAAGAATTTGTTGTTATCTTTGAATGTTGAGTATGATCCAAATAAAGTAAGGAGTGCAAGTTCTGAGAGGGCTGTTGTGCCTTATCAATGACTGTGAAGATTATTTCCTGGAACATTAGAGGGTTGAATGAGCAGGATAAAAGGCTCAGGGTGAGAAATTTGATTAGGAGATGGGGACTAGACGTGGTTTGTCTTCAAGAAACCAAAATGGGGCTGATCAATAGAGCAGTGGTTCGTAGCTTGTGGGGTGGCCAACATGTTGATTGGTCTTACTTAGGTTCTTGTGGAGCTTCTGGTGGGGTGCTAGTGATGTGGGACACTCGGGTAGTGAATAAAATGGAGGAAGCAGTGGGGAGATTTTCGGTTTCTTGCAAGTTTACTAGTATGTCAGACCAGTTTGTTTGGGCATTTACTGGTGTTTATGGTCCTAATCTACTCTGAGATAGGAGGTTTTTATGGGAGGAATTATGTGGCTTGAATAGCTGGTGGAGTGTCCCTTGGTGTGTGGGTGGGGACTTTAATGTGGTTAGGTTCCCTTCTGAACGATTGGGGTCTAATTCTTTCACTACTGCAATGCGGGAGTTTTCAAACTTTATTTCGGAACAAGGTCTAATTGATTTGCCATTGCAAGGGGGTACTTTTACTTGGTCAAATGATAGAGAAGTTGCTTCGAAGGCTAGGCTGGATAGATTCTTGTTCTCTGCAGATTGGGAGGATAAGTTTCCAACAGTTACACAAAGACGGTTGTCCAAGTTGTGCTCGGATCACTTCCCAATTGTCCTTGAGGGTGGCTCTTTTCAAAGAAGGAGTATGCCGTTTAGATTCGAGAATATGTGGCTTAAGGATGAAGGTTTTGTGGATAGAGTTCGATCTTGGTGGGATTCATACCAGGTTCATGGTGCACCGAGTTTTATTCTGGCCAATAAATTAAAGTTCCTTAAAACTGATTTGAAAAGATGGAATGTGGAGGTGTTTGGTCATGTTGAAGTTCGGATTAAAAAATTGTGGAAGGACCTTAGTGTTCTAGAGAATATGGAGGAGAGTTGGGAATTGTTAGAAGAGGAAAGGGTGGAAATGGGAAGAATTCGTGATGAGTTAGAAAAAGCTACGCTGCTAGAAGAAATATGTTGGAGGCAGAAATCTAGAGTTCTCTGTGTTAGGGAAGGAGACAGGAATACTAAATTTTTCCACCGTACAGCTAACTCTCATAAGAGGGCTAATTCTATTAATAGGCTTATGGTGGATGGGGTGTTGTCTTCGGACCCGGCTGCTATAGCAAACTGTATCTCCCAGTTTTATAGGCAGCTTTATATTGAGGAGGTGGCTCACAGGCCTGTCTTAGATGATGTGGATTTTTCTAGCATCTCTGTGGAAGATGCAAGTTGGCTAGATAGGCCTTTTGAGGAAGAAGAGGTGTTTGAGGTGATCCATGATTGTAATGGTGATAAAGCACCTGGCCCGGATGGCTTTTCCATGGCATTTTTCCAGTCTTGTTGGGGTGTTTTGAAAACAGAAATTATGGCTGTATTCCACAATTTCCATACTCAGACGGTGTTTGAGAAGAGTCTTAATGCTTCGTTCCTTGCCCTTATTCCTAAGAAAGTGGATGCTGTGGAGGTCAAGGATTTTCGGCCTATCAGCTTAGTTGGTGGGATTTATAAAATTATCTCTAAAGTGTTGGCTAATCGGCTTCGTAGGGTGGTGCATGGGCTTATTTCGGATTCACAAAATGCTTTTGTGAAGGGCAGACAAATTTTGGATTCTGTTTTGATTGCTTCTGAATGTATTGACAGTAGATTGAAGTCAGGAGTTCCGGGTGTGTTGTGTAAATTGGATGTGGAGAAGGCATATGATCATGTGAGTTGGGATTTTTTAATGTACATGCTGCAGCGCTGTGGTTTCTCAGAGAGATGGAGAAAATGGATAAAGTATTGCATTTCAACTGTAAAATTTTCCATTCTGATCAATGGTAGCCCAACTGATTTCTTTGGAAGTACTAAGGGGCTTCGGCAAGGGGATCCTTTATCTCCATTGTTGTTTGATATTGTGATGGAGGCTTTAAGTCGTATGTTAGCTGTGGCTGCCTCCGCCAGGCAATTCTCAGGTTTTTCTGTGGGTAGTACGGCTAGTCCATCAGTGATGGTGTCTCACCTATTATTTGCAGATGATACTCTGATTTTTTGTGATGCTGAACCTTCTCAGATTGCTAATTTGAGGGGGATTCTTGCTAGATTTGAGGAGGTGTCAGGGCTTCGTATTAATTTGGGGAAATCTGAGTTGGTACCTGTTGGTGAGGTTCTCAATTTGGAGGCTTTGGTGGGTTTGTTGGGGTGTGGGCAATCTTCTCTGCCCTTGAAATATTTGGGCCTTCCATTAGGTGCAAAATTTAAGGACTTATCTGTTTGGAATCCTATCCTAGAGAGAATGGAGAGGAGATTAGCAGGTTGGAAGAGAATGTATTTATATAAAGGAGGTAAGGTGACACTCATTAAAAGCTCTCTATCGTCTTTACCCACATACTTTTTGTCCCTATTTCCTTTACCGGGTAAGGTGGCTAAGCGTATGGAGAAATTACAGAGAGATTTTTTGTGGAATGGTATTGGTGGTGAACCTAAAATCCATTTAGTTAATTGGGCCAAGGTTTGTAGGCCTGTGCAGGTTGGGGGGTTGGGTATAAGGCGGTTGGGTAATTTTAATTCTGCCTTACTTGGTAAATGGTTATGGAGGTATGGCTCGGAGACTGATGCTTTATGGAGGAGGGTTATAGAGGCAAAATATGGGAACATGTGGGGTGGTTGGTGTACGAAGAAGGTGACAAGTCCTTATGGGGTTAGCTTGTGGAGATATATTAGAAGTGGCTGGTTGAACTTCTCTAAACTCCTTGTTTATGATGTAGGGGATGGTATTAGAGTGAAATTTTGGAAGCATGTGTGGTGTGGGGATTGTACTCTCCAAGAGGCTTTTCCAGAGCTTTACAGCCTTAGTAGGTCAAAGGATTCTTCGGTGGCTGAAGTAATTGGTTGGTCTGCTGGGAGATTCCATTGGAATGTGCAATTTCGTCGTCCACCTCAAGATTGGGAAGAAGAAGCCTTTGACCGGTTTATGGAATTGGTCTATTCTTCGTCAGTACGGGGGTTTGGCCCAGATAAGGTTTGTTGGAAGCTTGCAAAAAATAGAGGTTTTGAGGTTAGAGGTTATTATAGTTCCTTCTACTCTCCTAATCTTGTTTCCTTTCCATGGAAAATGATGTGGCAATCGAAGGTTCCTCCAAGGGTAGCCTTCTTTTCTTGGTCTGCTTCCGTAGGTAAGATCTTAACAACAGACAACCTTCGTAAAAGACGAGTGATAGTGCTTGATTGGTGCTATATGTGTAAGAGGTGTGGGGAGTCGGTAGATCATCTTCTACTTCATTGCCCCATAGCTTGGGAGTTGTGGTCTTTGGTTTTCTGCTTGTTTGGTATTCAGTGGGTTATGCCTCATACTGTTCTTGAGTTGTTTGAGGCTTGGCAAGGAAAGTTTGCGCGTCATCGTCATATTGATGTTTGGAAATTAGTGCCTCACTGTTTGATTTGGTGCATTTGGCGCGAAAGGAATGCTAGAAGCTTTGAGGATTGTGAACGCTCTTTGCTGGAAATTAAGTCTTTTTTCTTGCACACTCTCTTTGACTGGAGTGTGGTTTTTTCTCATTTTTCTTGTTTTTCTTTTTCTATTTTTCTTGACCGTTGTTCTTTTGTTTCTTGATTTATGCCCCCATAGTACATCCCCAATGTACTCGGCTTGGCATTCTTTCTATTATTAATAATATTCTTACGTTATTTATCAAAAAAAAAAAAATGTCAACTTTCAATATTTTGTTTGACGTGATTCTCATGAATATCATTTAACAGAAAATGGAAATAATGATGAAATTGACGCTCTTAGAATTTTTTTAAAAAAAATATTGAAAAAAAAAAAAAAAAACTTCAAAATCAAATTTTCACTTATAAATAAAGAATATCTTAACTTCCTTTATAAATTGTTTTATATTTTACTCAGGCCAAGAGTGGTTTTAAGAAAATCCTTGTCCTTTGGTTTAGTACAATTTATCTCAAACCTAGATTGCTAGGTTAATTAGTCTTAGCCCAAGCTAAGGGGACATCCAATGGTGGACAATAACCGAAGACCAAACTGTCAAAAGCTTCTATGCATAAGAAGTCATATACTTTTCTTTGGATCTCGCATCTGGCATCTATAACTACCCAAAATTTTGTTTTGACACCAAGCTTATAATAGGAGAATATCCATTAGGTATCGGAAACATGCATCTTTTCGTACACATGGGAGTGGATCCCATTATTAATTTTTTCACTAGCATCGTACAACACATCTTTTTGATGAACACATCATTTTGTGGTCCCAAAGACACCAACTCAAACCCACGGTGAAGAACATAATGTCATGGGCTCTATTTAGTTGGAAAGATAGAAAAGATAGAAGATAGAATTCTTTATATATATTTAATTGGAGTAATTAAAAATTATTTTATTTGATTAAGAAAAATAAGTGGATGAAAAATAAAGTTTAAATAAATTTACTATCATATTCTTATTAGACAAAACAAAAAATAACACATTATATTTTTATTAAAAAATAGTGTATAGTAAACGCTCTATTTTAGAAAATTCTTTTTATGAAGTACAAAAGGTTCAAGAACTCAAAATTTCTTTCTCCAAAAAAAAAAATAAATAAATAAAATCTTTTGAGAAAATAAAGGATGAGCACCAAAACATAAATAAATAAATATATATATATATATATAAAGAAATAAAGAAAGAGAAAAGAATGATAATATAGAAAAGGAAAAAAAAAAGTAACGGATGAGTACAAAAAATATATATACAAAAAAAAAGAATAATATATGGACATCTGAAAAGTGGAAAAAAAAAAAAAAAGGGGACAAGAAAACGTGGCTAGCTGCAGGGCCAATTTTGTCCAAAACCCATCCCTCCATTTTCTCTCTTGTTTTCTCATCAATTTGGGAAGATAGGGTTTTAGTATGCCCAGAGAGAATACTGATAAACCACAATTTTCTTTCGTCATTTGGTGAGAGTGTAATTAAAAAATGTGTGTTTAGCAATTAGTTTGTTTCTCAAAAAAAAAAAAAAAAAAAAAAAAAAAAAAAAAAAACTCACACACACACATGCACATCTTCTCTATTTTTTCTCTTTTTTCTCTCTCATTTTCTATTCCTCCATTTCATCCCAATCAAACAAACCCTTAGTGTAGTGTAATTTGAAAATGAGTAAAACTTAGGTATAATACTTAAATGATGTTCTTTAAGTTCCGTTCTTAAGATTATGTTATGTGAATTTTTTTCTTATGGGATGGAAGTATATTTTTAAGTTAAATAGCCACATTATTGAATCTTAAGAGAGAAATCTAAAAAACAGCACCTAAGGTGCTGTATCTAAGTTTTGTTCTTTGAAAATTTTTTTTTTTTTTTTTTGTTGGTAAGTTTAGTAATTTTTGCTAGGATAGATGCACAAATTTGGGATTAATTTGTATGGGAATTTTGTAGGTAAAAGTAAAATTGCATCTTTCTGGTCATTGATCTTGTTTAGGGCCTATTTGGTAGTGGTTTTTAAGTATTGTTGTTCACAATAATGTGAAAACTGTTATTTAAAAAGTGTTGTGAAAACGCGTATTTAAAGTGCTTATGATGCAAAAAATGTGTTTAGTATCATGTTTCAAATAACATATTTTAAAATGTGAAAAAACATAATTGTGTGTTTGATATGTGTGTTTAAAAAAAAAAAAAAATTGGTAACTTTTCTAACAAAAACATTTTTTTTTTTAATTTAAGGAGAGAGAAACTCCCATGTATTTCAGTTAGCCATAACCTCTACCTCTCTCCCTCTCTGCGTTACAGGACCCAACAATTTTTGCAAAAAAAATTCAAAAAAGTTCACAAAATTTCAATTTGCAAAACCCATAAAACAACCCAACACACCAAATTTGAAAATTGAAGAAGAAGATAGCGTGCAAGAGAGAAAGAGGCCAAAAAAAAAAAAAAACCCAACAAGGAAGAAGATAGTGTGCGAGAGAGAGAGAGAGAGAGAGAGAGAGAGAGAAAGAGCGCATTGTTTTAAAAATTGGACCAAGGGCAAAACCAAATTTGCCTCCAGTTCCTGGTTTTTACCAATTTTTCCTTGTTTTGATTGGATTTTCCCAGTTTTAGGCCTTTTTTTTCAAGACCAAATTGGCATCTGGTTCCCGGTTCAACCAATCGGACCGGCCAATCTCATCCAGTTTTTAAAACCTTGAGAGAGCGTACAAGGGAGAAAGAGGCGAAAAAATAAAAAATAAAAAATAAAAAGGGAGAAGAAGTAGAGAGCATTTGAGTGTGGCACAAGAGAAAAAGGGGGAAAAAAGAAAGAAATAAAGAAGAAGAGGAAGAAAGAAGAATAACAAAGTGCAAAAGAGAGAAAGAAAAAAGAAAAGTCATGCCGGAGAAAGAAAGAAAATATGGTGGCTTGTCACTCCAGTGGGTCCCATGGTTTTCTAATTATTTACAATAATATCATTCAGCATTGTTACTCAAAAGCTGAAAATTGGTCTGATGTGTTCTCCAAATCCAGCATTTAAACACCATAAATTGAAAACTGTTACTCAAACACTCTTAACTAAACTCTCCTACCAAACACAAATTTTTTTTTTTTGGCCAGCAATTTCTAGTGTTTAAACATTGAAAACTATTGTTTGAACATTCCTACTAGTGGCTAAAATGTATAATAGTTTACTTTTTTATTTTTTTTTTATTCTCCCAATTTTTTAAGATAATACATTCTTTGTAAAAGGAAAAAAAAATTAAAAAAAAAAAAAAAAAAAAAAAAAAAAAAAAAAAAAGAAGAAAAGAAGAAGAAGAAGGAATGGAGAGGAGGAGGGAATTTCTAACCATAAAAATAAAGGTATAACTATAATCTATAATCAATCAATAATATATATAAAATAAAATACGTTTGACTTTTGATTGATCTTATAATATTATGCCACATAAGCTATTTAGGTCTCATACTTTTACACATCACTATTCCAATATACACACACACACACACACACACATATATATATATATATATATATATTAACTGCATTTAAATTATATTCTAAATTTAAACTCTTAGAATCTTGGTATTTTTTTTTTTTTTAAATGGTATATATTTCCATATAAAAACACAATCATAATAAATCCATATTAATAACTATAATTTTATATTTTTATATTTAGACAAAAACATATTTTTAAAAAATAAAAAAAAATATATTATATTAAACTCTCTTGTATTGCATGGATTATTGATTAATAAATTCAAGATGTCATATTCATAACCTCCTTTGAAAGTAGGCAAAAACTATGATGCACTTTGTAGCCTATCTAGTATCCATATTAATAACTATAACTTTATATTTTTATATTTAGACAAAAACATATTTTTTAAAAATAATAACAAATTATATTATATCAAAGTTTCTCTTGTATTGCATGGATTATTGTTTAATAAATTCAAAATTTCATATTCATAACCTCTTTTGGAAGTAGGCAAAAACTATGATGCACTTTGGGATTCATAAGTGTCCATTTTAGCTCGGAACATGATTTTTTCTATTTCACTTAAAATTAAGAGTAATTGAAACTTTATTTTTAAATTTGAATATTCTAAATAAAGTGAGGTTGCATATTTTAGATTAGTAATATTTAATTTGAATTATGAAATTGTTGTATTAAATAGTGATTCTTATATGGATAGAAGGAAATTGCTATTATGTTACTAAATACACATATATATGGGCAAACTAATGTACATTTTCTTATTTTCTTATGTTCTCTAATTGAATTCAAAATATGGTTCTATGCATTGACCAATACAACAAAACTATATTAATTTTTGAAGGACAATTAATTACATTCAACTGTAATTTATTGGTCAATACAATCAAATGATTATATTTAAGGGAAATGCTAACGAGTACCCTTAGGGTATTGTTTAATAATCCATTTAAAGAAAGTTTTTATGGAGAAAGAAAGAAAAGCAATTAATGTTTTAACAGTTTTTTTCATTTCCCATAAAAATGATGTCAAAACTTTTCTAAAATGGATTATTAACCAATGCCCTGAAGACACTCGTTAGCATAACCCTATATTTAATTAAAGACCTTAAAGTATAACAACTAAGTAATAATTGTACACAAGATTTAACCCACGTGTGTATTCCATTTTCCTGCACCCATGCAACCAAAAAACATGGTGATAGAATTCTTTTAGCAATAGGAAAATAACAAGTTTTGAGTAATATTCCATGACAGGGACGTGATGCGTGGGTGTTGTTGTACAACAGATGGAGCCTGCTAAGTGTGCTGATTTTGCTAATGCTAGTACCAATTCGTGATCCATGGTCATCCTTGAGTTCATATCTAGTGAGCTTCAATGACAATGACACATTGCAGTGTCCTGAAGTGAGCCCTGATGTTCAGCACTTAAGAGTTGTTGAAGTTGGCAATAGTGTTGAAGGTAGAGGCGGAGATGTACAGGTAAGAGTAGGCGAAGGTTATGGAGAAGGTGAAAGTGGAGGAGAAGGCAGAGGTGGAGGCAAGGGTGGGGGTGGAGGTGGAGGTGGAGGTGGAGGTGGAGGTGGAGGGGACAATGGAGGCGGAGACACAAGTGGAGATGGTGGGGGAGATAGAGGAGAAGGCCAAGATATTATAAAAAGTGGAGGTGGAGATATGAACTGGATCAGGTCGACTATTAATAAACTAATATAGATGTCCATCATGGTCACAGTCCAAACAACTGCTGCTAGCATTGGCTCCCGTTCCTGTGGCCAACATTCTAGGATCTTCCTAGATTGTATTTTGGTCAACGATTTTACAGGTAAGAGTAGGCGAAGGTTATGGAGAAGGTGAAAGTGGAGGAGAAGGCAGAGGTGGAGGTGGAGGTGGAGGGGACAATGGAGGCGGAGACACAGGTGGAGATGGTGGGGAAGATGGAGGAGAAGGCCAAGATATTATAAAAAGTGGAGGTGGAGATATGAACTGGATCAGGTCGACCATAAATAGACTAATAAAGATGCCCATCATGGTCACAGTCCAAACAACTGCTGCTAGCATTGGCTCCCGTTCCTATGGCCAACATTCTAGGATCTTCCTAGATTGTATTTTGGTCAATGATTTAGCAGGTTACTTTTGTTGCATGATTGCTATCTTGTTAGCCTATAAGAAGCCACAAGTTGCAGAAATTCTTGGATGGATTGGATTTACTATTGTTGCCTTCGGGTTCGTACTACTTACAACTATGTTCTTCGTCGAGTCTCGTGTTTGCTAAGAAAATAAGGTGTGGTTATGTTCGTAAGACTCTGATAATGAACAAATGTATGCATTATTGATAAATACTAGCCAATATTCTGCGTGTTATCCGGATATGGTATAAGTATGAGATAAAATCCTTACAGGTGACAATTTGAGGGGTAGAGGGCTGGTCTTTGTTGACTGGTGAAACGGTGGATCATTTGCTACTGGATTGTGGTAAGGCTTACTGGTTGTTGAGTTTGGTGTTTAGATCTTTTGGGATTTCTTGGGTCTTACCTAGATCAGTTGCGGATACTCTTTTTGGTTGGTGGGATTGGTTTGGGAAGCATTCGTCTAGTATTTGGAATTTAGCTCCACTATGCTTAATGTGGTGTTTGTGGAGGGAGCGAAATTGGAGGACGTTTGAGGACATGGATAGTTCTGATGATCAGCTATTGGCTTCTTTTAGTGGCTCTCTTTTTTATTGGTCTACAGCTTGGGGACTCACCTCTAGTGATTCTCTCTTTATGTTCTTTAGCTCCCTTATTTGTAATTAGTATCTTTTCTTTCTTTCTGTCTTTTATCATCTTTTTCTATACCTTTTACCTCTGCCTTATGTTTTTCTGCATGAGGTAGTTTTTTTTTTAATATACATCTTTATTACTTATAAAAAAAATATATATATATTTTATAAGAGTTTTTTTTAAAAGGTTTAGTTTCATAATTTTCCATTCATAACCAAATTTTTTATTGCACCTTTCATATAGTTCATGCATCACTGAATGTCATGAATTACCTATAGACACAGACTCCTACATTCAAAAAGATACACTATATCTTAGTTTTTAAAAACCGAACCAGACCGACCGGTTGATTAGAGAATCGCAGACCAGTCCCATCCGAAAAAAAATGCCTAAACTCGGTGAATAACCAGGAAAATCAGTCAAAAACCAGTAAAAACCAAGAACCAGAGGCAAATCCAGTTTTGCCCCCGATCCGATTTTTAAAACCATGTATCTCATCTCTTTTTTATTGAATAAAATAACATGTAGCAACTAGCAACTAACAAGAATGGAAGTTTATAAAAGAATTAATGCATCGTACACAGACAGAGAATACCTCTTGACAAGGCTTCCATCTAGTGCGCTACAGCACTTGATGGGATAAGAGACTAACATGTAGCTAATTTAAGATATGTGTCAATAGTACTCGAATGCACGATACATAAGCCAAACACGTTTATACATATATATATATATATATATATACACTCCAATGTTTAAAAGGATGTATTATATCTCTTTATTCTTGAATAAACTAACATTCAGTAATGTAAATCTCTTTTTTCTTGAATAAACTAACATGTAGTAACTAATAAGAATGGAGGTTTATAGACGAATTAAAGCATCATGCTAATAGAGTAGACCTCCAGGGCAAGGTCATCCGATGCACTGCAGCAATTGATGGGAGAGGAGATTGACACATGACTGATTTTGAACAAGTGTAATGTCCGGTACTTAAATGCACGGGACAGATGCCAAACATGTTTATATGTATATATACTCCTACGTTCAAAAGGATGTACTATATCTCTTTTTTCTTGAATAAACTAACATGGCTTCATAATTGGGAAGAAGAAATAAATTCTTTGATATCAACTGAAGAAAGCCTCAAGATTGACTACTTGGAGGCATATTAATAAGCATATTCACAAAGAAAAGGGCATAATAAACGTACCTTAAAGTTACAGTAGCATCATCTCCGACTTTTTCAAAACGATCATCTTATTCAATCTCTAGGGGAGAAGCTCCTTGAAGATCCTTAGCCAGCTTATCAGTATGATCATTTTTGGGACATTCATCAACCTTCTCAACCATCACTACAAAATATCATATAAAAAGAAAACCATAGTGCAATTCAATCAGATCCCACATAAATAATATTCATATCGCGCTCCTTAAATTCCATGAAGAATCAAACATACCAAGTGTAGCCAATGTTGCTGCTAGAGGAACTGTTAGCTCGCTCCTCTTAGGCTCTACATGAATGGGTTTCATCCAATATCTTCCATAGCTAATGCCTGTCAAAGTTACTCCAAAAAGTAATGAAACAAAATGTATGCGAGAGCCAATTTGTAGAGCTGAATTAGTGGGGACGAAATGGGGTATTATACTAATAACATGTAGGCCAATCATAATATTTATGCATATAATTAAGACCACCATGAAATTAGCAAAATCATTATAATCATCATCACCAACAACAACAAACACAAAGAAAAACTACTTAATTGGTATTGTTTAGATTGAGAAAATAGTTTCTGTAAGAAACTGAAAAACTTTTTTTTTTTTTACTTGAAATCCTTTTATCATGAGTTTTTGAAGAAAGAATTATATCTCTTTGCTGGATTTGGAAACAAACAAAAAAGTAAAACCCCTTCTGCAATGAAGCTTTGTTCCTCTTTAATAAATAAATATATAAGGCTTCCCCTCGTAAAAAATATTAAGGAAAAAAAAAAAAAAAACCAAAAACTTAGGCAACTAAATATGACAGTATATATATATATATATATATAATATTATGCATCAAGACAATAAACAAGTGTATGATCAGTAAGAATATAAGCAAGTAAAAGGAAAAAGAATGAAAAAGAAGAAAAAAGAAAAATACCATTTAGCTGAGAGATTGCAGAAGAAGAAGAAGAAGAAGATGAACCATTGTGTTATGGATCCCATTTACCATAGATATATATATATATATATATATTAAATGCCTATTCCTTTACCATAGCAAATATTTTATATATTTTGGTTTCCTTTGAGTTGAGAAACTAAGGTTATGTTTGGTAAAAATTTTTGTTTTCTATTTTCAAAAACTTGTTTTTGGGAATATAAAGAAAAAACAATTTTCTTATATTTTTAAAATCAAAAACATGTTTGGTTAGTTGAAATTAAAAAAAAAAAAAAAATAGTTTTTTGAAGAAAAAAATAGAAAATACTAAATATGTTGTTACTAGATTTGAATTTTAATGTTAACTCATTAAATAAGACAGATTCATTAAATTAAATGCTTATTTTCATTGACTTTGAAAATTAGAAACTGAAAACAACATTTTGCATGTTTTTAGTTTCCTTCACAAATTGAGTTTTGAAAAAAAATTTTTTTTTTTGTTGTCATTTTTGGGTTGCCAAACAAGTTTTTTGTTTCAAAAATAGAAAATTGCTTTTGAAAACAGAAAATAAGGGGAAAAAAGAGTTACCAAATATACCCTAATCTTCCACGACTTCTCTTACTATACTTTGGCTTCCCTTTTTGAGAGGTAAGTTAAATTTCAATATATTCTATTGCTAAATTTCAATATATTATGTTGTTTTAAAATAGTTTGTGTGAATATAATATATTTTCACCCAATTTTGCTAATAAGACTTGTAGGGATATTGGGCCTGACAGCCCATTGTTTGCTCATATTACAAGTTTGTGGCCCAATCCGAGGACAAGAGATTGTCCGAGGATGAAGAATCTTAATTGGTGAGGGCTGTTTTAGTAAACAAAGGTTAGTTTTGACAATAATGGCTCAAGGGTTAGGCCGAGGATAAATTTTTCCTCAGATAACCAATGCCGATGTCCAAAAAAGTTTGTTAGCTACTCAGAATGAAGTTCCCAGAAGTTTCATCAGTACTAATAAGCATTAAAAGAGTGATGAACAAGACAATGCCCTGAAATATCTAAGGAGGAAAGCTGCTGCCTTTGCATTAAATGCACTGCAGCTAACACTCTGGCCTGGCCGCATTAATGTGAAGGTGATACCTGAACAATAGGTTACAGCCTTATAGCTATTATAGCAAGACTAATGGAAAATGATGATGGGACAAGTATCCAGAATAGCTATCTGGCATGCACGTGTGAAGTGGGAGTACAAGGAAAGGATGATATAAAAGAAAAAGGAAACAACAAGAAGAGGGGAGGACAAAAAAAAAAAAAATTATGGAAACATCTAAGAACCAAACTTGTAACTGACCTCTGAAAGAGATATATATACATAAGAACGAATCTCCTCGGATTGGGCCGAGGACAATCTTTCTTCAATACAAACCTTTTACTTTCCATTCTCATAACATCGGGATCCATTTAGTGATTGTGTGATCGCTTCAACCCAGTATTCCAACCCATTCTCTATAAATTCATTGTTTTGGGCTTTTTGGACCTAAGTCTACCCACGAAGTGGGCTAGGAATCCAAATCCGATCCTTACAAGACTAATTGTGTTTTGTTAAAAATTTTCAACCAAAAATAGAGAAAAAAGTGTTAAGTTGTTCGTCCACAAGATCAAAATCATTAGTCTTCAAAATTTATTTCATTTTGCTTTGAAAACATCATGTGGTAGAAGATATAAAAATGGTTAAAATGACGTGTTGGTAGGTACTAAATTGGTTGTTTGAAAGTAGGACGAAATCCTCTAATAATTTGAATAGAGTTTTGAGGGAGAAAAACAATTTGAAAATACCACAAAGCTTGCACACCAAAGGAGGCTTATAATCATATAAAAGAAAATTATGGTCAAGAAGATGTGTTCTACATACATGGAATCCTCATTGAAACTTGGCTAAAAAATAAATAAATAAATAAAACTAAAACTAAAATTGGAAGTGGTAAGAGAGCAAAAAAGAATAGAAAAACCCATTGGGGGCAATATAAAAGGTGAACATGCCTGTATGCCTCCCAGTCCTAGGGTAGAAGAGTTTACAACCACATGAAACAATAACTTTAATACGAAATAATACATATTGCTGGGAACCTCAAACAAATTAAGTAGACAAAGGAGATGGAGTAGATAAATCCTTAGTAAGTGGCAGCAATTATACACTTAAAGCAGTTCTAACAAAGGAGAAAACACAAATGTACTAACAGGTGGAAAGGAGAAAAAATAAAGTTAAAAAGAGTAGAGAACAACAATAATACGTAATGACATTCTAGAAGAGAAGAAGGGAGTGTACCTTCAAACAAGTTAACATCTACACTCATAACATTCCTTTAAGACTAAGGATTCTCAGTTAAATCATTTCTGAGTTTTGGAATAACCATGGAAGACACACTTGATGGCCCTAGGACAAGGAGTCAACCTATGTCCTAGAGTAAAGACCTAGACAAAACATGGAAAGCCAAATATCAAATGAGAAAACAAAGGCTTACCAGGATATAGAACAAAATGAGGAATTACACCACTAATAGAGGAAGGCATCAGAGTTAATAAGATAACATGCAGTAAGAATGGCATCCCCTAACAAATGTTCAAGAAGATGCAATTGAAGCATAATAGTCCTTGAAACTTCAACAAAACGTCTCTCTTTTCGTTATGCAACTGTAGTTTTGTTAAGGAGTAGCCACGAGAGGTTTGATGTATAATCCCACGATAAGACTATAGAGACAATAGTGCCACTAATGAGGTGACGCCCCTGTTTGTAATGCTTTTAAGACTCCCACTTGCAGGAGCTCAACTAAGGTAATAAAGACCATCCCATTCATGACCTCACCACTCAGAGACAATAGTGCCACTAATGAGGTGACGCCCCTGTTTGTAATGCTTTTAAGACTCCCACTTGCAGGAGCTCAACTAAGTTAATAAAGACCATCCCATTCATGACCTCACCACTCATCCTCTTCAACTTCAGGTACAGAAAAACACAATTGGAAGGATAAAAGATTACTGAACAATTAAGGGATTTAGTGAGCATGCTAATAGGCAAAAAAAATCAAAGGAAAACTTAGGGATATAGTGTATAAAAGACAAACTAAGAGATGAGGGATAACCCGTACCACTACCAGCAATATCACAAGAACGGCCATCAGCTAGGACAACAGAATTTAGTTGACTGAAAATTTAAAAAGTGGAAAAATAAATTGGTCTTACCAGCCATGTGAGTGAAGCCATTGAGTCTATTACTGATGGAATTGAAAGAAGAGATGAAAAACATGCTATATTACCTAATGAGCAAATGAGCCATATCATATACTAATAGTTTGTCTTGCTACTGAAGTAACGCATTACATTCCTCCTTGGAAAGAGTGATGGAATCACTAGTAAATGTAGTTGGAGTAGAAACTTTGTTAGCTGGGTTAGCCCAAGGTTTAACATGAAGATCATAACACCACATTACTATATGATTTTGACCCCCACAATGAGTAAAATGACAAATGCCAAATACCATCTCTTCCTCAGCCTCTACCAAAAGCATCAATCCCATAACTATAATTTCCCAAAACCTCAACCTCCAACATTAGAATTACTACCACGGCCTCCAAAACAAGAATTACCACCAAAACCACCTCTAGTAAAGTTACTCCAACCACCATTATGAGAGGCCCTACCTCCCTAAAGAAGTGACCAAAGCTAAATCATCTTTAATTGAAGTCTCTGACGTAGATGATCCATAGCCACTAAAAGAATTATAGAATACACAATATGCAAGGAAGGAATACTATTATCTCCTGCCAAAATCTGAGTCTTCATTGATTTGAAATTTGGATGATAAAAATCCCTTTTTCTAGACCCACTATCTCAGATTGGCGAGCTCTATTCTGAGATTGTAGGGACCAACCTGCAGTGCTTGAATTCTTTATTCCAGAGAGGATAAATGGCAGAACTATAGTAAGCCTCCTCGGGATGCAAGTGGATGAAGGAGTTGGAGAACGGGTGAATTATTTGGTGGGTCAATTCATGGATAAATCTCTACCTTTCCATCTTTTAAAGAATTTTGTGGACCATCAATGGAGCCAATTTGGCAAGGTGGAAGTGATGACCATGGAAAGAGGGTTATTCTTGTTTAAATTTTGAGGATGCACAGGTAAGGGATGAAATTCTTGAAGCTCGATTAATGGTTTGCAGCAAACTAGTCCCTTATTCTTCATAAATGGCAACTTGGGTTACAAGCTATCAAGTTCAATCTCAAAAGGATTCTGATTTGGATCAAGATCTTTCACTTACCAGTTGAATATTGGAACCCCGAGTGCCTGAGTCATATCACTAGTGGGGTGGGCATACCATTATATACCGAGACTCTCACGGAGAAACAGAAGTGGCTTCGATTCGAAGGTTTGTGTGGAAATTGAAGCTAATAGTCCACTACCTACTACTATCTCTATAGAACTGAGGAAAGATGTATATTTCGATGTTAAAGTGGTCTATCCCTGGAAACCTTCAGCATTATCCCCTAAACTGAAAGATAGTGAACACTCTGATGGAAATGTACTATACAACAGTCCATTGAAGTTGCAATGTAGCAAGGGGCTATGATCAAAAGCAAAAAGAAGAAGAAACACTAGGAGACACATGTAGTGCAAGGAGAGATTAAAGGGGTAAAGAATGTTAGGGCCTGTTTTGTTGGAGATTTCTAGTATTGTTGTTTAAGTGTTGTGAAAATACGTGTTGTGGTGTTTAAACACTGAAAATTGTTGTTTGAACACCCCTACCAAACACCCCCTTTGTAACCCTCTGCAAACTACAGATTTCATGTGAATTTCATTATATGGAATATTAGGGGCCTTAATGACCCCTTTAAACAGAAAGAGGTAAAATTGTACATTAGAAGGTTTCGGCATTATGAAGGCGATTGTTCCTGGCTGAAGTTTCCGTAATGACAAAGAGGTCATTATTTAGGAAGAATATGGGTTTGTAGTGATCAACTAATTCATTGTGCGATTACTTTACCACAAGGATACTCGTTTTATGCTTCCTTTGTTTATGGCTCAAATATTGGTATTGTGAGGAAGAATTTATGGTCAAATTTGCATAGCCTCAAGTCCCAGATTGGCGATCAGCCATGTTTGATAGGTAGTGACTTTAGTATAGTAAAGGGGCCTGATGAAAGGTTTGGAGGTTTGGGCTCTATTTCTTTTGAAGAGGAGTTTTGTCATTGCTTAAGAGAGCTGGAGGTTCTTGATCATCCCTATATTGGGCCTCTTTACACTTGAACCAGTAGAAGTGGGGATTTTCAAATCAAGGCATGAAAGCTTGACAAGATACTAGTCAATCCAGTTAGATTTGATTGTTTTCCTCCCATTGGAGTGGAGTTCCTTCCTCCAGGCGTTTCTGATCATGAAGCTTCCTTTATGTTCTCACAAGTAGAGGTAAACAGTTATCCAAAACCATTTCAGCTCTTTAATTTTTGAACTGATCATCCTAAGTTTATGCATCTGGTCAGTTCAATCTAGTCTCAGGAGCTTGTTAGGGTTCCTATGTTCTGTTTGCTTTGCAGGCTGAGTTAAAAAATTTTAATAAAGATCAATTTGGAGGCTTATCACTTAAGGGTCCAAAAAGCTAGAGGAACTTGAGGCTGTTCAAAGAACACTCCTGCTTTTCCCAGGACAATAAACATTGCTGCAATAGGAACAAGAGAAGTCTCATTGTTTTATGTCTTTGAGCTATGCTGAGGAGAGCTTTCTAAAGCAGAAGTCCAGGAATAGTAGGATAAATCTGGGAGATCAAAATAATGGTTTTTTCATTGGACTGTCAGAGTTAGATCAGCGAAGAATCAAATTAGATGTTTGTTTGGTTGCTGGGTTCTCCTGCTCATATTGATGTGGCCAGGCTTAACAACTTGGATAAACTAATGGAATCAAGAATCCTTGAGGACAAAAGGATATGCTTCAAGGGGAGGTGACAGCAGAAGAAATAAGGACTCTGTTCTCCATTAAAGGCAATAAGGCACTAGGCCCGGACTCTGTTTCCCCAGCTGTATACATCATGTATACTTGAGTGATTCTTTTTTATGATTTGAATAAATTTTACATAAATTATCCACACAAAAAAAAAAGGCACTTGGCCCGGATGGATACTCTGTTCATTTCTACAAGAAGTCTTGGGATATAGTCAAGGAAGATGTTACAAAAGCTATAAGTTCCTTCTTCTCTTTAGGAAAATTATTGTGAAGTGAATTCTACCATCATTACTCTTGTCCCAAAAGTGCCAAATCCCTCAAAAATGGGAGATCCATATCTTGTTGTAATATCATTTATAAGTGAATCATAAAAATCCTAGCCAATAGACTAAAGCTTTGCCTTGCTGATGTGATTGGCTCTACTCAAACAGTGTTTATCACAGGTAGAAATGGTGAGGGACTATCACAAGGAGAAAGGGGTAGCTAGGTGCACTATTAAAATCAATTTAATGGAGGCGTATGACTCAATTCACTATGTTTAGCAGCTTGTGGCATTCCTGATATGTTCTTGCAGTGGTTGGAGGTAAGAATAACTTCGCCTAATCTCTGTTGCTTTTAATGGCAGTCTTGTAGGGTATTTCAAAGGATGCAAAGCGTTGAGGCAGGGTGACCCTTTGTCACCCTAACTCTTTGTTTTTGCAATGGAAGCATTTTCTAGGCTTATGAGAGAAAGGGTCACTAAGGAGCATGGATTTCAGTTTCACCTGAGATCTGAGAAGCTTAATTGACCCATTTATGTTTTGCTGACAATCAAATGATTTTTTAAGTGCTGATCCAACCTCCATAAAAATTGTTTAAAATGTCTTGGATGAATTCAAGGCCATGTCAGGTTTGTAAGAAAATTGCAGCAAAGGTGAGGTTTTCTTTGGAGCTGTTCCTCCTACTGAGTCAAAAGCTCAACTTTTAACTTCACCAGAGTTTATTGAAGGGCAATTGCCTGTTCAATATTTAGGCTTACCATTGATATCGGTAAGCTCTCAAGTAGGGACTGCAAGCCTTTGATAGATAAGATCTCAGCTAGGATCCACTCTCGGTCTGCTAGAAGATTGTCATTCGCTGGTAGGCTGCAATTGATCCAATCTGTCTTGTATAGCATACAAGCCTTTGGTGTAATGTGCTTATCCTGCCAATGGAAGCGATCAAGCAGATTGAGAAGAGATTCAATAGCTATTTGTGGATGGGCATTGATACTGAGGCTAAAGGAGCTAAAGTGGCATGGGACAGGGTATGTTCTCCAAACCCTAAAGGAGGTTTAGGACTTAAAGAGGATCCAAGATTTGAACAAGATTGCTATTATTGAACATATTTGGAAACTTTTCACTCAGGCAGGTTCAGTATGCATTGCTTGGTGCATGTTTTCCTATTAAGAGGTAGAAGTTTTTGGGTTGTTAACATTCCCCAGTGATGTTCATGGGGACGGAGAAAAATTCTTAAGCTTAGGGTCACTATTAGACCATGGATTTAACACTCAATTGGCAATGGTGAAAAGGCCTTCGTGTGGAATGATAATTGGCATCCTAAGGGGGCTTTGCTACCTTAGTTTAATTACAGAATAGTTGTTGAAGCTTCTAGCTCTTTGAATGCCAGAGTATATAGATTGTTGAAGAATGGTTGCAGGATTGCCCACCTGCCAGATCTGAAGAAATGGTGATTATGCAAGTAGATCTCTCAAGGATACACTTGGGTGATCAGGATTCTATGCATTGGGAAATCTCCAAATCTGGTATATACCTTTGCTTCAGCTTGGAATGAGATTAGAGCATGATGAGTGCATTGGTGGAAATTGGTGTGGCATCCTGCTTCCATTCCTAAACACTCATTTATTTGCTGGTTAGCAATTCTAAATAGGTTATCAACTTGAGAAAGGCTTCTAAAGCAGGGGTATGTTGGTGATGTGCTGTGTATTTTGCAGAAACAGACCACCTGTTTTTTGAATGTTCTTTCACTGGTAGGATCTGGTCCCAAATGCTGGGATTTTGTGATTTTCACCAAGCTATATCTTCCTGGTCTAAATGTTTGCAGTGGGGTCTTCAGATTTTGAAGATGGGAGGGGTTAAAGCTATATTTTTCAAGTTAGTGTATCACATATGGTTGCAACGTAATGCCAGTGTGTATTGTAGCAATAGTTTGTCGCAGGAGGCTATTAAAGCAAGTTTTGAGTGATGTCAGATGGAAGGCTAATTTTTGCAAAGGAGTGCCTAATTCCACTCATAACAAGATAATTTTGTAGTTGGTAAAATTTCCTTCCACTGTGTCTGCTTGTGGTGAGAGGAAGTTCATTTGTTTAGTTTTTGCTCTGCTTGTATTGTTGTAATAGGTGTGTGGACTGTTGTTTGTAGGGTAGGACTTTGCTTGTAGCTGTGTATTGGTTAAATACCATGTTTGTAGGCTCGGTTTCTTTGCACCTGGTATAAGGGTGAGGGCCTGCTTGTTACAGCCTTACAGGTAGGCGTAGTGTTTGTGGTAGGGGAATGTACTATGTTAGGTGTCTTCTAGTGTTGATTTAGCAGCAGGGTATCCTGCTTTGTTTGAAGTTGTAATTCAAATGTTTTTTGATCAATAAAATTACTTATTCATCAAGATAGACGCAAAGAGAGAGAGAGAGAGAGAGGGAGATCTAAATGCAGTGTACTATAGCATAAGTGTGGCTGCTGTCTTTATATATTACTAACATAAAATAATAAAAGTATACAAATACCCTTTACCCTCCAATGGTGTCCTTATTAGGGGATATAAACGAGCCAAATATTAAAAATTCAGGATTGTTCATTTAAATTTATTTCAACACAAGCCAAACTTGAGTTAATCACCAAAAAAAATTACATGTTAACTTATTCTTTTCTCATATATAGTAAAATCACAACAACAACCAAAAAAAAAAATTATCCCTTCAAAAATCTATGCTAATAATTTAGATAAAATAATTTTCATTCATGGATTTACAAAAATTATAATTTTTACTACAAAGGGACCATTTATATCATTAATAAATTACAAAATAATAATTTGATCTCGTATGAACTCATTTACAAACTTACAATCTCAAGTCTAATTCAATACATTATTAGACATATACATATAAATATTATATATAGTTAAATCGAGTCTCATGTTCACTAGCTTTTTCACAAACACATTATTATGTTGGAGCTTGGTTCGTTTAACAATCAAGCCTAAACTAGTGTTTGAGCTTGGCTTGTTTGTTAAACAAATGAACACAAACAAATCTTTTCCCAAGCTGACCTTGAGTTATTTATAAACAACTTGACTCATTTACCACCCTAGTTCTTATTGATTTTGACTTAACACATCCTTTAATCACATCATGATCAATACACCGAGATTGACCTACTAGAAAGTGAATGTATTAGGATGCCTATGAAAATGTTATGTTCAGTCAAGAGGAGCTATGCTTTTACATATAAATATATATAGGTAAATATGACGTTTTATTTAAAAGATCAAACAAATCTGAGGCCCACTGTACACAGGTTATGTACTAGAGAGTCACAATAGTTAAAACTGAAATTAGTCAAATTACATAAGTCTAGGATGTTCTCCACGGAGGAAAAAAAGTGCCTACTTGACACAGCCATCTGAACTTAGGATGTATTATCTTACTTACATAAAAGGAAAAGAGAAAAGTTGTCCATGGAAGATACATGAAGGTCAATAACTTACTCAATTGCAGACGATGAATCAGGTAAATTTTTCCCGAAAACAATATCAAACAGATGACAAAAGGCCAAGTCTTGTATATTCTCAGTCACACAAAAAAAAAAAAAAAAAAAAAAAAAAACAAAACAAAACAACAGAAATAAAAATTATTGCGTTTCAGAAACATACCCAGAACTGGAATTAGCGGCGTTGACTTGATGGGCTGCTCCGCTTGAGTAAGTGTTCTAGGAGAAGTGGGTCTTGCTCTTGAAGCTCATGGGATTTGGCCTTGTGGGTTTATGTTGGTTTTGGACTGTCAACTATGGGTTTCTGTTTTTTGGATTTGGATGATTATTTCTGAATTAGGAGAAGAGATTGATCTTTATCCCTAAAATCACGATTTGTTTGTCCCCAAAACTGAGAAAATATTACTTTATCATCTGCATTGGGATAATTCATTTTTAACACCTCACCACCGGGCCTTGTAGCCTGGTGGTACCTGGTACCATGGGTATCCTCAAGCTCAGGGGTTCTATCCCCTACACCCGCAATTACCTAGCAAAAAAAAAAAAATTCATTTTTAACACCTCAACTTTTTCAAGGTTACACTTTACTAATTTTTTTTATGCCCTACTTAAATATTTCAAGTACTCCTCTTTGCATAACACCAATCCTCTCACTAGTATTGTTTAGTCTTCAAAGAGGACCAGGCTGTTAAAACACCCCTTCGCACTTATTTTGTGTAAATTGAAAATTTTATGTTGTAAGTATAAGTAAAAGTTTGTAAAAATAATACGGTGAGATACATGAATAGTACTAAAATAGTAAAACTCATGAATAATAATAAAAATAAATTAAATAGTAAAATAAACTGACTTTTAAAGCTGAGCCAAACTTACACCTAAGTCTTTGTTAGTTTTGTATTATTAAGTCATGAGTGTTTTTCCTCCCAAAAAAAAAAAGTCATTAGTGTTAGGCCAATATTGCACAAAGGCGTTGCCAACAAGACTGCTGTGTCATTAGAGAATTAACAAGAGATTGAACTCTCAGCTATTAGTTAAAAAAAAAATATAAATAAACAAACAAACAAAACAAGAAATTAGGCCCCGTTTGGTAGAGCATTTTAAACACACATTTTTAATTTTTAAACAATATTATACGTATTTTTACACACTTTTTTATCCACATATATTTCAAAAAACTACAAACAATATTATTCAAACTCCTCTACCAAACGGGACCTTAGCCCTTAAGAGAGACAAATGACACCAATCCATTGGAAACTAAAGACTAGTTGTTATCTCGAGTAGTTTTATCCAAATAAGTGCATGACACTTGGCAAAAAAGACAATGTTAACTATCAAAGCCTAAAGTATAAATAGAGAGAAATATTTCAAATGGAGGACATGCACAATCAAACACAAAAACCCAAAGTATGATCTCTTTGTATCAAAACAATCTATAATCAATCAATAGGTTTGTTAAAGGCTTTATGCTCAAAAATTTATAAACTATTTATTATCAATTCGAGTGTATATCACTTTTTATATATATATATATATATATACAAGATAGAATTCTACTCTAGCCTAATCTATTAAGTGTATAAATGTGTGAAACTTCTTTCTAGAGACTTAAATCTTGGCTCTTGCCCCCACACTCCACAAACACTTATACTTGTGGAGTGATCATCACACCGAAGGCGTGCAGTGGTAGCATATATCACTTCTAATAGGCTTGTTAAGGTAGGCTTTTTTCCTATTGACATTTATTAATTTGTGTTTTTCACATAAAAATCCTACCGAGTTAAGTACTACCAAACCCATATATAACTGTTTCCTTGAAGTTAGATAATTGTCTTTGGGTGAGTTTAAATCACAAGTATAATAAAAATTAGTTTTCACTCAAATAATGAATTTTAAGAATGGTCAAAATTAATCTTTCCATCTTAACTTTGTTAATTATAATTTATAACCGAAAGAAAATGGTATGTGGTGGGCACTTATTACACTATGGTTAACTAAGGGAGTGTATGGAAGAGGTGGTGAAGTACACTCTAGAGTCTCACATAAACGAAACCCTAGAATTTGATCTAGGCCTCTCCAACTCCTTCTGCTTCAACCTCCTCAAACTCGTTCCCAACATGACCACCACCAGTAACATTTGATGAATTCAATGCCTTTTTTTTCCTTTCTTTGATACAGTTAGTTCCGGATTGGTTGTATTTCTAGGTTAGTAGAATTTTAATCAAATTGTGAGCCCAAACATGTACTATAGGTTTGATTCTTGTAATCACATAGTTAGCCTTGTAATCAAGAAGAGTCAAGATAGTTAATTAGTTAGTTGAAAGATTGCAAGAGTTGGGGCAAGTTGGTTACAAGTTGTATAAATACTTTTTTGCATTGAAGAAATAAGACTAGGGTACATGGACATTTTATTTAGGGTGTCGTATCCATGTTGTACTAATGTAGTACCAGCCGTTATATGTTATAAATTTTCAAAAATGCTCGTGTCACCGTATCGTACCTGTATCTGTGCTTCCTAGAAATAAGACGCAACTTTCTTGCTTTCTCAAATTTTCGTTTCAGTTTTTTTTTTTTGGTTTTTTACATTTTAAAATTTTCATTCTCATGACGGGCTAAACAAAAAATTTGAATCATACATGAAGGGAAAAATTTTGAAACACGAAGGGTCAAAATGAAAATAATGTCAAACTAACGGGTTCATTACATTGCAATTATACCACCTTAGGATAAAGTGTTTATTGCCGATAAATAAGTTGATATTGCTTGGTGGCAAATATGCACCTATCTATTGCTTAGACTGAAAAAGTGAGGAGGGTTGTAGATGGTTGACAAACAACATAAAATTTAGTTGCTTTATTATGAATGAATCTACTTCTACATATACACCTTGAGACATGCCCACCTCGGGAAAAAGTGCAATTTGCACTAGAATTTTAGATGTTTGCTTTATTACTTTCAAGGAGGATGTTAACTCTTCATAGTAAATGCTCATTATGCAGATTCTTTTAAAGGAGTTCCTCCATATCCCTTATCCAAGCGTCTGGCATCAACTTTATTAGAACCAATCAATTCAAAAGACATTTGCAGGTCAGAGAGTGGTTTGAAGTTTTTCCATGAAGGAAGCTCCTTGAAGCAGGAAGAAAATGAATGGCAGAAGCTAGTTTTGGATAAGGAATTGGAAATCATGAATGTAAGTTTTAAATTTTTAACTGAGGGTGTCATTCAATGCCAAATTTTCTTTGTATACATTAATCTAACAGATGTTTGTGGATCTCCATATATCAAAAATACATTGATACAATGTATTTTTGCTATGAATCTCCATGTCTATTGTCTGAACTGGATCAAATTTCTTTGTCATAAGTAGAGAATTTAAGTAATTAATTATTTGTCCTAACTATGAATCTTATCATTGTCATTGAGCTCTAGCTCAAAAGGCACCTCCTCCCCTTGTAAGAGCAAGGTGGAGGGTGAGATTGTGAGTACAAGACCCGCCAGATGCGCGTGTATCTTACCAATAAAAAAGTAAAAAGAAACTATGAATCTCATCACTTTTTATTCTAAATCTCTATATGTGTTATTGCCAATCTTGTTTGAAGTGAATCCTATCTGGTAATTTGACATTGTCTATAGATGGCAAGAAAACAATTGAAGGCAGGTGTGCCGTTGGTGACTACAATAAATATGAAAATTTTCACTTTTATGCATAAATTAGTTGGTGAATACTTTTTGATGTACTTTCTCTTCTTTTTTTTTTTTTTTGGGGGGGGGGGGGGGGTCATATAATTCTTTATTTTCATACTTTTAAAAGAGAACAAGTATGAATAGGTTTTTGTGTCTACCATGGATACTAGATGCCGACACCAAAATGCAATGTTATGTATGTAGGAGGTGTAATTTTTGTTTTGTTGGTTTTGTCACTGATTCTAAATTAATCAAAAGGTTAGAGTCAAAAACGTATAATTGGAGCCATGCTATAGTCCTTAACCTAAGAATTTTCCCTAAGAACAGTATCATTTGAATGGGCAAGGTTCCTCTCAATTTCAAGTAAAACGGAGATAGTCCATTTCAGTGTTCATATTTTATTTGTTGTATCTAAAAGGTATACATGATGATGGCACTAGAGACATCTTTAGATTTGTAATATTTAAAATCCGAATCATGAAATCGATTCATTTGAGATGGAGAGGATCCTATTCCCATTTCAACTTAATCAGATTTGATCAAATTTTTTTCAAAATGTTATATGTAATATTTAATTAATTTATACTTCCTTTTCAACAAATGTGTGGTGTTTAAAGTTCAGGTGCCAATCCTGTTTTTTCAATTAATTTGTACTTCCTTATTTCCACTTGGCTCTGATCTTTGTAATATAATAAAGTTGCAGGATGTCCACCGGTATGCTTCATTCACTGAAATGTTGGGGGCAGATAGTCTTGCACAGGTTCTTCCTGGAGTTGAAACCATTGAAGAAAGTAACAACTGCTTTTTTTTTTTTTTTTTTTTTTGTGTTTCACTTCCTGTATGGTGATAAAGTTTATCCATCTAGGCAAAAAGAAGTTAATTGTTCTGGTAAATAGCTGTAAATAATTTTGTGCTTGCAGCAGAAAATATTATGGTGACATTTTTAAGATTCAAAACTTTGTTGTGCATAATAGTAATAGGAATAGTGACTGTAATAACAATAGACCCAATGGAAGCAGTGGTCACTAGTTTGAATCCCCCCCCTCCCCCCTCTCTCCCGTTGGGCCAAAACTAATTAGAGTAATAATAACAAATAACAGACCCTATGGGAATAAATCAACTCAAGAGAAAATTAGCTGTTAAAGCTGATAAAGAGAAATAGGGGCTGCATTCATTCAAATTTTCCTTCCAATGAACTCTCCTTGACCTCTGGAACAATTTGTTATAATACCAAGGGAAGGGGTGTAGTAACTTTTTTTAACCATATAAAAGGACTACTAGGTTTTAGGGATTTAGATAGTAATGTCATAAAAACTTAAAATTATTTGTTTTCTGCTTTGTGTTAAGCATTTTTTCTGGTTTGTGGTTGCTTGGATGTACTCAATTGAGAGGTTCACCTAATAAAAATTATTTATGAATTTGATTTCTGACTTTAAAGTGATTTCTACTTGTAGTAGTTGCATGCACTTTTTCAGGTATACAAATCTACAGCAAGTTCTACACAGGAGAGAAAGAAAAGACAAATGGCGTTCTTGCAATCCATGTTTCGAAAGTGGATATTTAGCCTTACGCTTGTCTGGCGATCCTCCTCTCTATAAGTGCTTAGTTGCTACTCTGTTATAATTTGCATATCCAATTGCATGAATAGAATGACTTCGAATCTTTTAACAAAGAACTTTCTCCTAATTTCTTAGATATGATTTTGACTTGGCTTTCATTATGCTGTTGGAGCATTGGATATGTCAGCCAGAGATAAGGGATATAATGAATAATAGAATAGAGTGTAGAGCTCATATTTTTTAGGGTAAATATATGCTTCGCCATCCTAAAATATATGTCTTAGTTTCTTTATTGGAAGGACCCAAAATAAGTATCCACTTTTCAAAGTGGAAATACTTCCACATTGTCTTTAACTATTCTTACTTTTTTAAAGAAGCAACAAGATTCTCATAAAAAATTATACTAATCTCTAAAATAGGGTGAATGGCATTTTATGCAGTGTTAGTAAAAGCATCAAATAAGCATGTTTTGTGCTTCTTCAAAAAGTGCCAAAAAAGCTTGCCTAAAGCTTGCTTCATTAAATGAGCTTTTCTTTGAGCAAGCAAAATGCTCAGACCTTCGGGCTTTCAGCTTTGAGCTTTAAGCGTGCTTTTAACAACATTGATTTTATGAAGACTTGAACTTTTTAGAACCAAGACACTTTTTTTGGGACACAAATAGTGTATGTCATGCTACATGCTAATGGTGTTGCAGTGGAAAAATTACAGTTGAAATCAGTAATTTCTGCAATTATTAATTTCTTTTGTAGTCTGTGAAAACAATAAATTAAAATGGATTATGGAATGTAAACAGATGACTTGTATCTGTTGGCAATTGAAACCAGTTATTAAAATATTGCTATTGTCCTGCTTTATTTGGAATTATGTAGCATGAATTTTGTTACCTTCATCTTGGACATCCAATTCTAAACCTTAAGCTTTTTATTTTTTTGATAAGTAACCCTAAACCTTAAGCCATTAAATGAAGAAGCCCAACTAAATACATAGTATCAAATACAATCACGGAAAAGTCCTAACAAGCTTGATGACCCAACCAGGTTTATATCTGGTTCTGGTTGGAAATATCTCTCTCTCTCTGATATATATATTTATATATATATATATATATATAAAATATAAAAATTAGTGGTAACCTTGAAATGGTACCAGTTCCAAAATATACCATTCTAATAGACAAATTGGAACTGTCACTGGAACGTAATTGTCAATCAGAAACAACAGCAATATACTTCTACATCCTAGACAAACAAAAAGGGGGAATAAGCCCATGAAAGTTATTTTCCAATGCCCAATTATTGAACCCATGAGCTATAGAATTACATTCCCTTGCCACCCAATCAAACAGAACAATTCTTCCCACCAAATGCTGAAACCAAATCCCTTATATCTTGAATTACCAAACTAATCTCACAAGCTACCTCTGAGGACTGCTTCTTAGCATCTCGCACTACCATTCGGGCATCGCTCTCAATTGTTACTCTATCAGCTTTTGTTCTTTTACTGATATGAATTGCATTCCTGATTGCCTCAGAAAGCATTGGTGAACTACAGCTCACGTTAAAGGACCATCCTGCAGCAAACTACCCTCTTCATGCCTCAGCACAGCTGCAGTAAAGGCTTTACAAGATCCCAACACAGCATCAACATTCAATTTCAACCAGTGTTTCTGAGGTGGAATCCACTCATAATTTTTCCTCTCTATATGGGATCTGTAACTTTTTAATTAAACCAAGTCATTCCTTGTTTTCCAGAAAGCCCCAAGAGTTACAGCAACCATCACAAACCATTCCTTCTCACACACTTCATCCCACCCTCCTCTCCCTCGAGTGCTATCAAAAACTTATCAAATTCCCCTGTTGTATCTGCTCCCAATGCGCCAATCCTGCAACTCCACAGGATTCCAAACCGTACTGCCCTTGCAAATACATATTTCTTAAATAAGTGCAAGGCAGTTTCGGCAATTGTGTTGAAATCTGTGATCATGATGCATTGTTAAGATGGTAATTTACCTTTTGTTGCTTCCCATGAATTCTCACATAAAATGTGGACCATGAATTGAAATTTTTGAATAACCCAGTGAAGGTTTGTGACCTTGTAGCAAGTAGCGCTTAGTCATAAAAACTTTTCTAACACTGAGGTCACATTTGGCTCCTTTTTGGCTAATGGAATTAAAATTTCACTACTGTCACTTGGCTCCTTTTCGGTTAATGGAATGAAGTTTGTAATCCCTTGTATGAAACTACCTCTGCGGCAAGCCCCGAAAGAATAATAAGAACTACTTTCATTTTATTGTGTTGCTTTTCAGTATTCTTGGTCTGATTACCAATCTAGTACTCCCATGGTAGACTTTTAACCCATATACTTTTTAAAGAGGACAACCAGATGACAAAGCACACATTCTCTATTCATAAAAGGAAAAATCTTAATTTACATTGCTGATACAATTTAAATATAAAAGTCCTTCATAAAATAAAAAAGAGCACACATTATTTTTATAATTTTCATTCTCCATTGTACAACTCGTGGATGAACGTAACAATCAAGGTTAGGAACCCCAAGGCAGTAGCAGCACATCCTATCACTCCCGATACACGAGCAACTCATGGCCTCGTATGCATTAGCAAGACAGAGACACTACACCAAAATAAGTCTATTACGTCAAGGGTTAATACAACAAAATTAGTATAGTACTCCCATGGTAGACTTTTAACCCATATACTTTTTAAAGAGGACAACTAGATGACAAAGCACACATTCTCTATTCATAAAAGGAAAAATCTTAATTTACATTGCTGATACAATTTAAATATAAAAGTCCTTCATAAAATAAAAAAGAGCACACATTATTTTTATAATTTTCATTCTCCGTTGTACAACTCGTGGATGAACGTAACAATCAATGTTAGGAACCCCAAGGCAGTAGCAGCACATCATATTACTCCCGATACACGAGCAACTCGTGGCCTCGTATGCATTAGCAAGACAGAGACACTACACCAAAATAAATCTATTACATCAAGGGTTAATACAACAAAATTAGTATAGTGGTATTAGACATAATATCACATCTAAAAATTAAAAGTCGTTGCAATAGTAACTTAAAAATGGTAAATTATTACATTAATAATAATTATTTGTAATAATTTATAATTTTCAGTTACAATAAAGATTTTAATACTAAATTGAATTTAGAAAATTTTTTGCAATAACTTAAATTGAAGAAATCAATTTTTTTCTAATAACTTAAATTGAAGAAACCATTGTAATAACTTGATACCAATTATATATTTTGCGATATATTATAATAGAAATTTTAAAGAGATGGCTTATTGCAACAAATTTAACCTTACAATAACTAAAATATCAATTATTTTATAATCTATTGCAATGACAAACATGAAGCTGCAATGAATATATTATTACAATGATCTAATTCCAATTATTTTACAATCTATTGTAAGAAAAAATATGAAAAAATTAACTATTACAATAAATATACCATTGCAATAATTTGAACCCAAATTATTTTTGTCAATTCTTTACAATCTATTGTAATAAAATTCATGAAATAATAGTCTATTGCTACAAGATATTCGAAGTAATAAATTGTTTATTGCAATAGCAAATATATTATTACATCAAAATTTTCATTAAAATATTTAAGGTTTATTGCAACAAAATTTTTTTGTAGCACAAACTTATTACCTCAAATTTTATTGCAACACTTCGCATAAACTATTGCAATGACTTTGATGTTATTGCAACGATTTTTTTTTTGTCGTAATAAACATTTTTTGTTGTAGTGAGATCATGCTACAGAGGTAACCTACTAGGTTAATTGTCATCACCAAAACTAGGAGAAGCTTAGTCAAGAAAGTTTGGCCACCAACTTTCAAGGCAATAGCCGAACCAGATGTTTGTGCTGTGATAGCGATGGACATTATTGCAAGTTTTAATACGTCTAGAGTGGGTCTCAATTTCTTCTTGTCACCACCTCTACTTTCCAAGTCACTTCCCTCTCCATCTCCGCCTCCCCCTCCACCTCCACCTTTCCCTCCTCCTCCTCCTCCTCCGCCGTCTCCCCCTCCTCCTCCGCCTCCACGTCTGCCACTCCCATTCCCTCTTTTTCTTCACCTCCACCTTCATTTCTGCCATTGGCTCCCCTATTGCCTCTAAAGTTAAGCATGGGCTCTTCTTGGCATCCGGAGGCAAATGTCTCCTATGAGCGCTGATATTCTAGTTGTAATGAAATGTCCTCCTCACCTCCATCACTGCCTTCCACAATCTTAAGTGCAAAAACTCTTGAGTGCTGTTCAGCACTGGCTTTGATGAGACGCTAAAATAGTTCATAGTCTTTGAAGTGTGCCCAATAGGAACTCTTCGTGGATACCCTTGAATTAACAGCATATGTGTCTTTTCTGGATGAGACAAAAGGGCGGGATTCGGAGATGACTAGCAAAAGAAACTGGGTTACTACGTAGCACAAAAACAGCACCAATGTGGCACGTCCCTGTTACAGAATATTACTCGAACTTGTCATATGCATCTCAGCTTTTTGTTTTTGTTTTTAAATTAAAAAAAAATCACTTTTTAAGGTGCAAAACTTTTACTCACAAATCAAAATAAACACAAATAAGTTGATGATTGAAAAAAATAATATATATATATATAGCGAGAAAAAAAAAAAAAAAAAAAACAAAAGTTGTAGTTTATAATTTTGTTTTTGTTTTTTTTTTCCCCTAAAAATACTTTATTATTTATATTATATATATGCTACAACCATAAGTCAAGGCTAACTAATTGACTATATATATTTTAAGGCCCTTTACCAACGAATAATGTGAGATTATTTTTATATTTAAATATTTATTTGAATTTTTATACCATAATATATATATTTTTTAATTAGGATCTATTATTTTGCTTTTCGAGATCCAAAACATTTAATAGCTAATATATATTCTTTTGCTTTTAAAAAAAATGTATTGAAATGCATATTTTATGGTATATATTTATAATTAAAATATATTTCAAATAAAAGAAATTTTTTATTTCACATAAAATTAGAATGATTTGAATAAAATAAAATTTTAAGCATAAAGATAATTAATCTGATTTATAAATTGCACTAAATAAAAAAGAATGTGTTTATAATAAAATTAAACAAACAAATAAATAACAATAAATCAAAAGGTAGTTATTATGATAGTGAGTAGATGCGAGCTAAGGGGCCATATGGGCTACCTAGCTTTTGAAAATTTCATTTACAGACAGCAACTAATTTCCTTAATTTCAATAACAATGTATGTGCTTCACTGTTTAGATTGAAGAGAATCCTTACTTTTTAAAACAAACTCTTATTCATGACGTAACAAGTTTTTTTTTTTTTTGAGAAATTCATGACGTAACAAGTTCATTATCCTCTTAATATAATTTTCAGTTTTCCTATAAAATATATATATATATATATACACGTGCTCCCCCCACCCCCTTCAAACTTTAGAATTTGGCCTCTCACAATGTAAAATTTATACTCAAAACATTTCTAATTGGCTCTCAACTTTTGAACTCAAATAGAAAAGCCCAAAAAGAAATTGAACTCTTTTGAAAAAACCCAAAAAAATTTAACGTGTTATAAATAAAACCACAAAATTAAATTGGCCCAAAAATAAAAATACCCAGCCCATTCCTTGCTCAAAAACACCACCAAAAAACAGTTGTTCTCCTCACACCATGCTTTCTTGGCCTAACACAGCAACGATGAAGCTAACTGCTTTCTGCAAAATAAGTAGAACGATAGGAGCTTGAGGGTATGTTTGGATGAAAAGATTTTAGGAAGGATGGAAAATGAAGCGGAGAAAAATGGGGAGAAAATTATAATTTTGGTTGTTTGGTTAAGGGGTGAAAAAGGGGTAAATTTTTGTGGGATCCGGGAGTTTTCTCCTCAGACCCACAAAAAAACAATCTCTCCTAATAAGACAGAAAACACGAGAAAACTCCTAAGAAAAACACAATTGATTTCCCTCTTCTACCCTTCTTTAAAGTCTAAAAATAAAAATTCACTACCATGCCTTTCACAACGTCACAACAAAAGATAAACCTATAATTTCATCATTTGTACTAACATTTTAAGAGTAAGACCAAGGAAAACCCAGATTCACCCCTTTCAAAAAAAAAAAAAACCCAGATTCACCATGAGTACCAGAAAGAGAGAGAATTTTTTATGTTAGACTTGAGATAAACCCCAAAGCTCTTGATCACCTGGAATACAGGTCCATGACGGCAGTTTTGAATTTTATGGTTGATTTTTGTGCAAATAAATAAAGGGAAATGTTAACAAATGTGCAAAGGGCATTAGTTTAGGAACCAATTTTAAAAATATTTTATTGAAAATTGATAAAACAATTAATTTTTTTGAGAGTTTTTTATATTTCTCATAAAAGTAATGTTCAAAATCTTTTCTAATTTGGTTAATTAACAATTGTCCTAAGACACCCATTAACATGACCCACAAACAAATAACAAAGGATAGGTGCACACGTGTATAGCACTTAGCAGCAAAATAAATGGTTATTCTTGTAGTTTTTGTTTCTGACGGGAGTATTATTATTATTATTATTATTATTATTATTATTATTATTATATGTGCTTTGTCTTTTTTTATATGATCATCAATTTTTTTAATTAAAAAATAGAAAGTTAAAAAAATGGTAGATTGATATGCTTATATATATTTTGGGTAACATAATGCAAAATAAATAAATAATAATGCTTTATATGATAGGGGCATCGAAGTAAATTTAGATAAACTACTTTTTCTATTTTATTACTTTTTTTTCTTAACCAAACACATAAGTTTTTCATCTCTCAGCTATTCCATCCTTCAAACCAAAAACACATGAGAAAAAATTAAATCTTTTTTTATCATTTTTACATTTTTTATCCTCCCACTTTTTCACCATTCCAATCAAACGAAGACTGAAAGATTTAAAAGTATGAGAGAGAGAGAATAACTGAGATGAGATTTGTGTGTGGGAAGTGAAATGCTGTGGACTAAAGAGACTAAACGAGACACTTGGGAATATGTGGAAAAAATTGAAACACACGTTTAGTGTCTGTTTGGTTGGAACGGTGATGGAAAAATAAGAGGATAGAAAATGATGGAAGGATGGAAAAGTGAGAGGATAGAAAATATATTATTTTCTCTCATTTTTGTTTAGTTAGGAATGAAAAAGTGGAGGGAAGAAAAAAAATGAGTTTGAATTTCTCATATACTCTTGTTAAAAAATAATCCTCAATTAAAACAAAAAAAAGTAACAAATAACCAAAAAAAAAAAAAAAATGAACCACCCAAATTTATTTAAAAAATAAAAATCATGTCCCAAAATAAAAATCACATATTTTTTTTAAAAGAAAACAGCTATCACACCCAGGCCCTAAAAAATAAAAAAAAAATAAAATATAGAAAATAAAAAAGGGAAGAGGCAAGTTACTGCTCCCAAAAAAAAAAAAAAAAAACATTAAAGATTAATAATTATATCATCTACCACCAATTAATGCACTTTAGCGCAACACTTGCGGACATATTAGCAATGGTAAAAAATAAGATGATGCAAAAGCAAAAGAAATTAAAGAAGAAAAAGTACCACTACACCAAAATAAGTCTATTACACCAAGTGTTAATACAACAAAATTAGTATAGTGGTATTAGACATAATATTACATCTAAAAATTAAAGAAATTAAAGAAGAAAAAGTACCATTACACCAAAATAAGTCTATTACATCAAGTGTTAATACAACAAAATTTGTATAGTGGTATTAGACATAATATTACATCTAAAAATTAAAAGTCGTTGCAATAGTAACTTAAAAATAGTAAATTATTACATTAATAATAATTAGTTGTAATAATTTATAATTTTAAGTTGTAATAGAGATTTTAATACTAAATTGAATTTAGAAAATTTTTTGCAATAACTTAAATTGAAGAAATCAATTTTTTTTAATAACTTAAATTGAAGAAACCATTATAATAACTTGATACCAAGTATATATTTTGCGATATATTATAATAGATTGAAATTTCAAAGAGATGGCTTATTGTAACAAATTTAACATTGCAATAACTAAAATATCAATTATTTTACAATCTATTGCAATGACAAACATGAAGTTGCAATGAATATATTATTACAATGATCTAATTCCAATTATTTTACAATCTATTGTAAGAGAAAATATGAAAAATTTAAGTATTACAATAAATATACCGTTGCAATAATTTGAACCTAAATTATTTTTGTTAATTCTTTACAATCTATTGTAATAAAATTCTTGAAATAATAGCCTATTGCTACAAGATATTTGAAGTAATAAATTGTTTATTGCAATAGCAAATATATTATTACATCAAAATTTTCATTAAAATATTTTAGGTTTATTGCAACAAAATTTTTTTGTAGCACAAACTTATTACTTCAAACTTTATTGCAACACTTCGCAAAAACTATTGCAATGACTTCGATGTTATTGCAACGATTTTTTTTGTTATAATAAACATTTTGTATTGTAGTGTACTAGAAAGATGACATTTTTAGCAAAATGTATAAGTGAAGATGGCTTGCATTACAAAAGTAGTCGTGTGAATGAAGACATACCATAAACCTCAGAAATTCCTTCCTTAAGGTTGAAGAGTCTATAGCCGACACTCGCCTTGTTAAGGGTCGTCGATCAAGTGTTTCCATTTTTTTTTGGGGGGGTGGGGGGTGAGGGGGGCGGGGTGTTTCTTGACTTCTTGGTTGTATAGCTACAAGCTAGCTTCATTTAAAGGACGAAGATGAAGGAACAATTACGCTAACCTTTTTCTTGACTATACTCTCACTTTCCTTACTCTTTCCCCGGACATTCCTGGAAAATCTCAACAGTTGTGTGGAACCCACAAAGAAAAGGGTTTGTTTTTTTAATGATGATTAATTGTTAGTGGGACACATAGAGTTGGGTCTTCTACGTATTCATTTCCGCTTAAAATTTGCTTTGTTTGTTTAGTAAGTAATTTCAAACAACAATTTTAGAGCATCTCCTACAAATTCATCAAATTTTTATATTGTTTAGAAAATAAACAGTGACTTTTACATTTTATCTACCTACTTTTTCAAATACACTTTTCAACAGATTCTCTATCTCATTTAAATATTATTTCTTCATTCATTATTTATTCTTTTTTTAATAACTACACATCTTTCAACTTTTTTTTATTCAATACCTGATTATTATAATAGAAAAAAAACATTTGAAGAATGAATAGTAGCTCATCAAAATCTGATGAGCTACTGTTCATGAGCCAAAAAAAATTTAGAGTTTAGAGAATCTATTGGAGACCATTTTTTTGGTCTCATTCTCTATTATAGAGAATATTTTGCCTTTAGCTATACTATTGGAGATGCTGTTAAGTGGTTAAATACTGAAAATTGTGGTTTTAAAAAAAAAAAAAGTGTAATAGGAGTTTTTTTTTTTTAAGGAGTGTTTAGTTCACAATTCTCAATTTAGGGTATTTACAACGTTTGGTAAGAGATTTTTAGTAACTTTATTTAAGTGTTGTAAAAATATGTGTGAATTAAAAAGTATTGTGTATTGTGGTGTTTCAATACTGAAAACTATTGTTTAAATAAAAATACCAAACGGGCCATTAAACATTGTATTTAGAGAACTTCTCATACCAATTTTTAGTTTTTAAATAACATTTTTCAATAACATTTTGTAAATACTTAAAAAAAAATGTGGGACCCATAAATTTGACAATTCCCAACCAAATCTTCTCTCTTCAGACTTTTCTTTTTTCTCTCTCTCTCTCTCTCTTACACTGTTACACACTGTTATTCTTTACTTTTTCTTATTTCTTTCTCCTTCTTTTTTTTTTCTTTTCTTCTTTCTCTTGCCGCTGCCACTCTCTTCTTCTTCTCTTTATTATTTTTTTTTTCTCTCTCTCTCTTGCATAGTTGCACATTGTCTTCTTCTTCTTTTATTTTTTTAACTAGTTAGGGCAGCACGTGCATGCTTGCCGTGAAAAAAAAGTACTATAGTAATTAAGGCCAAAAGAGACATTAATTTTAAGAATTTTGATAATTATGTCGAAAAAAATTAATCTCATTCGTTTAAGAATTTTGATCAACCACAAAGTTAGGGTAGCTATTTAACATATAAATATTTATTTAACTATAATAGTTTTTTAGTACCTACTTGCTAAAGACAATATATCTATTCTCTAAAAATTTCTAAGAATGATAACGAATATCATTATCTTTCAACAATAAACAACTGAGTTTTGCTAAGAAATAAAAAAAAAAAAAAAGAAAAAAAAAAAGAAGAAGAAGATAACAAAAGGCTTGTGTCATTGAATATCATTATTCTAACTTTCTAAGAATTTTTATCATTTAAAACTCAAAATACGTAAAGAAAATTTTTAGGATGTTAAAATTTAGCAAGAGTAATTTAGACATTACACAATGAAATATTTTAAGAATCATAAGCTTTCATTAGGGTTTAACTGAGAGAATAATAATATGACATATTTGCTCTTTTCCAAAATATTAAGGGAAAAATTACATGATTTTAAAGTTTAAGGAAGAATTGTAAATTACCCCAAACATAAAGGATGAAAAATGCTTTTTTCCGAAGTTTTTTGTTTTTGTTTTTGTGTGCAAAACTATGTGTTTTTACTTAAAAATAGTGTGTAAAGAAAAAAATATACAAAAGTTAACCCAAAAAAATTGTATGTGAAATAGTGAATTTTGGCTCAACAAAGTTGATTAAACTAACAAAAAATTCCTAAAAACACAACAGAATGACGCAACATTTTCATAATACCTTTATAATTTTGTTATATTTTATTTTAACTTGTAAAGAATTGACAGTTCAGCAGTTTTGAAAATATTGTGACAAAATCAAGATGTCTTAACATTTTTCACACAAAAAAATGTTATGTCCATGACATTTTCACAACAAATCATAAGTAGTAGGTTACTACAAGTTGTTATTGATGGGCAAAAAAGTAGTTTCATTGATAAGTTTAAATTAGAACCAATAACAATTTACCATATTTGATTTGTTATGAAAGTGTTGTGAAAATTATTGTGGACAAACCAAAAATAATATAGCAAATACATTACAACTTTATGCAATCACACACACACACACACACACACAAAAGGCTAGAAAGTTAAACAAACCATAATTACTGTAGCGAAATTACTGTAACTTTTCCCATTCACTCTTTTTATATATAATATAATATATATACATACACACATTGCACTTACAATGTAAATTTATATTGTAAACACATAAAAATTGGTAAATGTTGTACACATTTGCAAAATTTGTACAATTATTATTATTATTTTTTTTTGCAAATATATATAATATTTGCTACTTTTTGTGTGTATGCAATGTAGGCTTACATTACAAATAGAAAGTAAACATATAAAGATCCTTTAAAAGAAAAAAAAAACATGCTCAAACCAAGTTGATGAACTTGAAGGAAAAAAAAGAAGGAAAAAGGCAAGTCACTAAACCAAAAATATTGTTCATAACACTATTCATGAGTTTATTCATTCTTTTTATATATAGAAAAAAAGAGCACAAATCAATGACTAGAAAAAAAAAAAAAAAGCGATGAACAGTACATATTGAACAAACCAAAAATACTGTAGCTTTTACACATTCACCCAATAAGTGTCACAACATATTCACAAAACATTTATTTTCAGTTGTAGTTGGTCATAGTTTCATATTTTATTATTTTATTTTGACTTATAAGAAATTGACACCTCAATAATTGTGAAAATATTGTGAAATTCGTTATGTCAGTATAACAATATATATGCGAGTTCTTATAAATATTTAAAAGAAAAAAAAAGTACAAACAGAAGACTAAAAAAAAAAAAAAAAACGCTGTAGCTACTGTAGCTACAGTGCCACTTGAACAAACCAAAGTGGCACTGTAGCAACTGTTCAAAACTTGGGGAAAAAAATGGCTCACTACACCAAAAGGGGCATTGTAGAGGCATTGCCTCTTCTTATATAGTTAGTAAAAAAAAGAGCACAAATCGATAATTGGGGAAAAAAAAAATTCATATTAAACAAATCAAAAGTACTGTAGTTTTTACACATTCACTCAACAAGTGTCACAACATTTTCACAAAACATTTATTTTCAGCTGTGGTTGGTCGTAGTTTCATATTTTATTATTTTATTTTGACTTATAAGAAATTGACACCTTAATAATTGTGAAAATATTGTAAAATTGGTTATGTCAGTATAAAAATATATATAAAAGGAAAAAAAAAGTACAAACGGAAGACTAAAAAATAAAAAAAATTGTAGCTGCTGTAGCTACAGTGCCGCTTGGTACTGTAGCTACTGTTCAAAAAAAAAAACAAAGTGGCTCACCAAAATTGAACTGTAGATAAACAGTGAAAAAATCACTGAATGAACAGTGCTAAATCTCTATAGCGGCATTGCCGGTTTTATATATAAGATAAAATATCCTAGTTGATGGGCTTTTGTTTTGGTCTTCTCTGTTTTTCTTTATTGAGTTTAGATGACCAGTGATGCAAATTGGATTCATCAATACAATTTTGTCTCAACTAAAAAAAATAGCAATTTGGCTGGGTTTGATGGGACGAAGAGGAAAGAGAGAATAAATAAATAATTATTTAACTGTTTATGTTAGAAAAGTTACACTTTTTAAAAAAATACATACATATACTAAACATACAATTATTTTAAATTAATAATCAAGGCCAAAAAATACATAACGTAATTTTCAAAAAGTTAAAGATTACCACCACAATAATGCAACAACGACAATGTTTCCGGTGAATCTGAAAGACTGTATGGAAGAGGTGGTTAAGTACACTCCCTTGAATTCGATCTTGGACTCTCCAACTCCTACTGCTCCAACCTCCTCAAACTCGATCCCAACACCACCAATACAACCGCTAACTATTTGATAAATTCATCACTTTTTCTTCTTCCTCTTCTTTAATATACGGTTATTTTCTTGCTTATTAGAATTTTGGGCAAATTGTGAATCCAAATATGTTCAAGAAGACAGCCAAGTTAGTTAATTGGTTAGTGTAAGATTGCAAGACTTAGGCCTAGACGTGTCGGACACGCTAGGAAACTTCTGCTTAAAGTGTCCTTATTTTGTTGGGAGAAATTTTTATTGAAAATGAATTCCTTTTAATTTTAGACAGTTTTTTTTATAAAATATTTTGATAGTTATAGACAAAATATGCCTATAATATCAATTAATTAATTAATCAATTGTAGTATCCCACTGTCGTGTCCTAATCTTTCAAGAATTTGTGTCATTGTGTCCGTGTCAGTGTTGGTGAATTTGTGTCTATGCTTCATGGTTGTTGGTTATTTGGCTAATAAGATTTGCTAATAACTTGTATTTATTAATAAATAAATAAAAAGATTTGCAAGATTAATACTTGTGGTCCACAGCATTATAACATTGAAGAAATAAGATGCAATTTTCTCACATTTTTCTTAAATTTTTCTCTTTCTCAATTCCTTCTTCTTGGAAGGTGACTATCATGAATTAAGTTAATTCTTTTTTTTTTTTTTTAGAAACTAATGCGTTCATTATATTATAATTATACCTCTTTAGGTATGGCAATTTAACATAAAATTTAAAATATTTTTAGACACGTTTTTCCAAAAAAAAAACATTGAATTTGAATCTTAACAATATAGGCAAAGTGTTTATTACCAATAGATAAAGTGATATTGCTCGGCTTTGAAATGTTTTTATTTTTTTATTTTGGCAAGTTATACACACACCTAGGCTTCACTTTTATTTGTACTTAGCCTGGAAAAGGGAGGAGGGTTGCGGTAAATTGACAAACAATATAAAATTTAGTCAATTTATCATAGATGAATCAATTTCTACATATACACCTTAAGCTATGCCAACCTTGGCTACTTTGTTGAGGATTAATAATTGACCACAAATTCTTGTGACTTAGGATTGGTTGTTGTTGTTGTAAGTTATAGAGGCACCTAGTGGGTCCTAAATAACCCCACCCTATCCTATTATTATGGGAGAAGGAAGTAATAGTTGAACTATAGTTCCTTGTCATTGCTAAGTTATAAAGTTTAGAGGATATTGCAAACTGCACCATAATTAATGGGGAAAGTGCAATTTACATTGGAATTTTAGATGTTTGTTTTATTATGTTCAAGGAGTGTTAATTCTTTATGGTTCAAACTCCTTATGCAAAATCTTTTGAAGGAGTCCCTCCATATCCCTTATACAAGTGTCTAGTGTAAGATTTATTAGAATCAATCAATTCTAAAGCCTTTTGTAGGACATATAGCAATTTGAAGTTTATCCCTGAAGGAATCTCCTCTAAGCAGGAAGAAAATGAATGGCAGGAGCTGGTTTTGGTTAAGGGATCGTAAATTGTGAATGTAAGTTTTAAATTTTTAACTGAGGGTGTTGATGAAGTGCAAATCGTCAGTCTTGTAGGTTCGTCCAGATGGAGCTGGGTCCTCGTCAATATCTCTGCAAATGTGGGACAATGTCTCCTATAAGATGGTCATCGATGTGGTGCTTGCCACCACGCCTCCGTTGCCAAAGTCTGTATATAGCAGTTTTTAGAGAATAATAAGAGAGTATTGAATATCAAAGCATCTACCAATATTTTTGGGTGAGTCTGAAGGGGGTTTCTCTTGTTGGGGTTCTTACTGTAGTCCTGTAAGCCCACAAGACATTGGGCAATTCCTCGGGCCAGGCTCCCTTAGTATCGTCCAACCTGGCTTTGATGACTTTGAGTAGTGTTCTATTAGTCACCTCCATCTGTCCGTTTGCTTGTGGGTGTCCTGGGGATGAGAACTGATTCTTGATCCCTAGACTTGAACAAAAATCCTTGAAGCCTTGATTGTCAAACTATTGCCCATTATCTGATATGATCGTTCGTGGAATCTTGAACCTGCAAATTATGTTCTTCTATACGAAGCTCTGGATTTTTGCATCGGTGATGGTAGATAATGCCTCCGCTTCAACCCATTTTGTGAAGTAATGGATAGCGACTAGTAAAAACCTTACTTGTCTCTTACCTCGGGGTAGTGGGCCAACGATGTCAATTCCCTATTATGCAAATGGCCAAGGGGAGGCTATCATCGTCAGTTTCTCGGCTGGAAGGCGTTGGACATTCCCAAACCTCTGGCACTTGTCGCACTTCTTGACGAGCTCCCTTGTGTATGCCTACATAGTAGGCCAAAAGTAGCCTATTCTGATAACTTTGCTTACCAAGGACCTGGGGCCTACATGGTCTCCTTAAACGCCTTCATAGATCTCTTTTAGAATATACTTGGCTTCCTCTTCATCGATGCACTTCAAGTAGGGCATGGAAAAACCTCTCTTGTACAGGGTATCATTCAGAATCGTGAATCTGGCTGCTCTCTTCTTGACCTTCTTGGCCTCCTCGACATCCTGTGGAAGGTGTCCGTCTTGGAGGAAGGATGTGATTGAGATCATCCAGCTACTTGTGCTCTGGATTGCAAATGAAGAGACTTCTTCAATGCTAGGGTGTTTCTGGACTTCCCTCTCTGAGCCCATGCTCGTTGATCTTTCTTCTGACGATGCTAGCTTCGCGATCTCGTTTGCTATCATGTTCTAGCTTCTGGGGATATACTCAAATTCCACCCTATCAAACTCCTGTGTTAAGTGCTTCATCAGCTTGAGGTATTTTTGCATTCTCTCCTCCTTTGCTTCATATTCCTCCTTTATCTGTCCTATTACCAGCTTAGAATCACTCTAGAGGAGTAAGTTTTTAGCTCCTAGTGCTTTTCCGACCCTTAGCCCCGTCAATATTCCTTCGTACTCGACTCATTATTGGTGGCCAGGAATTTTAGCCGAACTCCATGTTTAAACGTTTCTCTGTCAGGGGTGATGATAACGACCCCCTACTTCTACCCTCTTTTGGGCTGACGAACCATCAGTTTGTATCGTCCATCGTTTTGCTTTGTCGGGGAGGTTGTCCTCGTCTAGGATGGTGAACTTGGTGATGAAATCCGCCAATGCCTGTGCTTTAATAGCCGTTTTGGGGTGGTACTCAATGTCGAATTGGCTAAGCTCGATGGCCTCTTGGACCATTCTCCCTGCTGCCTTGAGCTTGTTCATGGACTTCTTAATTGGTTGGTCCGTCATTAGCAAGATGGGGTTTGCTTGAAAATAAGGTCGTAGCTTACGTAAAGCTACCATTAATGCAAATTCAATCTTCTCAATCCTCAGGTACTTGGCTTTTGCCCCTTGGAAAGCTTGGCTAACATAGTAGACTGGGAGCTATTTCCTGTCCTCTTCTCGAACCAAGGCTGCACTCACGGTTGTGGCTGATACTGCCAGATATAAATACAAGTTTTCTTCCTCTTTGGATGGACTAAGGAGGGGTGGATTGCTTAGGTAGTGCTTGAGTTCTTGAAAATCTATCTCACATTCGTCAGTCCAAGCAAAAGCTTGCTCCATCTAGACGAACCTACAAGACTAACGATTTGCACTTCATTAGGTGTCATTCAATACCAAATTTTCTTTGTGTATTATTAATCTAACAAATGTTTTATCTCATCAGGTTTTGAAGTCTGTTGTCTATGAACTTCATGTTGAGGAGCTTTTTTTTTTTTCACAACTAAAAGGTATCAATGTGTTTCTACTATGAATCTCCATGTTTATTGTTTGAACATAACTGGATCAGATTTCTTTGTCATAACTAGAGAATTTAACTAAATATTTGTCGTAACTATGAATTTCATCAATCATCATTGCCATTGAGCTCTATCTTAAAAGGCACCTCCTCCCCTTGTAAGAGCAAGGTGAAGGGTGAGCTTGTGGGTTCAAGACCCATTAGATGCGTGTGTATCTTAGCAATAAAAAAGTAAAAAGAAACCATGAATCATGTTAGGCTCTAAAGATTTAGAATTAAATGTTTAGTGTCTCAATTTACATATGTTGGCAAACCGAGAACAAAAACATGTTTAAAATAGGTGTTAGACATTGCTCAAAGTGTTTCAAGTCAAGTCTCAAGAATATTCAAGCTGTAGGAAAAAGAAGTCAGTTTTTATGAAGTTCGATCGATCGTAGATCAGGCTTGACTGATCGAAAATTGCAACAAAAAAAAAATTTCTGCAGAATTTTAAATTAGGCCTAAGCCCGCGAAAACTTTTAGGGTTTCAATTCAACACTCCTAAGTATAAAAGGAAAACTCTAACTATGTTTTGAAGAGCTTTGGAATACTTGTGAGTTACTCCTGTGAGATCTGAGAGGTTCTGTACCTTCTAAATCTACAAATGTCTACCGGAACAAAATCTACAATCAAGTGCTAGTGGAATCTAGTTGCTGCAAGATCAACAAGCAGTAATCTGAAACCTTTGAATAGGATCTCAAAGTCACAAACATGGAAGCTTGTGTTCTGCAAATCTAAGAGAGAAAGAGTCTGTGGATTCGGAGCTTACACGTGGTCGTGTCAGTAAGTTACTATTGGAGGTAGTAATAGATTTAGGATTAAATCTTTTGTAAAAGCTTCAATTCCTTTTTAGTGGATTTGTTTTACCTTGAGAATAGTTAGGTCAAATCCTCCCTAGGTTTTTACCTTAAAATTGCTCGTTTCATTAGTTTTCCTGGGTGATCATATTGGTGTGTTCTTTACTTTTCCGCTTTTGTACATGATATGATCTTTCTCTATTTAACTTAGATCTCATAATTAACCTAAGTAATCACTTGGCTAATATATTAGGTTAAACAATCTGTTTTAAGGGGTCTAAATAAACAAACAAATCACATCTCCATTCACTCTAAATCTTTTGATGTGTTATTGCCAATCCTATTTGAAGTGAATCATGTTTGGCAATTTGACATTGTCTATAGATGCTATGCCGTTGTGAGTATAATAGGTATGAAAAAATCCACTTTTATGCATAAATCAGTAAGAATCAGTTGGTAAATGCTTTTTGATGTACTTTCTCTCTTTCTCTCGTTCTTCTTCTTTTTTTGACATATAATTCTTTATATTCATTGTTTTTAATGAGAACAAGTATGGATGGGTTTTCATGCCTACCGTGGATTCCAGATGCTAGCACCAAAATGCAATGTTATGTATGTAGGAGGTGTAATTTTGTTTTGTTAGTTTTATCACTGATTCTAAATTAATCAAAAGGTTAGAACATCAAAAACATAGAATTGGGGTCAGGCTATACTCCTCAGCCTAAGAATTTTCCCTAAGAACACTTTCATTTGAAAGGACAAGGTTCCTCTCAATTTTAAGTAGAATGAAGATAGCCCATTTCACTGTTCATATTTTATTTTTTGTATCTTAAAGGTATATATGATGACACTAGAAGACATCTTTAGATTTGTAATGTTTAAAATCTGAACCATGAAATCAATTCATTTGAGATATAGAGGATCTTATTCCTATTTCCATTTAATCAGATTTGATCAACTTTTGCTTAAAACGTAATATGTAACATATACATGCATAAGAGTATAAAACGAGGTCACTTAAGCTAATTTTTCACCCCAAAAGTAGACAGAATATACCCATTAAGGTAAATATGCATTTGGTCAACTTATTTGCGATGAGATAAAAAGTGAATTTAAGCAAATAAGCTGGCTTATCATATAGTTTGATTATCCAAAATAAGTTTGAATTATAAATATATTAAATTCTTCTGGGATCCTGATAATCTTTTCTAATTCAATTTTTCCAAAGTTAAATGATGGATTTTCTGTATGTTTGGTAATTTTACTTCACTGTTTCTTTGTCAATTGATTTGCATTAATTTTTACCTTTTATGGTCACAGAATTCGTTCAGGAACTTTAATCCATTTCAACAAATGTGTGGTGTTTAAATTTAGGTGTCGATCCTGTTTTTGCAATTGTTAACATATATAGTGTTATGGGTTTTAGGCCCAATTAGATTACTTGTATAGCACACATTCTTGTACTACACTCTTACTTGTATTGCACACATATGCCTCCTATATAAAGGCACTCATGTATATTCTATTATTTGGTGAAATACAATACACTTATTTAGTATTTCTAACATGATATCAGAGCCATTGCTCTAATTTTCTTGTGTCTTGTAGTCTTGTCTTTGTCGGTATTTTCTGCTGCCTCAACTTCTGCTGTCAGTAAGCCCTTTTAGTGCCCTCTCTCGACTGCTCCGCTACTGTTAGAGGTCCTCAAGGTTGAATCTCCACCGCCAGAAGCTCCTTCTCCACTGCCAAGGCCACTGCCATTGTTAGATCTGTCACCTCTGACCTCCAATAACAACACAAGACGTAGACCGTTAACCGATCTACTCAACTTTGCCAGAAACTTCCACATCTGAGCCTCCACGCGCTCTTACGTGCCGCTTAAAGTTTCTGTGAGATGAACCATGCGCCTCCACACGCCATCACTCTTTTTCACGCGCTTCCACGTGCCTGATCTGGACCTGCTGACGTCATCTATTATGCCATTTATGCCACGTCAACCCTAGGTGATGTCATCATTGCCATGTCATCAGCTAATGTCACTAACACGTCATCGCTTACGTCATCCTGAAGTCAGCTGCTTACGTCATCCACAGGTTAGCTGCTTACGTCATCTTTGACCTACTAGCGTTGACCGTTGACTAGTGTTGACCGATAACTTTTTGCCATAGTTGACTTTTTGCTGTCTAGGTGCTCCTTATCTAGTTTTACGCGTAGATTTCATTTTTGCAGTCCATTTTTGCATATTTTGCTTCTAAGTGTGCATTTGTGTAGAAATTATTTCTACTTGCGTCTGCGTTTCTAGCGTTTCAGTGGTTTCATGCTTTTTTTTTTTTAATTGAGAAGCACGTGAACATAGACCTGCCAGTGGGTCCCGTGTACTGTGCACGGGAACCACCACCTCGTTGACAACCAAAATTTACATTGGAATGGCACTGTTCAGTGGGTCCCAGCACTATTCACGGGACCCACAAACCTTTTTTTTCAACAACTTTTTCATTAAAAATGGGTCCCATGGCATTATTCACACATTTAAATATTATTTTGCTACAGTGTTTTCAATTTTCAGTTTTCAGTAAAATAAGTTGTATCCAAAAGGACCCTAAATGAAGAATAGGGACAGGTCTTCTTCTTGTTGCAATAATCATTGTCGACAATCCAGCAAACGTTTTGGCCACAATATTGAGACTTGCTATCATCAAAACAAATCAGCTGTTTCAATTTCTGCTGCTGCTGTTGCTAACACTAAGACTGTCCAACCAATGGCTCCCGTCTCTGCACAGTCTAAGTCTTCAGGACACACTTTCACCATGTCCATAGATGACCTTAAAAAAAATCATCGCTAATGTCATTCATATGGTCGGTAATGCATTTTATTCCTTTTCTCTTTCAGTTCTATTTGGTATGTCTCCTTCCTCTTGGCTTATGGATTTTGCTTGTTGCAATCACATGACACCCCACTCGTCCTTATTTTCTAAACTTAAACTTGCACCACACCCTCTCAATATTCGCATAGCAAATGATTTCACATTGTCTGGTCATAATATAGGTTCCGTTTTAACCTCCAACCTCTTGGTTCTTGGGGTATTTAATGTTCCTGACCTTTCTTACAATTTATTTTTTGTGGGACAATTAGTTGAGTTGGATTATTGCATTATCTTTGATTATTCTGGGTGTATTGTGCAGGATTCGAGGACGGGACAGGAACTTAGGACTGGTCCTAGAGTTGGTCGTATGTTTCCTATGGACAACCTTCGTCTTCCACTTGTTGCTCCTGTTTCTATTGCTGTAGCTGCTACAGTTTCTTCAATTCCTTCCCTTGCACTTTGGCATGCTTAACTTGGTCACGCATCTTCCTTTCGGGTACAACAATTGGCTTCTAGAGGTTTGTTAGATTCAGTGCCTATAGAAAATTTTGATTGTGTTTCATGTTAGTTAAGAAAACAACCAGCTTCGCCTTTCAATACAAGTGAATCAATATCCACTAATATCTTTGACCTTATTCATTTTGATGTTTGGGGTCCTTCCTCTGTCTTTAGTATTGGTGGGTCTCGATATTTTGTTGTCTTTGTTGATGATTACTCTTGCTATAGCTGGATTTTTAATATGAAACATCGTTCTGAATTATTGCAAGTATATTCTAATTTTGCAAAAATGGTTGAAATTCAGTTTTCCAAACGCATCAAAATTTTTCGATCTAATAATGCTCTTGAATACACTCAATGTGCTTTCCAAGCTGTTTTGCATTCCTATGGCACTGCTCATCAACTAACTTGTCCAGGTACCTCTCAGCAAAATGGTAGAGCCGAACAAAAATTTCGTCATATTCTTGACATTGTTCGTGCTCTCCTTCTCTCTGCTAAAGTTCCTACTCCTTTTTGGGGCGAAGCTGCTCTTCATGCTGTTTATGCTATTAATCGCATTCCAAGTCCTGTTATCCAAAATCAAACTCCATATGAGCGCCTTTTTGGGACACCTCCAGACTATCACCACCTTCGCTCCTTCGGTTCTGCTTGTTTCGTTCTTTTTCAGCCACATGAGCATAACAAACTTGAGCTTTGGTCAAGGCTTTGTTGTTTTCTAGGCTATGGAAAAACTCAAAAGGGGTATCGGTGTTATGATCCTGTCTCTCATCGTTTTCGTATCTCTCGCAATGTTGTCTTTTGGAAACATCGCTCCTTTGTCGAGCTCTCTCACTTCCATGCCTCCCTATCTTCCTTCTCTGTCTTAGATCTTTTTCCAAATGAGGCACATATTCCTTATATAACTACTTTTGATCCTCCTGTAGCTGCTCCTAATTCTCCTGTAGACTTCTCTATCCAACCACCAACCACCAAATATCCTTGATCCTTTTCCTAGTTCACCATTAATGAACAAGTGGAAGATGAACAAGTCGAAGACGAGCTACCCAACCTTGAGCTTGGGTCCCCTGATCTTGCTTTACTTGAAGATCTTGCACAAGACATTCAACATCGTCACTCAACTCGGATAAGATCCATTCTTGCATATTTACTTGACTATCATTGTTACACTGCCCTTGCTACACTACATGAGCCTTACACCTATCTGAGTCTTCCACTGACCTTTTATGACAAATTGCAATGAAAAAGGAACTTGATACAATATCTAAAAACCATACTTGGGATCTGGTGACTCTCCCCCCTAAGGAATCTATGGTTGGTTGTAAGTGGATCTATAAGATTAGGACTCGCTTTGATGGGTCCATTGAGCGCTACAAAGCTTGTCTTGTTGCAAAAGGTTTTACACAAGAGTATGAGATTGATTATGAAGAGACCTTTGCTCTAGTTGCTTGTATCTCATCTGTTCGTGCCTTTTTAGCTGTTGCTGTTGCTAGTAAATGGGACCTTTTTAAGATGGATGTTAAAAATGCATTCCTTAATGGGGATTTAAGTGAAGAATTTTATATGCAACCTCCTCTTGGTCTCTCTGTTGAATCAAACAAGGTTTGTCACCTTCGATGTGCACTTTATGGCCTTAAACAAGTTTCACGAGCTTGGTTTGCCAAATTCAGCTTTACCATCTGGGTTACATGGCCAGTCATTATGATTCTGCCTTATTTCTTTGTCGCACTGACAAAGACACTATTTTACTTCTCCTGTATGTGGATGATATGATCATAACTGGTGATGACCTCAGTGGCATTCAAGAACTCAAGGATTTTCTTAGTCAGCAGTTTGAGATGAAAGATCTTGGACATCTCAGCTACTTCTTGGGTCTTGAAATCACTCATTCTATAGATGGACTTTATATTACTCAGGCCAAGTATGTTTCTGAACTCTTGTCTCAAGCTGAACTTACTGATAGCAAGATTGTTGACACTCCAGTTGAGATTGATGCGCATCTGACTCCCTCAAGAGGGAAACCATTTTCTAATCCCTCTCTTTACAAACGCTTGATTGGCAGCCTAGTTTATCTCACCGTCACTCGTCTAGACATTTCCTATGCTGTTCATCAGGTAAGCCAGTATCTGTTTGCTCTACGATTGACTCACTATGCTGTTCTTCGATACCTAAAGGGCACTCTCTTCCATGATCTTTTCTACTCTGCTCAGTCTTCTTTTATTCTCCATGCATTTTCTGATACTGATTGGGCAGGAGATCCTACCGATCACAGGTCCACCACTGGTTATTGCTTTCTTCTTGGTTCTTCTCTGATTTCTTAGCGAAGCAAGAAACAAACTCATGTGGCCCACTCTAGTATTGAAACAGAATATTGTGCCCTTGCTGATACCACATTTGAGCTCCTTTGGCTACGATAGCTTCTCAAAGACTTAGGTGTGTTCATATCTTTTGCTACTCCTCTTTATTGTGACAACCAAAGTGCCATTCATATTACTCATAATGATGTTTTCCATGAACAGACTAAACATATCGAGATTGATTGTTATTTTATCCATTATCATTTTGTCCATGGTGCTCTCAAGCTGATTTCAGTCTCCTCTAAAGATCAACTTGCAAATATCTTCACCAAGTCACATTCTAAGGGACGCCTTCGTGATTTGGTTGATAATCTCAACCTGGTCTCACATTCACCTTGAGTTTTAGGGGGGCTGTTAACGTATATAGTGTTGTGGGCTTTAGGTCCAATTAGATTACTTGTATAACACACATTCTTGTACTACACTTTTACTTGTACTACACACATATGCCTCCTATGTAAAGGCACTCATGTATATTCTATTATTTGGTGAAATACAATACACTTATTCAGTATCTCTATCGGTACGCTTCGTTCACTGAAATTTTGGGGACAGAGAGTCTTGGAAAGGTTCTTCCTGGAGTTGAAACCATTGAAGAATGTAAGAAACTAAGAACTGCTATTTTTATTGAGTTTCACTTCCTGTATGGTGATAAAGTTTATCCATCTAGACAAAAACAAAGTTAGTTCTTCTAGTAAATAGCTGGAAATAATTTTGTGCTTGCAGCAGAAAATATTCCGGTGACAATTTTAAGAACCAAAACTTTGTTGTGCATAACAGTAATAGGAACAGTGACAGTAATAATAATAGAATTTACAATAATAATAGACACAATAAGTAATAATAACAATAACAGATGCTATGGGAATAAATTAACTCATGAGAAAATTAGCTATTAAAGCTGATAATGAGAAATAGGGGCTGCATTCATTCGACTTTGCCTTCCTATGAACTCTCCATGACCTCTGGAACAATCTGTTATAATACCATGGGAAGGCGTGAAGTAACCATATGAAAGGACTGCTAGGTTTTAGGGATTTAGATAGCAATGTCATAAAAATAAAAATTATTTGTTTTCTGCTTTGTGTTAAATATTTTTTAGGCTTTGTGGTTGCTTTGATGTACTCAATTGAGAGGTTCACCTAATAAAATTTATTTATGAATTTGGTTTCTGATTTTAACGTGATTTCTGCTTGTAGTAGTCCATGAGTAATAGGCACGCATTTTTTCAGGTGTACAAATCTACACGAAGTTCTACACAGAAGAGAAAGAAAGACAAATGGCATTCTTGCAATCCATGTTTCGGAAGTGGATGTTCAGCCTTACTCTTGTCTGGCGACCCTACTCTCTGTAAGTGCTTAACTTCTGTTCTGTTCTGATTTGCATATCCAATTGCATGAATAGAATGACCTTTTTCTTTTTTTGGATAAGTGCATGAATTCAAATATTTTAACAGAGAACTTTCTCCTAATTTCTTATATCTAATTGTGACTCAGCTTTCATCATGGTTTTGGTGCAATATTGGATATGTCTACCAGATATAAGGGATATAATGAATAATATGTTAGATTGTAAAGTTCATATTTTTTTAGGGTAAACTCATACTTTGCTGCCCTAAAATATATGTCTTAGTTTCTTTATTGGAAATACTTTTGCACTTTTACTAACTATTCTCACCTTTTTTTAAAGAAGCAACAAGATTCTCATAAAATGTAATACTAATCTCTAATATAGGGTGAATGACATTTTATGAAGACAAACTTTTTTACTTTTCATTAATAACTGTGTCTTTAGAACCAAGACGCTTTTTTGAGACACGAAAAGTGTATATCATGCTACATGCAAATGGTGCTGCGGTGGAGAAATTATTAATTCCTTTTGTAGTCTGTGTAAAAACATAAATTAAAATGGATTATGGAATGTAAACAGATGATTTGAATCTGTTGGTTGGTAATTAGAACCAGTTATTGACATACTGCTAATGTTTTTCTTTATTTGGAAGTACGTAGCATGAATTTTGTAACCTTCATCTTGGAACATCCAATTCTAAGTCTTAAGCGTTTTTTTTTCTTTAAAATTTTGTTTTCTTGCTTGTTGATAAGTAACCCTAAACCTTAAGCTATTAAATGAAGAAGCCCAACTAAATACATAAAACCATTTCAAGTTCCAAACACAATTAATGGAAAAGTCCTAACAGGCTTGATGACCCAACCAGATATATATCTGGTTCTGGTTAGAAATATATATATATTAAAAAATTAGTGCTCACCTTAAAATGGTACTAGTTCCAAAATATTCCATTCCATTGGATAAACTGAAACTGTTACTAGAATGTAATTGTCAACCAGAAACAATATACAATATACTTCTACATCCCAGATAAACAAAAAGGGGGTACAAGCCCATGAAATTTATTTTCCAATGCCCAATTACTGAAGCCATGAGCTTTAAAGTTACATTCCTTTGACAACCAATATTATAGAACAATTCTTCCCCCTAATGCTGAAACCAAATCCCTTATGTCTTGAATTACGGAACTGATCTCACAAACCACTGCTGAGGATTGCGTCTCAGTATCTTGCACTACCACTTTGGCACCACTTCCCATTTTTAATCTATCAACTCTTGTTCTTTTAATTATATGAATTGCATTCCTGATTGCCAATGCCTCAGAAAGCATGGGTCAACTGTAGCTCGCTTTCAAGGACCATGCTGCAGCAAACTACCTCTTCATTCCTCAGCACAGCCACAGCAAAGGCTTTACAAGATCCCAACACAGTATCAACATTCAATTTCAGCCAGTGTTTTTGAGGTGGAATCCACTCATAAGTTTTCCTATCTATATGGAGAGCTTTACTGAAAAACTCTTGTGTGCTATAGTCATTAATCCTAGATATCTCCCATTTATGACTTGTTTGGATTATGGGGGAGTAGAGTAGAGTTAGCCGGAAATTAGCCTTTAAAGATTTCAATAGGATCTGCAAAATTTTAATTAAACCAAGTCATTCCTTGTTTTCCAAAAAGCCCCTAGAGTTACTGTAGCCATCACAAACCATTCCTTCTTGCACGCTTCATCCCACCCTCAATCCTCATATCTCTGGAGTGCTATCAACAGCTTAACAAATACCCTAATTGTATCTCTTCCACCACCAATCCTGCAACTCCACAGGATTCCAAACCATATACTGCCCTTGGAAATACAAAATTCTTAAATTAGTGCAAAGCAGTTTTAGATATTGTGTTGAAATCTATAATTAAGACAGCTTCTATTTGGAACCCTATTTTGGAGAAGATGGAGAAGAAACTATCTGGGTGGAAGCCTCTTTATTTATCTAAGGGTGGTAGGCTCATGTTACTGAAGAGTACTCTCTCAAGTCTCCCAACGTACTATTTATCTTTGTTCACTATTCCTAAGGCTGTGGCTGCAAGATTGAAAAGTATTCAGAGGAATTTTCTTTGGGGGTCTTCAAAGGGGTGCTTCAAATACCCTTTGGTGGCTTAGAAAAGGGAGTGTTTACCCATTGAGGTAGGCAGTTTGGGGATAAGAAATGTGGTGTCTTTTAACCAAGCCTTATTAGGGAAATGGTTGTGGAGATATGGACATAAAGTTACCCATCTCTAGAGGAGAGTTATCTCCACTAAATATGGAAAGAGTCAAGGGTGGGTGGAGCACTAAAGTTTGCAGGAGGGCTCATGAATGTGGCCTTTGGCATAGTATTCATGAAAGGTGGAAGAGCTTTTCTAAGCATTTGTCGTTCGTAGTAGGTGATGGCACTCGTATCCATTTCTGGCATGATACGTGGATTGGTGATAACACCCTTAAATCCCTATATCCTAAACTCTACGTGTATTTAGTTGACAAGGAAGCTTGTATTTCTGAGGTTTTGTGGCTTCCAAAGAGGGGAAATTTTAGAGTTTGGAATTTGAGATTTATAGGGAATTTCAGGATTAGGAGCTAGTTGCATCTTATTCTCTTCTTGCGTTTATCCAATCTCACATTCCCCTGGGTACAAGAAGTGATGCTCTTTGTTGGTGTCTCAAAGGTAATGGCAGGTTTGACTCCCGATTTTTCTACCATAAGATTCAAGATGCTCAGAGTTCTTTGTTCCCTTGGAAGGGTATTTGGAAATCTCAGGTTCCCAAGTGAGTGGCTTTCTTTTTGTGGATGATTGCTCATGGTTAGATTCTTACTTTGGATAATCTCATGCTTAGGGGACATTCTTTGGCGAATTGGTGTTGTTTGTATCGTTGTAATAGGGAATCGGTGGACCACTTACTTCTGCATTGTCTCGTTACTCATACATTATGGATTTATATGCTTCAGGTCTTCGGCATTTATTAGGTCATGCCAGACTTGGTGGTAGGTTTAATTTTGTGCTGGCATCAATGGCATGGGAATTATACTTCGAATTAATGTTTGGAATTTGATTCCAAATTGTTTGATGTGGATTGTATGGTTGGAATGAAACTGCCGCTCTTTTGAGGACACTGAGAAGACGTTGGAGGAGTTAATTGTTCTTTGCTAGCGTAATCTTTTTGATTGGTCTCGTTGCAAAGGTTTTACTATTTGTTTCTCTCTACCGGAGTTTATGCTTTCATTTAGAATAATTTCATAATTTCTTTCTTGTGGTAGTTGGTTTTTTTTTTTTTCATCATCATGAACAACTTGTATTTTTTCTACTTATTTCATTAATAATATTTCTTCTGATTACCTATCCAAAAAAAAAAAGAAAAAAAAAGATGCATTATTAAGATGGTAATTTACTTTTGTTGCTTGCCATGAATTGAATTTTTTGAATAACCCAGCGAAGGTTTGCGACCATGCAGGTGACTTTTCGTCATAAAAACTTTTATAAATTTTTTTTTTTTTTGGTAAGCTAGAGATTTTCATTAAAACAACTAGGAAAATATCAGTCTGTTACAATACATATCAGATAAGTCAAAAACTTTTATAACATTGAGGTCACGCTACTATCATTTTCACTCATAAAACAATTTTTGTTATGTATGGCAACCATTTTCTTGGATAAGATGTTTTCACTAGCTTTTGGCTTTTTTTTTCCTTCTTTATATGTATATGTCCTAACGATGCATAGTTCTAGTGTTTTTTTTTTTTTTTTTTTTGAGAAGTGATAGTTCTAGTGTTTCTAATTAGAGCATCAGCAGTGGGCTGTGTATATACCAAATGAAAGGTACATTTGGCATTTAGGCCCCAAAACTACTTAGCAATGGGAAGGCCAAATGGGAAAAGGCAAATTTATTTTGAGATATAGCTATAGCCTACAGTACCATCTCAAATGTAAGATGGTACTATAGCTCTTTTTTTTGAGAGAGAAGATGGTACTATAGCTGAATGGGATAAAATTTTTTTTTTTTTTTAATACTCTCATTTCTCTCTCCTCTCTCATTTTAACCTGGCAATTTCTCTCTCCTCTCTCATTTTTTTTCTTTCTTTTCTCTCTCTTCCTTCTCTCTTTCTCATCCCCTCTCTCTCTTGCCATTGTCAAACTTCTCTCAGTTGAGTCCGTGCCAGATCGGAGCTCACGCTAACTCATTAAACCAGATCGAAGCTCACGCCGAATCACCAAGCCGGATCAGAGCTCTTACGTTGAGTCCGTGTAGATCGCCGGTGGCTGATGTGGTGGTTTTGCCGTGGGTTTCTAGGTTTGGCTTTGTGTGTGTGTGTGTGTGTGTTTTTTTTTCTCTCTCTCTTTGGTGGTTCTTGTAGTGGCTGTTTCTCGTGGTTGTTGGTTGTGATTTTTGGCGGTTTCTTTGTGTTTTTTTCTCTTGGTGGTTTTTGTGGTGGCTGTTTCTTGCGGTGGTTGTTGTTGGTGGTGGGTTTGGTGGTTTTTTTAATGGGTTTTGGTGGTTGGCATAGCGGGGGCGTGGTGGTGGCTATTGTGGTTGTGGTGGTGGTTGCTAGCTAATGGCGTGGTGGGTTTGCTGGGATGTGAGTGACAGTGGTTTTACGGTGGTGGTGATGTATTAGACCCAAAGAGACTTGCTGGTTGTTTTTTTTTTCTTATCTGTTCTTGTGCCAAAGGTTGAGGGAGAGAGACGAAAAGGGAAAGAGAGAGAGAGAGAAATAGTAAAAAAATAATAAAAAAGAATATTTAAATAAACTGGGAAAAAAAATAGAATTTTGGGATGTTGGGTGAATTGAAAAGTGGTATGTTATAATTGATAGAGTAGCTTTTTGAGATGGTAAAATAGGATGTGATGAGATTTGAAAGCTCGAAAATGTGTTGAAAACACACGAGCGGTTTAGACCCCCAAATTAAAATTACGGCTTGGTTGATTTTACACTAACTTAACGATAAGTGCGGAATAGTGTAAACACAAGCGTATAAGCAAGACAACTACTCTAATCCATATTTAAAGCAACATAGCAGTAAAAATGAAATTAACAAGAGTAAGGAAGAAGGATGCAAACACAGATAACACCGAGACGTGTTATCGAAGAGGAAACTGAAGACCTCGGCGTAAAACCTCTCCGCCGCCCTCCAAGCGGAAATCGATCCACTAGACAATCAGTTGGGATACATGGGTTAGCAAAAGACCCTCCAAGCCTAGTCTACCCTCTGTACCTAAGCCCTCCAAGCTCCTACTCCAACAAGGCTTCTCGGAACCGTGTCTTGTCCTAGTTATCCGGATCCCGCAACAAGCTCCATGTTGCATCTACCATTCAAGGCTTCTTCCAATGCTTCCCAGTAGCACCAAAACGTCACACAGCACTCTCAAGGTGTGGTAAGTGTTTTGGCTATCAACCTCTCACAGATATGGATAATGGAGAGGGAAGGGTTGAGGAAATACCACAAGCAATTGTATAGAGAAAGATAGGGAAGACAATCTCTAATTACCAATGTGTTTGGCTAGGGTTTTCTCTTTGAAGCATTTTTCAACAATTGTGGGTAATGATGGTATATATAGGATAGGTGCAAAAGGTGTGACTCAAAAAGTACAGGCTGGCAGAACAGATAGCCTCGCGGGTGTCTCGCGGGAAGGCCTTACCCGCGAGATACTCGCGAGACATAGCTGTCTCCACCTGGCTTGACCTTTCGCATTCCAGCATGTGCCTGGCACATGATTCACTTCGCGGGATGCTAGGTCGCGAGACACCCGCGAGAATTCTTCAGTCTTCAAATGCTTGAGTCTTCAAACACCCTCTCTATCACTCAACCCTTACAACAAATCCCACAACAAATACAGGGTTTAAACGATTGAACATAATTACAATCAAATTTGGCACGGAATAAAAGCCAACAAAAACACAGTTGTAAATTACAACTTTACAATCTCCCCCTTTGGCTATTCCGTGACAAAACCCTAAAACAGACTCTAGACTTAAACGTGAGTTTGGGAACAAAGGCAAAACTCACTCACACCTAATTCTAGATTCTGAAGTGCTCTTGAAACATATGAACAAGTAACTCCTGAAACACAACAAGACAATAACATCATTGTATGCAGAAAACTTGAAAAGCATATGGAGCAATAATAGCATGATCGAGCAAAACGAAATAGAGACACTAGATCATGGCACGATTCAACCAGGTAATCACTATACAGAAGCAATTACTATGCTCATTCACACATGGAACGAACATCCGGATATGCAAGATGATAAGCTCATTCGAAGAGTATCATTTGCACTTCCAACACTTAACCAATGCAAAATACACAAGGTATTTGCATTTAGGAACAATCCTACTAGGGCACAAGAGTGTTCATCACTCAACCAATGCATAGAACGTGTATGCATCTAGGAACAATCCTACATGGGCACAAGAGTGATGTACTTGAGGTAAAATGCATGACATTGAACAACAAGTAAACATGCATGAAGGTTGCATAAGCAAGGTATTGCAAATGCATGGCACAAACCACAAAGACTTACAAAACATGCATGAAACAAACCCTAAAGCTTACATAAGCAATCATGGGTACAAAATAAAATGCCACAAAGCACATATGCCACAAAGCATAGAAATTAAACACAAAATACTGAAAGTTAAAGTATAAGTGTAGCTAGTAAACAAAAAGACATCATCTCCCCCTATCACTACACTCCCCCTGTCAATGACATCATCTCCCCCTTTTTGTCATGGAATAGCTAGTTGTCATTCTCTTCCAGCTTCCTTTGAATTTCATCCATTTGAGTTTCGAGGGAGGTTAGCTGTTTATCAAGACGGGAGTGTTGGGAGTACATTATCTGAGTGAGTCCTGAAAGTTTGGTGCTGAGATCTTGAAGGGCAACCATGATGGTGTCAAACTTGTCATCATAGGAATGAGAAGTAGAACTTGAGGTACCATGAGGAGCATGATGTTCTTGTTTGACAGTCTTCTTGGTGTGACTCATACTTGCTTGAAGAGTACGACCGTTAATTGGACTTGGCCTAGGATGAGGGCGCTCATTGGCAGATGGACGCACACCTTTGAGTTTCAAAATCCGAGAAACAAGACGACCAAAGGGAATGCAATTCCTTGAAGCAGTACGGTTGACTGTTTTAGCCAAAATGTGGAAGATGTGAGAGCATACGTCAATTTCCACATCAGATACCAGATCATGAAGAAATAATGCTCGACCTAGGTTGATGAAACCGGTGCTTGACAATGGATAGAGGTTGCTGCACATGATTGTTGACATGAGCCTTAATTCTGGAAAAAGTGAAGCCACACTGATTGACTTTCCACTAGAAGAGAATTCCAAACTTGCTCCTAGTTGTCCTCGGAGTAATTCTTCATCCGGATTGAGGTCATCATACACAGGTGGTATAGGAAGAATCGGACGGTTTATGTGTAGGATTTCAGATAGGTACACAGGTGTTACCAGGAATCGCTTTCCTCTAACCCAGCATCTGATCTCTTGTCCTTGCACAATAGCATTGGCATAAAATTCTTTTACCATGTCCTCATAAGCATCTTCAAGATCGGAGAGAAGAAAATTCCAGTCTTTTATGGCAAACCAAGTAGGAATTTTTGTATCCAGAAGAGATGACTGATCAACTGCTCTTTCAACCAACAAAGGAGCATCTCGGAAGAGATTTTTATAGGATTCAAAAGCAGCATAAGAGCGAAACACGCTAGGATCAAAGAGTCCTGTTAAAGCACGAGCTCTCTTTGGTCTCGAGGAATCTTCATCAACATCGATGATTGGTTCTTTCCCTTTGTTGCTGCCACCTTTCACAGCTGAAGTCTTGAACAGAGACATCTGTGCAAAAGAACATCCAAAAACACCAGGAAACACGAGCACAGCACACAAAATAGAGCACAGAGCTTAATTAGATTGAGGTTAGAGTAAAACAAATGTAGTGCTGTGTGTGAAGAGTGTGCAGAATGAGTAAAGTGTATGAAACACACAATCAATGACCAAATGGAGTGAAAAATGGTCAAAGAAGTGAGAGTTCACAGATTGAAATCACTTGATTTCAAATAGGCACAAAAATGTCATTCGGACATTTTATCGAACACTAAGCATGCACAAATTCAAATATGACATGAATAATGCATGATCATGGTGAAAACAGGCCTAAATACACTTCAAAACGCCACAAGGGGCCAACACAGAAGCACAAACACTAAATGGGACACAGCCCAGTCAAAAGATTTGAGACAAATACACCCAAGTTTGAAAAACAACCCAAAAATCCGAAAATCCCCAAACAGCAAAACCCTAACATAAATCTGCAAAATTGAAGCAACAACAAGAAAATGATGCTTTAGAAATCATACCTTGAGAGAGAAAGTGCAGAAAAAATGTTTGATTTGAGCGGATTTTGATGGAATAGCGAGATGGATTAAGAATGGCTTTGAGAGAGGTTAAGCGAGGGAAGTTTGATGTGTTTTGAAAAACTGTCACATCAGCCCTATAAAACTGAAAACACGCGTTTTTCGCGGGATAGGGAGTAGCGACACAGTCGCGATACAACCGCGAGAGAGACCACTGAAGCACAAACTTCTCGCGAGAAGCTCTAAGTCGCGAAACAGTCGCGATATTCTCTGTCTGATTTTGAGAGAATTCCAGTTTTTGCCAAACAGCCTTTCGCGAGAAGCTGTTGGTCGCGATACAGTCGCGAGACAGTCGCGAAATTCTCTGTGTGACAAGAAAGAAACAAAATATTTCCCTCAAACCCTTTCGCGGGAAGCAGCTTAGTCGCGAGCTTCTCGCGAAATAACCCCTGAACCAGTTTTTTTATGAAAAACACACAAAAAGCATTTTAACCAAAAAGAAACACAGGAAAGTATAAAATCACTTTCAAAAACTAATAAAACTCACAAAAATCTTTTTGGATTTGATCAACAAGTTCATGGGCATACACATCACATTTGGACATATACAATCACACAAATGAGATAGGCATTGATTAAATCAAAAACTTGTGTGTTGTGTGTGATTATCAAATGTGAAATAGTCCTTAGACCAGAGCGAAGCTTCAATGATCAATTCACACGAGTCATACACAACTGATACGAAATCATGTGGACTATCTCCATTATAGAAATGAGTAAATATGACCTCCCACACAATGAAAACATAGTAAAGAAGCTTTTCATTTGGCTTCACATAACTCATAACAATTGGTCCATTTTCATTTTGATTGGACAAATACATCTCTTTTTGAGATTGGTGCTTGAAATTTGTGATATTTCAATTTTGATGATAAGCCTTTGGCTTTTTGAGCACCATAAAATTTACATTAAAAGAGTCGCTTTCCCTTTTTCCTAGTCAAATACTAGTGTGTGCGACAGGCTTTTGCAGCTCAATATCTCTTTTCATTTGGAGATTTACAATTGGTGAGCTCTTTTTGCAAAAACATAAAAATAAAGTGGGAAGAGATATAGACACAAGTCTATGCAAGTATCAAGACCAACAAGACTATTGACCAATCATTCATGACAGGCTTGAAGATCTATTTACAACAGTCACACATAGTTTTCAGGGTTTCTTCCACACAGAAAAGAGTGCATACGAACAAGCGAAGATCGTAAATGCACTATGCCATAAGTACGAAGGTACTAGGCCAAACTCACATGAGATATGCACACAACAAGTGATCAAACTTTTTGAGATTTTTCAATTTTTATGGGTTTTTGAATTTTTGAAACACACCCAAAACAAAACAAAAGAAGTAAGATCAACAAAAGCCAGGTTTAAACCTAAACAAGAAACAAAAACCTCTGAAACTGAACATGTGAAACCATAACAACATATAAGCAACAAAGAGCAGTAAAGTTCCACACAAGAGATAGAGTTCAAGGAGTGATACCGACACCGATGGTCTTACGCAAAGATTCAAACTTTGGGCCATCGAGGGGTTTAGTGAATATGTCTGCCTTCTGATTGTCAGTGTTGATAAACTCCAAGTACACCGTCTTTTCTTCCACCAAGTCTCGAATGAAATGATACCGGATTTCGATATGCTTTGATTTCGAGTGTTGAACCGGATTTTTTGACAGATTTATGGCACTTGTATTGTCACAATATACACACATTGTGTCTTGAGTGATTCCGTAATCATGAAGGAGTTTCTTCATCCAGAGTAATTGAGCACAAGCACTTGCAGCAGCAATGTATTCAGCTTCGGCTGTTGATAAAGAGACTGAATTTTGCTTTTTGCTCATCCATGACACCAGGTTGGTCCCAAGATAAAAGCATCCACCGGAGGTGCTCTTCCTATCATCAACATAACCGGCCCAATCAGCATCAGAATATCCGGCCAGGCATTCATTGGAATCTCTTGAGTACCAAATTCCATAGTCAGATGTCCCATTTATGTATCGGATAATTCTTTTGACTGCTGTTAAATGTGACTCTTTGGGGGCTGCCTGGAATCGAGCACATACGCCTACACTGAAGGCAATGTCTGGTCTGCTCGCAGTAAGATACAAGAGACTGCCTATCATGCTTCGATAGAGCGTTGGATCCACTTCTACACTTGCAGCATCCCTACTCAGCTTTGATGAGGAGCTCATAGGAGTGGACGTGTGTTTCTTAGAGTCTAGACCAAATCTTTTAACAAGATTCTTGGCGTACTTTTCTTGAGATATGAATATCCCATCTTTCCGTTGTTTCACTTGAAGTCCTAGGAAGTAGTTCAGTTCCCCTACCATACTCATCTCAAACTCCTTTTTCATTTCTTCGGAAAATTCAAGAGCCAAATGATCAAGTGTGGATCCAAACACAATATCATCCACATATACCTGAGCAACTAGGAGAGACTTCTCATCTCTCTTCACAAACAATGTTCGATCAGCTTGGCCTCTTTTGAATCCACGATCTAACAAGTATGTTGTGAGGCGATCATACCATGCTCTTGGTGCTTGCTTTAACCCGTATAGTGCTTTCTTCAATCTTAGCACATGATCTGGAAAATGAGGATCTTGAAATCCCTTTGGTTGTTCAAAAAATACTTCTTCATTTAGAAAGCCATTCAGAAAGGCACTTTTCACATCCATCTGGTACAGTTTGAAGTCCATAACACAGGCTATGGACAATAGGATTCGTATCGAATCTAGTCTTGCTACTGGTGCAAACGAATCATCAAAATCAATGCCTTCTACTTGAGTATATCCTTGAGCTACCAACCTGGACTTGTTTCGAACAACCTCACCGTCTTCATCAGTTTTGTTCTTGAAGATCCACTTGGTACCGATCACATGAGTATCTTTGGGCCTTGGAACCAATTCCCATACATCATTTTTAACAAACTGATGTAGCTCTTGATGCATAGACTCTATCCAGTTCTCATCTCTAAGAGCTTCCTCTACCTTCTTAGGTTCAAATTGGGCAAGATAACAGTTATATGTCACATGATTCGCACTGTATTTTGGCCATTTTTTCAGCCGAAGTCCCTCATTGACGTCTCCAATGATATTACTTGATGGATGATTGAGAATTACCCTTGATGACGGTCTCTTGGAGGTAGAAGGTTCTTCATCTCGAGAGATTGGAGGTTGAACTTCCGGTGGAGTGAGTGGGCTAGAAGGCCCATGTGTCGATCTAGTTTCCCTTCTTGGTATAGGGGGTGTGGACTCTTTTTCCGGTGATTCTTTCTCAGTATCATCCTGTTGTGACATGTTGTCCTCAGCCTCTCTCTTCTTCATATCAGATCCTTCACCATCATCAATATCTTTTTTCAGATATGGTATCATCGATTACCACATTTATTGATTCCATCACTGTTTTGGTGCGTTTGTTGAACACTCTATATGCTCGGCTATTTAGTGAATAGCCTAGGAATATCCCTTCATCACTTTTAGGATCAAATTTTCCAGGATTCTCTCTATCATTAAGAATATAACATCTGCTTCCAAATATTCGGAAGTATTTCACCTTCGGTTTCTTTTCTCTCCAAATTTCATAAGATGTCTTCTTCGTTCCTGCTCGAAAGTAAATTCTATTACCAATATGGCATGAGGTATTTACTGCTTTAGTCCAAAACTTCTGAGGAAGGTTTTTGTTGAGTAGCATTACTCGAGCCATTTCTTGAATCACCCGGTTTTTTCTTTCAACTACTCCATTTTGCTGTGGAGTCTTTGGAGCTGAGAATTCCTTCTTGATGCCGTGTTCATTGCAAAATGCTTCAAACTTCGCATTTTCAAACTCCTTCCCATGGTCACTTCTGATCTTGACTATAGGAACTCCTTTCTCATTAATTAGTCTCTTGCATAATTTCTCCATCTTGTCACATGCTTCTGATTTCTCTCTAAGAAAATCCACCCAAGAGTACCTTGAGAAGTCGTCAACCACCACCATAATATACCGCTTTCCACCCAAGCTTTCTGTTCTTGTTGGGCCCATCAAATCCACATGCAGTAATTCTAAAGGGCGAGAGGTTGCAATCACATTTACTTTCGGATGGCTTGACTTTGTTTGTTTCCCTAATTGACATGGACCACAAACATTTTTCTCAATTTTTCCAAACTTTGGTAAACCAACCACTGCTTCAAGCTTCGAAACTTTTGCCACTTGTTTGTAATTGGTATGCCCAAATCGTTGATGCCACAATTCCAAGAGATTCACCCTGGCACTTCGACATGCTATGCTTGGTTTGGGAATGACTCCATAACAATTATCTGTGGTTCTAAGTCCCTTCAGAATTTGTACACCTTCTTCATTCAAGATTAGACATCCTTTCTTTGAGAATTGAACTAGGAAATCATCATCACAGATCTGAGTAATACTCAGTAAGTTCACTTTTAATCCCTTAATATACAACACGTCATTCAGCAGTGGCAGTCCCGGAATGTCCACCGTTCCCTTTCTAAGAACATGTGAGTGACTGCCATCTCCAAAAGTCACAAAGCCATCTTCCTTTTCTTTAAGCGTTTTGAACAGTGACTTATCTCCTGTCATGTGCTTTGAACATCCGCTGTCAAGGTACCACAAACATGAATTAAAAACTTTCAAAGCGGTATGGACAAAAAGACAAGCATGAGAGAGACACTCTTGACCCTCGAAACAGGACTCTTTTTCCTCTATTTCGTGAAGTTTTCCTTTTATATGATCAAGTTTATCACACAGGTGTCTATTTCTCCTCTCATAATTAGAGACTAAAGACTTTGACTCACATAAGCTGTTATGTAAATCATGGTTTCTATGAACAAGAGATTTCAGCATGTGACAGAAAATTCTAGCATGTTTCTTAGATTTAAATAACTGTGAAAACATATTACTAGACCAGTCTTCAACTATGCTCATAGAGTCTTTTTCACAAACATGTTTACTGCCCTTCATGTTGAAAACAAACACGACACAATACAAGCAACACCAAGAGGTCAAGGATCACACTAAGGTATTTAAACCACACAAGTGTACCTGCTCTGATACCAATTGAAAGCTCGAAAATGTGTTGAAAACACACGAGCGGTTTAGACCCCCAAATTAAAATTACGGCTTGGTTGATTTTACACTAACTTAACGATAAGTGCGGAATAGTGTAAACACAAGCGTATAAGCAAGACAACTACTCTAATCCATATTTAAAGCCACACAGCAGTAAAAATGAAATTAACAAGAGTAGGGAAGAAGGATGCAAACACAGATAACACCGAGACGTGTTATCGAAGAGGAAACCGAAGACCTCGGCATAAAACCTCTCCGCCGCCCTCCAAGCGGAAATCGATCCACTAGACAATCAGTTGGGATACATGGGTTAGCAAAAGACCCTCCAAGCCTAGTCTACCCTCTGTACCTAAGCCCTCCAAGCTCCTATTCCAACAAGGCTTCTAGGAACTGTGTCTTGTCCTAGTTATCCGGATCCCGCAACAAGCTCTATGTTGCATTTGCCATTCAAGGCTTCTTCCAATGCTTCCCAGCAGCACCAAAACGTCACACAGCACTCTCAAGGTGTGGTAAGTGTTTTGGCTATCAACCTCTCATAGATATGGATAATGGAGAGGGAAGGGTTGAGGAAATACCACAAGCAATTGTATAGAGAAAGATAGGGAAGACAATCTCTAATTACCAATGTGTTTGGCTAGGGTTTTCTCTCTGAAGCATTTTTCAACAATTGTGGGTAATGATGGTATATATAGGATAGGTGCAAAAGGTGTGACTCAAAAAGTACAGGCTGGCAGAACAGATAGCCTCGCGGGTGTCTCGCGGGAAGGCCTTACCCGCGAGATACTCGCGAGACATAACTGTCTCCACCTGGCTTGACCTTTCGCATTCCAGCATGTGCCTGTCACATGATTCACTTCGCGGGATGCTAGGTCGCGAGACACCCGCGAGAATTCTTCAGTCTTCAAATGCTTGAGTCTTCAAACACCCTCTCTATCACTCAACCCTTACAACAAATCCCACAACAAATACAGGGTTTAAACGATTGAACATAATTACAATCAAATTTGGCACGGAATAAAAGCCAACAAAAATACAGTTGTAAATTACAACTTTACAAGATTTTCAGCTATGGATGCTCTAATAGAGCACCCTTGATAACTCCTTGCATGCCATTTATTTTTAGAAGTACTCCTTGCATGCCATTCGGTTATTGTAATCAATAATATTATTATGGGTTTTATTAACGTATGGCATGCAGCAGTCGTTAACCGGACATATTATTATTATTATTACTCCCAAGTACTTGTTTACCCATGTGCATATTAAATACCTAGTGCTCCAATCCAATGTATGGGTGTGCAGAAAACCCACCGACTCGCCAAACCCGACTCGACCTAACTCGACTAGTCAGGTTGGGTCGGTTTTTAAGGCTTGGTGGGTTGGGTTGGGTTACAAAAATTTTTTTTTTTATAGCGGGTCAGGTTGGGTTTGGGTTATAAAATTACAAACCCGCCAAACCCGACTTGACCCACCCATATTTTATATATATTTAAAATATATTATATATTTAATATATATATATTTTTTAAAAATCAGTTGTAGGGCACTTATATATATATATATATATATTATATTTAATAATTTTTTTTTTAAAACCAGCTGTAGAGCAGCACTTCCTCGGTTTCTCCTACTAATACTAATTTAATATATATATATATATATATAATATTATATAATTAATAATTTTTTTTAAACAACCAGTTCTTCCAATCCTATATAAAAGCCAATTAGTTCACACAAACCTTAATAAATTACTATTGTTTTTTAGTCATTAGTGTTGTTTGCCTTTAAAGAGTTACATTGATACTAATCTTTAGGTTTTTTTAATATATTAATATTTATATTTTTTTTCTACTCAATTTAATAATAATAATAATAATTTGTCAAACTCATGGGTTCAACCCGACCCATGTGGGTTGAGTTGGGTTGAATTTTTTTTGATCCACCATGATAGATTGGGTCAAAAAATCCCCTCAACACGACCCATGCACACTTCTACTCCAATGTCCCAATGTGAGGACTAGTTTTTTTAATTATTGCTGCAGGCCTTACGTCACATAAAGTTTGCAATCTTATGTGGACCCGACTATTATATGGTTTGTGCAGGTATTGAGTTATGGGGGTGTACAAGGCCTTCTTGGTCTGACACATACCACAGGGACTATTCCAATGCACTTCCGCCACCAAGATCAACTTTTGTTATCATCGTTTACCCTATATAAGCCAAATGTAAGATGATGACTTATAATTAATTGCATGTCTTTTGCACTGCATGCAGAAGACCTATTTATGCCTTGAGCTGTTAAGCGTCCACATCAATGGTATTAATATTTTAGCTTGTAACACTCAAAAAATCTAAATTTTGTCTATTTTAAGAATCTAAATTTTCCGATTTATCTTCCTTACTTCACTCCATACTCTACCAATAACAATTTTCCATATGTACACCTATTTAAATCAATTCTAATTTTTTCAGATTTTTATTATTTAGTTTCCTAAAATAAATCCCCAAAAAAAAAAAAAAAAAAAAAAACCCAAACCCTCCTCACCAACCACCACTACTATTCCTCCACAATCACAACCACCACCACCAATCTTTGCCAGTGCCACCAAGAAGAGATTGCCGACGTCATCAACAGCCAGCCACCCCTGCTAGCTAGCCACCACCACCACCGATTGTCAGTTACCAAAAATAATTAAAAAAAAAAAAAAAACCAACACATCCCTAACCAATCACCATCGGTCCACCACTCTTGTTCAGCGCCTCTAAGAAGAGATGGCATCGCCACCATGTCTAGGTACTAGCCATGGATTTGAAGAAGAATGGTGGTCATGGATACCCACCAACAAGATGTCACAAAACTAATATCAAACATGGATTTTGAAGACAAGGAGCAGTGGTGGATGGTCATTGATGTCGCCAGCAATCTCCTTTTGGTAGCACCTGCAAAGTTGGTGGTGGTAATGGTGGTGGTGGTGGAGGAGGAGGAACTGGTGGTGGATGGCAGGGATTATTTGAGTTTTTTATTTTATTTTATTATTTTATTACTTTTTTGGTTTTTGATTTATATTAGGAAACTAAAACAATAAAATGTTGAAAATTAGAATGGAATTAAATAGGTGTACATATGGCAAATTGTTATTGGTGAAGCATGGGGTGGAGTAGGAAAGATGGGACAAACGATTTGGACTCCTATTTTAACTCACCATTTCACAATCACCCTATACCACTGGTCCACCACTCTTGTTCAGTGCCTCCAAGAAAAGATGGCAACGCCATCAACGCCACCATGTCTAGGTACCAGCCATGGATTTGAAGAAGAATGGTGGTCATGGATACCCACCAACAAGATGTCACAAAACTAATATCAGACATGAATTTTGAAGACAAGGAGCAATGGTGGATGGCTGTTGATTTTGCCAGCAATCTCTTCCTAGTAGCGCCGGCAAAGTTGGTGGTGGACGTGGAACGATGGTGGTGGAGGGCGGGGATTATTTGAGTTTTTATTTTTTTTTTATTTTTTTATTTTTTTTATAACTTTTTTGGTTTTTGATTTATATTAGGAAACTAAAACAATAAAATGTTGAAAATTAGAATGGAATTAAATAGGTGTACATATGGCAAATTGTTATTGGTGAAGCATGGGGTGGAGTAGGAAAGATGGGACAAAAGATTTGGACTCCTATTTTAACTCACCATTTCTCAATCACCCTATACCACTAGTCCACCACTCTTGTTCAGCGCCTCCAAGAAGAGATGGCAACGCCATCAATGCCACCATGTCTAGGTACCAGCCATGGATTTGAAGAATGGTGGTCATGGATACCCACCAACAAGATGTCACAAAACTAATATCAGACATGGATTTTGAAGACAAGGAGCAGTGGTGGATGGCCGTTGATGTTGCCAGCAATCTCCTCCTGGTAGCGCTGGCAAAGTTGGTGGTGGAGGAGGAACGGTGGTGGTGGATGGCGGGGATTATTTGAGGTTTTTTTTTTTTTTTTTTTGATTTATATTAGGAAACTAAACAATAAAATGTTGAAAATTAGAATGGAATTAAATAGGTGTACATATGGCAAATTTTTATTGGTGAAACATGGGGTGGAGCAGGAAAGATGGGACAAAAGATTTGGACTCTTATTTTAACTCACCATTTCACAATCACCCTATATCAATGCTCTTATTTTTCACAACACAGCTAAACAGTATTCATTTATTTATTATTTTCTCTCTCTCTTCTTTTCTCTCTTCTTCCTTCTCTCTCTATCTTCTCCCTTTCTTCAACCCACAACCCAAAATCAACAACCACCATCACGGCACCACCACCACAACTACCAAACCCACATCCATATCAAACAAAAACTCATATGAATATACATAGCCAAATTTGATCAAACAAAACCAATACCAAACCTATATTCAGGTCAAACACAATCCACAACCTGATTTCAACCCAAAATCCTATATCAACCCATAACCAAAATCAACAACCACCACCACCACCACCAACATAACCCCAAACCCGTATGAACACACACCACACCAAGAACCCAACTACAACCAACACATACCCAGCACACCACTAACCCACCACCGATGTTGCCCATGAACCACTGTAAAACCCACCTCTTCATTCATCTAAGAGAGAAGACCCACAAGGAAGAGAGGGAGGCAAGAGACTAAGAATAGTGAGTGGGAAAGACCAAAAAAAAAATTGGGTAGGAAGAGAAAGCTTGGGAGAGAGGGAAGGGGTGATGAGGAAGAAAAAATAGAAAAGGGAAAGAGAGAATTGGTGAGAGAGAGGGCAGGGGTGGTAAGGAAGAGAAAATAGAAAAGGGAGAGAGAGAAGAAAGAAGGAAAAGTGTGTGTGTGTGTGCACGCGCGTGAGAGAGAGAGAGAGAGAGAGAGAGAGAGAGAGAGAGAAATTATTATTTGTATAACGTTTGAGCTATAGTAGATTGCCATATATGGAAATTTACTATAGCACATTTGCCAAAAATTTTAGAAATGGCAGCATCAATGCAACAGGTTTGTTGTGAAATGGGTTGTTAAAAATAGCAATATAGCACCATCACTATGAATGCTTTAAGGAATCACTTTCTTTGTAAGACATTTTGGAACTATTTAGGTTAAACTAACATCTTCAATCATTCACACTGATGGTGCTAACATTGCTAAAAATCTATTTTAGCACCCAAAATACTAAAAAACATGTTACATTGATGGTGCTAAAACTAAAATTTTAGCAACCAACCTATAGTAAACTATTATCTTTAACACTTTACTGTAGTTCCAGAGTGATAAAAAAAATATTTTATTCCATTTTTCTCTCCTCTTCTCCTTAAAATATTTTTTCTCTTTCTTCTTTCTCTCTTCAGCTTCTCTGTTTCTCTTTCCTTCTTCTCTTCTTTTCTCTTCTCTCTCTCTCTCTCTTCTTCTCCTCTCGTGCCTACCTCCTTTGTCTCAAACTCTCTCAGCAAAATGCATTGAGATTGGGATGGCTGAGATCAACGACGGCATGGGCATGTAATGGAGGTTGGAATTGGCAACAACGTGGGCAGGTGTTGGTGATTTGGGTTGCTAGGTTTTATGGCTTTTGTAGATCGTTTTGTTGTTGGTGGGTCGTTTGTTGGTAATGGTGGTCATGGGCGTTTTGTTGTTGGTGGTGGTGGTGGGTTGTTAGGGTGGATTCATTGGTTCGTCGGTTTGGGTTGAGATCAAGTTGTAGGTTGGGACTTGATTTTGGGTGGAAATCGGGTTGTGATTTTGGCAGTGGGTTCTAGGTTGCAGTGCTAGCACATGTTGTAGGGGAGGTGGCGTTAGGTTGTGGGTGGTGGCACACTATTTTCTTCCTATTTTATGCTTTATTTTTGTTACAGATAGTGGTGGCTACCAGTGAGTGTGGGTTTGTTGGGTTAAGAACAAAGAGGTTTACCGGTGATAGTTACTCTTGCAAGAATAAATAATAATATTTAAATTAAGTGGTAAAAAATTAGAACTTTTGATATTTGGTATATTATATAAGAGGGTGTTAAAATAAATAGTTTTTGTGAGTTGCTAAGAGCTAAATTTTTTGCATCACAACTGTGAATGCTCAAATCATTAAGTCAAATGAAGAAAAGCTTGGATTTTGTTTGTGAGAAAATCACCTCTCTACAGCTATGCAATTAAGCTATAAAAGAGGACCAATCTTATCTGTAAGGGATAATAAGAAGCTCTGCCTTGTCTACACCATAAGTGGTACCTAAAGCTGTGGAGCTAGGGCCAATCATTTTATAGGTTTCTTTTTGAAAAATCATAACAAAATAGTTTAAATTGAAAATTATAACTTTATAAGCGTTGGTAATTTAGTTCTTAAACAAGACTCATTAATAAGTCCCATCCATAACCTTGAAATTTCTCTCTCTCTTAGTGGGAAGGGAAGAGGGGGGTATGTAACTTAAGTCTTAATTAAAGATTTTTGGTATAGTCACCAATAATTAACTCTTGAAAACCTAATTGCTCCTAAGGGAAGCTTAGGAAATACAAAAATTGAAATAGCTTATCTAATTGCAGAATTTGTAGACAATGTTGGAAATATGCATATACGCAGCGGAAAATAAACGGATCTACTTCATTCAGAATTGATAACATGCATAATGTAAGTTTCAGAATATAGAACAAGAGAGTGTACCTTGGTGCAGCGAATTTCAAAACCAAAGATGAAAAGTTCTCAGGAACACTTTCAATCTTCACTCCAATTCCACTAACGCCCAAGATGTGTGGTCTCTCAATTAGTTATTTCTTAAAAAGAATGATAAAGTGTCCAACACTCACATACATGTATATTCATAAACTTGTTGTGTATCCCAAATTCTGTATGTTTCTCTTCTAATAACTGATTATCTAATTGGACTAGCCTTTTGGGCCTTTCCAATTGGGCTCTAATATGTGGCTTGGAGTGGGACTAAAAGGGAACAAATAAGACACTAGCTCTAATGGGCCTTGGGTTTTTCTGTCAACTCTTGACAAGTCCAAAGTTACTATTAATTATATTTAATACCACTATATAAATATAATTGCATTCTAGACCTTATTAATAAATTATATCCCAAGACTTTTTGTACATGCAACCCCTTCATAAATATTCGTAGTAGTACAAAGTTGTAAAAGTAGATTGTGACTTTATAAATTACTACATCTTAATCCTTGAGTACCCAGTTTAATCCTTTAAGTTATTCATCATATATTTATGAAATCCAATTTCATAAATATATACTTTAGTAACTATTTACTAAAGTAGTTAGGCTTAACTTTCTGAATAACAACTCATTAAACTTATCTCAAGGGAATATTTTATATCTCTGTTAAGAGACTATGAATTCCATCTTGAAAATATATGTTCCATCAACACTAAGTCTCCGTTTGGATTGGGCGTTTCACGTTTTGCGTTTCACGTTTTACGTTTCACGTTTTGAGTTTTTTCAGCCTTTTTTTTTTATTTTTTTTTTAATTTTTTTTCACTTGTTCAGCCCAAATTTTTACTGTTCAGTCACTGTTGCGGCTACTGTTTATGAACAGTAGCTGCAACTTTTGACTTTTCCATCCAAATTTTACTGTTCATAGACCCACAAATTTCACTTTTCAGCAACTTTTTCATTAAAAATGGGTCCCACGGTACTATTTACACATTTAAAAATTATTTGCTACAGTATTTTTCAGTTTTCAGTTTTCAGTTTTCAGCTGTATCCAAACGGACCCTAAATGTGGCTGCCCAACATACTGAGGTTTTGACCATTACTTAAGATCTCATTCCTGATATATCAAAGCAACCTACATTTGATGATCGGGTCTATTATTATCTCAGGATTAAGAGTTCATGTAAATATGAGTTGTGAGATTTATTATTCAATTGACAGTTATTAGGAGAATAATAAATCTCACAGCGGTCCAGTTCAATATGCCTTAACTCTTAAAACATATCAACATATCAACTAGAAGTTACCACTTTCATGATCAAGACAAATCATCTTAGTTGACATGTTATAGTTTTCGTAGATGAAATGCCCAATTTCATCACCGACTACGAACTAAAATTCTGAGTTTACAAAGAACTTGTGATTTATATCTTCTGTGACTTTTCACATAAATCATATACTATGCATCTCATGGACTATATGATAATGTCCAAATATTCATGTTACCATTATTTCAGATAATAATAAAATAACTTTATTAATAACAATATTAAGTCATACATCATGTCATACATAATGTCATACATAATATAGTACATAGCATCATACAATAAGATTCTAGGGCACAAATCCCAACAGACAATTATATTGCAAATGCTGATGTTGCGGAAGCCTAAAGAAAGCACAAACGATGCGTTATTTAATGGAATAGAAACTAAACTGTTAATTTCTGGTAGTAAACCTCGAATCTACGAGAGATTCTTTAAATCCACAAAGTGATAAATCTGGAATCCAGTAGAGAAAAAAAATAGAGAAAACTCTAAATTTTATTAACAATAATTTATTTTGCCTATGGAGGCTACATAACATGAAAATACTAAAAAGACAAAACTCTAGGATTGTAAAGTTGTAATTTACAACTATTTTGTGTTGGTTTTAATTCCGTGCCAAATTTGATTGTAATTTCTTCAATCATATTTCCCTGTATGTATGTGGGTTTTCAATTGTAAGGGATGAGTGTGAAAGAGTGTGAGAGAGTGTGAAGACTCATGCTTAAAAGAATGAACAAGTGGATTTCGCAAGTGTCTCGCGAGAAGCTTACCCACGAAAGAGCCTCGTGTAGTGCACATGACTAGTAGATGAAGAGTCATACCAGCCTGGAGGTTTTTGCGAGTGTCTCACGGAAAAGGCCATACCACGAAGTACTCGCAATTGGCAAAATGTTATGTTTGCTTTACCAAGTCTTTACCCACACTATATATATCCTCATTACCCACAAATTGTAAGGAGTGTTTTTCAGAGAGAAAACCCTAGAAAATACACTTGAGAATTAGAGATTATTATACCCACAATCATCTACACATTTCCTTGTGGTTTTTCTTAACTCCTACATCTCCATCTCCATATCCTTGAAAGGTTGATAGCATAAACACTTATCACACCCATTTAGAGTGTAAAGTGAGAATTTGATGCTAATGGTAAGCATTGGAAGGAGCCATTCATTGGCAGATGCAATCGAGCTGAATTGCAGGATCTGGAAAGCTAGAGAAGACAAGGTTCCGAGAAGCCAGTTGGTAGCAGGAACTTTGAGGGCTCAAGTACATGGGGTAGACTAGGCTCGGATGGTCTTTTGTTATTCGTGTACTCCAACTTTATTCTCTAGTAGATCGATTTCGAATTGGAGGGTCACAGAGAGGTTTTTCGCCAAGTTCTTCAATTTCCTCTTCGAGAACACGTTTTGGTGTTATCTTGTGTTTGCATCTCTCTTCCTTACTTTTAAGCTTTCCTTTTATTGTTGATAATGGATGAATATGACTTAGGGTAGTGATAATGGTTGTTTGCGCTTCTTTACTCTTGTTCCACACTTAGTATAAGTTAGAGTAAAAGTTATCTAGCCGTAATTTTAATTTGGGGGTCTAAACAAGTTCTTATGTTTTTACATAACTCCGAGCTTTCAATTGGTATCAGAGCAGGTACACGTATCGGATTTCATTATCCTAGTGTGATCATTGAAGTTTCTAAGTATGAAAAAAGTGTTTAGAGTTTTGTCCAAATAGTCTATTTCATTTTAGTTCAAAAAACTCTTCAAGAGGCATTTTCGCGAGTAAGTCAAGAGTAAGATCCTACTAGCGAAAATGAGGATGGAAAATTTTGGAAAAAAACTGAAATTCAAATAGAGTTTCGCGACTGGCTCGCGAGAAAGAGCTTCCCACGAAAACTGTCTATATGCTTCAGTGGCATTTTTGCGAGTAACTTCGCGAGAAGCTTACTCGCGAAAAGCACAATTTTGCAGTTTTTAAAGGCAAACAGTGACAATTTTTCAAATTTATTCATTTTGCCTCCTTCGTGCCTCTCTTAACCCAAAACATCTTTTCTCTCAAAAACTCACCCAAAACTCAAGATCAATCACTTCTAAGACTCATCTAAGGTATGTTTCAACATCTTTTTACTTTTGAGTCCTTAGATTAAGCCTTAGATTCTAGGATTTCTAGGGTTGGGTTTCTTTTGAAAGAGTTGGGAAAAACTTATTTTTCTGCAAAATTTTTTAATTTTCTTGATTGGGCTGTGTCCCATTTTGTTTGTTTGTGTTTGTGTTGGCCCCAAGTGGCATTTTAACATGTATTTAGGCAAGATTTCAACATGTTCATGTATTGTTTTACATGTTAGTGGTTTGTATGCACATTATGTGTTTGATGAAATGTCCAAATGGCATTTTGTTGTTGTTTTGGACTCCGATGAGTACCAAATTTTGGAGTTTACTATGTTTTTACATTCTTAACATGTTTTAAATATTGGTTGTGTGTTTTACACACTTTGCCCCATGTGTACCTTGTCATGCCTTGTTTATGCATCTCTCATGCACATCACAAGCACACCACTTGCCAACGTGATGCACACACTTGATCACTTGACATGTTTTGCACTTTACTCATGCTAGATAAGTAGTATTACACATTTAGCACTTAAAACATGATCTTGTGGCTTTAGGTTTTATGTTTTCATGTTCTTTTTAGGACTTTTGGTTTATGAACTAACTTTTATCAAATCAAGTTTGGTTCCTTGTGTGTTTTTGTCTTTGTTTCTTTGTGTTTGTGTCTGGTTTGTAGATGTCCCCTCTAAAGAAATCAGACACAAAGAAGTCCACAAAGTGTCAACGCACTTCCTCGGATGCATTCCAAAATGATGATGCAGACATAGCCTATAATGATTACTACAAAAGGGCCCCGATCATCTTGGAAAGGATTGTGGAGTTAGAGTGGTCGGCATTGGGCATGAGATAGCAGAGAGAGAAGGGGGTGGAGTCATGGAGAACAAAGAGAGTGGTCAGCGCTAGGCTAGGGCTTCGCTCGACGCTGGGCAGGGGCTTGGTCGGTGGCAACAGGCAGAAACGAAGAGTGTAAGGACTGAGTAGAGAGGAGCAACGGGTAGAAATGGAAAAGAGGAGAGAAAAAAAATTATTAAAATATTCTGATTAGTGTGAACACAACATAAAATAGTATTTTTTTTAAGCTTTGAGCTACATTGCACAGTTATCTCTGGTTGTGCACTATAACTAAGAAGCCAAATTTTTTTTTCTTTGGCTCCACCAATGCAACCTTATTTTTGTAGTTAGTAATGCTAAAAATAGCAATATAACTTTTTAGTATCACCAATGTGGATGCTTTAAGCCATCTTTTAGTTAGAGCCAAAAAGTAAGACAACAGTTAAATCCTAAAGTATCAAACTTTTTACCTTCACTCTTGAATAGCAAAAGATTTGGAACTTATATGAAATAATTAAGTTATAAAAGTTTTTTTAAAAAAAAAAAATCTAATTCATTGACTAAGATTAAAAATAAATATTTAGCATTCAATTCACGTTCTTCTCCAAAAAAAAAAAAAAAAAAACTTTCAATTCACGTATTGTACGGTAGGATCAATAAATCTAAATCCTGTGTTGCACCATGATTTCAAGTGCCCTTGCTGTTCCAGGAAGACCTGTGTTGTCTATTTTTCATCAGGTGCTTTCTATCTTCTCCATTGGCACTTCATGTACATTACATAAAACTATCAATGATTGAAGAACAAATTCTAAGGCCAATTTGTAAGCAATTACAGCAGCAGGAACGTGGAACTTTAATAGAAGTAGATAATAAGTAAGATTCATCTTCTGTACATCATTCCTCTAAGACTACCCTGGATGGATTTAGTTTTATAGTTTTGTGATAACTATACACAGGCTTTGTTGGTCAAATGGTTAACAAAACTTATATTTTTGCAGCCCCATAATTGTATTTCTTGCTCATCTTTATTCTGAGAGGCATGACAGACTGGTTTATGAAAGTTATATATGGCTTGATTGTAAATTTTCTCATTGGCTTGAGGTTGAAGATTGTACCTTGACTCATGGAGCTAGGGCGTTGGCAAAGCATGCTAATAGGAGTACCAGTAAATATTGGGGTACTTTGGAAGGAAGCGCTGAGGACCTGTTTGAATTTGAGCTTTGGAGATTAATTTCTTTTTGTTTTTTCTCTCTTACTGTGGTTTAATTTCTTTTTGTCTTTTCTCTTACTGTGTTTTTTCTCTTTAATTTTGTTTTTTCTCTTACTGTGGTTTATTGTGTGCACAAGTTTGTATATAAAATTTTTAAATGCTGTTAAATGTATCTAACCGTCTCACTTTAAGATAGAGATTTGCTCACAGGTGTAGTGCATCTTTTGGTTTCTCATGCATCTGGAAGAATAGAAACTATCAAATACAACTTTCCTGTCATGCCTTCGGAAATAATGTTGATTATTAATCATTAGAGACAAGCATCAGCTCTTCTTAGAAATTTAGCATTTGATACATCAAAAAACTACTTTTTCTACTATAACACACCATTTTACAACTTTACACACATATCTTATTTTTCACTTTTATTCATTTTTTAATTAATTTCAGTCTCTCTTTTTCTCTCTTCCTCTTTGTCGGACAGTGAGCTGTGCCATTCTACCTTAAAACCAATTGGTGATGAGGAAGACATACTCAAATCTTTTATGACATTCGATATCACGTCACGTGGGCTTGTTTTTAAAGTGGTTGTAGGGAGTCAAATTGTGGCCCCCCCACAATCTCTCCCTTACAATGACTCTCTCGTGACTCGAATCCATGACCTTGGCTCTGATACCATTTGTCGGATCATGAGTTATGTCATTCCATCTCAAAACTAATTGGTGATGAAGAAGACACACTTAAATCTTTTATGGCATTTGACGTCACGCCACGCAGACCTGTTTTTAGAGTGATTGTAAAGAGTCAAATTGTGGTCCCCCAACACTCTTCATGTCTCTCTCTCTCTTTCTCTCTCTCATATTCTATTGCAGCAGCCATACCCCCCATAAACCCACAACCCGCCACCATTGTAAAACCTAAAATCATAATCTAATCACCAAAAATCCACCACCACCACCACCTCCCACATCCAAAACCACCCAATCATCGTAACCCACACAACCCATCCACCACCAAAACTAGTGCCACCATGAGCCATTGCCTAAAAACCCAACCCTATGTCTTCCAGAGACACCCCAAATGACAAAACACCCCACCCATTCCCCAAAATCCCCACCACCACCATCTTTAACATAGCCGGAGCCAAAAAAAATGCCTTTCTTTCCCTTCTTTAGTTTGAGCCCAAGCCCACACACACTACCAAATCAGCGCCGCCATGAGCCACTGCCTAAAAAACCAAATTGGAAAGAAAAAACAAAAGGATCGGTAAGATCGTCAAGTTGCAGAACAACAAGAGCGGAGGAACATGATTGGCAGAGATTACCACAACCACCAGCACTGCTTCAAGAGTAGAGGACAGAGAGAAGAGAGAAAAAACAAAGGTGAGAGAGAGAAGAGAAGATAGAGAAAAGATATGACAGAGAGGAGAGAGAGAGTTAGTAGAAAGAGAGAGATGAATAAAATATAAGGAAAATATTTTTACATATATTACCATACTGTCTCATTTTTAGAAAGAAATTGTAGTTCCATGCCAAATTTTTGAGATTTGGCATCATAAGACTTAAAAATTGATTGCGCAATCCTATTTGATATCCACGTGTGTGCTTATGCACATGCATGATTGAATATACACATGCACACACACTTGTATGCTCAAGTGTTCCTATCCTTACATACTTGCATATTTACATTTTCATGTGTTGATGTTAATGTCTTGATCTCTACCATGCTCACCATAGTTTTGAAACTCGAACCGTTTAAAGAATCGTACAAGAGAAAGGTTCAAGGTTTTTAAGGTCAAACCGAGATCAAACCAAGGTTGAACCGTGATGATGTCATAATTTATTTAATAATTATTTAAAATATAAATAAATATATTAAATTAGTAAAAATTAAAAATTTAACTAAAATATTTCAAGTAAATATAGAAATTTATTTTGAAAATAAACATTTTAAACTTAAGATTTATGGTGAATTTATTATAGAATTAACGTTAAGTTAAATATTAATCTAATACAAGAATTTATTGTAAAAATATTATAAAAATATTATGTACAGATATCATTACGTTAATTTCTAACCCAGTACAAATTTAAAACATTTTTCTATTTATTCCCTCCATTCACCTGCCAATATCACGTTTGGTCTCATCAAGACATCTTCACCCATTTTTATTTTTATTTCCCCAAGGCTTCCATTTCCCAAAGTTTAATCTGCATCACACCTTTTAAAACAATCTCTACAACAAGTCAGCCATTTACCTCTAGTCTTCTTCTTATCTTTTCTTCTTTCATCTTCTTAAGTTTCCTTCATTTCTTCTGTCACTTCAACTTCCCAGTTCATACATTTTTTTTTAAAAAAAAAAAGTTTTCTTAAACCAGTTTACGCAACATCTAGAGAGTAGAGATAGGAAAACAAGACAGAGAGAAAAAGAAGAAGATTAAGAAGAAAAGTATTAAACAGATAACAAACAAGAGATAGAGCTAGCGAGATAGAGATGAGGGGATCTCAATATTTTCAATGTTGGACAGCATCTCATAATGGTTGAAGCTTCAACCATAGTGATAAGGTGCTGTGAGCTTCTAAATTTATTATAAGAAAAAATAATTAAAAAAAGCGTTGATCTAAACCGTTAGAATCGTTTACGGTTTTCAAATCCGGGCGGTTCGACCGTGGTTTGAACGGTTTCATTCTTTTTGTGCATAGAACGATTTCGGTGGTTAAAAGAACCGTGTTGGTGAGAGGCTCCTGATTACCTAGGTCGGACCGTACGGTCTGGTCCAAGTCTGAAAACCATGGTGCTCACGTGCTGATGTTGTTGCTTGATCTTTTGCATGCCTATGCTTCCGTGGTCACATGTCTACTTTGCTTTCTATATCTATCTCACATGACACGTAGACCTACATCTAGGTTTTACATACAAACACACCTTTTAAGCTTTTAGGATAAACATACTCTTCATCCATTTGAGCAACGATATATGAACACCAGCTACAGCTAGGCGAGCTTAAGGTACCTAACTTCTTCCCATCCTGTACCTAACTCCAAAGTCCAAACCTAATTTGGTAGAAAGACCTTCATAAAGTCATGTTTTAGTTCCTGGTCCTATAAGTAGGTGGTGACCCCATCGCCTCTTTTAAGAGGCTTTGCTTACTTCCAATTAAGCTCGCGTTGGCGATGATTCTAAAACCGTTTTTTAGGGAGATCAAGTACCGTGCACCTCGCCTTCACAAGAAAGAACCTACATACATGCCAATGTGTCACAAAAGGGGTACAAACCACAAAATTTACAGGTTGTGTTTTGAGTTAATATTATTTTAATGTTTTATATGTATTATTTTAATATGTTGTATAAAAGAATAGAAAATGAAATGCAGGGTTTAATGTTAAATGCTATGTTAAAATAGAAAGAATAACTTTTTATTATATTAATGTAGGACATTTTAAAACATCCGATACTAATGCTTTGAGGATATTTGGCTTCTAGCATAGTAAGGGAGGGCAATATAGTAAGTTAACACATGTTTGAAATGTTTTAGCAAACTAGCATCTCGAGTTTCTAAAACTCGAGTTCTATTTAAAACTTGAGTCTCAAAGACTTGCTTTGTACTTGATGACTTGGATAAGAAATGCCAGGAAATGCCACATAGATCTTGAGTCTTAAGGACTCGAGTTCTACCAAATCAAAATCGAGTCTCTAAGACTCGATTTTCTTAGGCAAAAACATTTTTGACACAACTTTCGAATGATGAGGTTCTAAAGCAAATTCCAAACAAGGAACCCAGAGAAAAAACATCATCAAAGAACCCAGAGAAGAAAAAACATCGTCAAACAACGAATTCATCAACAAATCCAGAGAAGAAAAACATCATCAAACAATGAAAATTCATCAAACCAAAGACCCAAAGAAGAAAAACCTTCGCTTGGAGCTTTGCCGCCGCTGCCTCTGTCGCTCCTAGGTTAGGGAGATCTGGGTTCGTCGATTTTGGTACTTAAAGAACAACAAACCTAAAGAAGAACAGGAAGAACAATCTGATGATGAAGAATAGAGAAAGGATCTGACGACAAACAGAGATGAAGAACAGAGGAAGAATCGGAGGGATCTTTCTCCCACTCGTGAAGTCACTCTGTGTCGCTTGCGGTAGCAACGTCGGCGATGAGACCGAGGAGCAGCTTGGATCATGGCTGATGTTCACGTGCTTTCAGACGTCAATGATTTCATCGGCAATGTTCTTGACGGCCATGGCAGCGAATCCATTGAGTGCGAATATGACTTTGAACACGATCAAGAACGCTGGGTTAGAACTCAGAAGAATGCGAAGAAGAAGAAGTTAAAATGGTGAAACTCGAATCTTATAAACTCGAGTTCCACGTGGATTTTCTTCCACATCAGCTCCCACCACTTACAAATCAAGACTTAAAAATTCGAGTTTAATCTTGAAACTCAAGTTTTAGACACTCGAGATGCTAGTTTACAACATTGTTTTGAAACGTGACAACTAACTAAATTTTTTGATATTTAATGTTATTTGGAAAAAAAATTCTTAATACTTTGTAGAACATTGGATCTTTTCTCCAAAAGCATAGGCTCACGACTCTTAGGATTTTATGGACTATTACTAGGGTCTATGTACTAATGTCTCCAAGAATATGTTGCAAATAATCTTGAGAAACTTAAAATAGTATTTTTTTTTTCTTCATAAAATAGTTTAATACAACAAGCGCAAAGAAATATTTTTTTTTTAAATAAGTTGTTTTTTTATATAAAAAATTTGGAAGTCGAATGTATTTTTAGGTCTTATTCGTCGATTAGGTTATTAGTGTTTTATTAATTTTCTTTTTGTACCAAAAAAAATCTGTTGTTTTCTTTGTTCTTTTTAGTTGCTAGCTTTAAATTTTTTGAAAAGTCTTAAATTTTGTGAACAAAAGTTGTGAGAGAATTATAGCTTAGTGTCGGAGAATGTGCAATTATGAGTCATTGGTTTGGTCATATCTCTACTCTTCTCACGTGCGTACCCGACTTTTATAGTTTTTTTTTTTAAATACTAAATATTTTTAATGCACACGAAAAAGAGAGATAAAGTTTTTTTTTTTTTTGATAGGAAGATATAAAATTTTTTAAAATAACTTACGGTGATGTATATTAAAAAAGGCTTAACTCTTAACACAAATTTTAAATTATTTTAATTTATACTTATTTTTTAATGTAAAATTAACCCATTATTTTTTATTTTTAAAAATACTAAATATTTTTAACTAATACTTAACTTTTATAACTTTTTGTTGACTTGTGGACCACAAGTAGTAAGTTGTGGTGAACGGAACGCAAGTAGGTCTGTAGACTCTGTACGAAGTTTCATGTCTCACATTTTGCTCCACTAACCATTTATAACACGCGTCTCGTTAAATATTTTTTCCAATTTTGTCAGTTTTTTTTTTTTTTTTTTTTTTTTTTTGAGAAGTAAAGTCAGTTGGCACTTTGTAGAATGTTGCTTTTTTTTTTTTTTTCTTTTTTTTTTCTTCCTTTTCTTAGAGTATTCATATTGGTGTAACCATAAATTTAACAATATGCCTCTACAAAAAACTTCATCTATATTGCTTTCCCACTTTATAATATACCTAACATCAATAGATTTATATTTTTAATTATTTGATTAAAATAATACTAGTCTTATTAAACGCACTTTGCACGAGTAATAAGGTTTTTTTTTTAATAGGAATTTATGGTGAATTTTTTTTTAGAACATGGGGTAGTTATATATATATATATATATATATATATATAAAAGAACATAGGGTAGTTTTGGTTGTGTAAATGGGGTAGTGGGAAGTTTTATAGAACATTGGGTAGTTTTATAAACATGGATAGGTTTTTTTACCAATTTACAATTTTAATCTCATTTTTATGTTTTAGGAATAAGAATAAGTTAGTTAAATTAGGGGTATTTTTGAAAAAAAAGAAAGATAATAACTAACCTTTTGAATCCTCTTAATATATAGAGATAAAACCACCGTACACCCTGGTGTGATGGTCACTCCACAAATATAAGTACTATTAACCTTTACAAAAAAATAGAAGAGTAATTTGAAAGCCATCAACAGAGTGGTCCTGTTTTGTAGACAACGTTTTAGTGGGAGTTAAAGATGTATCTACTTATCAAAAAAAAAAAAATGTATATATCTATTTAGTTTAGTTTTTTTTATAACTATTAATTTTTTTTATTTAGTTTTGTTTTTGGCCTAACATGGTTTTTTTTTTTTTTTTTTTTTTTTTTTTTTTTTTTTTTTTTAGAAAAAAAACAGCAGCAACATGAGTTGTTTAACTTATTTTTCTATTTTAAAAAAAAAAATGTACAGTTACTTTGAAGAAGTGGGTTAGTGGAAGAATGTTCCTATTTTGTAGGCAATGTTTTAGTGCAAGTTGGACAAGTATTTTTACCAAACTATCTTTTAATTTTATCTCTACTTAAACCTAGGAGTATTTTAGAATAATAAAAAAAAAAAAAATCCGGTCCAAACAAAGAAAAGCCCGTAGTATAGATAAAAATATTAACCACAAAAACTTTTCGACCAACCACGACCTCCACCACCACTCCCTCAACAACAACCTCAACCACAAGCCAAGGCAAGGAAAAAAAAAAAAAAATACAAACCACCACCCAACACAGCCATAACCACCAAAACCACGGCAACCACAACCACAGCTACCAAACCACCACAAAACCACCATTTCAACCACAACTTACAGTCACAACCAAACCACCACCATAACCACCATCACCACCACCATAGCCACCAAACCCACAGGGAAAAAAAAAAAATCAAACACCGAACCACCAAACCCATAGCCACCAAAACACCAACATAACCACCATCACCATCACCACAGCCACCAAACCCACAAAAAGACCCAAATACAGATCGGTAAACACACACACCCAAATGCAAAATCAGCCCAGCCAACCATTGATCCCATTCAACAACCTAGTCCACCATTAAACCCACCGATCCAAACCACCCAACCACACAAACCCGACCCACACCAGCCCACCACCATGAACCCACCCAGCTGACCCACACCACAAATCCCTTCCCATCACGATTCTTTTAACCCCTCCCCCCCCCCCCCGGGAACCATTCTATACACAAAAGTGGGAGAACCGTTTGAACCGCTGTTGAACCTCACAGTTCTCAGAACCATGAACGGTTCTTATGGTTCCTCCCACCCACAAAAATTTTCACTAAAAAGGCTAGTAACTGGGCTCATTTATCACCACCAAAAGCTCAAGCCTTCATAGCCACACACTTGTTTCTCATCGCATTACTTTCACTTCTTTTTTTAGATTAATACCTGCCACATGTTCAAACTTTAATGTATCTTTGTTTTTATGAAAGAAACTTTTTTTTGAAGGCCTTTGAATGTATATAATACGTGTAGTTTTGGCTAATTATATTAGTATATTACAAATTTAATAGAATATTTTAAATAATTAGAGGATATTTATTTAATTTTTGTAGTAAATTATGAGAAATATGTCACGCCCCAAACCCGATACCTGGATTTGTGACCATGACCGGCATGCTAAAATCAAGCCTAAACCTGATATTAACAAGAACCAACTTAACTTTTAACAAAAATTTTTACAAAAGCTTCCCTCTTACTTTTCATTTTTGTTTATTTACTTTTGATATGACTTTTCACTTGACATTCAGAGCATTTACATTGTACTTAAAGAATAACATTGAACGGTTTAGACCCCTTAAACAAACAACCAGATTGCGTAGCCTAGATTAATTAGCCAAGTTGTTACTTAGTCAAATTAAACAATTCTAGGTTAAAACAATCAAATAATCATATCATGCATATAAAACATATAAAGCAGCGGAATAATAAAAGAACACAAGATATGATCACTTAGGAAACCACTCGGAAAAACCTGGGGAGGATTTTACCCACCGATCCTCAAGGCAAAACGGAATCCACTAAGAAAGAATTGAAGTTCTTACAAAAGGACTTATAAGCTCCCCGCTTGACTTCCTAATGCTACCCACTAGTAAAACTTCCTGATACGACCACGCGCAGGCTCCGAGTCCACGGACTACTTCTTTCTTTATATTCCTTCAATCAGCTACAAGCTCCCCGCTTGTTTATCTTTAAGCTTCAATGGCAGCAACCAAGTTGATCATCAAGATGTTGAAGTAATCTCAATCTTGAAAACCCTAAGCTTTGTGTAAAGGAAAGCTCCTCTAGATCTCACAAGAGATTTACACAAAACCGCAATGTATGAGCAACAATACAACTTGTGCAACACTGAAAACGTGGCTAGGGTTTTGCCTTATATACCTAGGGCAAAAACATAAACCCTAAACGTTTTAAAAGAGTTAGGGCTGAGCTGGAATTTCTGCAGAAAACGCATCTGGGCCGATTTTCGATCGATCGAGAATTACATTCGATCGATCGAGCCAGGCCGAGAAGCCCCAATGCATCTGCAGTCACTCGATTCCAACTTTACAATATTTTACAACTTTGAGCAAGCCTAAACAAGACTAAGTACATTGTTTTGAACATGGTTTGCCAACATTACAAATTAGAGTTCTAAATACATAAAATCCTAAGACCTTAGAACCTAACAAACATAATCCACCAGTCACTCTAATTCTCAATCTCACATAATACATCTCTTATTGTTTTAAGGTACACAACTTTCATTAGATCCTAAAATACACAATATTACAGACTAACATCAAATTGCTAATTTAGAATCTATACATTTAAAATTTAAAACTAGCTCCTTCCAAACTCGACTAAGGTTCCCTCTGCTCCAAATTAAAAACCTGTTGACTGAAAAATAATAGGGTGAGCTACACAGCTTAGTAAAGGTAAGATATATGAGAATTTAATAAGGATGCATGTAAATCCATTCATTTTATTTTATAATTATTCAGATAGGAGAACATCTTTTAATGCATAATATTTTATACTATATATAATAATCATTTATACGCTCTTCGTAAGAAATAATTATTCTCCTTTTTCTTATCAGAATAATATTATCAAAACCTTTCGGATTGAATTTCTTTCATTTCGTACAAAGTCACCATATATATTTTCATTGCAAAATAATCATTTTAACTTAAAATCAGATAATCGGTAACTTTGTCTTAAACTAAAGACATCTTAAATAATAATAAAACTTTTCTTCATAAACTTGTTCTCGTAAAATATTATAACTTTCATAATTATAAAACTTTACATTTCATAAAGAAAAATAAATATCTAATAACTTCTTAATGTAAATTTGTACTTTCATCAGAAGCTTTATTTTTATAACATAACAGAATTTCAGAAACTTTTATCTTTAATGAATAACTTTCTTTTCATCAGAAACTTCTTCTTTTCATGAGAGCTTTTAACTTTCTACAATGCATTTAACAAAATAATTCTTTCATGATTAATAATATAATATAGCTGTTCATACACAACTTATTGGTTAGTCCATATCTGATAAGTCTGTATAGAGAAGGCCTCATCACATTTGGGTGACCTCATGTGCATGATATTGTCCTCTTTGGGAGGCCTGCTGGCACATCCCCTCAAGATTTTGTCCCTCCCCGCCATCCGTATACATTGGGGAGGAGGCCTTATTCAGATTAGAGTTACGGGCAACCCCATTTCCTCTACTTTAAATGGCCTAGAGTTATGGGCAGCCCCATTTCCTCTATTTTAAATGGCTAAACAGATAACATTTTTCCATGGAAAACCAGTAATTAACCCCTACTGATTGAGTTCAGATCACCAGAGGACATAACCCAAAAACATTTCATACTTATTCATTGTACTGAATTTTCTTATTTTGCATAACATTTCATAATAAAAGCATTTCCATTGTTTTCTTCATCATGTTTGTGGAATTAATAATAGCATCAATATGCTTAAATCATATACATAAAGTTTCGAAAAAGCTCACGAACATATCTTGGTCTGATAATGCTTACATGCCATATCTCTAATCAAAAACATTTTAATGCATAATATATTTTAAAATAACCTCATGACTTACCAAATGCCCATATAACTTATCCCTTACCTGAAAGTAGAGGAACCGAGAGCCTAAAGTTGAAGGAGCTTAGACCTGACGATTGGTAGCACCTAAACCAAAATCAAGGCTTGTTACTATCCATTATTCCTTAACATAAATTTACGCATTCATCTTAAAGCCTATCTCTTATAATCAAAGAAATCCTAATCCCACCTCAATGAGGTTCCCACAAACACAAAATACATTCATCAAACGTCATTATGTACCAACCATAGAGAAACCAACATTCTCACATTAATAGCATATCTCTAGAAGAGACAACTTCATTTCAAAAGGTACCTTGAGATTAGGGCAATAATGCAAGCATAAACATAAACTCTTTTAAGCATGGTCATGTAACCATAATCACTCGCATGGCAACATACAACACGTTGAACAAAACAGCAATATGAAAAAGCAGTAGAATGATTTAGAACCCCTCCTTTGAGTTCTAAACCTTGAACCAAGTTATACAAATTAATCTATGATTCAAACATACCAAAGGATGAGCATATTAAATTATAGCTCAAAACATTCACCTAGCTTGAGAATTAAATCCTAACTCCCTTACTGTTCACTGTTTCATTCCAGCAGCTTATACTTTACTTATAAAATACAAATGGACAACCGATTCACATCCAAACCTCATGAAATTTTACAGAACAATTCCCCTGTATGTCCAGTATATACCATAAAAATTTCGGAATCAAAGCATAAACCCATGATTTACTAAAAATCACGCAAGACAGTATACTCAAATCTGTCCTGACAGAAACTTATGCAAATTAGAAATTAAATCATTATTTTTCTGTTCATCCAAATGCTGTGAAACCACTTCCACAACAACCATACGTGTCTTAACTTTCACAAAAAATAACCCTAGCATACAAATTCACTATATACAATTTAATACATAATTTATCACGCATGAACACAGAATCTGTCACAGTGACAGCTTTGCACATATTCTTACTAAAATCATCAACAAATAGCAATAGGCCTTAATTTCATTTAGGTATTTTTATACCTATCCTAAACATATTGAAATACCTTAATAAGCATCCAAATGACCATAATCATCAAACTAACAATTTACTAAAACAGATTTACCAGTTCAGCTTCTAAAATCAGAACAGAGGATAAAGAATGAAAATAAACAAACAATTATACTACTCAAATACACAAAATCAGATGAGGTTTAATTTACTTACCCACACACTTTGAATATGAAACCTTAGTGTTTAGGCTCTTAATTTCTTCTTAGAGAAACTAGAATTTTCGGTGAGAAAGTAAGGGAGAGATGTTGCCGTGTAAGAAGGGAAGAAGAAAGAAGAGAAGAAAGAAGCAAATGAAAGCTGAATAAAGATATTTCTGGTTCAGCAAAACAAGATAAGAAGAGTGTATTTTGGGGTGTTGACCGTAGGTTTGATAAAATGACCCAAGAGAGCTTCCTAGCACTTTCCTTAAGAGAAAAGAGAGTAAAGTGAATGAGGAAATTCAGATTTTTGCTTGGATCCGTATGAAATGGAGAGGTAAATATCTTCTTGGAAGTTCTAGTTACTTTGAAAAGTCAAGGAAGGGATGAGATGGGGTTTGGTGATTGCATGGCCGGCCAAAAAGTCTTTGGGTTTGTCCACATGCATGGTACTTTGGCATTCGGTGTGTTGGATTCTCATTGGTTGCATGTGTTAGTGAAATTACAACTATAATATCTCATGCATCATACATAGTTAAAACACCAACAACTATATATATATATATATAGATATATCTCATAACTTAATCACTTAATATAGTTTTGCACATACTTGATATATATATATACATAATACAATTAGCCATTTCACTTATTTATAATCTTTACAATTCTTATTCAAAAGTATTATAAAATAATATACTTATTAAATATTCTCATATTAATTTTAGGAAGTAATTGGCTTAAAATAGTAATTACCGACTTTAACACATAGTTTAATTATAAAGTTTGGTCGGGGTGTTACAAAATATTATTGAATCTTTAAGCAAAATATACTTTTAACTTCTTTAAATACTATTTTTGTTTGAATTTGTTAAAATTTTCACTTTTATTTTATTTATTTTCATATTAATTAATTATGACATCATCACAGTCCGACTTTGATTGGACCTCGATTGAACCTCAAAAACCTTAAACCTCTTTCTTTTACGGTTCTTTGAACAGTCCTGATTTGAAAACCATGTGAAAAACAATGGGGTTGGAGTTATAACAACAGTGAAGGGTAAAAAGTAAAAGGCAAAAGAGTTATGAAAAATGATCTTTATGATAAAATATTCAGACATAATTAAGAACACTTGCATTAGTGTTTGCATAATAAATAAATAAAAAAGTATCACATTTTAGCCAACCAAATTTAAAATTTACCTACATCAGGCTATGCAAAATTGTGTAAAAATATATAATTGTTACAGTAATCGTGTAAATTTATATTGGTACTATTTATTTTGCATTTAATTTTTTATTCTTTCTTTACATATACCAATGATGAAAAAAGAGAATTGATGATGGTTGTTGTGTGTAAAGAAAGAGAAACAATTTAAAAAATCAAGAAAATTGGATATTTTAATGAAATATAATGTAAAATAGATAATTTGATGTGAGGTGTTTTGAAAAATAAGTATATAAAATATTAAAAATAAATTGGGAAAATTGCAAAGTACACCCCCTAAAGTTTGAGATTGTTTAAATTTTATATTCTAAAGTTTGGTTCCATTAAGCATTAGCAAAACTCCACCCTCTGTTAGTTTTGGCTATTAAGTGACACGTTAGCATACTGATGTGTATTTGTTTTTTCAAATCAACCTCTCAAAATGACGTTATTTAATTTAAAACAAAGAAACGAGTTTAAATGTGAACTAAAGTACAATTTTTAGTAGTTTTGGGAGGTTGATTTGACAACAAAAAAAAAAATACATCAGCATGCCAATATATCAACTTAACAATCAAAACTAACGAATGGCAGAATTTTGCTAACAAAACCAAACTTTACAGTATAAATCTAATATCTCAAATTTCAAAGTATAAAATTAAAATAATCTTAAACTTTAAGGGTTTATTTTACAATTTACCCAAATAAATTTCTAGATCAAAATTTTTGCATAACATTCAATAGAGCCATGTGAAGCGTTGGACTTTTTATTTTTTGGTCAACCGGATATTTCATTAAAAAAGCTAAAATAGTACAAAGTCTAGAAAAAATAGCACCTCAAGCATAAGCTAAAACCTGGTACAAAATATAAAAAAGAGAACTAGAATGCAAAACAGGGGAATTTGGGTTATGTATTCCTTCCGTAGCCAAAATATCTGCACAATGATTGAGGAGAGACCATTTCTAAGGCCCCATAGCGCTGCCACCATGGAATGAGCGAAGCCAATAGCCCTGTTGAAACTTCCCAGCCAAGCACCCCTGGAAACTGGACTTTAATGCTTGGATTCATATCCTGTGCAATACCTAGGGTATTGCACGGTGTGCAATTGCTTTAATCCTAGCCATTCAATTGATCTAATGCTCAAGAATTGGACAGCTCAATAAGACACGTCAGCAATCCGTGTGAGCCCTCATTTTTCTCTACTCTTTCAATTTCTCCTCTCTCTCTTCTTCACGCCTACCCCTATTCAAAAATTTTAGAAACTCTCTCTGACTTTCTCTCTTCCAGCTAAACATGCCTCAGAATCTTTCTCTCATGCCTAAAAAAAAAGCCACCAGTGATGCTCTGGTTACCTCTCCATCGAAGATTGAATGTGAACCAACAGTGTGATTAGAAGCTACCCACCCAAATGTGATTAAATCTGGTAATCAAATTTATGAATTTTTTTTTTCTTTGTGTGATTTCTTTGCCAAAGATCATCCCTTTGTTTCATTTATAGCACTAAAAATTATCTATTTCTATCATTGCTTTTTTTTTTTTTTTTTTTTTTTTTTTTTTTTTTTTTTTAAATCTGATTCATTTATTGTTGAATGTTTTTGAGATTTTTATAATGGGAATGAAGCCCAGTACCAGTAGAGTGTGCGTGTGTGTCAATGGCCAAGGACTGGCTGGTAGAGATTTTGTTAGGTTGTGTCCTCTGATGCCGATGTTTGGTTGCTAGGTTTATCGGTTCCTTGTGTTATGTTTTTGTTTTCATTTCATGAGTTTCTAGGGGAAAAAAAAATTAGTGTTTACTGTGCAATCTTGTTCATAGCCAGGGATTTAGTTGTTATAGATCAATTCTTAAACATCAGTTGAACCTTGGTGTCTTTGAATTTTATGACAATGTTACTTTTGTCCATAACAAATTGTGAAAATTCAGAAATAAAAAGCATCAGGTTGCTGTATTTATAAATGAAAAAAGGGTGATGGCATTTACAGACATTTTGTATGCATGCTATTCTTGTAAAACTCCCATTAAAGTAGAAAATATTTGAAATATATACATCATTTGATCAAATTAATATATTAGGGCCAGCTGACAATAGTGCCAATTGTAGAGGGATGTCCATATGGTTCTCATTTCTCAGTAGATTGATAATGTTATAAATAAAAAATGATCGTAATGATATCTATGCTTGGTTATTTTTCAGCTACAGGTTTAAACTTTTGCTATAAAATCTTGAATGAACCATATCTAAGTGTGTTAATACCCATTGAGATCTTTATCTGCATGGTTTCTTTGTCTGGAAATTTATGAGCTAAAACATGAAATCCCTCTTGAGCTTCCATTTTATTGAATGTAAACATCAATGTCTTGTAAGCATCAGACATCCAAATAGCTTTTTAGGCCTTAAATGTATTTCAAAAATTTTTATCCTTCTAAATGGAGTTGTTCTTTGTGAATGAATTTGCTTGTAGCAAATAATAAAATTGAGAATGACATAAAAACACAAATTATATTAATGTCCATATGATCTTGACTTTACTCTTCACTTGAATGCTATTTTTTACAAGAGTAGCAGCACTTCTCTCATTATTAAGCACCGCATCTTCTATGGTATCTCATACCAGGTTCCAGCCACATATATCAAAGAGATCTACAAAGCAATTCTAATCAAACGCAAAAGCTACAAAAGCTACAGCACTACCAAAGAAATCTCACAAATTCTAACCAAATGCAAAAGCTACAAAAGCTACAGCACTACCAAAGAAATCTCACAAATATGAATGCTGCAACTCACATATATCAAAGAATCAAACCACAACACGTCTCTAATTTTATTAACCACAGCCCAAATAAAGAGGTAGAGCCTCTTTTACAAATTGAATTTGCTATAACACTCTGCTTATTCAGGAGTTGTAAAAACTCAAAGCTTTTAAAGATGAAGAAAACTAAATAGAACTTAGTTTTCTTATTGATGAGTAAAAGTGATTACAAGCAACTGAGAATGGATAGAAAAAATCTAATCCCTTATATACAAAATTTGGAAAAGAAATAAGCAAAACTAACTAACTTCCTTGATTAAGCGGGAAAACTATTTTACTCTAACCATTAATTACATGCTAACACGTGGACTTAATTCATAACAGAAATTAGAACTAATCTGTCTAAGCGTTTCACTAAAACAATTACTAAAGAGATTGCAAAACACAGTTGTGTCACTAAGTGTTATTAGGTCCTCATTTACATAAAACGACCTCATTTCTTCTTTAGTCTCACTTAGTCTTCTTTTGCGTTTTGTACTCTGGACTTGTATCTTCATTTCAACAGTAGTTAATATGCCAAAGTTGGTTTCCAAATTTTTTTGAGTCTTGTTTTGCACGCACACCTCTCCAAGCAAAAAACAGAAGTCGGCTAGATCCAATAAAGATACACGTAGCTTTAAAACAATGGCCTTTCATACTTCCAAATCATGTCAGGATTAACATTCACAACAATAGCCCTCCCAAGTATGGAATGTGATCCAATGAGCAATATCTACATGGAAAAAAAAAAGGTTAAGAAAAAATTAAGATATCTAGGCCAACAATTTAAGTAAACTAACAAGTAATAACACCAATAGTGACACCAAGGAATTGCAAAAGGTAATAAAAACTTAAAAGCCATTTCAAGGAAAGATCCTTCACATAAGTTCATGATATTTGCAAACAATTTAAAGCACACAATTCCAGGAAGATAAGGACATGCTTGGTCCTTCTCATATACTATAGCCAACTCCCTTGACATATAAAATAAACATATTGCAGGAACATATTTGCAAGAAAATGTTTCCCAAACAGCCTATTCACTGGGAATGTGACGAGGCTTTTCTATTATTTTTAATTCCTCCTTTACTCTATGTTCCCTTTTTTTTAGGAAATATTTGAAAACAGAAAATGACCACTCTAAAATTAAAAATGCAAAGGGAGTTCAAATCTCAAAAATTCTTGAATGCGGCAAATAATAGATTGGAAGAACATTGTAATCATAGAAAACTGAACTAGATGATCATAAGATTGAAAGCCAGTTAGATTGGGAAGATTATTTAACATCTTATGAACTCAACTTATCGTCTTCCCGTTACTAGTTTGAATCTCAGCTTCCTCACCATTTAGATTTATTATTTGTCCATCAATCCAAACTAATTCTGGATCTCCAACCCAAACGTGAGAGCCAATAACAATGTTCTTTGGCATGCCCTGTAGCAGTTGAAATTTACAATATTATACATGCTTAAGATCAAAACTGATACACAAATATAAATTTTCTCATCATTTTTTTAGGGTAAGAATAGAATACACACACACACACACACACACACACACACACACACACACACACACACTCACAAGTAACATAATAGAAATTTGTTATATGCATATACAAATGCTAGCATTGGTGTGTGCCATAACAGACATTGATGTTTACATTCAATAAAATGGCAGCTCAAGAGGGATTTCATGTTTTAGCTCATAAATTTCCAAACAAAGAAACCATGCAGATAGAGATCTCAATGGGTATTAACACACTTAGATATGGTTCATTCAAGATTTTATAGCAAGAGTTTAAACCTGTAGTTGAAAAATAACCAAGCATAGATATCATTACGATCATTTTTTATTTATAACATTATCAATCTACTAAGAAATGAGAACCATATGGACATCCCTACTACAATTGGCACTATAGTCAGCTGGCCCCAATATATTAATTTGAATTCAGATGATGTATATATTTCAAATATTTTCTACTTTAATGGGAGTTTTACAAGAATAGCATGCATATAAAATGTCTGTAAATGCCATCACCCTTTTTTCTTTTGCAAATCCAGCAACCTGATGCTTTTTATTTCTGAATTTTCACAATTTGTTATGGACAAAAGTAACAGTGTCATAAAATTCAGAGACACCAAGGTTCAACTGATGTTTAAGAATTGATCTGTAACAACTAAATCCCTGGCTATGAACAAGATTGCACAGTAAACACTAATTTTTTTCCCCTTGAAACTCATGAAATGAAAACAAAAACATAACACAAGGAACCGATAAACCTAGCAACCAAACATCGGAATCAGAGGACACAACCTAACAAAATCTCTACCAGCCAGTCCTTGGCCATTAACACACACGCACACTCTACTGGTATTGGGCTTCATTCCCATTATAAAAATCTCAAAAACATTCAACAATAAATGAATTAGATTTAAAAATAAAAAAAGCAATGAAAGAAATAGATAATTTTTAGTGCTATAAATGAAACAAAGGGATGATATTTGGCAAAGAAATCACACAAAGAAAAAAAAAATTCATAAATTTGATTACCAGATCTAATCACATTTGGGTGGGTAGCTGAAACACTGTTGGTTCACATTCAATCTTCGGTGGAGAGGTAACCGGAGCATCACTGGTGGCTTTTTTTTAGGCATGAGAGAGATTCTAAGGCATGTTCGGCTAGAAGAGAGAGAGTTTCGGAAATTTTTGAATAGGGGTAAGCGTGAAGAAGAGAGCGAGGAGAAATTGAAAGAGCAGAGAAAAATGAGGGCTCACGCAGATCGTTGACGTGTCTAATTGAGTTGTCCAATTCTTGAGCATTAGATGAATTGAATGGCTAGGATTAAAGCAATTGCACACCTTGCAATAATAGAAAGATATGCTAGTCAAAGTCTCCGAATTAGTACTAGTTTTGTAATAAATTTTACAAATTTTTTTACATCTTTCTCTTTCAATATTAAAATGAAAGAGAAAGATGCGGTGTTTTCTGACGAGAGAGTGCAAAAACTTTTTTTTGGAAAGAAGTGTTACCTTCATAATATTTTTACAACATTTTTATAATAAATTTAAGGTAATAGGAGTTTGTTTGGTACTTTATTTTTAGAATGGTTTGGTATTTATGTTTAAACAATCGTTTTTAGTTTTTTTGAAAATACGTGTGGGTGAAAAAGCATGTAGAAATACGTTTAATGTTGTTTAAAAACTAAAATCATGTGTTTAAGTTGATGTACCAAACAAGCCCTAGGTTGTTACAGATTTTTAATTTGATTTTTTTTTATTTACTAATAATAGAAAATAATAATTTATTACTTAAAATTTGTTGTAAAAATATTAATTAGGCATTTCTCTTATTTTAATCACCTGTTAGAATTTAAACTCTTATTCCACACTACGGGGGATATTTGCAGAATAACGGTGGTGAGGGAAATAATATAATAAGTTGACATGCGTTAGAAATAATAATGCAAACTAGCATCTCGAGTTTAAAAGGGTCGAGATGTGTTCAAATATCGAGTCTCAAACACTCGAATTCCACGGGCTGATTTGGTTAGTTTTTGCTAGATAGATCTCGAGTCTTATAGACTCGAGTTCTAAAAAGACTCGATTTTGGTACCTGAAGACGCACAGACGAAGAACAGAACAGAGGAAGAACTGAAGAGAAACGATGGAGCTCCGATCTGAAGAGGAACGATGTGCAGCATCAACGATCTGACGAAGAACAGAGAACAGAGGAAGAACAAAGAATGTTGGAGCTCCGATCTGGTCGATTGAACGAAGAACGTTGGTTGATTGAACACTGGAGCTCCGTTATGAAGAGGAACGATCTGTAGTGTTGAAGAACGAAGAAGAACAATGCTAGGTCAAAAGAACTTGAGGAAGAAGAAGGGAAATCAAATGGTAAAACTCGACTTTTTAAAACTCGAGTCTTAAAATGTAAAACTCGACCCTTAGAAGCTCGAGTTCTTCGTGAATTTTTTGCTCCACCTCAGCTCCCACCACATGCAAATCGAGACTTAAAAACTCGAGTTTTATATTAGAACTCGAGTTTTAGACACTCGAGATGCTAGTTTTCAACATTATTTTCTAACGTGACAACTAACTAAATTTTTTAATATTTATTGTTATTTAGAAAAAAAATTCCCCACTACGTTTCCAACAATAAAAAACAAATCAGTATTTTTACCACCAGAACAAAGTCCTCCAATGAAAGAACCAGTTGTTGAAGAAATGCAGAGACAAGTTGAGCATACTAATGGTGTTAATGGGGTTGGCGAAAAATATGACTTCAACCCAAGTGCTCAGCCTCCATTTAAGATAGCAGCGACCCGAGCTGCCATTCCCAAGAATTGTTGGGTCAAGAATCCGTGGTCTCTGCTGCTAAGTCATTTTACCAGAGATGAATTTGTGGTCTTTGTATTGGCAGCAGCTACAATCTACTTCATTAATAGTTGGTCTTTTTGGCCACTCTACTGGGCTGCTCAGAGGACCATGTTCTGGGTTATAGTTGTTCTTGGACATGATTGGTAATCTCATGCTTATATATTCTTTGCCTTCTAACATCTAAAACCGTGTTATTATTGATTTTCACATACAGTTATACTGTGTTTGGTTTTCGATTGAACAGTGGCCATGGAAGCCTTGTTGTCGTCACCTTGGCAGCAGCTGCAATCTACTTCAATACTAGGTCTCTTTGGCCACTCTACTGGGCTGCTCAGGGGACCATGTTCTGGGCTATATTTGTTCTTGGACATGACTGGTAATCTTGACTTGTGAATTCTGGTTAGGGTGACAACCCTACGTTAATTTTTTGAAGCATGCCATGTCAACTGTTAATATTTTGTTTGTGGTGATTCTCATGAATATAATTTATCAGAAAATGGAAATAATAATGAAATTGATGCGCTTATTATTATTATTTTTTTAATTAAGGATGAAATTGTAAGTTTAAAAAACGTAAAATTAACCTAAAAATTAAATTCACTTATAAAAGGTATTTTTTAACTTCATTTTTAATAAAATTAATAGTATATTTTACTCACGCCAAGAGCAGTTTTAAGAAAATTACTTTTTATTATTATTATATTTTGGTTTCAAGAAAATCTTTGTCTTTTGGTTTAGTATAATTTATCTTAATGGTAAAACTTAGATACAGTATTTAGGTATTATTTATTAGATTCTTTTATTAAGATTCAACCATGTGATTGTATTTAATATATATATATATATATATATATATATATAATTGAAGCTTTTGAATCTCTCACAATTTTTCAAGTCAGCATTACAAAAAAAAAAAAAAAAAAAAAAACGAAAATAGAGACTAAAAAAACTATTTAAAAAAAAAAAAAAACCCTTAACTATTTCTCCCCAAAACACTCTCTCCAACTCCTAAACAAAACCCGATAGCCTCTGACTCTTTGTCTCTCCTTCAAACTCTACAAGACCCATACGCAGGAACCCAAAAACGGAAAACCTAGACGCAGAGCTTTCTCTCTTCCCTGGTGACGGTAAGCTTCAATTGAAGAAAGTGAAAGTAAACCTAACATCAGATTGCTGGAATGGCTACAGGTAAAATCTTTTATATTAATTTTGGGTGTTTAATAGGATTTAGGTTCGGCTATTTTGTTTGGTTTTGATTTAAGAAATTGGTTCCGATTTTGTTTTGATTTAGAATTGGTTTTTTTATCAATACTCAAAACCCTAATATAGGTTCTCCCTCAATTTTGGTTCCTTTCAATATATCAAATTTTTTCCATGATCGAGCTACACTATCTGCGGCTCCACCACTACCATAGCTGCTCTAATAGCCTTTTGATTTCTGCAGATTAAAACTATTGAGTTTTGATTCAAACGACCCATTTTCTATTGAAATTGAATGGTCCGTGGTTGTGGCAATTCAAACTGAAAATTTCAATTTTGTGTGTTTGAGTTTTTTTTTCTCCAAATTTAATTTGTTGAGTTCAAAATTAGGGTTTTTGAAAGATCAATTTTTGTTATTCAATTATTGGAGACTATTGCTTGTGAAGTGTTAGATACTGGGTCTCAGTGAGGATTCTACGTATGATTGTTTGGTTAATAATTGTGATTTTCCTCAAAGTATTTTTAACATCACTCTTTAAATGCCTTTACGGATTTTCACAAGTATTATTAAAAGATCAATACTTTGCTTACATACCTTTTACCTTTGAACCTATATGGAACCCAAGGAACTAGGTGGAACACTATGGTACTTTGATCAACATGCTAAGGCTGGATCAATTAAACTAAATGTAGAAGCAGCTCTGTTACAACAATCTGCTTTCACATTGTTTTGCGGATAGCAATCCACTGTTAGATTTTTTCTCTCTCTTTCCCCTTGATTTTCTTTGTTTGATTTTTTTTCCTATGCATTTGTGATTATTTGTAGCTAATCTGAAGTTTGTTTGGGGTGAATTTGTTTGAGCTTGATGCGGTTTTACGTGTTATTGGAATTAAACTGATGAGATGCTTTGTAAGCTTAGAATGCTCTTCTTAAAGCACACAAGCATCTTCTTACATAGAGTCCCAGGTAGAGTAGTGATACACTTATGAACTCAAATCAGTTCACTGAGTATGGTCATAAATTAGCATAACAATGCAACAGAGGTCAAGATTGTGTAATTCTTTTACTTTCCTACTTCTTTCCTCACTTATTTCCTTCCCAACTTCATGCTTACTCATCATTAGCTCATTCTTTTTTCATATTGCAGCTGATTCTTCAAATATGTGCATAGATGCAATGACTACTTTGTCAAAATTTGGAATAATTTAATACACAAGGGGAGCTTGCATGAAAAGGTATTGCACAGATAATAGTTGTTAGTCACTTTTGAAAACAAACCAATGTGTTAAATATATTTCAAATTTAGAGAGTATATCTCAAATGATTTTCCTGATCTTTCAAACTCAAGCATGCTTAGAGCAACTTCATAACTTTGTGAGACAATAGGTTCAGGGTCCTATGCAAATTCCTCAAAAAGTGCTATACTTTGGTCATCTACAAATGTGCAAAACACAAGAACTTAATTAAATGACCCAAAAGTGACACTAACACTATATCACACTCACAAAGTATATTATCAAAATAACTGGTCCAATAGTGGGCCACTAAACGTTTCCTGGCCCAGCTATACCTACTACCTCAGTAATAACAATCTATAGATTGAATCTAGAGTCCCACTAGGAACTATGTAAAATGGATAAGGTGGGGAGCTTAGCATATTGGCAAGGTGTAGAAGTAGACACCAACAAAAAAGGATTGGTGATAGGAACACTTAAATACAATGGGAATGACTTAACTATTTGCACATGAGATAAGTAGCACTGTTTAATTTGTTTGTGGATTAGTGAACTTAAGAGAAAACAGAGAGTGAGATGTAATGAACTATCTGACAATGTTTATTTATCAAAAAAAAAAAAAAAAAAAAACTATATGACAATGCAAATTCTCTTCTAACAACTTGGTGTAGGGTTGAATCTAAAGGAAATCCAAGATGGTTGAATAGGCCCTTCCCCCTGATGTTCTTTAAATCACTGTACTCTTTTATCATCTTATGGCATGCCAACTTTACCTTAATGAATATCCCAGTTATGAAAGCCATTCAATATTCTCTATTTTTTTGTGAAAATTCATAGCTGCAAATATAAGAATAATAAAGCCAAATGTTATTAGCTTCATAGTTAGATGAAGAAGTTTAGTGGCTCAAATTGATACTTTAGTAGAATATATTTTGTTATGCCATAAACAACTAGTTTTTTTTTTATTCATTTTCTTTTTGTGGAAGTATATTCAATTGGAAGAAATTAGATCTTTCATGTTTAATTCAAGCAGCGTCATGTGGATACTTTGATTTGCCTAGAATCAAGAAGAATAAAAAAGATGGAAATACAAAGGAATTTCCATTACTTTATCTTATTTGCTTGGTGTAAAATTATAAGTTGCTTAATGTTGGAAATTTTACCCCCTAAGCATCTTAATTGTATAAGAAAGGATTTGACTTTTGATCTAATGCAGTTTAAGAAAGATTGGATTTGTTTGGATACAACAAACTTAAGGAGGAAAAGGTTAGAAAAGTAATGTCAAATTTTCATATTCATCCCTTCTTTTTTATTTTTTCATTTTTGCTTGCTCAATCTCCCTCATTGATTGGTTCTTCTACTCTTCTATCTTGCTTCAGAAAACAAAATACTAAAAAATTTTGGGTTTTATGTGGATTCCTTTATCATGGGTCATGTAAGCTGCAACTATCATGGCTATTACTCTTGCACATGAAGGGGTAAGTCCATATGACTTCAGTTTTATTTTATTTTATCTATCTTTTATAGTAAGGTTAGCAACATGACCATCAAACCAGTTTTTATTTTTTATTTTTATTTTTTATTTTTTTATATATATATATAAATATGACTACTTACTTTTTCTTGAAGATTTTCAGTTTTTTTTTTTTTTTTTTTTTAAGTGCAACTAATGGTGAATCTTGCAATGCTTAATTTGTTTTTGCATTAGTCATTACATAGATGAAGTTGAAATGACATTTTGAAATTTCCTAATTAGTCAAATTCAATTCTTCAATCAAATTATTTGGGGAAAATTTTGAATATACCTTATCTACACGTAATAAAAGTTTAGATTATCATTACTTTTTTGGCATCTTAATCTTTTTAATAATGAGAACAATGCTGCCAATGCAACAGCTGTTCTTATGGCACAGTTGGCCCCAAAAGCCAAGTTCTTCTTTGGAGATGTAATGGTATTTTTATTTATACTGTTGATCGTTATATAATTTGTTTTTGGTGGTGAAAGTTCTGTATTTAATTCAATTCCAAAATTTTGGGCATGGTTAGTTTTACTTTATGATTTTTAGTACTTGAGTTGAATGCCATATATTTTGTTGTTTTGAACATCACATTGGCAATAAAGGATAAGTAAATATTGTGGCTTTGTTACATGCTTGTAGCATTTGCATGCATATTTTGCATATGGATTTCTAAGTCTTAGATCCAAATTTGATATCAGTAAAATCTTAGAATCATATTATATAGTTTGAATATATATACATGTATGGGTGTGTGTGCATGTGTCTTAGATCCAAATTTGCTTGCATATTTTGGAGATGGATGTTTGTGTCTTAGATCCTAACTTGATATTTCTAAGATCTTAAAAGTATATCATTTCGTATTAATATTTATGTATGTATTTATTTGTATGTTCGTGTGAGTCTTAGTACTAGAACCAAAAAAAGTGTAAGCAAAACCCCAGGGGAGAATCCAAAGGGAAATTACCTTAGCAAGTTGCAATATACCACACACGAGGATTAAGATGTGAGAAAGTTTCAAGTTATCTACTCAGCAAAGGATTATTTGTTTTCTAATTATTTGTGTTGTGTTATTTTACAAGGTGAACATATATTATCAACTTATGATCAAAATGTAATACCAGCTTTCTAATTATTTGTTCGTGAGTAAGCTACAAACACAAATGTTCTAACTTTGTATTAGCTTGAACCACATAACATGTCTAAGTGTTTCAACTAGCAACATTATGGATGCTATTGTACAAAAAAGAAAAAGGAAAAAAAAAAAGAAAAAAGAAGAAGCCCTTAATGGACACTAAAACATGTTCTATAAGCTTGAACTCACATGTTTCATAGCAAAAACTTAGATAAATCATTAACCGGTGCATCGCACAGGTTGGCGACTAGTTAAAAATATACATTTATCTATGACAAGAGAGTCACATAGCTAAATCTTAAGTGAAAAACTTAAAAAACAGCACTTAAATACTGTACCTAACTTTTGTTCTTAATTATTTCAAACCTAGAATACTATATGTAGTATGTAGACCAACAACCGAAGACCAAACTGTCAAAAGCTTGAATATGCACAAGAGTTCCCTACTTTTTTTTGGATGTCGCATTTTTTTTTTTTTTTTTTTTGTTTGACATCTTGTATTATTAGGTCAAAATTTGTGATTTATTGTTAAAAAAATTTTTCCGCACAAATTAACACTTCTATGACCTCAAATTTTGTTTTGACGCCAAGCATATAGTAGATCTAGCTATTTGGTGTTCTTCTTCTTCTTCTTCTATTCTGCAGAAGTGTAAGATAAACGTAAGATCAGTGTTAGTTTTACAGTTTATTTTACATGTATACATTGCATTTCTATAACTTCATGACTTAAAATTACGTTTTCGATTATTGATGATGCCGGAAAAATCACCAGTGAGCTACACAATACTTGCACACCCTAATCAGCACCTGCACAACAAAAAGGAGAAGACCTCGCAGAGAGCACCGGTGTGGTGCCGGCCAAATACCCTTCGAAGGTCAAGTTAAAACTTCTTTTCAACTCTAGAGTGCTAGAGAGGGGTTAATTATCTGTACCTTGATTATTGAGGGTATTGGGGTTTTTATAGTAGTAGAGGGTTGACCTCTTTTCCTTGGAGTAGAAGTCTTTTCCTTATAGGAGTCCTCATAAGCATAGATTGCGGAATCCTTTCCTTCTAGGAAACTAACATTCAGCGTGGGATACAAGTCATTTCCTTATATACGCATGCGTGGTGATCAAGCTGAGTTTTAATAGGGTCGTCACCTTTAGGACCGTCAGCTTACCTTATTCCCTTCAGCTACAACGTCGTCAGCTTATTAATGGTGTCAGCTTTAAGGTCTTCAGCCATCCTCACCACTTATCCCGTCAGCTTAAGCCGTAGGTTCCATTGCATGGGCAAAACTGACGGGTTGAATCTAGAGTATCCTTTATGCTGTAATTTTACTTATCAGTTGCCCCCTACTCCATATCTCCGTCAGCTTATACTGACGGGTTATGGAGTTGTATCTTTTTCGTTTGCTAACTTTCATTTTGGTCAGGAGAGAGAAAATAATTCACAGCCAGCCATTTATTAAATGCTGGGACATGTGGCGCGCCCTGGTTGGCTCCACTTCTGGATGAGGGCGTCGCTTTGTCTTCCGTGCCCTCTCCCCTTTATATATAATCCACTTCTCCTCCTCATTTTCACTATTTCATCCTTATTGATTTCTGGAGAGAAGATCCGTCACCTTTCTTCCGTCAATCATCCTACGTCGTCACCTGCGTTTCTGCCGTTGCTTTTTGACTACCACCTGTTTTGAGAAACTTGTAAGTTCTTTCTTTCTCTTTTTTTATGGGCTTTATTTCAATTGATTCCTCTAAAGTGAGGTCGTCATCTTAGGTACTTAGAATGAATCCGTCACTTGAAGGTAATCAGATGTCAAGTGACGCGTCGAGTGATCAGTTGTCGGCCCACGATGGAGCGGACTACGACGAGGTGTTTGGTTCGGGGTCTGAGTCCAGGAGCTTTTCCTGCTCGTCAGAGAGGGAGACACCAGCCCAAACTCCTGATGAGGGAATAGGGAGTCATGGAGATGAAGGTTAGGAGGAGGTAGTAGGTGATGGGGGTGAAGTTGAGGGAGATGAAGAAAGGGATAGTGACAGAGATGAGGGTGACGAAGAATCCTGTGAGGGAACTTCAGGAAGTCCTGGAGAGAGTTGCCCCTTCATCCTTCTCGAGGATTGGGCCGTCAATAAATTCTTACCAACAATGAGTGATAAGGTTTTCAAAGAGTTGTGCGTCTGTTTCCAAATCCCAGATCATATTCCTATTCGTCTCCCCAGAGAAAATGAAAAGTGCTACACGGGGAGAACCGCAGATGTGGGTATGTATGATGCAATGTTTGCTGTGGGGCTGAGGTTACCCTTGACGGCCTTACACCGTCAGCTTGTTGACTTCCTTGGGTTGTCCATTAGCCAGATTGCTCCTAATTCATGGAGAATCTTTATAGGTGTCGAGGTTTTATGGGGTCGTCTGAGTGGAGGACACCGTCAGCTTTCTCTAGATGAATTCTTTTATTGTTATAGACCCCAACACCTGTCTTCCTCTAAAGGGATGTACCATTTTGCCGTCAGGGAGAGAGAGTTGAGATTAGTGTCTGAGATGCCAGACTCAAATAAAAATTGGAAGGGTAGGTATTTTTTTGTTAAAGGGACGGATTGGGTGTGCCGTAAGGAAGAATTGGAGACCATACCCCATGGTTATTTTGATAACACTTGGGCATATGTCAGGAATTCAGGTTTCAGCCGTCAACTTTTACCCTCGTCAGTTTTTATTTACATTCGCTTACCTATATTTTGAAGTATTTTAACGTTTGTCTGTTTGTTTCTTTTCATCAACCAACACTCGCCCTCTTATAACCGACGAGCAAAGGGATTTCATCCGACGGGTTCTAGAGATTCCTTTAGAAGAGCGATCGTGTCGAGATTTGATTACACTTGACACTTTTCACGCTTACTGCGGGGGGCCTAAACTGAAGCCTGAAGCTCTCAAGTTGGAAGAATTTTCTCATCGCCGTGAGTAGCTTGTTCATATGGTTCCGTCACTCTAAATTTTGCTGTCAGTTTTTCTCATGTGAATCTGGTATCTTTGCAGAAATGGAATCAGCCAAGCAACGAATTAGAGCTGCTGCTGCTTGCCAAAAAGAGGAGCAAAGGGCGAAGGGGGAGTTGGGATCTTCGTCAGCTCCTAAGACCATCACCAAAGGTGCGTCAAAGAGGAAAACCGATAGGAAGGATAGCCGTCCTCTCAAAAAGGTCACCGTCACTCCTGGGAATGAGCTCCTAGAGAAGTCAACCCCTGCATCAGGGAGCAATGACTTCTTCTGGTCCTATCCTGGAGGGACCCCACTGCCTGCTGACGCACAAGGATTATGCTGTCGAAAAGATAGAGACGCTCATAAAACCGACAGACATAGATCCTTGTGCCTTGTTAGGGACGGAAGAGCTGGGGGCGTCAACTTTGTTCGACCTGACGCGAGTAAGCCGTATTCCTTAATTATTTTTTCTTGTCTTTTTCTCATTTATTGACTGACGGTTGTGTTCTTTTTTAGGCCTTGGTTCGTGTAAAAGCTCTTCAGGACCGTTGTATGGCCAAGGAGGGCGTCGTCGCTCGCATTAGCAAACATAATGCTAATATGCTGACCCAGCAGGGGCAATATAAAGAGGCCCTCCACCTCCTGAACGTTGACCTAAAAGAGACAAGGGAGAAGCTCGAAGAGGCGGGCCGTCAGAAGGAGAAGTTAGACCAAGAGCTGACGGCCCTTCGTAAGCAGGTGGAGCAAGCTGGGGCTGACGCGGTCTAGAAGTTCAAGGAGTCAGATTCCTTTTTTGATTCTTGTGGTGGATACTACGGAATAGGGCTTGATGGTTGCCTTAAGCAGGTTGCGTCAGCCTTCACTGAGTTGGATCTTTCTGGGATCACCTTGGATGACGCTGTGCCAATGATGCCTGCTAATGACGCCATCGTTGTTGAAGGTGACGGCTCCGTGGATGCACCTCCTCATAATGACAATGGGGTTGTTCTAGCCCAGCCTACTGCGAACCCTCCAGTTACTGCTTCTAATACTTCTGTGGAGGTCCTTGACGTAGGGGACCCTCAAGTACAAAAAAGTAAAAAGACTTCGAGCGACGCCCCTTTTGCCCAACCATAATTGTATTCTTTTGTAACTGTTGTATTTTGTTTTGTTTGCAAACAGTGTTTGTAGGTGCCCCCTTGGTTTTGGGGTTTTCTTTTTGTAATTTAATTTACTTTTGCTTCTGACACTTAATGCCCGTCGCTTTTGAACAAAATATGTTATGGCTATTTGCTCGTGTGCATCTATCTCTTTGCTTTGTGGATGCCAAGGTTATTTCTTAGTTCGTAGGATGGCCTGGTTGTAGGGATCGAAGGGTACTGAATTATGATATCGGACCTGTCTATTTCAATGATGCCGTCAGCTTAATAAGACCGTCGACTTTTATTTTTTTTCTATTGAATATTATAGTAGAGCCGTTAGCTTAATGAAGCCGTCAGTTTTAAGAATTTTACAGATAGCCCGTTATTTGAGCCCGTCATTTTTTATGACTTTATGGATCAATAGACTTGTCTTTTTTGTAGACTTTTACTTTGTTGTCTCTAGGAGTTTTAACAACATTCTATTATCTTGGGACCAAGTCATCCATCTTACGGTTTTTACCAGGTTTTGATGTTTTTATTACTTTTTGATATGAGGTCACTCATGTGGGACCGTCGGCTTTATGGCCTTGCCCATTTTTATGGATTTGTCTAACTTGTCAGTCTTTTTAGACCGTTAGCTATATGGCTTCGTCCTTTTCGTGGACTTGGCTAATTCGTTAGTCTTTTATTAGACCGTCAGTTATATGGCTTTGTCCCTCTTGTGGACTTGGCCAATTCGTTGGTCTTTTTTTAGACTGTCAGCTACATAGCTTTGTCCATCTTGTGGACTTGACTAATTTGTCAGCTTTATGGCCTCGTTTATTTGGACTTGGCCTAACACGTCTGTCTTTTATTAGACCGTTAGCTACATAGCTTTGTCCATCTTGTGGACTTAACTAATTTGTCAGCTTTATAGCTTTGTCCATCTTATGGACTTAGAATCGCTCAGAATTTTTATGAATTTCGATGCTGTCCACCTTTCCTGTGGATTTAAGGTCGTCCACCCTTTTGAATTTAAACTTGTAAGTAGAAATTTTAGTAGTACTGAATAAACTCCTCTTATTGCCATGCATTTATATAGAAAGTAGTTCCAAAAAGAAAATTTGCCTTCTGGGCTTAAAAATCAAAGTAAAAAATCTGCCCTTTGGGCTTATTGTAGCAAAAACTAAAGCGAGTAATAAATATGAGGAGTATACCTAAACTTGTAACTAAAAAAGGGGGGCGTTGTCTTCCGTGTTATCATCTTCACTGGCAGTACCTCCGTAGATGCTCGGAGTTCCAAGGGTGTGGCAGCTTCCGTCCGTCTAAAGTTTCCAGGTGGTAAGTGCCCTTCCTATGCCATGTTGTGATTCGATAAGGTCTTTCCCAATTTGGGCCGAGTTTCCCTTGTGTTGGGTCTCTTACAGAGCCCATCACTTTTCTCAGAACGAGATCTCCAATTTTGAAGTCTTTGTGTCTGACCCAGGAATTGTAGTGCTTGGCCATGCGGTCCTGGTACCGTGCGAGCCTTTGCTCTACCGCTGCCCTGACTTCATCTACTAAATCGAGCTGTAGGCGTAAGGCCTCATCGTTCTTGCTCTCGTCATGGTTGTGCACCCTGTAGCTTGTGAGTTCGACCTCGGCTGGGATGACTACTTCACTCCCGTATGTTAGTCGGAATGGTGTTTCTCCTGTTGGTGTCCTTACCGTTGTCCTGTAGGCCCAAAGTATGCTTGGTAACTCTTCTGCCCATATACCCTTTGCCCCCTCGAGCCGAGTCTTGATAATCTTCAACAAGGATCGGTTCGTGACTTTGACTTGCCGGTTAGCTTGAGGGTGGGCGGGGGAGGAGTAGTGGTTTTTTATCCCTAGTTGCGAGTAAAAGTCCCAGAAGGAGTCGTTGTCGAATTGCCTCCCGTTGTTTGAGACCAGGACTCTGGGTATTCCAAACCTGCATATGATGCATCTCCAAATGAAACTCCGTACGTTCTTTTCTGTAATGGTAGCCAGAGCTTCAGTTTCCACCCATTTTGTAAAGTAGTCGATGCCTACGACTAGGAACTTCAGTTGTCGTACAACCGTTGGGAATGGTCCCATGATGTCTAGCCCCCACTAAGCAAACGGCCATAGGGCCGTCATTGGGGTTAGTTCCTCGGTTGGCTATCTGATGATATTGCTAAACCTTTGGCACTTGTCGCAGGTCTTGACATAAGCCTTGGCATCCTTTTGCATGGTGGGTCAAAAGTACCCTATTCGTACAAGCTTGTGTACTAACAATCTTGACCCTGAATGATTTCCACAGATTCCCTCGTGTACCTCTTTCATGACGTAGTCTGCTTCTTCAGGACCTAAGCATCTTAGGTAGGGGCGGGAGAAACCTCTTTTGTACAAGATGTCTCTTATCAGAACGAACCTCACTGCTTGGACCTTTAGTTTTCTTGCAACTTCCTTTCTGTCCAGCAACACGTCGTTCTTTAAGTAAGCAACTAATGGCACAGTCCAATCGCTTTTGGAACCAAGCTCTTGTACATCGACAGAATTTATAAGTGGAGAAAGCTGAACGAAAGAGAGTACATTACCAAGGGTGGCCATATGTTCGGCTGAAGCGGCTTTGGCTAGGCGGTTAGCTCGCTCGTTTTCTCCCTGGGGGATCTGTATGATTTCGGCTTTTAGCTCGTTTACCCTCTTCCTTACTTGGTCTAGATACTTCTTCATTCTTTCGCCTCTACATTCGTAATCCCCATTTATCTGGTTGGTTACGACCTGAGAGTCGCGGTAAATGATCACGCTTTCGGTTCCTGCAACTTTGGCGAGATCAAGCCCTGCTACCAAAGCTTCGTATTCCGCTTCATTGTTGGTGGTAGGGAACTCAAGGTGGACCATACAATCGACTGTGTCCCCTTCGGGTGACTGTAGTACGACGCCGGCTCCTCCAGCCTGCATGTTGGAGGATCCGTCTACATGTAAGCTCCATAGAGGAAATTCCTCTGCTTCCCTGTCCTCGCCGTTGGTGAACTCAGCTATGAAATCTGCGACGACCTGTCCTTTAATGGCTGTTTACAGGTGGTACTGGATATCAATCTCGCTTAATTCTATGGCCTATAATGCCAGTAGTCCCGTGGCTTCAGGGTTGCTCATTGCCCGTCGTAAAGGCTTATTGGTTAAGACGACCACCGTGTGGGCTTGAAAGTACGGTTTGAGTTTGCGTGCTGCCGTAACTAAAGCGAAGGCGAGTTTCTCCATGGGCGGATATCTTTCTTCGGCTTCGCAAAGCACCTGGCTAGTGTAGTACATAGGCCTTTGCACTTTCTCTTCTTTTTTGATCAAGGCAGCGCTGGCGGCGGCTGGGGAGACGGCAAGATAGAGAAAAAGTTCTTCACCTGGTTGCGAGGGACTCAGCAGCGGCGGGGAAGAAAGATAATTTTTCAATTCCTCGAATGCTCGTTGGCACTCAGTAGTCCACTCGAAAGATCTCTTCAATGTGCGAAAGAAGGGTAAGCACTTGTCCGTTGCCCTTGAGACAAACCTGTTTAGCGCTGCTATCTTGCCATTGAGGCTTTGTACTTCCTTCACATTTTTCGGTGGTGCCATCTCAACTATGGCCCGGATCTTGTCCAGATTGGCCTCAATGCCCTTTTGTGATACCATGAATCCTAGGAATTTTCCTGCCATCACCCCGAAGGCGCACTTTCCTGGATTAAGCTTCATGTTATAAGAGTGAAGCTGTCAAATGTTTCCCTGAGGTCTTCTAAGTGATCTTCCTCCCTTCGGCTTTTTATGAGCATATCATCTACGAAGACTTGGACATTTCTTCCGATCTGCTGTGCGAACATCTTGTTCATAAGTCTTTGATATGTTGCGCTCGCATTTTTCAGACCAAACGGCATTACTTTGTAACAGAAGAGGCCTTGCCTGGTTACGAATGAAGTTTTCTCTTGATTGGCTTCGTGCATCTTGATTTGGTTGTAATCGGAGAAAGCGTCCATAAAACTTAACAGCTGGTGTTGAGCTGTAGAGTCTACTAGAGTGTCGACCCTCGAGAGGGGATAGCTGTCTTTAGGACACGCTTTGTTTAGGTCGGTGAAGTCTATGCACATCCTCCACTTCTCGCTAGCTTTCCTGACCATCACTATGTTTGCTAGCCAGTCGGGGTAGTAAACTTCCCTAATAAAGTTCGCTTCCTGTAGTTTGCGAAATTCTTTAGCTATGGCCCGATCTCGTTCTGGGGCAAACACCCACATCTTCTGACGGACGGGTGGAAAGGCGGGTGACACATTTAGCCTATGCTCTATGACCGAAGGGCATATTCCTGGCATGTCCTCGTGACTCTAGGCGAACACGTCCCGATTCTCTCTGAGGAAGGCTGTAAGTGCTTGTCGAATCATGGGACTTGCAAGGGTTCCAATCTTTGTTGTTTGGTCAGGCCTGGAGTCGTCAAGAGGTATTTCTTCAAGCTTCTCAACGGGCTCTGTCGCGCTCCGATGTTCTTCTATGCTCATGGTCTGGAGGTGATCATCCATTTCCATCGTAGCCACGTAGCATTCACGTGCAGCCACCTGATTTCCGCGTAGCTCTCCCACCCCGTATTCGGTAGGGAATTTGATCATTAAAGGATAAGTCGAGGTCACTGCTTTCCATGAATTGAGGGTGGGCCGCCCTAAGATAGCATTGTAGGCGGACGAACAGTCGACCACGAGGAACGTTATGTCCTTCGTGATCTGTTGAGGATAGTCGCCTGCTGTTACAGACAACGGGATCGCGCCCAGGGGAAACACCCTTGTTCCTCCAAAATCGACGAGTGGGGCATTCGTCGAAATCAATCGTTTTCTATCAATTCTCATCTGTTGGAATGCTAGGTAGTACAGGATGTCTGTTGAGCTCTTATTGTCGACCAGTACCCGGTGCAAGTTGTAGTCCCCTACTCTTAGGTTGACAACAAGCGCATCGTCGTGCAGATGGTGAAGACGTCGCGCATCTTCTTCTAAGAACCCGATGATAGGGCCTTCTCTTCGTGCTATTTTTGGTACTGAACCCGTCAGCTGGACGTTCTGGACCATCCTGAGGTACGTCTTTCGAGCTTTTTTGGATGACCCAGTAGTCGTTCCTCCTACAATTATCCTTATGTCGTCGATAGGAGGTCTCTGATGGTCATTATCCTGTCGGGGGGGCTACTCTTGAGGCGATGAATCCGTTCTCTCCTTACTTACGAACTTTTATAATTTCCCTTGTCTTATGAGGGCCTCAATTTACTACTTTAAGTCATAACAATTGACTGTGTCATGATCGTGGTCTCAGTGGAAGCGGCAATATTTGTCTCTGGAACGCTTGCTAGGATCTCCCTTCAGCTTTCCAGAAAAGGTCAGAGCCCTTTCGTCCTTGATTTGCATTAGGACTTGATCTATCAGTGTGGTTAGCAAGGTGAAGCTTGTGAACCTTCCCCCCGGGGGCCTAGAACGCCTTTCATCTCTCCGGTCTCCTATCCTCGGCTTCTTCCGCCCTTGGTCTTGTCGTGAATCTTCTTGCCTCTCCCTTTTTCTTGGTTTTTCCTCTCATGCCTGTAACGCGTCTTTGGCGTTCATATACTTCGTGGCCCTATAGAGTACTTCTGACATGGTTTTTGGGTCGTTTTTGTACAGGGAGAACAAAAACTTACCCTCTCACAACCCATTTGTGAAGGCTGCTACAAGTATCTTGTTGTCGGCCTCGTCAATCGAGAGTGCTTCTTTATTGAAGCGCATTATGTAGGATCTTAGTGTCTCATCCTCTCGTTGCCTGATACTCATCAAGCATGCCGTAGACTTCTTATACTTGTGTCCCCCAATAAAGTGTGTAGTGAACTGAGCGCTTAGCTCCTTGAAAGTGCTGATGGAATTCGGCGTCAGCCGGCTGAACCATACCTTTGCAGGGCCCTTCAGCGTGGTAGGGAAAGCCCTACACATGATTTCGTCTGCTACCCCTTGAAGGTACATTAAGGTCTTGAAGGTCTCTAGGTGATCTAGAGGGTCTTTCACTCCATCATAACTGTCTATATGCGGCATGCGAAATTTATACGGTAGGGGGAAGGAATTGACGGCTGCAGTAAATGGCGAGTTGGTGCGATTTACTAGATCGTCAAGATCACTGGATACTCACCCCTTAAGCGTGTTCATCATAACCTCCATTTGCTCCTTCATCGCCTGCATCTCAGTGACTATATGTGGCGGAGTGGCGTCCGTGAGGGATGGCATGCTCAAGTTCTGCTTCTCAGGTCTGCTTGGGGCATTGCTGCCCTCAGGTCTTTCTTGGTTTCTTCTTTCAGCGCTATTCCCTTCTTGATCTTCTAGTTGGTTATTTGATGTTGCATTCTTCTGGCGCAGCTGCTCTTCTAAGTCGTGGTTCTGTTTGGTGAGGCGTTCTACGGTTGCGGCGAGAGTTCGAACTTGTCTCTCGAGGGCAGTTGTGGGTGGTTCCTCTCCTTGAACGTCGTTTGTGGTTGCCATTGATCGAGTGAGTACCATGCAACTCTCTTGTCCGGGAAACTACAATACGGCTTGCGGATTGCAACAAATTCAGTTTCCCACAGACGGCGCCAACTGATGATGCCGGAAAAATCACCAATGAGCTACATAATACTTGCGCACCCTAATCAGCACCTGCACAACAAAAAGGAGAAGACCTCGCAGAGAGCACCGGTGTGGTGCTGGCCAAATACCCTTCGAAGTTTAAATTAGAACTTCTTTTCAACTTTAGAGTGCTAGAGAGGGGTTAATTATGCGTACCTTGATTATTGAGAGTATTGAGATTTTTATAGTAGTAGATGGTTGACCTCTTTTCCTTGGAGTAGAAGTCTTTTCCTTATAGGAGTCCTCATAAGCGTAGATTGCAGAATCCTTTCCTTGTAGGAAACTAACATTCAGCATGGGATACAAGTCATTTCCTTATATACGCATGCGTGGTGATCAAGCCGAGTTTTAATAGGGTCGTCACCTTTAGGACCGTCAGCTTACCTTATTCCCTTCAGCTACAACGTCGTCAGCTTATTAATGGTGTCAGCTTTAAGGTCTTCAGCCATCCTCACCACTTATCCCGTCAGCTTAAGCCGTAGGCTCCATTGCATGGGCAAAATTGACGGGTTGAATCTAGAGTATCCTTTATGTTGTAATTTTACTTATCAATTATAAATTGCATTGGTGTAAAACAAACTACGTAAAACAAGTTTTTGCCTTCAATATAATGGCTCCCTATTTTTCTATTACCTCATCAATTCTCCTTACCATTAGATTCTGCCAGCTATTATTGTGTGTGAAGTATTCTCTTTCTACAAGCCTTGGCTGCCTCAAATAGTTCACACAAGGATTTGTATCCTGCTTGGTCTATGAGTATGTGCAAGTTTTGAGTCATGACTGGCTGCCTGGGTGCATCTAGAGATAGATTCTGTCCCCACACCACGTGCGTATCATATCAAAGCCTTTTATAACATATCGTAGGTATAGTATTCATGTCAATCTAGATAAACTAGGCTTTGGCTAAAAAAACATAGTTAAACCCACACAATTGTGTTGTGTATCAACCTCTTCAAACTAAAACACAAAAATAGCGTATGAACTATGGATAGTACCTTGCTACTCTTGGCGAGGGTATTGTTCATGATACTAATAAAAAAATCTTCTCACTCTCCTTCGCCAAGGACCTCTCTCTCTCTCTACTACCCGACGCATCCATGCAGAGACGGAGCCAAGACTTGGAATAAGGGGTGACTCTGCTGTTCATTGTGAGACGACTCTGACCTCTAACTCTACTGCATAACTACTGGGTTTTTTTTTTTTTTTTTTTTTTTTTTTTTTTTTTTTTTTTTTTTTTTTTTTGCGTGTGTGCTGGATAAGAAAAAAAATTCTTTTGTTTAAAACTTTTTAAAGGGTCAAGTTGTTTGTTTTGGGTAAAATAGGTTGATTGGCCATAATTTATTTTTAGCTTTACTATTAATATATTTTTTTTGTTGGGCTAATTTTTTTGGGTTTCTATATATATATTTTTTAGATATAATCTATTAATTTGTTATGGCCTTTAAAAGGTGGAAAATGCTAAAACTACATAAATTAACAAATTACTATTACCTATTAAAAAAAGTAACAAATTACTATTATGGTGAGTGGTTATTGGTAAGTAAAAAGTGATGTTGTAGAAATTTTTTTGGCTATAACATTACTCTTAAAAAAATCGATGACATTGTTGGGGAGGGCACAGTATACTTTTATTGATGACATTACTCTTAAAATTTATGTGCTAACCACATAGACGAATTGTGACACAAATTGCACTATTTTATGTGCCACAAACATTACTTTTAAATGATACTCAAACGCGCGGGCATACATACCAAAAAAAAAAAAAAAACCTTTGTGAGAGTGCTTTTTTTCTTAGCACAAAGGCCCTAGGATCCTAGGCCGAATAATTGTGATTTGGTGGATTGGGCTTGGTTCACCGCAGCTAAGGGACTGTTTAAGAACCAAGTGGCGCACAGGGCAAGTTTCCTACAACACAAATAAACTAACAAGCGAGAATATCTATATTGAATGACAATGGAAAACAACAAAGGAATGCAAAATAGTCAAGAAATACACAAAACAATGGTTAGGGATCCTCAGATTAATGAGAGGCACTTTATTAATTTTCTTTGATTATAGTTACAATGTGCTCACTAAGATGTGATACAAAGTTCAAATAAGCTCAAAAAATTACAGACTTTGATGGCCATCCAAGCCTCTAAGACTTGCAAAGTTTGAATCATTTTGAATCCGAGTATGTGCTATAATGGCTATTTCTAGGATACCAGGAGATGTTTTCTCTGTTTTTCCTTGAATTTAATAGAGTATTCTCAATGATTCTGTTGTGATGTTCCTCCTTGCCCTTTTTCAACATTCGTTGCTTCTTCCATTTATAGTGTGACTCTAGGGCTCTAGGGTACCAGTGATTTCTCTCTTTTGCCCCTCCCTGGGTACCAGAGCTTGTGCTATATTAGTTACCCAAAGGGCTGGTTCTTTCATTCTTTCTCATAGCTTTCTTCTTTTAGTGCTGCCAAGCCAAAAGCCTCTTGCTGACTTTCTATTCCGAAATCCCCTCAGGTTGCTTAGCTATTGGCCCTTTTCACATTTTCAACTTTTGGTTGCCCTTTTTTCTTGTCATTTTTCCCAAGTGGTTGGAATCTTTTACTGCTGGGTTGAAAGTTTCCTTCCAGCCACTTCCACTTATAGTTTCTCATTCTGGGTTCCTTGAGGTTCCACTCCTTTGTTCATGAATGGTTGCTTTATACCTTTTGATTCCTTACTGCATTACTGGTAGGACTGTGCAAAAGGAAACCGGAGTCGACCTTCCTGACTGGCACCGACCTTCCCGCACCACATCTGCAACCGATCGATGGGGCCGACGCCGGCGATCGAAATGCAAAGGAACATTCGACGCTGGTGCGGTGCAATCGTCGGAGCTACAATCCCTCACTGATGAGGCGCTGAACCGAACCGATATATGCAAATCGTTTATTAGTTTTTCAACCTTTGGATACGGCGTCGTTTTACTAAGTATGGATTTTAAAAACACAAAACGGCACCATTTGGTTGAATTGGTTCTAGGTTTTCAAATTTCCTCACTATAAATACACTCTATTTCTCTCTCATAAGACTTAACTCTCTCTCTTGCTCTCACCTCTCACAGGCGCCCATAGTCACCGCCCACCAGTAAGCCATCTTTGTGTCTTGGGTTATTTTTTTGGTTGTTTGTAGTACAAACTTTACAATGTTTACATGCTGGGTTTGTGTTTCTTTCTGAATGTTTGCCTTACATGGGTTTGTCACGTTTGTGTTTCTACTTTCTTGTTGTCCTGGGTTTGTGTTTCACTGTTTCTTGTTATTTTACTTACATGCTACAAGCTTTGTATTGTACTCTGTTTTAACTTTTATGAGAAAACACATTGTTGGCCCAACGTGTCTAATAGAGTTAAATGGACCCAGCAAATATTAAGTGTCTAATAGACCTAGCAAAGAAATCTTAAAAATTAAAATGTCCTACTTAATTAGCTGAATTTGTAGTTTTATTTGGCGGGTGCAGACAGTAAAAATTTCAATTGTTATCCACAAAACTGCATGTAGAAGAATAAGTCTAAATTAGCCTTTGTTGTTCATGTTTCATCTATTGCAGTTTGTCAGATCTCTACAATTTTTTATTTTTCATTCACTCTAAAAAATTATATACATTTTTATCCTCTTAAATTAACTATAAATTTATAATGAAAAAAAAAAAAAAAGACACATGACATATTAAAATTGGTAGAATATAAAGTAAAACGTTATGAATGAAATAACTTCAGATTTTTATTGGATATGAATGGGCTGCTTAAATACTTTTATGGAGGTTTATTTCTATCATTTATGTCTTGTTAAGTGTTAACTATAATCTTTCTCAAAAAAAAAAAAAAAAAAGTGTTAACTATAATAATTTATAAGTTACATGAAATCTTGAACAGATTGATATATTGATATTAGGCTTGAAAGCCCAATTTTTTTATTATTAAAAAAAAAAGATTTTTTTTTAATATTTCAAACCGACCAAACCGACAAAATTGCACCGCAAAAACCACACCGCTATAGGTCGAAAAACCGACCCTAGGCAGTGTGCATCGGTTCCAATTATGAAAAAACCGATCTCTATTAGTTCGGTAATAAATTTGAAAAAAAAACAGCCCCTACCGAACCGCGCACACCCCTAATTATTGTGCGCTTGAGAAGGACCTATCTTTCCTTTGTTCTTTGTGTCTGTTGGTACTTTCCTTCAATCTGTTTTAATCTTTCCTAGGCTGTGTTGTGCATCCCAGGGATCCCAGCCTAGTTCTTCCTATTGGGCTTCTTTTGGCTTGCTGATCTTGGCCGGTTGGGCCTTTTGCTTCATGGGTTCCAAAGCTTGTTCCTTCATGGGTCTTTGGATCCTAACTTTTTGGGCCCCTCATCCTTTTCTTCTTTTTTCTTTCTTTTTCTCTTCATTGTGTAAGCCTAATTCTTTTATTTCTTTAGTTTTGTTTTCTCATGGGGTTAGCCCAATGTGTTATTTTCTTAGGCCTTGGGTTGTGATTTTTTTTGAACCTCAACATTTAGCCCCCCAAAGCTCATGGGTTGCCTGCAGCCCACGCGTGAGTAGTTGATTTTTTGTAGGGTCCTACCGTCTTGATCCTTTTTTGGGGATCCTGATCTTTCATTTTCAGCCTTCGGTATCCTGGTATTTTCTTTTTCTTTTTGCTTCTTTCTCTTGTAACTTCCCCCTTTTTATACGGGACGTGGCAGTTGAGTTTTAGAGTAAAACTTCCTCCACCTACTTTTACGTTCCCCATAACTTCCATTAATAACTGCTAATAACTCTTCCCTCTTTAAATTAAATTTTTGGCAACTGGCGTATCTTTCCATACATTGTCTTCTCCAACTGCTCTTTGCATCTTTATCGCAAGCACTTCACATTCTCTCTTTGCCTTCCTGAATCTTCCATTCCCAAATTTCTTCTCTCCCTTTCAGTCAGTCTGCTACTCTTTTCTTTCTCCATCTTTCAATTTTCCTTACTTCCTGACATACCCATTGCTCCGATGGCCTCCTCCTCTTCTCAGAAAAGAAGAGAGCGCATTCCCAGCCCTTCTGAGGGTGAGGGTTTCTCTAGTTCTGCATAGGGGGAGTCTCATGAGGTCACTAGGCAATCCGCCCTTCCTTTACGGGACCCTTGGTACACCCTTAGCCTATTCTTTCCTCAGGTGTCCCATGGTGAGGCTCCTCCATCTCCTTACTCCTGTGTATTTTCTGGTCAGGCAGGTTTCGCTGGGTCTGCTCAGGTCCCAGACCCTAGAGAGATTTTTGATCTCCAGATCAGGCAGGGGCTTCGAGAGGCAGTTCCCATCTTTTTCAATTTCGACACCGAGAAGATCCAAGGCTGGCCCATCTGGGTGGATAAGGAACTCACTGACGATGAGTTTGTGGGTCGCTTGGAGCACGCCAGTATTCTGAAGGCAATGGCGATCTCTAGGAATCTTGAAGGTTTCAGAGACGCTAAAGGTCTTAGGCATTTGGTACGCCGTTGGTGCCCTTCTCTTCACACTTTTTTCTTTTTTATTGGTTAACTGACGATCACCCTAGAGGATGTGGTCAACAACTTTCTCCTCCTAGTGTTTAGGGATGAGAATCCTTTTGATATTGCTCTTTCTGAAGAGGATCTCAGGATAGAAGATAAGTTATTCAGCCATTTTGGTGGGCATACCGCTTCTCCTGGTGGGAAGCCTACCAGGATGGGTAGGTGGGTTGTGAGCCTTTCGCATGAGAAAGACAAGGAAGTTAGGCGAGCTGGGTTCCTTGCATTCTGGCTTAGCAAATTTCTGTTCAGTGAGTTCCCTAGGTATGGGATTAAGTCTGCTCTCTTTCCATTGGCGATTAGGTTGGCTTGGGGTGCTCAGTATCCTCTAGCCCTTATGTTTTGAGGCCATATCTATTCTCAACTGATCAGTTTCATGGAGATGAAGTCGAGAGCAACTCTTGTTATGTGATCACTTCTTCTCTTCATTGTGCCATACTTTAGGTATTTATGTGGGATTGTTCTTTGGTCACTTTAGCAAAGTGTAGAAATTTGAAGTTTGTGAAAGATAAGTTCCAGGGATCCCCTGATGTGGTTAAAGGTCTTTGTGGTAGTTTAATTAATACTTTTCCTATTATCTTCTGCTGGGTTAGTCTGAAAGGTGGCAGTTTTAACCTGGTTGAGTTGTTTGATCAAGTAGGACATTTGCATTGGCATTCTCCCTGGGAGTTCAGCCCTGGTTTTGCTTGTGATTCTGTGTTATCTTCTTTCCTTACTTCTGCAGGAAAAACTTTTGATTTGCGCCGTGGTGATGAGGGTAGTTTAGCCTACCTAGCTTGTATTAGTCCCTCTTGGCTTCCCGTGCCTTCTTCGAGTGGTCCCAGGTATACTCATTATTCGGCACACCGGATACTTTGTCAATTTGGTTTTGATCAGGATATTCCCCCGGTGTTCAAAAACATGGTACCCTCTCTTCCTTCTTTGGATCATTTTCTGAGACTACAGACCTTCTCCTACTGGTCGCGAAGGAGCCCTCAGTTTGTAGTGCCCAATTCTCAGAGAAGAGTTTTTGCCTCCAATGGTTATGTTGGCTATTGGAGGAGAGTACAAAAATCTATTGTTGACTATGTTGATTCCAGCACTATTAAGGAAGTCCCCAATCCTAGTATTTCTTCCTCTCCAACATCCAATAGGCGCTTATCCCTCCCTACTCCTGGCATTGTGTCTGCTGTTGTGAGTAGCAAGATAGGGTTTGTGGAGTGGCATGCTTCCAGGGGAGGCCGGGTGATTTATTCACCGGATTTTCCAGAAACTTGGTTAGGATGCAATCTTATCATTGGTACTTCTTACGGGGTGCCTATTAAGAGAGGGGCAGTAGAGGCAATAGGTGTTGCCACTCTCGTAGGTAAAGGCATAGAAAAAAGAATTAAGCAGGAGAAATTGAAAGAATCTGAGGTTGAAGAAAGTGTAAAGGGCACAGAGGCTGGCCCTGAGGCAAAAAAGAGAAAGACTGGGAAATTTCAGAAGCAATTGGTGATTTCTGGGGGAAAGGATGTTGGGCAACCTTTAGCTACAAGGACTTGGGTGAAAACTAAGGTAGGGTCTTCTTTCTCCCAGGTTCCTGTGACTTCTTCAGTCCATGGTCCTTTGGGCTCCTCTGATTTTGCATTTCAATCTCCCTTAGGACCCTTTGGGCGCACTCGTAGTAAACAAAAGACCAACGAAGGATCTGTAGAGAGAGAGAGAGAGAAGGGCAAGATCTCTTTTCTTCTTCTCTCTTTTATATTTGTCATTGTTGTCGCAGCCCTTCCCCCTTTTTCAGCTGATAAGTGGTTTTTTTTTTTGCAATCCAAATGCAAATCAGATTCCAAGAAATGTAGAAGTCAGTCATTCGGTGATGATGTGGTATGTCTTTTCCTCACTCATGTCTTCTTCTGTTTGCTTGCATTCCTATCTCTAGTACTGTGTGTTTGTGATGCCTTATTGCTTACACTTATCATTGCTTGCTTGTTTTTTTTTTTAGGTGGAAGTATCTCCCCCCATGACTGGTAGGACTCTGGGGGAGGAAACGGTTGCAGCCCTCTCTATTGTATTTCCAGGCGTGGAAGAGGAGCCTTTTGGTGGTGGCATGACTGAGGAGGCCAGGCAGCCAATGTAGGGTGTTCAGGTTACTCGGGATCCTGAGGCTTCCCAACTTTTTGTGTCCCTAGGTCCCCAGCCCGAGCAGACTCCTAGTCCCATCAGAATTGTGTTACCTCAGACGGTGTTAAGTACAGAAATTTTGGGAGGCGCATCTCCATCTAAACAAACAGGTGAGCCCTGTTCTCCTTTATAATAATGTTTAACTCTATTTCTCTTTTGTCCCCTTTCTTTCTCCCCTTTCCTTTTCAGGCCAAGCCAGAGTGAGATCTGCCCCTGGTGCTGCCTCTTCTTTAGAATCAGAGGATTCTGAAGGTGGGTGCTGATCGCTCTTACTACATTTCTTTTTCTTTCTTTCCTTTTATGCCCTTTTCCTATCTCTTTCTTTTATGGCGAAGCCCCCTGCATCCTTACCCTCCTTTAGCCATTTTGCCGAGGCTTCCTCACCCTTTCTTCAACTTGCTATGTGCTCTTTCTCAGAGTCCTCCAAGAAGTCAGAGGAACAAGAGGAGAAGGCTTCACCCCAGGATGCCGACACTAGTTTCTCCTCTTCCCCCCCCCCCCCCATTTTTGGAACTAAGTCTGTTTCCTCCTCCTTTTTTTTTTTTTTTTCTTTTTCTTTTTAAAATTTTTTTTTTTTTCACGAGTTAATGCAGGTGTTAAGGATTCTAAGCTTGTGGTTATTGAGGGGGCTGTGGGATCCATTCAGGTTGTTGATCTTCAAACTACCCAGAAGGCTGAAGGTTCCCCAGCTCCTACTGATGGAGATACAACGATGGGGGAGGCCTCAGGAGTAGCTGCTTCAGACCTTGATTCAAGGCTTCCCACCTTCCTGGCTCATTTTGATCTTCTGGAGTTCAATAGCCTTCCTGCTAGCCATTTTCATTCCTTTGGGCCTTCTTACGGCAGCTTCTTGCGTTTCTCCGTGCCTGTGGAGGGCCTGCTGTTGCTAGAAGGGCTTCTCAAGAGTCATGGAGACTTTACCAGTGGTTTCAGAGGAGGTGTTTTTCTGGGCAACATCCTAATGGAGCTGCTATGTGCTGTGTTGATTTTCTTGAGAGATTCCTCGCTAGACTCCTTATCTGAAGAAAAGCTCTTGGAGTGAAAGGGAGTGGTGCAAGATCTTTTAGAAGCCAAATTCAACTTGTCTTTCTTGCTGGAGTACTTGTGCTCACTGGCCCACCTGTTATTCCAGAGACAGGCTTCCAGGAGTATAGATGTAGAGATTGCTGTTGCTGAGGAGGTCCTAGCTCGTGCTCACAAGGTTTTGCAAGATTTGAAAGTCAAAAGACAGAGGGTTCTTTCTTCTTCAACTGTCCCTGCTATTTCCCCAGATGGTTCTTTGTTGGCTGGCCTTATTTCCTAGCTTTTCCCTTTTTTTTTTTTTTTTAGTTGGTTTAAATGTGTATAAACAATTTAGGGTTGTATAATTTTCTATTTTTTTTTCTTTCTACTTGAACACTACTCCTGGTTTTTTTTTTCCATAGATCTGTACTTGTGTTTCGAGACTGCTCCTAAGTGTTTGTGTTTCAAGACTGCTTCTAATTTTCTTAATGGCATGTGGATTTGTCTATTTCCCTTTTGTTCATTGCTTTTTTTTTTTTTTTTTTTCCTTTTTGTACTGAGTCCTGGGCCATGGTTCCTATAAGTTTTGCTGTAGGTTCTGGACCAGGTACCCTTGTGGTTGTTTTGCTGTGCAAGTACTGAACGAGGTACACCGAATGATTTTTTTTTTTTTTTTCTTTTTCTTTAGTCCCAGTTCATGAACTTCGTAAGTCTTTTTGGTCAAGTATTGGGCTAGGTATCCTGAGCATTTGCCCGGGATCCTAGATTATGTATTTGAAACTAGCTGTGGGGTGGGTCCTAGGTCATGTATCAAACATTTTTTTTTTTACCTTGGCCCAGGTATCCTTCCCTAATTCTGCCCATGCTTGGACTTTGCAGTATTTGGAATTTAATAGCTGAGGATAAATAAAAGCGATTTCATTGAAACACAATTACCATTCAAGGAACACAACAAAGTTATCAAAGATAGTAAAGATCACAGAGTGTCCTTCTACCATGGGTTCCTAAACGAAGTTACTTAAACAAGAATTCATAATAAAAGCAAAGAGAATGATGAAAACGCTTAGCAGGTTGGAGAGTTAGCAAAAGGATCTTGACGTACTGAGACTTCTCCCCTTCTTATGCATAGTACTGTTTCAGCCACTTCCCATTTATGGGCTCTGTCAGAACTGTCCCATCTTCCTTTGTAAGGTAGTAATATCCACTATCATGGGCTTCTCTGATGATGTATGGTCCTTCCCACTTTGGGGCAAATTTGGAGGGCCCTGGTAGGTTCCTCTTTACATGTTCTGCTGTCCTTAGTACCAGCTGCCCTTCAGTGAAAGCCCTTGGGCGTACTGCCTGCGCATATGCCTTAGTCATTCTCTGTTGGTACCTTCGGCTTCTCCTCTTAGCTAGTTCTCTTTCTTCCTCTATTTCTTCTAGATTTGCCAGCCTCTTTCCATTGTTTGTGTCTTCGGTGTCTTCCTGGCTTTCTTTAAGTACTACTCTTGGTGTTAGGACAACTAATTCCACAGGACTGATAGCTTCTGTCCTATAGACCAGGGAGAATGGTGAGAATCTCGTGGCTGTCTTCACAGAGCTCTTGCATGCCCAAAGTACATCTGCTAAGTGGTCACTCCATTTCCCTCCATACTCATGCTTCATCTTTTTAAGGATCTTCAGCATCACCCTATTAGTGGCCTTAGCCTAGCCATGTCCTTATAGATAGTATGGCATAGACCTTCCACGCTTGATATAATATGCCTCAGTAAACCCTTTCATGTCTTTGTTTATGAACGGGGTCCCATTATCACTGATCAATCTCCTGGGAATCCCGAACCTTGTGATGATATGTTCTCGAATGAAGTTTGCTATGGCTGCTCTAGTGGCCTTTTTCAAAGGTATAGCCTCTACCCATTTTGTAAAGTACTCGGTGGCTGCTAAGATCCATATGTAACCATTAGATGGGAGGTTTATAGGCCCTACGAGATTAAGCCCCCAGGTGTGAAAAGGCCATGGTGTTGTCATATCCTGCAATACATTAGGGTGAGTATGAATCACATCAAGAACTTGACAAGCGTGGCAGGTTTTGACCAGCTCCTTGGAGTCCCTTTTCATTGTTGGCCAATAGTACCCCAACAGTAGCAGCTGTTTGTAGAGCCTTTTTTTTCCTGGATGACTTCCATAATCACCGGATTGGACCTCCCTGGCTACCCTTGGCCCTAAGTATCTTAGGGGATCCCCACTGTATCCCTTTTTGAATAGGATCCAGTTCTGCAAGAAGTACCTGACCGCAAGTTTCTTGAGCTGGTGGTCTAGCGTCCTGTCAGTTGGTAGGATCCCTTGAGCCAAGTATTCTACGAAGGGAGTTCTCCAATCTTCTTAACAAATACAGCGTAGCTCTCCTTCTTGTCCATTGAGAGTTGACATTCTTGACGTTTTTCTTATATAGTTTGTTAAGGACATATTCTATGTAGTTGGCTAATCCTTTGACAAAACGCACTTTACTTGTATTTGGGTAGATCTAAGTTGTGTTTAATACTTGAAGAAACATGTTGTTCAAGTCTAGTATTAAAGCCATGAAGATTAGACCAAGAAACAAGTGAAGAAAATGTGTTCAATAAAGCTGGACAGATAGCTCGACACCTGTAGAAAGATATCTCGATAGCTGCTCGACACCTCCTCGACACCTGGCTATCTGTCGAGATCTTCAGCTGATTCTTATCGCAATCTCGATAGCTTCTCAATAGCTGGTCGATTGATCGAGAAAGTTTCTGTCCTCTCGACACCTTCTCGACACCTCCTCGATAGCTGTATCTGTTGAGATTCATTAAACCTCGACACCTGCTCGACACCTCCTCGATAGCTGCTATCTGTCGAGGTTACGGAAATTCAGCTTTTTGATTTTTTGGGCCAGGCTTATGTATTTGTGTAGGGTTTCTTTTCCCACAACCCTAGACCTATATAAGGCTTATTTTAGAGGCTGTTACACAAGAAAATAAGAGAATACAAGGAGAACATATGAAAAAGATTATTCTCTCTGAAGAAAAAGCTACTGCGTCTTTTGCGCCTTAGGGTTTTGTAACCAAGTGCTTCTTGATCTTCATTCTTGATGAAGTGAAGAACTTTGCAGCCAACATCTTCTTCTAGTTGGTGATTGAAGTCGCGTACTGGGATCCGCGCAATTGGTTAGTCACGTATTGGGATTCGTGCATCAAAGGGTGGCGTTCATATATTGAAGAGTTCAGAGGTTCTGAAGCGGTAGAAGGTTTCTGCTGTGAGTTCATCTACGGGGATTGTAGAGTCTAGGGACAAAAGTTTTGTACTAGATCTGAAACTTCTCTTTTCTATAGTGAATTGCTTTTCGGGAAGGTTTCCCCCCAGGTTTTTTACTGTGAAACTGGTTGGTTTCATTGGTTTTCCTGGGTCATCATATCTTGTCTTATTTACTTTTCCGCTGCATATTATTTTGACATGATATTGACGTTTGTTTGTTTTAACAAGTTTTATTGATAATAAATCTAATTAACAACTTGGGTTTAAAACTTGTTAATTCTATCAACCGGGGTCATAAATTTCCCAACAAGTGGTATCAGAGCGGGTTCACTCTGATTGGATTAATTTCCTGAGTGTGATCCATTGACCCCTGTTTGTCATGGATAGAGGACAATCTTTATTTATTCCTCCTTTATTTGATGGAACTAATTATGCGTACTGGAAAGTTCGTATGAAAGTGTTCTTGCAGGCTCTAGGTGAACAGGTATGGCAAGTTGTTGAAGTTGGCTGGATTAAGCCAAAGGAAGCACCTGTGGATTGGGATGATGCAACAATTGTAGCTGCAAATTTCAATAGTAGGGCCTTGAATGCTTTGTTTTGTGGGGTGACCAATGAAGAATTCAAGAAAATTTCATCCACTGAAGTTGCCAAAGAAGCATGGACTATTCTTGAGACCACCTATGAAGGTACCAAGGCAGTAAAGACTGTGAAGCTTCAACAACTCACAAGTAGTTTTGAAGAAATAAGGATGGAGGAGGACGAGACCTTTGATGAGTTCTATGCTAAACTCAAGGATATTGTGAATTCTACTTTCAACCTTGGAGAATTTATAGTAGAATCCAAAATTGTTAGAAAAATCCTTAGGTCTTTACCTGAAAGATTCCATGCCAAGATCACTGCCATTGAAGAAGCAAAGGACATTGATCAAATTCCTTTGACTGAGCTTGTAGGGAACCTTCAAACCTATGAGATGGGATTAGGCTCAATGGGAAAAGGTGGAAAGAGTAAAAACTTGGCTTTTAAGGGTATAGAGGAAGAGATTGAGGACTCTGAAGATGAAGATGAAAGTGAAGATGAGGATGAGGATCTAACTTTCATAACTGATGAGATTATCAAGCTTCTTCAATTTAGGAAAAAGGATAAGGGTAAATCTCCTAGGAAACCTAAATCCTCTAGGAAGGGCAAGAATGAGAAACCCCTCATCCAATGCCATGAGTGCAAAGGTTTTGGTCATATGAGGATAGAGTGTCCAAACTACCTCATGAAGGAAAAGACCGATAAGCCAAAAGAGAAAGGGTTGATTGCTACTTGGAGTGATACTGATGATGACTCTTCTGATGAGTATGTGGATGAATGTCGTCATGTTATGGCCTTTGCTGCCTCAACCGATAAGGTGATTGTGGAGAGTGCTAGTGACAGTGGGGATTCTTCTGATGATGAAGTACCCAAGAAGATGACCCTTCAGGAAGCCTATGAAAAGCTATGCACTGAATTCATAAAATCTGAAAAGACTTCTCATCTTTGTAGAAAAGAGCTTAATGAGGTAAATACTGAAAAAGCTGATTTGTTAGTCAAGCTAGATGAGACTACAAGATTAGTTGAGACTCTTGTTATGGAGAACACCTCATTAGAAGAGAAGGTCAAGAATCTTGAGGTTGAGCTTAGTCAAGCTAGAACTCAAATAGAGAGGATGTCTAGTGCAAAGCTTGACGAGGTTTTGAGTGCTCAAAAGCCTAGTTCTGATAAAACTGGCTTAGGATATGCTGTTTCCTCCGGCCCCTCCTCTTCCATGGCTTCTGGATCAAGGACTGTCTTTGTGCCCCAATCTGAGAAAGGTAATAAAGGTATGAAATCTAAATCCTTTGTTAAACCTCATGTTTGTCACCATTGTGGTGTTTCTGGACATATTCGTCCTAATTGCTTTAGGTTGTATCCTCATAAGCAATTGTCCAAACGGTCACAGGTTTCCTCTCAAGGACCTACACCTTTGTTTGGAGAGTTATTAAAAGTCTTGAGCTTTTTAACTCAATTTCAGGAGAATTCCAATTCTTCTATGTCCTTTAGTAGACATACTAGGACACGTGCCTTTTCATCTTCACGGCCAAAGACTCATGCTGTGTGGGTGAGAAAGGAGCCTAAGACTTAATTGTCTTTTCTGTTTGTCCTCTGCTTTAATTCTTTCTATCTAAAGTAGGACTTTCTGTGCTTGATTTCTTATCTGTTTTTGAAATCATGCTTTCATGCATCTGCATTTTTCTATCATGCCTTCATGCATATGCATCTTTCTTTCATGCTTTCATCTTGGTTGTCTGTTTTTATTTGGTTGTTTAGTTTTATTTTATTTTGTTTTCAAAATAAAAATAAAAAGGAAAAATTGAAAAATACAAAAACAGTGTGTGTTTTGTGTACTTTGGTACTTGTGTACCTTGGATGGCCAATGAAACAAAGTTTTCTAAACTTTGTATCTCTTGTAACTTAGATGAGCATCTCTATGCACAACTAAGCAAGTGAGCTTTGTGGCTTGTGTTTGTGATGAGTAAGATTAGGTTATTTCTTTAAACTTAACACTCATATCACTCTTTTTGACGGGTAGGACTAGAAAATCCTAAGAGAAAGGCATAAATAACCATCTCACCACTGTTGCCCGCCAATCATTAATGACATCTGTATGTTTCGGCATAGCAAAAGTGTGATATCAATGACATTTGTGTGCTTAGGCATAGCAAAATTGAAATGTCAAATATCAATGGGTATTTCTTTTCTTTCTCATAAGCCCATGCATGATATGTTTAAAAAGAAAATATGCAAAGAAAATAAAAAGCAAAAAGATTAAAAATGCTTTTAAAATGGTTGCAAGCGTGTATTCTAGGAGATGTGGGAGTTATAGGATGTACCTCGAAGGTGATAGTCCCCATCAAACAGTTATGATTGTGTGTGAGTTAAAAGTTATTTTCTCATATCTCAGATCATCATAACATGTATACACATATGCAATCTTGCGATGTTTTTCACACACAACACGCAATATTCTTTGCTACTTTTGATACATGTCCAGGTACAATGTGATTTGGCCATCACAAAGGTTTTACATGTGCTTTTGTATGCTCACCAAACTGTCTTGACTTATTTTTGAAATATAAAATTGGTTAGACTTGTTTAGTGTGTGTGTGTGTTTTGCATCTTTCTTTTGTCATCCATAGCATTTTGTTTCATTACATTCATGCATTTATATGGATTTCTTGTGCCCCCATGATCATCCATGATCATCTTTATGTTTCTCGGGTAAAGCTTTCTAGCTTCTTGTACCCTTTGTCAATCATGACAAAAAGGGGGAGAATTTGTGGAGTTTGAGATTCTACAAGTTAGGGGGAGAAATACATTCCTTTGTAAGGGGGAGTTGTGTTTCATCTTGTTAGGGGGAGTGTTTACTTCCTTCTTCTTGTACCTTGGGTCTTGTGACCATGTTTACATACATTGTGCTTATCTTCTTTATATGCTGATGTATGTTTCTTTCACCTACCTCTACATGTGTTGTTTCTTTTCTATCTTTATACACATGTTTCTTATATTTGTATGCAATCTAATTATTTTCTGTTTCACACAAGATGCCTTGATAAGTTTTGTTTAAAAGTGTTTCAGAAATACAGGTTGTCAAAGTCTACCTGCCATAAACTCTCTTCTTGCAAAATTTTTCAAGAGTTTGTGTTAGGATAGATTTTATTGTATTCAACAAGTGAGTATGAGTTGAGTGATTTATAACTTCTCTCATATGTTCATTTGTTTGTTGTGGTTTTGTCACGGATTGCCAAAGGGGGAGATTGTTAAGGACATATTCTATGTAGTTGGCTAATCCTTTGACAAAACGCACTTTACTTGTATTTGGGTAGATCTAAGTTGTGTTTAATACTTGAAGAAACATGTTGTTCAAGTCTAGTATTAAAGCCATGAAGATTAGACCAAGAAACAAGTGAAGAAAATGTGTTCAATAAAGCTGGACAGATAGCTCGACACCTGCAGATAGATATCTCGATAGCTGCTCGACACCTCCTCGACACCTGGCTATCTGTCGAGATCTTCAGCTGATTCTTATCGCAATCTCGATAGCTTCTCGATAGCTGGTCGATTGATCAAGAAAGTTTCTGTCCCTTCGACACCTTCTCGACACCTCCTCGATAGCTGTATCTGTTGAGATTCATTAAACCTCGACACCTGCTCGACACCTCCTCGATAGCTGCTATCTGTCGAGGTTACGGAAATTCAGCTTTTTGATTTTTTGGGCCAGGCTTATGTATTTGTGTAGGGTTTCTTTTCCTACAACCCTAGACCTATATAAGGCTTATTTTAGAGGCCGTTACACAAGAAAATAAGAGAATACAAGGAGAACATATGAAAAAGATTATTCTCTCTGAAGAAGAAGCTACTGCGTCTTTTGCGCCTTAGGGTTTTGTAACCAAGTGCTTCTTGATCTTCATTCTTGATGAAGTGAAGAACTTTGCAGCCAACATCTTCTTCTAGTTGGTGATTGAAGTCGCGTACTAGGATCCGCGCAATTGGTTAGTCACGTATTGGGATTCGTGCATCAAAGGGTGGCGTTCATATATTGAAGAGTTCAGAGGTTCTGAAGCGGTAGAAGGTTTCTGCTGTGAGTTCATCTACGGGGATTGTAGAGTCTAGGGACAAAGGTTTTGTACTAGATCTGAAACTTCTCTTTTCTATAGTGAATTGCTTTTCGGGAAGGTTTCCCCCCAGGTTTTTTACTGTGAAACTGGTTGGTTTCATTGGTTTTCCTGGGTCATCATATCTTGTCTTATTTACTTTTCCGCTGCATATTATTTTGATATGATATTGACGTTTGTTTGTTTTAACAAGTTTTATTGATAATAAATCTAATTAACAACTTGGGTTTAAAATTTGTTAATTCTATCAACCGGGGTCATAAATTTCCCAACATAGTTGCTGCCTCTTTGTTCATATTAGGCCAGTAGTATCCCATGCGTTGCATTCTTCTATATATACTGATCTTTTCTGCAGTCTTGTTGGCTTGGATATGTAACTCTTCTAATCTCAGTTTTCTTTCCTTCTTATTGATACACCTGGACAGGATCCCTCCGGGCAGTCTCCTGTATAGTTCTTCTTCTATCAGAATGTAGTCCCTCAACTCTTTGATACTTCCTCCGGGTCCTGCCTCTTTAATTTTTTCTTTGACTTTGCTCCTCCAATCCCACTGCTTGGATTTTCCAGGGGACATCTTTTGGAGGATTCTTACAATAGAATGTTCCTACTTTCCTATTCTTATCAGCGTGTCCCTTCCTTTAACCGGTACTTGAGATCTCAAGGTGGCAAGCGCATCAGCAAACCTGTTCTCGCTCCTCTGAGTGTACTTTATGCTAAAGGTTTGGAATTCTTGCTCTAGCCTTTGCGCCCAAGTCCTGTAGGCCGCTAAGTTTTGTTCTCTTAGTGCAAAGTCACCTTTCACCTAGGAGACTACAAGATTGGAGTCTCCTAGTAGTCTCATATGCTTTACTCCTATACTGAGTGCTACAGTTATTCCAGTCAAGTATGCCTCATATTCAGCTGCATTATTAGAACAGGAGAAACCAAGCTTGAAAGACAAAGGTATGGTATCCCCATCCTCACAGCTTAGTACAACTCCCACTTCATTTGAGGTTGTTGTAGTTGACCCATCAAATCTCATTGTCCATTTCTTTCTTGGGATCTCTGCCACTGCTACCTCACCCGAGATTTCTTCACTCAATGAGCTTACTTCCTCTCCTGGGAACTATGCTAATAGATCTACTATGGCTTGACTTTTGACAGCTTTGGGGGTCCTGAGGCCTATGTCGTATTGGGAGAGCAAAACCAGCCACTGTGCTATTCTTCCTGTTATGAGGGGCTGATGTAGGGTGCTTTTATGGGGTGGGACTTAGTCACCAAAAGAATCTAGTGAGCTAAGAAATATCTCTTCAGCCTCTGGGATGCGTAGATAACCACTAGGTAGGCTTTCTCTATCCTAGGGTACCTAGTCTCAGCATCCTTGAGTGTCCTGCTTACATAGTAAACAGGCTGCTCATTCCTATTGTCGTCTTCTTATGCCAGTAGGGCTCCTATTGCTTGGGAATTTGATGTTAAGTACAACAACAGAGGTCGCCCACGTACTGGTGCTTAAAGAGTGGGCAAATGATTCATAATCTGTTGAATCCTTTGGAAGGCTTTCTGTTGCTTCATCCCCCAGGTGAACTCAGTCCCCTTTTTCAACAGTTTGGATAATCCACCTGTGACTGAAGCCAGCCTTGGCACAAATCTCCTAATATAGGAGACCCTCCCTAGGAAGCTTTTGAGCTCCCTTACTATTGTTGGTCTTTTCATTGTGGCAATGGCTGTGACTTTGGCTGGATCCATACTTATGCCCCTGTGATGTACCAGGAACCCAAAGAATTTCCTAGTAGACACCCCGAAGGCACATTTCTTAGGATTCATGCGTAGTTTGTACTTCCTAGACCTTTTGAAAACTTGTTCGAGTACCTGAAGGTGTCCTGTCCTAGTCTTTGATTTGACCACAATATCATCCACATAGTCTTCCATCTCCTTATGCATCATGTCGTGGAAGATAGCTGTCATGGTTCGCTGGTATGTGGCCCCTGCATTTTTGAGGCCAAAGGGCATCACAGTGTAATAAAAATTCCCAATTGGGGTTCTGAATACTGTCTTCTCTGCATCTTTGGTGGCCATGCGAATTTGGTTGTACCCACTATACCCATCAATGAATAAGAACTTAGGACTTCCCGCAGTTGAATCCATAAGGAGGTCAATATTAGGTAGAGGGAACTCATCTTTTGGACATGTCTTATTCAGGTTGCGAAAGTCCACACAACAACGGATTTGGCCGTTCTTTTTCTTCACAAGTACTATATTGGAAAGCCACTTGGGATGTTCAATGGGCTTGATAAAACTAGCTGCTAGCAGCTTCTTGACCTCTTGAGTTATCTGAGCTTCTATATTAGTGTGAAAGACCCTGGTAAGTTGGATTAATGGTTTAACTCCTAGGTCCACATTAAGAGAATGAACCACTAATCTTGGGTCCAGACCAGGCATCTCATCATAGATCCATGCGAACACGTCCATGTATCTCTAAAGTAAGGCCACCAATTGCTCCCTCTCTTGTGCTGTCAGTTGACTGCTAATAAAAACAGGACTCTGGGATCCCAGCTTGGCTCCCAAGTTTATTTCCTTTAATTCCTCCTTATGCTAAATCTGGGCCTCTTTAACTGGTTCCTCTAGGACTTCCTCTTGAGCCACCATACACTTTGGTGGTCCAGGGCCCTCCTGCACAATGCACTGAGGCCTCGCGCACCTTCATAAGCGGTAAATCAACCTTCTTCCAGGTTCCCGTACTACTACACACTCCTGGGATCCAGAGGTGCTAGGCTCCCTTTTTTGCCTTTTTCTCTCCAAGAGGTCTCTTAAGTCACAAGTACTCCCTCCTTCTTCTTCCATGATAGGTGCTCCTAGGGTCCCTGGCATGAGACTTTCATTGTCTGGTTCTAACTCATCATAGAATATTGTTTCCACAAAATTTACTTCTCCCTGGCTGAAAAGGTTATGGTTGGCAGGGATCCTTACAGGCCTCTCATTCAACCTCCCTTTAACACATTGATGGTACGTGGATGGTATAAGACAGTACTTATGGAGCCACGGGCGTCCCAACAGTACATGGTAGGACACCTCTGAGTTGATTACATGAAATCTGGTTAAAGCTACTATTGGCCCCACTCTTAAGGCCAGCTGTACATATCTCTCAGTTGATTTTGTTGATCCTCTAAATCCTGTTATTTCCATGGGAGCCCCCAGGATCCTCCTACCAGCCAGGCCCACGGCTTCCAAAGTACTCAGGGCTATGAGGTTAAGGAATGCCCTTGTGTCCACCAATGCTCTTCTAATTTGGACACCATTTATGGTGGCCATTAGATAAAGGGGTCTACAGTGGTCTGGATGCTCAACCTCCATATCTTCATCAGTGAAAGTTATGGCGTTAGTTGTCTCCAAGAAAGCTCGACTAGCATGTGACTCTGCTGTGAAACATTCCATTCCTGAGTCTGCTGCTATACTTATGAGAGACTCTGTGGCCACCCTTCTCGCTTCTGGTCCAAATCCCAGCTGGTTGAATAGTGACCTGAACTTGGGATTCTTCTGGAGGGCCTTGACTGTGCTCGGGTGGAAGGATCCTTCAGATTCTTCTGCTTCTGCAGGGTTCCCATGGATTACTACAGCCACCACCCCCTTCCCTTTGTGATTAGGTAAGGGGTTCCTTTGTAGTTTTGGCTCATTCTGAGTGAGCTCCAGGGTTCTTTCTCTTAGCTTTTTGTGAAAGAGCCTATGGAGGGTCCAACAATCCTTGGTAGAATACTTGACATAATTATGAATCCTGCAGAACAAGGGATTCTTCCTCCGTTGGTGGTCTGGACACAGTGAATGGTTTGACAACTCCAGCCCCAATCCATTTGTCTAGGACATGGTTTAACTCCTATGCAGTACATGGGATCACTGGTGGTTCTTCGAACACTTTTTCGTCAGGCCTCTTCCTTTTTTTCCCATTGATGCTGTCATAGCTTGGGATACTGGCATCCTTTTTGTCCTCATGGTTTGCGCTGTCCTTCTAGTCCTCTATAACAGGTCAGCAAACTATGTGATGCATAGATTTTCGAGGTTGAGTCTGTAATCAAAAAGCATGTTGGATATGTAGGTTTCTACGAGTTCTTTTTCTTTATGGTCCCCATAACAATCTAGGGACACATCTTCAAACCTTTTGATAAACTGGACGGGATCCTTTCCAGGCCTTTGCCTTACCATCTAGAGGCTTTGGAAAGTGACCTTGTCCTTACCAGGGTAATATTTTGTACAGAATCTTTCCATCATTTCGTCCTAGGTCTTAATGGACCCAGGTCTCAGTGTGGTGTACCAAGTATATACTCTGTCCGCTAAGAATTTAGCAAACTCTCTTAGACACAGTTCTCGGTTTCCTGCGTAGGGACCCATAGTGTGAATGAACCTACTCACGTGTTCCAAGGCACTTCCATTTCTCCCATCAAAAGGATGGAACTTTGGGGGTTCATATCCTTTGGGGTATGGCTTGTCAAAGAGTTCTGGTGGGAATGGGGGATCTTGAGAAAATTGCTTGGGGATCCTTGAAAGTTTTTCCCTTTCTTGCTCTAGGAGGGCAATGACATCTGCCAGCGTTAGGTACTAGGGGTTGGTTCCTCCTCCCACTGTTGACCCTCCCTCTGTCTGGGTTTTGTCTTGGTTGCCTATAGGAGGAACATTGTCCCTGATTTCCTGTGTCTTGCCTTCTTGAGAAGGCAAACTTCTTGCTGTAAATCCTTCAACATTGCTGTCATTCAAGCCACGAGGTCTGGCTCCTACCTTGTGTTCCTTTGTTCCAACACGACCTCTTGCTCCATCAGGGGCACCTCGCCTCTCTGTCTAGAGGCCACTTCATTTTCTCCCACGGGCTCAAAGGCCGTAGGTGGCATATTAGTACCTTTGCTGTTCCTTGGTCTTGGAGCCATGTTCTGCGAAGGGATTGCTTCTTCCCTCTTCTTTACCCAGTCCCTAGTGGAGTCGCTAAAATGTGAGGGTGCTTTTTGTCTTAGCACAAAGGCTCTAGGATCCTGGGCTGAATAATTGTGGTTTTGTGGACTGGGCTTGGTTCACCGCAGCTAAGGGATTGTTTAAGAACCAAGTGGTGCACATGGCAAGTTTCCTACAACACAAATAAACTAACAAGCGAGAATATTTGTATTGAATGACAACGGAAAACAGTAAAGGAATGCAAAATAGTCAAGAAATACACAAAACTATGGTTAGGGATCCTTGGATTAATGAGAGGCACTTTATTAATTTTCTTTGATTATAGTTACAGTGTGCTCACTAAGACTGATACAAGGTTCAAATAAACTCAAAAATTACAGACTTTGATGGCTATCCAAGCGTCTAAGACTTGCAAAGTTTGAATCCTTTTGAATCCGAGTATGTGCTATAGTGGCTATTTCTAGGATACCGGGAGATGTTTTCTCTGTATTTCCTTGAATTTAACAAAGTACTCTCAATGATTCTGTTCTGATGTTCCTTCATGCCCCTTTTCAACGTTGGTTGCTTCTTCCTTTTATAGTGTGACTCTAGGGCTCCAGGGTACCAGTGATTTCTCTCTTTTGCCCCTCTTTGGGTACCAGAGCTTGTGCTGTGTTAGTTACCCAAAGTGCTGGTTCTTTCCTTCTTTCTCATAGCTTTCTTCTTTTGGTGCTGCCAAGCCGAAAGCCTCTTGCTAACTTTTTATTCTGAAATCCCCTCAGGTTGCTTAGCTATTGGCCCTTTTCACCTTTTCAGCTTTTGGTTGCCCTCTTTTCTTGTCATTTTTCCCAAGTGGCTGGAATCTTTTACTACTGGGTTGAACGTTTCCTTCCAGCCACTTCCACTTATAGTTCTCATTCTGGGTTCCTTGAGGTTCCGCTTCTTTGTTCATGAATAGTTGCTTTATACCTTCTGATTCCTTACTGCATTACTGGGCGCTTGAGAAGGACCTATCTGTCCTTCGTTCTTTGTGTCTGTTGGTACTTTCCTTCCATTCGTTTCAATCTTTCCTAGGCTGTGTTGTGCATCCCAGGGATCCTGGGCCCCTGTCAGTCTTGGGGATCCCAGCCCAGTTCTTCCTACTGGGCTTCTTTTAACTTGCTGATCTTGGCTAGCTGGGCCTTTTGCTTCATGGGTTCCAAAGCTTTTTCCTTCATGGGTCTTTGGATCCCAACTCTTTGGGCTCCTCATCATTTTCTTCTTTTTTCTTTCTTTTTCTCTTCATTGCGTGAGCCCAATTCTTTAATTTCTTTAGTTTTGTTTTCTCATGGGATTAGCCCAATGTGTTATTTTCTTGGGCCTTGGGCTATGATTTTTTTTGAACCTCAACAACCTTCTAAGCCATCTTTTAGTTAGAGCCAAAAAGTAAGACAATGGTTAAATCCTAAAGTTATACGGAATAATTAAGATATAAAAGTTTTTTTTTTTTTTTAAATCTAATTCATTGACTAAGATTAAAAATAAATATTTAACTTTCAATTCACGTTCTTCTCCAAAAAAAAAAAAAAACGTGTGAATGACCATTAAGACGCGTAAAAAAAACGCATAAAAGTTTTTTTTTTTTTTTTTTTTTTTTGAGAAAGAGATCCACGTGAAGTGACCATTTTAATTTTGGGGAAATTATACTTTACCACCTTAAACTATGCACTAGATTACACTTTGCACCCTAAACTATCCGACTGCACACTTTGCACCATAAATTATCACACTTATCACGCTTTGCACCCCGGTGTTATTTTTGCTGTTATATTTAACAGAATCTTGCTGAATGTGACAAACACATGCTTCTTGCTTAGGTGGAACGAAGTTGAAAGACTAAAACAACCTTCCTCAAACTCAATTAAAACAAAACCCAAATTTTTTCTTATTTGTTTGGTTTCCCACCAGTTCATTTGCACTCTCCCTCTCTCTAAAAGATCACAAAATCTCAGAGTTTGAACCTTCCCCGTGGTGAATCTCAAATATTAAATCACCTTCTTCCATGTTTTGGCTGTATTTTTTTCTGCATTAAAATATTCTAGTCAAAAACATGCTTTCAATATTACAAGTGGGACAAAAATTATTCTATACGGAGTAGGGACCAATTGTAGACACCACCTAAGTCAATACAAACACATAATAATATTCTATAACAGTGTTAAAAAAAAAAAAAAAAAAAAAAAAAAAAAAAAAAAAAAAAACACCCATCCATTTAAAAAATTCAAAAAGCTACCAAATATTAAAATCCCTAACCACTAGTTCTAATACTCATCAGTAACACAAAACCAACGAGAGAGTGAGAGAGTACAATAAGCAAGAGAGTGATAAGCGAGAGAGCGAGAGAGTGCAAGGTTCAATCTTCAAACACAAAAACCTTCTACAAATCCGATTAGACAAATGCTGCAATCATATGAAATTTAACACAAAGCCATATATATATACATATACATATACATATATATATATATATATATATATATGAAAGCTCGTAAATGTGTCGAAAACATACGAGCAGTTTAGACTCCCAAATTTAAAATTACGGCTTGGTTGATTTTACACTAACTTAATGATATGTACGGAATAGTGTAAACACAAGTGTATAAGTAATACAACTACTCTAATCCATATTTAAAGCAACACAGCAGTAAAAATGAAATGAACAAGAGTAGGGAAGAAGGATGCAAACACAGATAACACCGAGACGTGTTATCAAAGAGGAAACCGAAGAACTCGGTGAAAAACCTCTCCGTCACCCTCTAACCGGAAATCGATCCACTAGACAATCAGTTGGGATACATGGGTTAGCAAGAAACCCTCCAAGCCTAGTCTACCCGATGTACCTAAGCCCTCCAAGCTCCTACTCCAACAAGGCTTCTTGGAACCGTGTCTTGTCTTAGTTCTCCGGATCCCACAACAAGCTCCATGTTGCATCTGCCATTCTAGGCTCCTTCCAATGCTTCCCAGCAGCACCAAAACGTCACTCAACACTTTCAAAGGTGTGGTAAGTGTTTGGGCTATCAACCTCTCAAAGATATGGAAAATGGAGAGGGAAGAATTGAGGAAATACCACAAGCAAGTGTATAGAGAAAAGTGGGTATGATAATCTCTAATTCTCAATGTGTTTGGCTAGGGTTTTCTCTCTAAAGCATTTCTCAACATATGTGGGTAATGAAGGTATATATAGGAGAGGTACAGAAAGTGTGAGTCATTCAGTACAGGCTGGCAGACCAGAATGCCTCGCGGGTGTCTCGCGAGAAGGCCTTACCTGCGAGATACTCGCGAGACATAGCTGTCTCCACCAGGCCTGATTCTTCACATTCCAACATGTGCAGGGCACATGTTTCACTTCGCGGGAAGTTAGGTCGCGACATACCCGTGAGAATTCTTTAGCTTCCAAATGCTTGAGTCTTCACACTCTCTCTCTATCACATAACTCTTATAACCAATCCCACAAAAGATACAGGGTATAAACGATTGATAATAATTACAATCAAATTTGACACGGAATAAAAGCCAACAAAATACATAGTTGTAAATTACAACTTTACAATATATATCAATCCGAACCCAAAGCAACATCACACAAAATAAATCACTGATTTAAAAGAGGCAAACAGGAAGAGTGCAAATGAACTTGTGGGAAACCAAACAAATAAGAAAAAATTTGGGTTTTGTTTTAATTGAGTTTGAGGGAGGTTGTTTCAGTCTTTTAACTTTGTTCCACCTAAGCAAGTAGCATGTGCTTGTCACATGTAGCAAGATTCTGTTAAATATAACAGCAAAAATAACACCGAGATGCAAAGCGTGATAAGTGTAATAGTTTATAGTGTAAAATGTAATTTAGTGCATAGTTTAAGCTGGTAAAGTGTAATTTTCTCTTTAATTTTTGAATGATTGAAGACAGCTTTCAATGTACTTACTATATAGTACGTAGTTCTCTCTGGCCTTTGCACGTTCATCGGTCACAGTCATGAGTCATCACCTCATAGGCTAGTTTTTTCTCAAAAAAAGGAAGAAGAAAAAACCTCATGGCGGCGAGTGAATGTCTGCATTTCGTTGACCAAAAAAACGCGTGAATGTCTTTGAATAGTACAGTAGTGTAATTTTCTAGTTCTATTTTTTTTTAGTTTTGTAATTTTTGCTTGGAAGGATGCATAAATTTGTGATTAATTTTTGAGAGTTTTGTATGTAAAACTGCATCTTTCTGGTCATTGATCTTGTTTAGTGGTTAAAATGTATAATAGTTTACCTTTTTACTTTAATTATCCCAATTTTTTAAGATGATACATTCTTTGCAGAAGGGAAGAAAAAAACGAATCGAGTGGTGGAAATTTCTAACCATAAAAAATACCCATAACTCTACTGATCTATAATCTATAATTTATAATATATATAAAATCAAAATCATTTGACTTTTAATTGGCCTCATAATTATGCCACATAAGCTATTAAAGTCTCATAATTTACACATCACTATTATTTTTTTAAAGAGTTTCAACCTATAAGCAAATGAGATTCACAAATATGAAGTCTTCAACTTCTGGGGAAAAATGAAATACAAAATAAAAGGAAAAATATATGCAAATTAATTTATAGCATCCTTTTGTTAAGGAAATTTTAATTTTACAAATTTGATCTTATAGCTAAGACTTTATAATTTATAGACACTCTTTTATTCTAAACAAGAGGGGGGGGGGGGGGGGGGAGTGGATGAAATTTTACACTAATGTTGTTCAACAGAACGTACAATAATAAATGTTAGAGCAATAAACTTTAATTGGTGAGTAGTTATTATTAAATAAAAAAGGAATGTAGGTAGTGGGTCTAGAAGAGAACTAATAAGAATTTGTCACATCAAAAGTTTGTAAAAATATTGTAAAAAGGGTTTTTAACATTACTCTATTTAGAATTATAGATAGGGTACACCCCTAATATGATCTAAATAGTGTTAATGAGCTCTAGCTCAAATCAAATGGTATCTCCCCCCTTTTTTTGAGGTTGTGGGTTCAATTCTCATTGGTGCATGTGAAACTTACCCAGGAGGGGGAAGAAGTCCCAAACAACTGCATGTGTATGTGAAGAGTGCATGACTTGACAATTTTCTAAAAGAGTTAAATTTATTGCACACAAATTATTTTATACACACTCCACAAAAGAAATTGAAGTCACAATTTCTAACTTGTTGCACACACTACTTTACACACCCCCAAAAGTAACTAAAAATCGTTACTTGAAATCACGATTTTAGTTGCCTCTGGTGGTGTGTAATAACCCCACTCTTTCTAAAAACTCTAATGTCTTATATATATATATATATATATTAGAAACTAATGTCTTATATATATAACTCTAGAATTACAGAAAGTATTACAAAATATTTCACAATTGTTACAATTGTTAAATGACTAATTGTCCCAAACTGCATATGTACGTAAAGAGTGCATGATTTAACTATTTCCTAAAAATTCTAATGTCTTGTATATATAACTCTAGAATTACAAAAAGATTACAAAATATTTCATAACTGTTAAAGTGGCTAATTGTTAATGGTAGACAAAAATATATATATATATATATATATGTATAAGAATCAGTAAAAATTTATCAACTCAATTATTATGAAAAATATTGTGTTTGTAGCATTACTCTTTAATCTATCATAAAAAAAAATTGACGCTCGCTTGAATAATAAGTTAATCACATATATATACCCACACACACACAAATGGATTATTCCGAAGGGTATACATTTTAATGCCCTTCTAAATTTAGGATTAATAATTTTTTTTCTTTCACAAGAAAATAAAAGTAGAATATACCCATAAGTTAGGATAGAGTATGACATAGACATACACAATGATAGTTAAAATTATGCAATACCAATCGGAAACCACCAATTTGAATCAGCTGCGTATTCAAGCCCAGTTGATAGTGTCAGCATATGTGTTAGGGCCACCAATATTCCTTAATTGTTTAGAAAATCACATTTTTTGACCAAACGACTCTTGGAGCAATCTGTATTTCAAATCTGGAAAGTAACAAGGTTTCTATACATGTTGTAAGATAAAGTACAAAAAGGTCTTCATAATCTTTTAAAACAAGAACATTTATGATTTCAAAGACAAATCATTACATAGGAGAAGCCAGTATGGGAATTCCAATCACAAGTGAACTCACTTCTAACCGAGTTTTGTAGTCTTAGACAACAGTTCAGTTTTGGGGACTTGTAATTGCCGCCTCACTAAGGCAGTGTAAATTCCATCCTGGCTGAGTAGCTCATCATGGATGCCACTTTCGGCTATCTGACCATCTGATATAACTGCAACAGTGTCTGCACTTTGGACAGTTGAAAGCCGGTGTGCTATGACAAGAACAGTCCTTCCCCGCATCAGAGAATCCATGGCATCCTATAGGTTGCACGAGAATTGGTTAATATGTTTGATAATGAACGAAATAAAACTTAGAATTATAGGCAGACAAAATCAGCATATTTTGTAGCTCTGTTCTCTCTCTTCTTTCCCTGAATTTTCTTCTCCTTTCTCCGTTATAGGAGAGAAATGAAATGTGGTTTAATACCTATAATTACTCCTTGGCACCGTCAACTTAAAGCAATACATTCCAATGTACAACAGCTGTATATTTTGTAATGAAAGGCCAATGGCAAGGAGTAGCTTCGAACATGCAACTTATAGCATTATTGGGAACAAGTTCAATGCTCACGCTATATAAATCATTCTTGCTACATGTCATTGGCAGAGAATGCATTTTTATTTTCTTGATGAGACTGGATAGTAGGTAAATCCAAAAGGAGAAAGTGGAGGGGTATGCTAGAAGAACAGCAACAATGATGAATGGTTGGGCAGGAAGAAACTGGTGGTGCTTTAGAGGGGAAAGCTATAAGAGACTTTGAATCTTACAGAATCAAATATCTAATCTAATATAAAATATAAAAGCAGAGAGAATGTTCAATTTTGAACATCTTAAAGTGCCTCTCGTTACACCAAATCACATCACTAACTTTGCACAAACATAAGTCCTACAATTAAAAGGCTTCTATTGACCTAACATTGCACAAATATTAGTCCTGCAGCTAAAGGACTTCAATTTACCAAGCTTTGCATAAATATTAGTCCTACCTCTATTCTGCCTCGTATGCTTCACATAGTTTGAAGCTTTAACAAGTTGCCCATGGATGATGGGATTGTTTTGAGGTAAGTCCATCTTTAAGCCAAGATACCTCAGCTCAATCAAATTTCCAAAGGTGCTGGGCAATTGCGGACAGAATATTCAGTGAGACACTGATGACAAAAACAATAACAAAATTGCTGTCCCAGTGACTGTCAGATTATTCCCTTTGTCCCGAATTTCATTTTCCTACCTTAAAACTTATTTTGAGTCACTAGTTGTCCCAGTGACTGTTGGATTATTCACAACCATCATTGTGACATTGGAATGCAAGTTGAAAGGTCAAGATAGCCTAATAATTTTCCTTCTTTCTTGATGTTATTTTCTAATGAAAGGTATTTTTTCATTTGCTATTATTTGATAAGACACAAATAATTAACAAAAAGAACCAAAGCTTGGATATTTTGGACATCAAAAAATCTCTATGTCCTGCAAAAATAAAGTTAGCACTGTCCTAATGGACGATTTACTTAAATCTCCTGATCTCACCTGAACAAGGTATTCACTCTCAGCATCTAGAGCACTAGTGGCTTCATCCAATAGCAAAACCCTTGGATTCATTAGGAGTGCTCTTGCAATTGCTACTCGTTGTTTCTGGCCTCCTGACAGACTCAATCCACGTTCTCCAACAACGGCTTTTATACTTTTCTGGAAACTTTTCTATGAATTCATGTGCATTAGCCATTTTCTGAAATATTTATCACTTTATCAGTATACAAAAATAGAGTAAATAAAAATAGAAGATGTTCATTTGTTCAGAAGGAATGAAAAAAAAATGATTGAAACTCACAGCTACAGTTTCTATATCAGGTGAGCTAGCATTTCCATTGAACCCGTAGGCAATGTTTTCTTCCACAGAACAATTGAAAAGAACAGGCTCCTGGCTCACAATACTTATCTGAAAAGTATAGAGAAGTAGGGTGTCAAAGAAATCTCGTGATTCTTACATTATCAACTCTGATCCACAGGCTATTTTACAGGGGATTTTAGAGGAGCTAAGTCCCTCTACCAAATCCTGCTATATCATAAGCAGAAAATTATTTTGAAACTAAAATTACCTTGCTGTGAAGATATTCATGTGATATTTCTACCAGGGGAACCCCATTTAGCAAAATCTTTCCCTTGAGAGGGTCATAGAACCTCTCAATTAAGTTGGCTATTGTCGTCTGCAATACAAAATTAAATACTTTTTACATTCTACACAAGTCAAATTTGCTGTACTCATTTGACAAAGAGGAAAAAATGATGATTTTAGAGCCTTAGACATGCTCTAATCATTGAAAGACCACCAAGAGGGAAAAAAATGAAAATGATAAGGATAATAACATTACTTTTCCACCACCACTTGGACCAACAAGAGCAACTTTTGAACCAGGCCTCAGTTTTAATGTTATACCCTGCAATTGAAACAATGGTTGTAGATAAAGTCACAAGATTAAAAATGTTAGAAGTCTTGTATGCTTACTATTCCAATGTTGATACATGAAGAAAATCATAAAAACACTCATACTATGCTAAGAAAGTTCTTACATGGGTTCAAATGTTAATGACCCATTAGGCAGGAAAAACATACAAAGAAGATAAATTCTTTCACAACTCAACTGGAGATAAGAATTTAACTTTAATCTCAACTGGAGAGTGAAAATATGAGATAGTGTACTTATTGCCCAATGGTCTGCTTTTAAGTGTAAGAATGTATCAGAGTAAATAGATGATTAATAGTAATTTTTGAGGTATTATTTCCCAAATCAAGGGTTATGGTGTGTAAAAGAGAGGGAAAGGGACCCCCAGGGAGAGGGGTGGGGGATGTAAAGTAACTGACCCTATGGGGCACTTATCTCCTCCTGTTGGCATGGATGAGACACGATCCAGGAGCTGAAAAACTCTCCTGCTTGCTCCTGCAGCTTTCATTGCTGTTGTATACAATCCTGATAAAGAGGATACTGAGGATCCAACTGCAGACACAGAAATTTCACAATTTTGTAAATTTTTAGTAGCTATAAAGCTTTCAAAGAAAGAAATAAAAGAGGCAGTCACAGGCAACAAAAACAATGATATTGAAAACATGAAGGGTTTGGCTTAGAAGATTGGTTTATCATAACCCATAATATTTAGATACGGTGATTATCACCTTTTTCAAAGCAGAGCAGAAACACAATTCACGTTACTGTTATCAAACTGGATTACCGGAACGGCCTCTTAAGTCTTAAGAGGCTAAGAATTTTTAAAAAAAGTCCCAAGCTTCAAAACTAAATTTGAATGTCCCTTACAGGTACAATTTACAGGGTGTAAACAATGTGGGAAGCACCTGTAAGGCTATAAAGAATGAAGGATGTGAGAGAGCCTGCAGTCATGGTGCCTGTTATTGTCAAGTAAGCTCCATAAACCACCACTACGATGACAGATAATGTTGATGCTGCATTTAGCCCTCCAAAAAATAGACCAACTACTCTCTGTATCAGAAAAGGCAAGCCTTAAAAGCTTTAGGATTTTTCTCAAATATTCATAACTAGGAAATGCACTCACAGCTTCCAATGAGAGAGAGAGAGAGAGAGAGATAAACTAATCAAGACACTCACAGCTTGTCTGAGACCAAGGTTCAGTTTCTCATCAACTTTTTCCGAGTAATTAGAGACTGCATAAGCTTCTTGAGCAAAAGATCTGACTGTCCGAATGGCCCCAAAAGATTCCTAAAAATCAATATTGCACAGGAAAAACAAACAAGTTAGAATTAAAAAAAAATTGAGTAACAACTTTCCTAATAATGAGTTACTTACCTGTTTAACTCGTATAGAACTAAATATTATTAACAAATTGCGTAGGGTAAAAGTACAAAGAATCCATGCAAATCAGTTCAGAATTTCTTATGAGTTAACTTCTTTCCTATTTTCATCTTCTTTAATTATTTGTTACCTCAACTATTATAACTCTTCTTGTGAACCTATGATTTTTATCTCAATGGAGTTAAATTGGAAATTTGCTCCCAATTCCCTCCGTGGATTGAATTCAAGAATACATCTAAGTAGCTCCTATATCCTTCGTTACTTATTGAAAAATAATAGAAAGATAGCTCCTATATCTTTCCTTAATATAGTGTTCCCTTAAAATAACTCTTTGACGCAATTAACAAAGTAAAGTCTTTGCTTTTCCTTCCCCTTATCTTAGGCTTAGCAAGTTTTAAATATCCTTGAAAGCTCGTAAATGTGTCGAAAACACACGAGCGGTTTAGACCCCCAAATTAAAATTACGGCTTGATTGATTTTATACTAACTTAATGCTAAGTGCAGAATAGTGTAAACATAAGCGTACAAGCAAGACAACTACTCTAATCCATGTTTAAAGCAACACAGCAATAAAAATGAAATGAACAAGAGTAGGGAAGAAGGATGCAAACACAAATAACACCGAGACGTGTTATCGAAGAGGAAACCGAAGAACTCAGCGAAAAACCTCTCCGTCGTCCTCTAAGCGGATATCGATCCACTAGACAATCAGTTGGGATACATGGGTTAGCAAGAGACCCTCCAAGCCTAATCTACCCGATGTACCTAAACCTTCCAAGCTCCTACTCCAACAAGGCTTCTCGGAACCGTGTCTTGTCTTAGTTCTCCGGATCCCGCTACAAGCTCCATGTTGCATCTGCTATCCTTGGCTTCTTCCAATACTTCCCAACAGCTCCAAAAACACTCTCTACACTTTGAATAGGTGTGGGTTGTATTTGGGTACAAATCTCCTCTCAAGGTATGATAATGGGAGAGGGATGGAGAAGAGACTACAATGATTTCTCACTAAGGATGAGTAGCTCTCTCTTAAAAGATGGGCGTGTGTGTTTTAGAAAACCTCTCTAGGGTTTTTCTCTCTGAATGGCCTCTAAAACATTTGTGGATAATGAGGGTATATATATTATGGGTGAAGGGTAAGAAAGTCACTCATAAAAATCCTCCAGGCAGAATGTTTCACGACTGTCTTGCGGGAAGGCCTTACCAGCGAGACACTCGCGAAAATGACAGCCTAGCATGACTCTTCAGCTTCCAGCACATGCTTCTCACATGGCTCTCTCGCGGGTAAGCTTCCAACGAGACACTTGCGAGATCCACTGATTCTTCATTTAAGCTAGAGTCTTCACCAACTTGATGCTAAACCTAATACAATAAAATCCCACAAAATACAAGGAAATAAATTAAGGCAATTACAACACTTTTTGTCATGGAATAAAGCCAATATAAAACATAGTTGTAAATCACAACTTTACAATCCTTCTCCCTCTCCTTCAAATTACTTTTTCCATGCAATTCATCAATCTTAAATCTAAACTCTCAAACTTCCATTCTGACTTCCTTTTTGCCACTTTGTATTCTTCCAAAAACAACTATTTACGCATAAAAAATGGATGGTTTCCAGTGCCATGCATTAAGCAATTAAAAAATTGATAAATAGCAATATAACGTTCATATTTTGCTTACAAACCTCTGCAATTGAGGCAGATACTGCAGCTGCAGCTTGAGTTGAATGTGAAAGTTCACGAAGATGGCGCCCAAATTTTCGTACAGCAACTGAAATAATTGGCACTACGGCCAAAGCCAACACTAAACAGGAAGAAGCATACAATAAGAAAAATAATCACTAGACTAAATGAGCATTACTAAAAGAAAATAAATTCACTTACATGTTAATTTCCATGAAGATGAGAACATGAAGCCAATGCCGATAAATGCAGTTGTTAGATTTCGGAGTGTTGGGCTTTGTGGAGCCTAGTTTATGTTTGATCTGGTTGACGACCCGACCCGAATAATGTGGCGTGTGTTTTCCTTCTTTTTTTTTTTTTTTTTGTTTGTTTCTCACGTTTTGGGAATTTCGGGTTGAAGAAACCGGAAACGATGAAGGATGTAGAATGGGTAGAGATGGATGAGAAAGCAGCTAGCACTATTCATCTCAACCTAGGTGATGAGGTCATTCACAACATCCTAGAAGCAAGGACCGCAAAGGAGGTTTGGGAAAAACTAGAAGGTCTTTATATGAGAAAGAATCTGACGAACAAGTTGTACGTGAAGAAGTAATTGTATAGTTTGCATATGAAGGAGGGTTCTGATTTGTTGGAGCATCTCAACACATTTAATATGTTGAACACCCAACTGTCAAGTTTTGGGGTGAATAATGAGGACAAAGATAAAGCGTTGCTCTTATTAGTGTCGCTTCCTACTTCTTTTGATTATCTAGTGACTACGTTGATGTACGAGAAAGAGACTATAGAACTCGAGGAGGTGACTAGTGCTCTTTTGTCACACATAAAGATAAAGCAAGATGGTGATGGTGATGGTTCTCAGGCTGATGGACTTATTGTAAAGTCTAAGTCAAGCAATAGAGGCAGAAGCAGGTCAAAAGGACAAAACTCCAACAGGAACAGATCACAGTCTAAATCACGTGCAAAGAAAGATGTAGAGTGCTTTTATTGTCACAAGGAAGGGCACTACAAGAATCAGTGTAAAGAGTTGAAAGAGCATTTAGAGGAGAAAATGAATGAAAAGAAGCCCCTAGAATCAGCTAGTGTTGCTAAAGAAACATCAGATGACAGTGAAGTTGGTGCAGATTTACTTTCAGTTTCATCAGGTAACAATGTTTAATTGGAATCTTGGGTTTTAGATTCAGCATGCTCATGTCATATGACTCCAAAGAAAGATTGGTTTGACACATATAAGCCTTACAATGGTGGTATGGTCCAAATGGGTAATAATGCTACATGCCTAGTTATTGGGATTGGTACCGTGAAGAGCTAGATGCATGAGATTGAATGCAGGGTTGCCTAAGGTGTTCTGGGTAAAGACAGTTAACACAGCAAGCTTCATTATTAATAGATCTCCATCATCAGCCATAGATTTCAAGATTCTAGAAGAGTTTTGGTCAGGCAGACCAATTGATTATTCGAGTTTAAAAATCTTTGGTTATCCAGCTAATGTGCAGAGTGGAGAGCATTCTAAATTGGATTCGATGTTAAAAAAATGCGTATTTCTTAATTTTGAAAAAGGTGTTAAAGGCTATAGGCTTTGGGATCCAATCTCAAAGAAAACAGTGATCGGCAGAGATGTCATATTTGATGAAGCCTTTATGTTGAAACAGAATAAAGCAAAGACATGTGATGATAGTTCATAAGAGAAATTAACTGTTGAGGTGGAGTTTGACGAGAATAGTTCACCCAATGATAAGGGTGATGCTGAGATTGATCCACAGCAACAACAAGAGGAGTCTCATTTAATTGCTAAATGTAGAGAGAAGTGAGTTCACAAAGCACCACAGAGATATGGCTTTGAAAACATGGTTAGCTTTGCTCTCATAACTAGCAGTGGAGATCCATTGTCTTACAAGGATGTAGAAGAGATGGGGTCACTACCGAAGAATAAGATTTGGGAATCCTCTAGTATGTTGACAAACCCAGTTCCAACAGACAAATTCAAGAGCTACTTGGACTTGGTTGATGTTTGCAGCTTATGAGCCCTTAAGGGCTAAGGTGGAGGCGATGGAGGAGTTTGCTCGTGTAGCTTGATCAATTCAAGCCAAGGTGGAGATTTGTTGACATGGGTGGCCTGAATTGCCACTGAAGCCCAAGCCCATTGCTTGTAAGTCGGTCAAGGATGACCGAATACCACTAGGAATGTAACTACTAGTGTTGCCGACCTATGACATATATAAATATATATATTAGGTTTGAGATGAAGGGCAATACATAGAGAGAATTAGAGAATTCCTAAAACCTAGCAGCAGCTGCATAAGAAGAAGAATAAAGTTTTCTTGTCTTATGGGTGAGAGAGAGTTAGGGTGTGTTGAGGTTTAAAAAAGAATTAAATAGCCATAAATAGGCCCAAAGAGATAGAAAAGACATTGGGACCATTTCACACAAAAAAAAAGAAAAAATAATAAAGGTTGGGCTCTCACAATAAAGAAAAGAGAGAAGAAAGAAAGAAAGGGGAAAAGGCCCAGAGGGCTGGGATCCAGAGGAAAGGCCCAAATCAGGTAGAACCAGCGAACCAGAGAAAGCCCAGGAGGAAGAACTGGGTCGGAATCCTAGAAGCCTCCCAGAGGTAGGGGATTCCTGGACGCGCGAAGTAAGATCACGGCAAAAATTAAAGAAAGATAAGAGACAAAGGGCACGCGGACCTTGTGACCCAGACACACAATGGAAGTACAGAGCAATACGCAGAAGCCTGGTTCCAACCATTTGGAGAAAGAGACAAGGAAGAGTACAACTGGAAAAAGTTGGAGCGCTGAGAAGAAAAGCCAAAAAGGCCTCAGGCCAGCCAACAGAAAATCTGGAAATAGAAAGGAGCTGAGGGACTTTCATCTGGTTGCAACAAAAAGCAAGAAACTATGAAGAAAAGGAAACGACATGATCCTGAAGCAACCAGGCACGGCACAGACTTTAAGGGGCAAAAGGGAGAAATCGTTAGTACCCCGGAGCCCGAAGCTGTGCTATAAAAGGAGGAAGGGATCCATGCTACAGAGGGGGGGAAAAAAAGATTAAAAAGAGTAGAGAATTCATTTACGATTAGACCATTTTTTTTAGGCATTCACAATTGCTTTCTAAAGTCTCATAAAATTACAGAAGAGACTCTGTAAACTTAAGGAGAAAACAGAGGAATCATCCCCGGTATCCCAGGACAGCCACTACAGTACATGCTCGGATTCAACAAGTTCAAATTTTGCAAGTCTTTGAAGCTTGAATAGCTATCAAAGTCTATAACTTATGAGCTCAGTTGAACCTAGCACCACGTCTTAGTGAGCATTGTAATCACAACTAAGTGAAATCAATAAAATACACCTCACTTATTAGAGGATCCCTAACTTGTTCTTACGTTATATTTCCACTTGTCAGGACACTCCAGAAGAATCCCAAGTTCAGATCACTATTCAATCAGCTGGGGTTTGGACCAGAAGCAAGGAGGGTGGCCATGGAATCTCTCATGACTATAGCAGCAGATTCAGGAATGGAATGTTTCACGGCAGAATCACATGCCAGTCGAGCTTTCTTAGAGACAACCAATGCCATAACCTTCATTGATGAAGACATGGAGGTTGAGCATCCAGACCACCGTAGACCTCTTTACCTAATGGCCACCATAAATGGTGTCCAAATCAGAAGAGCACTGGTGGACACAGGGGCATCATTCAACCTCATAGCCCTGAGTACTTTGGAAGCCGTGGGCCTAGTTGGAAGGAGGATCCTAGGGGCTCCCATGGAGATAACTGGATTTTGAGGATCAGCAGAATCAACCGAAGGATATATACAGCTAGCCCTAAGGGTGGGGCCAATAGTAGCTTTGACCAGATTTCATGTAATCAATTTAGAAGTATCCTACCATGTATTCCTGGGACGGCCATGGCTCCATAAGCACCGCCTTATACCATCCACGTACTATCAGTGCGTTAAGGGGAGATTGAATGGGAAACCTGTAAGGATCCCTGCCAACCATAACCCTTTCAGCCAAGGAGAAGTAAACTTTATAGAAACAATGTTTTATGATGAGTTAGAGCCTGATGATGAAAGTCCCATGTCGGGGATCCCAAGAACGCCTATCTTGGAAAAAGAAGAAGGAGGAGGTATCCATGACTTAAGAGACCTCCTGAAGAGAAAAAGGCAAAAGAAGGAGCCCAGCACCTCAGGATCTCGGGAGTGTGTAGTAGTACGGGAACCCGGGAGAAGATTAATATATCGTTTGTGAAGGTGCGCGGGACCTGAGTGCATCGTGTAGGAAGGTCTCGGACCACCAGAATGTATGATAGCCCAGGAGGAAGTCCCAGAGGAACCAGTCAAAGAGACACAAATCCAGCCTGAGGAAGAATTACAGGAAGTAAACTTAGAGGCTGAGCTGGGATCCCAGAAGCCTGTTTTCATCAGTAGTCAGTTGGTAACACAAGAAAGGGGGCCACTAGTGGCTTTGCTCAAAGAATACACAGATTTGTTTGCATGGACCTATGATGAGATGCCTGGTCTAGATCCTAGGTTAGTGGTCCATGCCCTCAATGTGGACTCAGGAGTTAAACCAGTGATCCAACCAGCCAGGGTCTTTCACACTGATGTAGAAGCCCAGATAACTCAAGAGGTCAAGAAGCTGCTAGCAGCTGGTTTTATTAAGCCCATTCAGCACCCCAGATGGCTTTCTAACATAGTACCCGTGAAGAAAAAGAACGGCCAGATCCGTTGATGTGTAGACTTCTGCAACCTGAATAAAGCGTGTCCTAAAGATGAGTTCCCTCTGCCTAACATTGACCTCCTTGTGGATTCAGCTGCGGGAAGTTCTATGTTCTCATTCATGGACGAGTATAGTGGGTACAACCAGATTCGTATGGCTGCCAAGGATGCCGAGAAGACAGCATTCAGGACACCGATCGGGAATTTTTATTACACTGTGATGCCCTTTGGCCTCAAAAATGCAGGAGCCACATACCAGCGAACCATGACAGCCATCTTCCATGACATGATGCATGAGGAAATGGAAGACTATGTGGATGATATTGTGGTCAAGTCAAAAACTAGGACAGGACACCTTCAGGTACTTGAACGAGTTTTCAAAAGATGCAGAGAATATAAGCTACGCATGAATCCCATGAAATGTGCCTTTGGAGTATTTGCAGGAAAGTTCCTCGGGTTCCTGGTACATCATAGAGGCATAAGTGTAGATCCAGCCAAAGCTGCAGCCATTGCTACTATGAAAAGACCAACAACAGTGAGGGAGCTCAAAAGCTTCCTAGGAAGGGTCTCCTACATCAGGAGATTCGTGCCAGGACTGGCTTCAATCACAGGGGGCTTATCCAAGCTATTAAAGAAAGGAACTGAGTTCACCTGGGGAGCAGAACAGCAGGAAGCCTTCTAAAGGGTCCAACAGATCATGAATCATCTGCCCATTCTCCAGGCACCAATACGTGGGCGACCCTTGCTATTATACTTGGCATCAAATGTCCAAGCAATGGGAGCCCTGCTGGTGCAAGAGGATGATGGTGGGAACGAGCAACCTGTTTACTATGTGAGCAGAACACTCAAGGATGTCGAAACCAGATATCTCAGGATAGAAAAGGCTTGCCTAGTAGTTATTTACGCATCCCAGAGGCTGAAGAGGTATCTCAGCCCACCAAATCCTTTTAGTGACTAAGTCATATCCCATAAAAGCACTCCTGCATCAGCCCCTCCTAACAGGGAGAATAGCACAGTGGCTGGTCCTGCTTTCTCAATATGACATAGGCCTCAGGACCCCTAAGGCTGTCAAAAGTCAAGCCATAGCTGACCTTCTGGCACAGTTCCCAGGGAAGGAAGAAAGCTCAATAAGCGAAGAGATCCCAAGTGAGGTAGTAGTAGCAGAAATCTCGGGAAAGAAATGGACAATGAGATTCGATGGGTCAGCTACAGCAACCTCAAATGTGGTAGGAATTGTACTGAGCTGTAAAAACGGGGACACCATACCTCTATCTTTCAAGCTTGGTTTCTCCTGCTCCAATAATGCAGCTGAGTACGAGGCATACTTAACCGAGTTAACTATAGCACTCAGTATTGGGGTGAAACACATGAGAGTACTGGGAGATTCCAATCTTGTGGTCTCTCAGGTGAAAGGTGACTTTGCACTAAGGGAACAAAGTTTGGCAGCCTACAGGACATGGGCACAAAGGCTGGAGCAGGAATTCCTGACCTTTAGCATACATGCAGAGAAGTGAAAACAGATTTGCAGACGCGTTTGCCACCCTGGGATCCCAAGTACCATTCAAGGGAAAAGACACTCTGGTCAAAGTAGGAAGGCAGGAGCATTCCATCTTAAAAATCATCCAACAGATATCCCCTGGAGAGTCTAAGCAATAGGACTGGAGGAGCGAAGTGAAAGAAAAAAATGAAAGAAACAGGATCCGGAGGGGATGTCAAGGAGCTGAGGGACTACGCTCTAATAGAAGGAGAACTATACAGGAGACTGCCCGGAGGGATCCTATCCAGATGTATCAATGAGAAAGAGGGGAAGTTAAGGTTGGAAGAGCTACATACCCAAGTCTGCGGGACCTAAGAAAAGATCAGTCTATACAGGAGGATGCAGCGCATGGGGTACTACTGGCCAAATGTGAGCAAAGAGGCATCAACTATACAGGAAAAATGTCAAGAATGCCAACCCTCAGTGGACAAGGAAGAAAGCTACGCTGTGTTTGTTACAGAAGATTGGAGGACCCCTTTTATAGAATACTTGACTCAAGGGATCCTACCAACTGACAAGACGCTGACCCACCAGCTCAAGAAGCTCGCAGTCAGATATTTCTTGCAGAACGGGATCCTATTAAAAAAGGGATACAGTAGAGATCCCCTAAGATGCCTGGGACTAAGAGAAGCCAGGGAAGTAGTTAGGGAAGTCCATTTTGGTGATTGTGGAAGTCACCTAGGAAAGAGGAGGCTCTATAAATAGTTACTACTATTGGGGTATTACTGGCCAACAATGAAAAAGGACTCCGAAGAGATAGTCAAAACCTGCCACACATGCCAAGTCATTGGAGATGCAATCCATACTCACCCAAATACGTTACAGGATATGACAACCCCATGGCCTTTCCACACTTGGGGGCTTGATCTCATAGGACCTATAAATCCTCCATCCAGTGGTTACATATGGATCTTGGCAGCCACTAAATACTTTACAAAATAGGTAGAGGCCATCCCCTTAAAGAAGGCCACTGAAGCAGCTATAGCAAACTTCAGTCGAAGCCATATCATTACAAGGTTTGGGATCCCCAGGAGGTTGATCAGTGACAATGGGGCCCCATTCATAAATAAAGACATGAAAGGGTTAACTGATGCTTACTACATCAAGCATGGAAGGTCTACACCGTACTACCCACAAGGAAATGGCCAGGCAGAGGCCACTAATAGGGTGATATTGAAGATCCTTAAAAAAATGAAGCAAGAGTATGGAGGAAAATGGAGTGACCACCTGGCAGATGTACTTTGGGCATGTAGGAGGTCTGTGAAAACAGCCACGGGATTTTCACCATTCTCCTTGGTCTATGGGACAGAAGCCATCAGCCCAGTAGAATTAATTGTTCCCACACCAAGAGTAGTACTTGAGGAAAGTCTGGAGGACACCGAGGACGCAAACAATGAAAGGAGGTTAGCAGACCTAGAAGGGGTAGAGGAAGAAAGAGAGCTAGCTAAGAGAAGAAGCCAGAGGTATCAGTAAAGGATGACAAGAGATATGCACAAGCAATACGTCCGAGGACTTTCACTAAAGGGCAGTTGGTACTAAGGATAGCAGAGCATGTGAGAAGAAACCTACCAGGACCTTCAAAATTTGCCCCAAAGTGGGAAGGACCCTACATCATTAGGGAGGCCCATGATAGTGGGTACTACTACCTTACAAAGGAAAATGGGACAATCCTGACAAAGCCCATAAATGGGAAGTGGCGGAAAGTCTGGAGGACACCGAGGACGTAAACAATGAAAGGAGGTTAGCAGACCTGGAAGGGGTAGAGGAAGAAAGAGAGCTAGCTAAGAGAAGAAGCCAAAGGTATCAGTAAAGGATGACAAGAGATATGCACAAGCAATACGTCCGAGGACTTTCACTAAAGGGCAGTTGGTACTAAGGATAGCAGAGCATGTGAGAAGAAACCTACCAGGACCCTCAAAATTTGCCCCAAAGTGGGAAGGACCCTACATCATTAGGGAGGCCCATGATAGTGGGTACTACTACCTTACAAAGGAAAATGGGACAATCCTGACAGAGCCCATAAATGAGAAGTGGCTGAAACAATACTACGCATGAGAAGGGAGAGGTCTCAGTACACCGGAATCCTTTTGCCAAACTCTCCAACCTGCTAAGTGTTTTCCTTCTTTCATATATTATTATTTAAGTAATTTTGTTCAAGACTCGAGGTAGAAGGACATTCTATGATCCTTACTATCTTTGTTAGATTTGCTGTGTTCCTTGAATGAAATTTATGTTTTAAAACTCAATGAAATTTCTTCTTTTTCTCAATTGTTAAATCCTAAGTATCACAAAAGTCCTAACACGGACGAAATCAGGGGAGGATACCTGAGGAAATCTTCTCGCATAACTCAGGATCACCCCACAGATAACTGCAAATAGTTGAATTTAAATACATGGTCTAGGACCTCAGGCATATACTGAGGATATCTAGCCCAGTACTCGGAAAAAAAAAAAAAAAAAAAAAAAAAAAAAAAAAAAAAAAAAAAAAAAAAAAAAAAAAAAAAAAAAAAACAACTTGCCAAGATTCATGACCTGGGACAAGTAAAAATACATTGCCCAACGTACCCAATTCAGTACTTGCGCAACCAGGAAGAAAATGGAGAATACCTGGGGAAATCTTTTGATGCATAACCCAAGATCACCCCACAGATAGCTGCAAAGCAGCTAAGTTTCAAATACATAGTCTAGGATCTCAAGCATAAACTGAGGATACCTAGCCCAGTACTTGATAAAAGAAAAAACCTGCCAAGTTCATGAGCTGGGACAAAAAAAATATATATATATTGCCAAATGTACCCAGTTCAGTACTTGCATAATCAAGAAGAAAAGGAGTGGGTACCTAGCTGGAAACTGCAACAAAACTTGTGGGAATCACAGGCCAGGACTCAGTAAAAAAAAAAAAAAGAGAGAGAAGACAAGAAAAGAAGATCCACATGCCATTAAAAGGGATTAGAAGCAACACTTAGAAGCCATACTGAAGCACAAGTACATGGAAGCAGTCTCAAAGCACAAGTGCAGATCTAAACAAAAAAAAAAAAAAGAGCCAAAAGCATTGTCCAATCAAAGAAATAGAAAATTCATACAACACCAAATTGTTCATACATATCCAAACAGCTAAAAAAAAAAAGAAAAAGCTAAGAAAGGAGGCCAGCCAACGAGGAGCCATTCGAGGGAAGAGCAAGGACAGCCGAAGAAGAAAGAACCCTCTGCCTTTTGACCTTCAGATCTTGCAAAGTCTTATGAGCATGAGCTAAAGCTTCCCCAGCAGAAGCACCAACAACAAGGTCACACCCCAACCAGTTCTTTGGGAAATCCTGCACATAAGTCACCAGCCTTCCCTAGAAGCATGCCATTCTGCAAAACCAGTTTTGCTGTTCACAGTAGTAGAAACAATACCAGCAGTAGGTAGGGACAGACGCCTGTTGGATGTTGGGGCAGAAGAGATGCCAGGGTTGGGTACTCTCCCAATCATCTCAGAACCAGCGTAATCAGCAAAGGACTTCTGAACCCTCCTCCAATAACCAGTCTAGCCACTGGAGGCAAAAACTCCTCTCTGAGAGTTAGGCACTACAAACTGAGGACTCCGTTGTGACCAATAAGAGAAGGCTTGAAGTCTCATGAAAGGATCCAAGGAAGGAAGAGAAGGAACTATGTCATTAAATACTGGGGGAATATCCTAATCAAAGCCGAACTGCTGAAGTACTCGATGCGCCGAGTAATGGGTGTACCGTGGGCCAGTCGAGGAAAGCACAGGAAGCCAGGAAGGACTAATGCAAGCCAAGTAGGCTAAGCTACCTTCATCACCACGACATAAATCAAAAGTATTCCCTGTAGAAGTCAGAAAGGGAGATAACACAGAATTGCAAAAAAAACTGGGGCCAAACTGGGGCAAAAAAAACAGGGGATCCCTGAAACTTATCTTTCACAAACTTTAAATTCCTACATTTTGCTAAAGTAACTAAAGAACGGTCCCACATAAATATCTGGAGAATGGCGCAATGAAGCGAAGAAGTGATAACATAACAAGAATCACCCTCAGCTTTATCTCCATGAAGTTGATCCAATTGAGAATAAACATGGCCCAAAAACATGGGGGCTAGAGGATATTGAGCGCCCTGAGCCAACTTAATCGCCAAAGGAAAAAGAGTGGACTTGATTCCATACCCGGGGAACTCGCTGAACAGGAACTTGCTAAGCCAGAATGCAAGGAACCTTGACTTCCTTATCCTTCTTATGTGAAAGAGTCATAACCCACCTGCCCATCCTGGCCGGTTTCCCACCAGAAGAAGCAGTACGTCCACTAAAGTAAGCAAATAATTTTTCTTCCACTACGAGATTCTCGTCAGAAAGCTTAATATCAAAGGGGTTTTCATCCCCAAGCACCGGAAGGAGAAAATTGCTAACCACATCCTCCAAGGTAACAGTCAGTTCACCAACAGAAAAGAAGAAAGTGTGCAGAGCAGGACACCAGCGGCGCACCAAATGCCTAAGGCCTTTGGCATCTCTGAAACCCTCAAAATTCCTGGAAATAGCCACTGCCTTCAGAACGCCGGCACACTCCAAGCGGTCCATAAACTCCTTGTCAGAAAGCTCATTATCCACCCAAATGGGCCAGCCTTGGATCTTTCCAGCAACAAAATCAAAGAAGATGGGGACCACTTCCCGAAGTCCTCGCCTGATTTGGAGATCAAAAATCTCCTTAGGGTCTGGAACTTGTGCAGAACCAACAAAACCCACTTGACCAGAGAAAACCCAGGCGTGAGAGGATGGAGGGGTCTTGCCATGGGACACCCAAGGAAAGAATAAGCTAGGAGTATACTAGGGGTCTCGCAAAGGAAAAGCAGGCACCCGACGACAGATTCATCTTGTGTAGAACTAGAGAAGCCCTCACCTTCAAAGGGACTAGGAGTACGCTCCTTTCTTTTTCGAGAAGAAGAAGAAGCCATTGAAGTAATGGGTATCTAGAAAGAAGAAAGACGATGGCGACGAGACAAATCGAAAGAAAGGAAAAGGGCTAGGAACAGAAGACTCAGGTAGACAAGGAAAAAGAGTAATGAGAAAATGCTAAAATGAAGGAATAAGAACAGTTAGAGAAGACAATGTGTGGAAAGACGCGCCAGTTGCCAGGAATTAAATTTAAAAGGGAAGAAGTTATCAGAAGTTATTAATGAGTGTTATGGGAAACGTAAAAGTAGGTGGTGGGAGTTTTATTTCAACTCAACTGCCACATCCCACGAAAAAAGGAGGAGTTACAAAAAGAGAAGCAAAGGAGCCAGGATACCGAAGAAATGGAAGATTAGGATCCCCGTAGAAAGATCAAAACAAGAGAGAATCCTGCAGAAAACTCACGCATGGGCTGCAGGCAACCCATGAGCTCGGGGGGCTAAATGTTGAGGTTCAAAAAAGAATTAAATAGCCACAAATAGGCCTAAAGAGATAGAAAAGACATTGGGCCCATTTCACACAAAAAAAGAAAAAATAATAAAGGGTGGGCTATCACAATAAAGAAAAGAGAGAAGAAAGAAAGAAAGGGGAAAAGGCCCAGAGGGCTGGGATCCAGAGGAAAGGCCCAAATCAGGCAGAACCAGCGAACCAGAGAAAGCCCAGGAGGAAGAACTGGGTCGGAATCCCAGAAGCCTCCCAGAGGTAAGGGATCCCTGGACGCGTGAAGTAGGACCACGGCAAAAATTAAAGAAAGATAAGAGACAAAGGGCACGCAGACCTTGTGACCCAGACATGCAGTGGAAGTACAGAGCAAAACACAGAAGCCTGGTTCCAATCATTTGGAGAAAGAGACAAGGAAGAGTACAACTGGAAAAAATTGGAGCGCTAAGAAGAAAAGCCAAAAAGGCCTCAAGCCAGCCAATGGAAAATCTGGAAATAGAAAGGAGCTGAGGGACTTTCATCTGGTCGCAACAAAAAGCAAGAAACTATGAAGAAAAGGAAACGACATGATCCTGAAGCAACCAGGCACGGCACAGACTTTAAGGGGCAAAAGGGAGAAATCGTTAGTACCCTAGAGCCCGAAGCTGTGCTATAAAAGGAGGAAGGGGTCCATGCTACAGGGGGGGGGGAAAAGATTAAAAAGAGTAGAAAATTCATTTACGATTAGACCATTTTTTTTAGGCATTCACAATTGCTTTCTAAAGTCTCATAAAATTGCAGAAGAGACTCTGTAAACTTAAGGGGAAAACAGAGGAACCATCCCCGGTATCCCAGGACAGCCACTATAGTACATGCTCGGATTCAACAAGTTCAAATTTTGCAAGTATTTGAAGATTGAATAGTTATCAAAGTCTGTAACTTATGAGCTCAGTTGAACCTGGCACCACGTCTTAGTGAGCATTGTAATCACAACTAAGTGAAATCAATAAAATACATCTCACTAATTAGAGGATCCCTAACTTGTTCTTATGTTATATTTCAACTTGTCATGCATTTCCTTTACTGTTAAAATGTCATTCAATACAAATATTCTTATTTTGTTAGCTATTTGTATTGTAGAAAGTACGTTTTGCGCACCAGTCAATTCTTAAAACAACCCTTTAGCTGCGGAGAATCGATCCCAGTCCACCAAGAACATCTTACACGGCCCAGGATTCTTGGGCCATAGTGCTGAAAAAAAAGGCACTCTCACAAGGTGTAATTAAGATTTGGGTTTCTAAAGAGTGTTATTGTGAGCTATTGTATCTCCCTATTTTATAGTGAAATTTCTCCGTCGTAGCCATGGAGGTAGGCAATTTGCCGAACCACGTAAATTCTTGTGTTCTTTGTGTGTGCTTGTTATTTAATTTCCGCTTATTTACTGTTATTGATTTGAGTCCTGGGGTGCTATCTGCACAACATGGAGTGCCTTAGAAAGGTTGGTAGTGGCTGCATTCTTTATGATCTGTGTGTCTTCAAATAGCCTGCTAGTAGTTCCCCCATTCGAGTAACATCAAAGAATGCTATTTCCTATTGAACCATGCAGCATCAACCGCACCAAATGGTATTTAGAGTTCCACAGCAATACTAATAAGATAATTATAGTAACTTGATAATTATTGACTTCCATTGTTGCTAATACAGCTCTCACACTAAAGAAGTTATTCACAGTTTGAATATGCTTCCAGGATGATGATATTGATATAAAACCCAAAAGACCAACCGTACAGTGGTTTAGAAATGGATATACATTGTGTAAGTTTCTATATGTCCTATTGCAATTCTGTGTATTTTTATCTCACAGGGAGCGTTCCAGTTTTACAAGTTCGAGAACTAATGGATCAAACCTGATTGATAAGGTGACTGAATAAGTCCTTTCTCAAACGAGCTACAACTCTTTCACTAGCAGAAGCAAACAACCATGCTTGAAGTGCTGTGCACAGCGAACTAAAAAACCCACGGTCAATTATCATTAAACAACATAAGCAAACACATAGGCTCTTAAAATTTGATACAAGGACAATAATCTTGAGATAGTTATTTCAAAAATTTTATTATTATCCTTTTCAAGCCGTCATATATGATAGCCAATTCAGCAATGCTTAACATTATCCATATTTGGCAGAAAGCATGTTACAGCTAGGAAATGCAGTTAATATAGAGATCTTGTTGAATTGGTGGGTTATTGGATTATAAATGTTTTCATTTTCTGGTGCTAGGCTTTAAATTATAGTTATGTGAGCAGGAGAAGTCTGAAAAAGAAATTAGGTTATTAGAAGTTCTAAGAATTTGTACTTATCTATTTCTGGTTGGAAGAAAGTTGAGATTCTTGCCTCTGTATTTCTAATTTGGTGAAGGCATCACTGTATTAATAGCTCTTCCTTGTTTTGGCATTATGAAAGTTACAGAGTTTCCTAGCTGCCCCAACCCCAACCACCTCCCCTCCACCCCCCCCCCCCCCCCCCCCCCCCCTTTTTTCCCCAAAAGAAAGAAGGGTAAATTATGGAACTTTTTTTTTTATTTTGTTCTAGCCAGAGCATGCTTTTATTTATAAAAATTCGTAAATAAGTATGGTAAATATGTATTTCTGAAAATCTATCATCTTTTTGAAAACCAATTTGGAGTTGATCCGATTGCATCATTATGTTGTTTAGGTTTGTACTTTATTTATTCATATCAGTTTGTTCACTTCTCATTTCCACCAGTAAAGGATTTGTATGGATGCCTTATGCGATGTTAATTACAGTGATTTTATTTTTTCTCCAAACTAGTCCCACCCACCCACCCATATTATGTGTTCCTCAGAGTGCGCTGATTCAGAACAGCAGCCAAAGCACTCCTATAACTTACAGTCCTAAGAAACTATTTAAACTTAGTGCAGCAAATACAAGAGAGTATATCATACCTGATGACAACTATCAGCACAATATCCAATATGGTGTCCTTGATGGCTTCTAGAGCTTCTGCCTGCTGTTCAGGAGTTCTTATTTCTGTTGATACAATGTCTATTATCATACCACCATATTTTGGCTGCATAACAAGAATCATTATGTTCAGAGAGACGAGTTTTGCAATAAGAACAAACCAAGTAATGAGTTAGAATTTATTCCTAGATATTAATGGGAGAACAGTCAGAGAAAGAGAAATTTTAGTGTCCCTTGGCTTGTGGAGAAAGCAGAAGTTGAGTCCACAATGATCCACGTGAACAAGAAGTTTGTATTTTTTATTGTAATCTTCAACACGTCCGAAGAGCATATTGAAAAAACATATTTATCTCAAAACAGAAAGAAAAAGATTTGGCCATGAAGCTCTTGTTGTTGGAGTTGACAAGCATACTGTTAATGTATTGACTTATAGTGATACACTAAATGTTATTCTATATTGTCACATAAACTCTGAAACTTGTTGTAATTAACATTTATATATGTACATACACATGCACACACACACACACATTTAATTTTAGCATTGTTCAGTGACAGTGAGCCAATAGAAATCCTAAAAGGTACTTGGCAGTCAAATTAACAATCCATTCACTATATTTGTGTTAGAAGATAATCAAAAGGGGGGGGGGGGGGGGGGGGGGGGAGGGAATAAAAATGAAAGAGAGGTCTTGCATGGCCACCAATAAGTAAATCAACATACAATCAGAATACTTGATGTGGATGCTATCAACAATGCAATGGTGGCAACAACTAGCTTCCCCGCATCTGGTTTTGCCTGTAAAACATGAGGATTTTTACCATATGACATATTTCAGAGAATCCTTACAACATTATCAAAACCCATCACAAATTTCCCACTTACTAGTGACAGTACTCTAGAAAATCCAACATTTGCGGCCTGCAGCATTTACCAAAGAACCAAAACACAGTTATAAATTTTGACAAAACAGCTTTGAATCAAAGACGAATAAAATTTTAGTGTTCAAATGACTAGAGTAGCGTTTACCTCTATTGCATCACCATGCTCAAGGTCTGTTGCTTGTCCATCGGCTGATTGGTCTTCATTTGCTTTCCTCTTTGCCTGCATGAATCAAAGCAAATTGGCTTCCTTTTTTAAATACCAATTAACAAGGACTTTAATGGTCTTCTTGCAGTAAAAGATTTAGTATTTTCCTTCCAAAACAAACAGACACTATAAAGCTCTGCTGATAAAAGGTAAGCTACACATAAAACATGAAACTAACAAAGAAAGTAGTGGAATTTTAAGGAAATGGGATTTAAGAAAGCCAGCTCGTGTACTTGGTCGTACCCAGTATACAAAACTCCCCATTATTAACTGAAACTAAACAAACAATATGGCAGGGTACTTATGAATCAAATGCAAACCACAAAACAATGGGAAACATTAAATTCAACATTGTGGGCTTTTTTATTTTTATTTTCTTTTACCAGTAAACTCATGGAATTTAAGGATTCAAGAAAAATGAATATAAAGTTAAAAAAAATTGAGTTAGCTAAACCATAAGATTTTCATAAAAACTCTTCCAAATTACAAGAACTTATAAAATAGCATATCAAATAACAACGCAATTGTATATGTAACCAAATTCTTGATATGGAGCATGGCATGTTTAAGCAAATTGAACAAACATGACATGACCCTCAAAAAATATAACCCATCAAAAAAAAAAAGATGCAAATTTTAACCCAAAAAAAAAAAAAAGTCAAAAGAAGAAGAAGAAGAAGAAGAAAACAAACCTCCTTACTCAAAAGAGAAACTCTCTCACTCCCAGAGGAAACAATGGACTTAGAGGCCCAATCTAAGTGCTGCTTCTTGCCCATCAAAGGAAGAACTGTGTGTTAGCGGGAAATGAGAGGGAGGTTAGAAAGTCGTTGGGAGTAACTGTGTCAAAACACACAGACAAAGATCTTCAAACAACTAACTGTTTAAATTTAACCTCTGAGAAAGTGGAGTCTTTTGGCTGAATATCGCAAAATTTGAAGTTTATTTGCATTCTAAGTACTGTTTGAAGTTATTTAGGGAATTAAGGAAAGATAGTGAATTTCGTTGCCGAAATTCTAACAAAAGTATGAGAGAGAAAAAAGAAAAGATGGTGCGAGAAAATTCTGAATTTCGGCGATGTTATTGCCGAAATTCTGTTGCCCAAATTTCCTGCTTGCGTGAAGTGCTCGAAGTGTGCTAGTGAGTGGGTGCTCAAAGGAAACCAATTGTGGCAATGCCATAAGGGAAAAAAAAAAATTTGTGGCAATTGTGGCAATGCTATTGCCGAAAATGAGAGGAAAAAAAAATAAACAAAGTGGTTACCGAAATCTGTGGAGGAATTAAAAAAAAAATGCTATGTCCACAATATTTTTACAACATTTTCACAACAAATCAAAGGTGATTAGTTATTATTAGTTCAAATTTGAATTTAACACTGAGATTACTTTTTTAATCTAATAATAATAACCGGTAACAATATGTCACTTAAGATTTGTTGTAAAAATTGTATGCACTATCATTTCTCCAAAAAAAAAAAAAAAATTTGCGGCAATGAATTTGTGGCAATGGCATTGCCGAGATATGAGGGAAAAAAAATTGTTGCAATTGGTTTATGGCAATAGCATTGTTGAAATAGAAGGGAAAAAAAATTTGTCACAATGCCATTGCCAAAAATTATCTTGAGAACCATCTCAAGTAACCTGAAAAGGGAATTAAAAAGACTAAAATTAATTTTAATTCCCTTTTGGATCTGGGTCTGCTTGGTGATCGCTTGAACATGATGGACTTCCCTAAATTCCTGTCCTTATCTTCTCTGTAAGTAAATATCAAGTCTAAACACCTGCCCAGAATAAGAAGTAAATAAATAAATGAATTAAATTAAAACACCGAAAACAATACTAATATAAATTTTTGACCAAAAAAAAAAAAAATACTAATATAATACTAATATAATTTTAATACTAATATAATACTAATATACTTAATCAGGAAATGAACTTTTCAGACTTTAATATAATACTAATATAATACTAATATACAATACTAATATAAATTTTTGACCAAAAAAAAAAAAATACTAATATAATACTAATATAATTTTAATACTAATATAATACTAATATACTTAATCAGGAAATGAACTTTTCAGACTTTAATATAATACTAATATAATACTAATATACTTAATCATGAAATGAACTTTTCAGACTTCTGAATTGATTGTTTTCGGTGTTTTAATTTAATTCATTTATTTATTTACTTCTTATTCTGGGCAGGTGTTTAGACTTGATATTTACTTACAGAGAAGATAAGGACAGGAATTGAGGGAAGTCCATCATGTTCAAGCGATCACCAACCTGTCACTTAGTCCATCATTTTCGGCAATGCCACAATTGCCACAAATTTTTTTTTCTCCTCTATTTCGGTAATATCATTGCCACAAACTAATTGTAACAAATTTTTTTCCTTACTATTTCGGCAATGCCATTGCCACAAATTCATTCCCACAAATTTTTTTTTTTTTTGGGAGAAATGATAGTGCACACAATTTTTACAACAAATCCTAAGTGACATGTTGTTACTGGTTGTTATTGTTAGATTAAAAAAGTAATCTCAATGTTAAATTCAAATTTGAACTAAAAATAACTAATCACTTTTGATTTGTTGTGAAAATGTTGTAAAAATATTGTGGACGTAGAACATTTTTTTTTTTTTTAATTCCACCACAAATTTCAGCAACCACTTTTTTTCTTTTCTTTTTTTCCTCCCATTTTCGGCAATGGCATTGCCACAATTGCCACAATTTTTTTCCTCTTATTTCGGCAATGGCATTGCCACAATTAGTTTCCTTTGGGCACCCACTCACTAGCACACTTCGAGCACTTCACGCGGGCAGGAAATTTGGGCAGTAGAATTTTGGCAATGACATTGCCGAAATTCAGAATTTTCTCTCTCCACCTTTTTCTTTTTTTCTCTCATACTTTTGTTAGAATTTCGGCAACACCGTTGCCGAAATTCACTCTCTTTCCTCAATTTCCTAAATAACTTCAAACAATGCCTATAACGCAAATAAACTTCAAATATTGCAATATTCAGCCAAAAGACTCGAGAAAGTGTCTCCTATAAAAATAAAAAAAATAAAAAAAAAAGAATTTAGTAATAATAAATAAAATTTATAATAGTTAAAGCTCAAATGGGCTTTTCTTGATTCTGGGGAAAAAGGGCCAGATGAACCTCCACCTCCTGCCAGCATTCCGAAGAGTGAAGAGTCAATGATAAGATGAAAAGAGAGATCCCACCCTCCCTAGGTGACTCCAACCAACAGCTACCAAACTAAATACTATATATTTGGGGTTTTATTTTTTATTTTTTTGACTGTTTCTTCTTTTTTATATATAATAAAAAAAAAAAAAATCTTCTTTCATATTTTTTATTTTTGTATGGCTGAGGGGTTCATAAAATAATAAGTTCTACCATGTGGGCAGCCACAGAGAATTTGTTTTGAGCTCTCTATCTTTTTTTTTTTTTAGTAAGTTTTTTCCCATGTGCAGACCATAGTACACAAGCACGCTCTTCCGCATCAATATCTTTTGCCTATTATTTATTTATTTTTTTTTTTGGTAAAGAGGCGATGCATTAAAAATCAAAGAGAAACAACAAAGTCATGACAGCATTTTGGCCAGCATGTCTGCACATCGGTTAGCTTGCCGGTAACAATGCTTGACCTGAATTTGCTGAAAACATGACACTAGCTGCCTGCAATCATCCATTATAGGAGATATAATCCTATTATCATAGCTATGGTTCCTTAGAACATCAACCACTGCTTTAGCATCCAACTCTACAACAAGGCAAGGTATATTTAAAGAAAGGCACAAGCTAAGACCATCCCTTAAGCCCCAAAGTTTAGCTGCAAAACTGTCAGTAGCCCCTATATGTCTTGTAAAATCCGCTATCCAATTCCCATGATCATCTCTAACAACACCACCACACCCTGCTTGTCCAACACTACCCAAGACCGACCCTTCAATGTTTAATTTCTTCCATCCCATTGCTGGTTTCTCCCATCTGATGCTCCTTGTCACTACTCGGGTTGGGTTCCTAGGAGAAGCAGCTACATAACACAGAAACTCCACAGCTTGGTTAACAATTTCCTTGGAAAGATTCGGGTTTTGGCTTTTTCTCTTGAAAATAAACATGTTTCTACTCTTCCATAAATTCCACACCGCAATTGGAAATATAATATTCCATGGAGGATTACCTTGAAGGCAACTTTTCCTATCTTTACTATTGATCTTGATCCAATCTTGAAGATTACTTGTCCAAAAAACTCGGTCAGTCCTCTGAATTCCCAGTTGCCTCCAAACTTCTTTAATCTTATGGCAGTCCCTAAGAGCATGTAAAATTGATTCCAAGGTCCCTTAACAGATTGGGCATGACTCCTCCTCAACCACTCCTCTTCTCACAAGGCAAGCCTTAACCCCTATACTTCCATGAGCACACATCCACAAGAAGGTCTTGATGCGGGGCAATGCATTCAACGTCCAAATCCACCCAAAATCACGCATAACCAGATCAATTTCGGTTCCCATGGCAATAGAGTATGCACTCCTTAAATCAAATGTGCCTCTCGGATTGCCCTTCCTAGAGATTCTTTCCCTACCTTTACTAGTGAAGGGTGTAGGTATGGCCTGAATTAGGGATTTTAACTCCAAGGGAAGCTCAAAAGGAATTTTGCTCCAATCCCACCCCGTGTCTGTTAGAACATCCTTCACTTCCAAGTGAGTTGCACCTTGAGTTAAAGGCCCTTGAATCAAGTTCCGGAGAGGTCCCTTACACAGCCAATTGCCCCTCCAAAAGCTAAGATTACTATCCCTACTAATCATCATCAAACTACCCTTATTAAAGGTTTCCCTACCTCTTTTAATGGTTGTCCAGACCTGTGAGCATGGCAATCTGTCCGGGTTGCTAGCATTGAGTCTTCTATTACTGTGGTACTTTTGCCAAAGGACTTGAGCCCACTGAGCTTCTCTTTCCTTGTGCAAACGCCAATTAAGTTTGGCAAGAAGGGCTGTATTTCTACCTTTTGCTGCCTGCAACCCAAGCCCTCCTTCCTCTTTTGTTCTAGTAACTTTTTGCCACCATACCCAATGAATCTTTTTGGCGGTCTTCGTGGTTCCCCATAGGAAATTCCTATTAACACGATCAATCCCATCCAAAATTCTTCTCGGTAACTTAGTGCACTGCATAATATAGGATGGTATAGCTACAGAAGAGGCTTAAATAAGAATGGCACGTCCAGCAAAGGAAAGCATATTCGCCCTCCATCCTGCAAGTTTTTGTTTAACACTATCCAAAACAAAATTGTACTTATGGGAGGAGGATCTCGGGTACCTAATAGGTATCCCAAGGTATTTACCAAGCGAAGGAGTGGAGGCAAAACCAAGGATATCACTTAATGATTCCCTAGTATCCCTATCCACATTGGCCGAGAAATAAACTCTAGACTTCACCTCACTAATTGTTTGCTCGGATATGCTACAAAACTCATCCAAAGCATCTCTAATGGTAGAGAAATTGGTGCCATCAGCCCTTGCAAACAAAACCAAATCATCCGTAAAAAACAAATGGGAGAAAGCCGGCCCACTACCAGACGCCTTAACGGGTAGCCAAAGCTTAGCATTGCATTATTCCACAATAAGTTGACCCAAATACTCCATACAAAGTATAAACAAGTATGGAGAAAGAGGGTCTCCTTGTCTTATCCCTCTAGACGGGTATATCGGCTCCAAGACTTCACCATTAAACAAAATGGATGTAAAGACGGTGGATATGCAACTCATAATTATATCAATCAAATCAGCTGGCAGATTTGCTCTAATGAGCACTTCCCTAATGAAACTCCACTCAAGCTTGTCAAATGCCTTCTTAAGATCAATCTTCAAGGCCATATATCCCACTTTTCCTTTTTTCTTACTCAAAGAGTGAATAACTTCTTGCACTATAATTGCATTATCAACTCCTTTCCTTCCGGGAACAAACGCTGCTTGAAGGGGTGAAATAAGCTTATCCAAGTGAGGCCTTATTTGAGCAACAATGATCTTAGTTATGATTTTGTAAACGGTATTGCAAAGACTAATTGGCCTATAATTAGCAATCGTTTCCGGCCCTTGGATTTTTGGAATGAGGGCAATGTGGGTTTTGTTGAGATACTCCGGAACTTTTCTCTCCAGAAACACCTTTTTCACTACACTAACCATTAACCCTACCCACAATCAGCCAAAACCTACGGAAAAACCTGGCATGCAAACCATCCGGACCCGGCGCTGAAAGCTTTCAAGGACCACAACGCCACTTTAATTTCATCCTCCGAAGCAACCCCCCCAATGCTTTGTTTCTCCTCTTCGGAAAGACTAACCTGCCATCAGGAAATAGATGGGGCAGCTCAGGTAACACAGGAAAAGGAAGAGGCATAAATACCCTCAAACCCATTCCTAATGTGCTCCTTGATAGCCCTTTCCTCAAAAATCCACTCACCAACTGAATCCTTGATCGCCAAAATCTGATTCCGTTTCCTCCTCACCAAAGTAGAAACATGGTAAAAATTAGTGTTTCTATCGCCTTGTACCAACCAATTAACCCGAGTCTTTAAGGCCCATATCTCCTCCTCTTAAATAAGAACTGCCTCTAGCTCTTTAAGCAGCTCATTTTCAAGATTAATGAGAAAGGTTGAAGACCTATTAGCTAGAGCTTACTGGATGCCATTAAGCCTTGCCATGATATTCTTCTTTCTATTAAAGACATTCCTAAATTTCATCCTATTAAAAAATTTTGGTTTATAAAGTTTGAGCTAAAAATAAATTTACATGATTCACATACCATCAAAGCCAAAAATTTTGATTTATTATTTGAAAATTTTAAATAAAATTCTCACTTTGATTGAAATGCTGTTCATGTAAAATTTGGTCAAACGCACTTAATAATAAAAAAAAATGATAGGTTAATTTAATGACTTTTAAGGTCTCATAAAGTTTTGGGATCAAAACTCATAACCAATATTTTAAAGTTATTCATTCTCAAAAAAAAAAAAATTTAAGTTATTGATTCTTAAAAAAAAATTATTAATTTTTTTCAATAAAAAAAATATATTTTAAAGTTACTTTCGAGTGATTCTTACTATGTTTTGTATAGTTAAGTTGGATACTCAATAAGTTTTGGAAATCTACCTTAAAAAAGAAAAAAAAAAAGTTTAACAAATTAGAAAAAAACATCTTCTTTCTTACTGAGGAGTGCACTAAGAGCATTCACAGCTGGTATGGTAAATGCCATATCTTGCCAAGATTTACCATTTCAGCACAAAAAAATGTCAACAACTGGTCGCAGTTGGCATGGTAAAGCTAAAAAAATTTGCAATACTATTACAGTACCATCGCAAATTTCAGCACAAAAAAAGGTCAACAACTGGTCGCAGCTGGCATGGTAAAGCTAAAAAAATTTGCAATATTGTTACAGTACCATTGCAAATTTGCGATGGTACCCTAGTAGTATTGCAAATCCAAAAATTATTATTTTACTCTCTCCACTGTCTCATTTGCACGGTCTATAGGAGTACTGTAGCACTTTTGCACGATCTCATATGAGTCATATCCTCTCTCTACTATCTCATTTTCTCTCTCTCTCTTCAGAATGTATTATTATTTTATTATGTAGATATATTATTTTAATGTGTAGTATAGTAAAATAAAAGTTGAGATGTTGAGTGTATTGTAAAATAGTATTATATAATTGATAAAGTAGTTTTTTTAGATGGTAAAATAGAATAGCTATGGATGCTCTAAGCATGGTATTAGTATATTTGCAATTCCTCTGTTCAATCACATCAATCAATGTCTCAAACTAAGGGAGTACTTGAACAAAATTAGGGAGAGCTCTTGATTCTTGAATAATTAGATATAAAAAAAGGTTCTCATTGTAGCTTCCCTCAAAGGCTCAAAATAAAATGATATTATTCATTAGGTGCTATTTGATCACAAAAATATGAAGAATAGTTTGAATTATTCCTAATAAGAGTTGAAAGGGCATAGATGCCTACCTCAGTCACTTTTGGTTGGGTGGTATCCTTGTTCAAAGATTGACTGTGCATCACCGGTCGAGACCTAACTCTTATTAGGTCATGAAAATCACTTGTACGGAAAAAATAATTAGTACGGACTAATAAGTAATAACTAAGATAAGAGAATTATGATTTTTAATACCTATACCTTAAAATTAATATGCACCATTTTTTAACACATAATAAAAAATTAGAAGAATTTATTTATTAAATTGTTGATGTGACATGGTCACATTCAAACTTTTTAGAATATTTTGATTATTAATTTCAAAATATTCTAAGAAAAAAATATATATTAAGATGACATCTGCTTATGGTGAGCAACTGTTAATTGTCACTTAATTTTTGTTTCCTTTTTCATTTTCTTGTAAAATAGGTAAGAGAGATAGTTGTGAAATTTTATCCAAGTTCATATTAGTCCTTTTTTTTTTTTTTTTTTTTTTTTGAGGAAAAAGTTCATATTAGTCCTAAATCCTAATCATTCATTGTGTGAAATTCTATCAAAGCCTGAGTATTCATAGTTACTCACCCTTTATATATAAGAAGTGTTCTTTAGCTTCACAATAACTTCATAATCATACAAGAATCACATCCAAGAAGAAAATCACATTCTTATCATTAAAAAACACAATGGAATTGTAGTATGCGTACACGTGGGATATCATCTTTCCCACTTTACCTAAAAAAATTTCAGGTCTCTACTTTTTTAAGGTAATACTATTAATCTATTACTATATTATATATATAAAATAAAAAATAAAAAAAAATTAGATTAGCCGGACACAAAGTAGTACGTACAAAGTGCCAAACAAAAAAAAAATGCCAAACAAAAAAGGTAGGCAAGATTCGACCCGTGATAGTCTAAAAAGTTTATGGCTAATAAATCTGTCAAAATCTTTTGGCCTTTAACTTAAACCTTCTTTTTTGGTGGAAGGGTTAAAGTGGGTGATTATTATATTCCACTCTCTATAAGCACAAATCCCCAGAACATCGACCCCACTCACTTGTAGTTTGTGATTTGTGATATCATATTCTCAGTCCAATAATTATATTCTCTATCTTCCTTTTTGCCTTAATGAGTTTGATGATACATGTAATTACTAATTAGTGATGATCTGGTCAGAGGATCACTGAAAGAGAAAAAGAAGCAAACTTTTTACTGATGATCTCAAGTGGGTCTACAAATGCTCGTACAATTGGGCCCTATAGTTTTCTTATACCCTTTCTTGGATATGAGAAGGTTTAGGCCCAACTCAAGCCAAGTTTTTGAGTTGGGCTGCCATTCTACATGAGGGTAGGGACCCTAGTTAACCACAAAGCACATAAGGTCAGATAATTTAGGACCAAGCCTACTGGAAATTGAAGAAGCCAACGCTTGAAAAGAAAAAAAAGAAAAAAAAGAACTATTGAAGAAGAATAGGACGAGAAGATTAGCAAAGCGCAAGAGGCGTAAACTTGAGCACTGAACTGTAGGGACATGTTCTAACATGACTTAGGAGGCAGGTCTTAACATGCCCTGCAAGGAACCATGATCCTCCTTGATTGGTGAAGAGGATGAAAATTGATGGCGACAGATTCATAAAGTGGACCTGACGATGCTAGACAAAATAGACGAACACTAGGTGAACGGGCACCAGGTGGACGGATCAAAGGTCTATGTGGCGACCAATTAGACATTGCGTGATCTCCAAGGAATCCTAAATAGAAAACAGTTAGTACCTCATGATTAACCCTAATTCATAGAATCTTAATACAAATATAATTCCATCATAAGAAGGATTCTAGAATATACGTGCATTAACAAGAGATTTTCCTTATAAGGAAAAGACTTGTTACACAAGTATGAGACTCGATTCTACACTACTATAAAAACCCAAAGACCCTCAGAAAACAGGTACGCATAATTCATCCTAGCTTTGGCACTCTAGAATTGTAGAAAAAGGTTTACTGACTTAACCTTCGAAGGTTCCTTGGCTGGTACCACACCGGTATCCTCTTAGGGTTTTCTCTTTGTGTTGTGCAGGGATCGTTTCGAGTGTACGAGGACCGTGTGGTTACTGTTGATTTTTTGGCATCATCAGTTGGTGTCATCTGTAGGAAACTAAATGCGCTATTCTTAGCAAAGCCATACGAACACTTCTCGGACCAAGAGTTGCATGGTACTTACTCGCTCGATGGTGACCACCAACAACGTTCAGGGAAATGAACCCCGCACGACTGCCCTTAAAAGACAAGTTCAGACCCTCACAGCTACCGTGGAGCGCCTCACGAAGCAGAACCATGATTTGGAAGAGCAGCTGCGACAAAAGAACGCAGGGCATAACACTCAAGAAGGGGATCAAGAAGGTACCAGTGCTGAACGAAGGGACCAAAAGGGGTTGGAAGGAAGTAATGCCCCAAGTAAGCCGAAAAGGCAAGACATGAGCCGTCTGTCAATCACCAAAACGACTCCACCCCACATTATGGCGGAGATGCAGATGATGAGAGAACGGATGGATTTTATGATGAACGCCTTCAAGGGGAGAGTATCGAGCGACCTCGATGACTTAGTCCACAGAACGGATTTGCCATTCACAGCACCTGTTACTTCTTTCCTCCTTCCACCAAAGTTTCGTATGCCACAGGTGGAAAACTACGACGGAAACAAAGATCCGTTGGATCACTTGGAATCTTTCAAGACCCTGATGCACCTTCAGGGGGTACCGGATGAGATCATGTGCAGAGCCTTCCCCACCACGCTGAAGGGCCCCGCAAGGATCTGATTTAGCAGGTTGACGTCCAACTCAATCAGCACCTTCAAGGAGTTAAGCGCCCAGTTTGCCTCACACTTTATTGGTGGACACAGGTACAAGAAGTCCACTGCATGCCTGATGAACATTAAACAAAGAGAAGGCGAGACACTGAGATCTTACATGATAGGCCACAAACTGAATGACCCCTTGTGATTTAAACTAATTAATTAATTAAGTCAAGTTATTAATTAATCAATTTAACATGCAAATACGTGGCAGCACAAACAAATTACCGAATAACTAAATATGCAGCGGAAAATAAAAGACACGGTGATTTGTTCACGAATGGGGAAAAACCCTAACGGCAAAAACCCCACCGGGTGATTTTCAGGTCACCACTCCCGAAACTCCACTATTATCAAATCAAGCAGTTACAAATAAGGAATCCCAAGTACCTTATCAACCTACAGTTGAACTCTTACCCCAATACCCAATCGGACTTGATCTGTAGTGACAGTTCCCCCTTTTGATGCACGGCTCCCAAGTACGTGACTAACCAGATGCGCGGATCCCAGTACGTGACTTCAAACACCAACTTTAGAATGAGAGGTTGGCTGCAGAGTTCTTCAGATCATCCTATGCATGAAGATCAGGAAGATGCTTGGTCACAAAACCCTAAGGTGCACAATACACAGCAACTTCTTGAAGAAGATGATCTAGGTTAAGAACTTCGTCTTAGAGCACAATTTGCTTGAACAAGGATTGCTCAATGCTTCTGCAACTTGTGTCTATGTTGACGGCTCTTAAAACACTCCTTAAATATGTTTAGGGTTAGAAGAAAAGAAGGCCCAAAAACACATTTACGGATCCCAAGAAAATCAGATTAGAATTCTGACTTTGTAATTCTCGACAGCTAGCAGGTGTCGAGGTAGGTGTCTAGTAGGTGTCGAGACTTAAAATTCTGCACTTCAACTTGCTTTTTCTTGGACAGACTTGATGACTTCAACACTTGATCTTGAAACATAGTTTCTTGAAGTATTAAATACACCTAGAACTACCCAATTACAAGTAGAGTGCGTTTTGTCAAAGGATTAGCCAATTTACATAAAATGTGACATATGTTCCTAACATGTAAACACATATGTCCTAACAATCTCCCCCTTTGGCAATCCGTGACAAAACCACAACCAACAAATGAACATATGAGAGAAGTCATGAATCACTCAACTCATATTCACTTGTTACATACAATAAAATCTATCCTAACACAAACTCTTGAAGAACTTTGCAAAAAGAGAGTTTATGGCAAGTAGACTTTGACAACCTGTATTTCTGAAACACTTATAAACAAAACTCATCAAGGCATCTTGTGTGAAACAGAAATAATTAGATTGCATACAAATATAAAGAACATGTGTATAAAGAGAGAAAAGAAACAACACATGAAGAGGTAGGTGAAAAAGAAACATACATCCACATATATAGAAGATAAGTACAATGTATGTAAACTGATATACAAGACCAATGTATCTAATAAGACTAGAAAAGAAAAAGATACATCTAAAGCCTCACTACATCCCTCAGAAAGTATAAACACTCCCCCTATCAAAAATGTCCTATACTAACTCTCCCCCTAAGATGACTACTCTCATAATCCAAAACTACTCCCCCTTTTTGTCACGAATGACAAAGGGTAGAGTGTCATGTAGACATCTCATCAGTAGAGCTAGCATCTCCATCATCATCATCTGAAGCATCATCATCATCACCATCATCATCATCATCCTCAGAGTCAGAATCTGAATCCACTGGAGGAGGTGGTGGAGGAGAAGCCTCAGAAGCAAAACCACCCATGGTCGCCTGCCGTCGTGCAATACGACCAACACGAACATTCACCTAATACAACTCAGTGGTGAGTGTATCGAGGCGAGCATCCATGCGCTGCAGCTGCGCCATAATGTCTCCAAGAGATACATCGCTGGAGAAAGGAAGAGGAGTCGATGTAGATGGAGCAGATCTGGATGGAGCCGAACGGGAGGGAGGAGTGAAATCCGACTGTCTCGCCCTGAACTGTGCCTCACTACGTTTTACGGTAGCGGCATCTATGGCAGAGATGTGTGTGAAGTGGTCGGAGACAGGGAAAGGGATGGAAAAATGGCGTAGTATCCTCGTGATAGCGGAAGGAAAGATGAGCTTATCACGGGACGCCGCATCTAAATGAACATCTATGATAGAGAAAATGAAGTGAGAAGGAAAATCTATCGTGAGATGCTCAAGTAGAGAAAGCAAGAAACGAGCACGAGGCTCGGTGATAGAGTTATAATGGGAAAGAGGATAAAGTACACAAGTCATCACCATGTTAAGGAATCTAGGACCTTTAGCAAAAGGTCTACATGATGTGTACATATGCTCACCCCACTCAGAAGGGCGCTCACAGAAAGCAGAAATGAGCTCATCCCTGGACACAGTCCTCAGTCGCTCACAAGTAGGATAGTCAAGAAACTCTATCCTAGGAACTCTAAGAACATCCGCAACCAGCTGCGGTGTGACAAAAATGCGCGTACCTCGAACGCGAGTATGAAAGAGAGGTATTGAACGATCAATCCCGTACATGTTGGAGTAAAACTCCTGAATAAGTACGAGAGGACAAGTGACCGGGACGTCACACAGTGACTCCCATCCCCTACTGTGAATGACAGAGGGAAGGTCAGTGTCGGCAAAGTCTGCCAGAACAACGTGGCGTTCCGAATGAACACCTCGTTTAGAAAAGTTCTCAGTAAATGCCTTGTAGGCATCTCCATCACGGAACCGAAGATTATGAGGAGCATTATCAGAAGATGAAGAAGCTCCAGAACGCGGAGGGTTCCGAGCAGGAGTGGATTTACGTTTAGGTGCCATAGGTGCAACTAACGTAAAACAATGAGAAAAGAGATAGAGAGGGAGACAATCAGAAAAGTCCCAAACAGTTCAAATATCAAAATATGTTGAACAAAATGGACGTATGCATGGGAATGCATGATCATGTGACATGCAAAAAAAAAACATCATGGGCTCAGCCCAATCCAATCCTATCAGCACACAGACAAGAATCACACAACTAAATGCATGAAAATATCATTCTAATGCACGTGGAATGCAATGCATGACATTTTAAACTCTTTTTATTGAAAACCCAACCCAAGATTTCAATAAAAACTCAATGATTTTGAAAAACCCAAAGTTTTCAAAGAAAAACCCAAAACCTAAGTTTTAAAACATGAAATGCATGAAAAACAAAGAATAACAAGATCATACCAGGTGATTTGAAGCAGGAAAGTGCCAGAAATCAAGTTGAATGAAGATTGGAGAGAAGAAAACTGCTCAGGAACACAAACCGCCTCGGACAGATCGAAGAGAGATCGAGAGAAATGCGAAGAGAATCGCGACAGAGGCTTAAATAGGATCTCCAGTAAATCTCGACAGCAAAGGTGTCAAGAGGTATCGAGATGGTGTCGAGAAAGGTATCGAGAGTAAATGCCTTCGACAGCTAAGGTATCGAGGAGGTATCGAGGTACCAAACAGCTCATCCAACATCAGAAGCTCGATCGATCGACGTGGTGTCGAGGAGGTATCGAGGAGACAGAGATTTTCTCGATCGATCCACCAGGTGTCGAGGAGGTATCGAGATTGCGATAAAGAAAAGGCTTAGAGGCTCGATAGCTGAACAGGTATCGAGGAGGTATCGAGAAGGTGTCGAGCCAGCTATGAAATGCAGTTTTTCGAGAAGTGAAAAACACAAACATGAATGCAATCAAGACATGCACCTCAACCATGATCCAACCAACATATAAATCTCTCAAAAATCATCTCTCAATGAAAATTTAAGCACATGGATCTCCCAAGAACACACACACACACTAAACAAGTCTAACAAATTTTATATTTCAAAAATAAGTCATGACAGTTTAGTGAGCATACAAAAGCACATGTAAACCTTTGTGATGGCCAAATCACATTGTACCTGCACATGTATCAAAAGTAGCAAAGAATATTGCGTGTTGTGTGTGAAAAACATCGCAAGATTGCATATGTGTATACATGTTATGATGATCTGAGATATGAGAAAAACTTTAACTCACACACAATCATAACTGTTTGATGGGGACTATCACCTTTGAGGTACATCCTATAACTCCCACATCTCCTAGAATACACGCTTGCAACCATTTTAAAGCATTTTTAATCTTTTTGCTTTTTATTTCTTTGCATATTTTCTTTTTAAGCATATCATACATGGGCTTATGAGAAAGAAAAGAAATACCCATTGATATTTTGACATTTCAATTTTGCTATGCCTAAGCACACAATGTCATTGACATCACACTTTTGCTATGCCGAAGCATACAGATGTCCTTAATGATTGGCGGGCAACAGTGGTGAGATGGTTATTTATGCCTTTCTCTTAGGATTTTCTAGTCCTACCCGTCAAAAAGAGTGATATGAGTGTTAAGTCTAAGAATTAACCTAATCTTACTCATCACAAACAAGAGCCACAAAGCTCACTTGCTTAGTTGTGCATAGGAATGCTCATCTAAGCTACAAGAGATACAAAGTTTAGAAAACTTTGTTTCATTGGCCATCTAAGGTACACAAGTACCAAAGTACACAAAACACACACTGTTTTTGTATTTTTCAATTTTTCAAATTTTTTTTTTTTATTTTTATATGAAAAACAAAATAAACAAAACTGAAAGTAAACACACAAAGACATGTTAAAAAAAAACAAAACAATGCATAAAACTAGACTGACTCAGCAAAAATGCAAAACACACAAGCAATGCAACAAAAACAAAAAGGGAGAAGAAAGTGATAAAATCACTTAGAGTCCTTTTTCTTCCACACCTTGGAAGAACCTTTCCTTTGATTAAAACTTTGAAACGGCAGTGAGGGGGAAGGATTACACCCGTTCAAGTTCGAAAGGAACATGAGGGCTTTCAGAAGATCTCCAAGAGGAGCAAGAGAGGATTGAAGCTGATTTTGGCTTCCAGATGCTGTCATACTGTTGCTCTTTTGGGTGGCTAGCCACTTGTAGCAATTTGGTCGAGTATGACCTGCAGCTCCACAATGATAACAGAGATGCTGCTTCTTTTGTTTAGGCTTTTGAGAGTTAGCCTTCTTATCCCTAGGGAGTTTAGCATCTTTCTTTTCTGATTTAGGGGGTGCTCCTAAGATGGATTTACCCTTGTCTATGTTCTCACTAGCTAATTCAGTTTTAACATCAATGTTCTCAATTTTAACATTATTAGCAGGAGGAACAAAAACAGTAGAACTAGTAGAAGCAGAGTTAGAGAAAGAAAGACCATACCCTAAACCTGTTCGATCTGAAGCAGATTTCTGGTTGCTGAGCATCTCATCAAGTCTTGCACTTGAAGTCCTCTCCAGTTGAGCTCTGACTTGAAACAGCTCTGCTTCAAGCTTCTTGGTCTTTTCAGCCAGGAAGTTGTTCTCAAACCTCAGTGCACCAATAGTTTGATTCGCCTCATCAAACTTTGTGGACAATTCTTCTCTATCGAGTTCCACATCACTGAGCTTCTTGGTGGCTAGCCTGTATAGCTTTTCATGCTTTTCAGAAAGCTTGTAAAGCTTTTCATAGGCTGAATGGATATCATCTTTGTCATCCATCTTTTCACATTCAGTGTCCACCAATTCTTCTTCTTCTTCTTCAACAATCCCATCAGTAGAATTGACTGAAGCAGTGAAAGCATTTAGGATTCCGTCATTTTCACTATCGGAATCATCTTCAGGCTCAGTGTCACTCAGGGTTGCAGCAAGAGCCTTACTCTTTCCAATGCTCTTCAGATATGTAGGACACTCATTCTTCATGTGTCCAAACCCATGACACCCAAAACATTTTGGTCCTGCCGGAACAGTGTACTGACCGCCATCCTTGGCATCCTTCCTTCCTTTATCTTGGCTCTTGAACTGTGAAGAGCTAGATTGCCTTCGGTCCTTGTCGAAGTTCCTCCCATTGGCATTCTTCATAAACTTCTTGAACTGCCTTGTAATGTAGGACTTCATCTTGGAATCTTCATCATCGGAAGACTCATCTGTATCACTGCTCTTTGCCTTCAGGGCCATGCTCTTGCCCTTGCTTGACTTGCCTATTCTTGATAACCCTAGCTCGTAGGTCTGCAAGTTCCCAACCAGCTCAGTCAAAGGAATTTTATCAATGTCCTTTGATTCTTCAATTGCCGTAATCTTGGCATGAAATCTCTCAGGTAGAGATCTGAGCACCTTCCTTACAACCTTGGGTTCAGGGATGGTTTCCCCAAGATTGAAGGCTGAGTTCACTATGTCTTTCAGCTTGGCATAGAACTCATCGAATGACTCATCCTCCTCCATCTTAATTTCTTCAAAGCTAGTAGTGAGCCTTTGTAGCTTTGAATCTTTGACAGCCTTTGTTCCTTCATAGGTTGTCTGGAGGATGGTCCACGCCTCCTTGGCAGTTTCTGTTGAGGATATCTTCTTGAACTCCTCATTGGTGACAGCGCTAAATAGAGCATTCAGCGCTCTGCTGTTGAAGTTCGCCGCCTTGATCTTGGCTTCATCCCAATCAGCCGGCGCTTCTTTTGGCTTTGTCCAGCCAATCTCCACAGCTTGCCACACCTTCTCATCTAAGGACTGCAAAAAAGCTCTCATGCGTACTTTCCAGTAGGCATAGTTAGTCCCATCAAATAAAGGAGGTATAATAAGAGATTGTCCTCTATCCATGACAAACAGGGGTCAATGGATCAATCACAGCAAAGATTAATAACTAATCAGAGTGTGCCCGCTCTGATACCACTTGATAGGCCACAAACTGAATGACCCCTTGTGATTTAAACTAATTAATTAATTAAGTCAAGTTATTAATTAATCAATTTAACATGCAAATACGTGGCAGCACAAACAAATCACCGAATAACTAAATATGCAGCGGAAAATAAAAGACACGGTGATTTGTTCACGAATGGGGAAAAACCCTAACGGCAAAAACCCCACCGGGTGATTTTCAGGTCACCACTCCCGAAACTCCACTATTATCAAATCAAGCAGTTACAAATAAGGAATCCCAAGTACCTTATCAACCTACAGTTGAATTCTTACCCCAATACCCAATCGGACTTGATCTGTAGTGACAGTTCCCCCTTTTGATGCACGGCTCCCAAGTACGTGACTAACCAGATGCGCGGATCCCAGTACGCGACTTCAAACACCAACTTTAGAATGAGAGGTTGGCTGCAGAGTTCTTCAGATCATCCTATGCATGAAGATCAGGAAGATGCTTGGTCACAAAACCCTAAGGTGCACAATACACAGCAACTTCTTGAAGAAGATGATCTAGGTTAAGAACTTCGTCTTAGAGCACAATTTGCTTGAACAAGGATTGCTCAATGCTTCTGCAACTTGTGTCTATGTTGACGGCTCTTAAAACACTCCTTAAATATGTTTAGGGTTAGAAGAAAAGAAGGCCCAAAAACACATTTACGGATCCCAAGAAAATCAGATTAGAATTCTGACTTTTGTAATTCTCGACAGCTAGCAGGTGTCGAGGTAGGTGTCGAGCAGGTGTCGAGACTTAAAATTCTGCACTTCAACTTGCTTTTTCTTGGACAGACTTGATGACTTCAACACTTGATCTTGAAACATAGTTTCTTGAAGTATTAAATACACCTAGAACTACCCAATTACAAGTAGAGTGCGTTTTGTCAAAGGATTAGCCAATTTACATAAAATGTGACATATGTTCCTAACATGTAAACACATATGTCCTAACATTACATAACACGCTTTAACAAAGGGTCTCTTTCAATTGACGAAGCGGATGATAAGACACTCATAGCTGCCTTCACGAATGGACTGCGAAAGGGTAAGTTCCTGTTTTCCTTATACAAGAACAACCCCAAAACTATGTCGGATGTACTATACAGGGCAACCAAGTACATGAACGTAGAAGATGCATTGTCAACCTGAGAAGAAAGGCCCAAGAAAAGGGAAAGACAGGAAGACACACGGCAAGACAGAGGACTAAAGAGGGCAAGGATTGGAGAACAGAGGGAGGAAAGGCGCTCAAAGCCCCCAGTGGGAAAATTCACGAGTTTCACCCCGCTGACCGCCCCGATCGACCACATCTTGATGCAGATCAAAGATGAAGGAGCCTTGGCCTTTCTCGGAAAGCTAAAGGGAGATCCTAATAAGAGGCCCAGGGATAAATATTGTCGTTTCCACTGCGATCACGACCATGACACATCTGACTGTTATGACCTGAAGCAATAAATTGAAGCCCTTATTCGACAAGGAAAGTTGCAGAGATTTGTAAGTAAGGAGAGGACGGACCAACCACAAAAGCTGGCTCCCAGACGAGAGAATGAGCGTCCCAGGCCGCCCGTAGGGGACATAAGAATGATTGTAGGGGGCATGACGACTACTGGATCGTCCAAAAAGGCCAAGAAAACTTACCTACGGATGGTTCAAAACATTTAGCTAACAAGGTTCGTACCAAAGATGCCACTGATGGATATTCCCGTCATTGGGTTCTCAAAAGAAGACGCCTGACGTCTTCACCACCCACATGACGATGTGCTTGTAGTTATCATATGAGTAGGAGATTATAATATACACCGAATTCTAGTCGATAATGGCAGCTCAGCTAACATTCTCTACTACCCGGCCTTCCAACAAATGAGGATTGATAGAGAATGGTTAATTTCGATTGACGCTCCGCTCATTGGGTTCGGAGGAACTCTGGTATTCCCCTTTGGGGCAGTCACCTTATCCGTGACTATGGGCGACTACCCACAACAGATCACTAAGGACGTAACATTCTTTATGGTCAATTGCTCATCCGCGTACAATGCCATCATAAGACGGCCTACCCTCAACTTATGGATGGCTGTAACCTCAACCTACCACCTGATGATTAAATTCCCCATGGATTATGATGTAGGGGAACTGCGTGGAAATCAAGTGGCTACACGTGAATGCTACATAACAATGATGGAGATGGATGACCACCTCTAGATCACCAACATAGAAGAACATCGGACAACCATAGAACCTGTAGAAGAGCTCGAAGAGATACTTCTCGACGACTCTAGAAATGATCGAACAATGAGAATCGGTACCTTTGCCAACTCGACGGTTTGCCAAGCACTGAAAGCATTCCTCAGGGACAACCGGGACGTATTTGCTTGGAGTCATGAAGACATGTCGGGGATAGACCCCGCCATTATGGTGCACAAACTGAATGTATCGCCCACCTTTACACCCGTCTGCCAAAAGAAAAGGGTATTCGCCCTCAAACAGGATCAAGCTATAGCCAAGAAAGTTAGTAAGCTACAAGAGGCGAATTTCATTAGGGATGTCTACTACCCCGACTGGCTGTCAAATGTGGTAATGGTCAAAAAGGCCAATGGAAAGTGGAGAATGTGCGTAGATTTCACGGACCTCAACAAGGCCTACCCTAAGGACAGCTACCCCCTACCACGAGTTGACATCCTGGTTGACTCTATGGCACAACACTAGTTGCTGAGCTTCATAGATGCTTTTTCAGGCTACAACCAAATCAGAATGGACGAAGCCGATCAAGAGAAAACTTTGTTCGTCACCAGCCAAGGCCGCTACTGCTATAGATGAATGCCATTCGGCCTCAAGAATGCAGGTGCGTCGTATCAGAGCCTTATGAACAAGATGTTCATGCAGCAAATTGGTAGAAACGTCCAAGTCTATATGGACGACATGCTGGTGAAAAGCAGGAAAAAGGAAGATCAGTTAGAGGACCTCAGAGAAACATTCGACACTGTTCGCTCTTACAACATGAAACTCAATCCAGGAAAATGTGCTTTCGGAGTGACAGCAAGAAAGTTCCTGGGGTTCATGGTTTCTCAAAGGGGTATTAAGGCCAACCCAAACAAGATCCGGGCCATAATGGAGATGGCACCCCCAAGGAATTTCAACGAAGTCAAAAGCCTCAACGGCAAAATAGCGGCACTCAATAGGTTCGTGTTAAGGGCGACGGACAAGTGTCTACCGTTCTTTCGCACGCTAAAGAATGTTAGCAGGCATTCGAGGATTTAAAGGCCTATCTCTCATCCCCTCCATTGCTCAGTCCTTCCCAGCCTGGGGAAGAGTTGTTCCTCTTCCTAGTAGTATCCTCGGCGGCCGTCAGTGCAACATTAGTAAGAGAAGAAGACAGGATACAGAAGCCCGTGTACTACACGAGTCGTGCGCTCCGAGGAGCAGAAGAAAGATACCAACCAATGGAGAAGCTTGCCTTCGCCTTGGTTACTGCTGCTCGCAAGCTCAAGCCCTACTTCCAAGCTTACACAATGATCGTCCTGACGGACAAACCCCTACGGAGAGCGATGAATAATCCTGAAGCTGCTGGACGGGTGGCTTTATAGGCAATCGAATTAAGCGAATTTGACATACAATATCGCCCTCGCACTGCCATCAAGGGACAGGTGGTTACTGACTTCATTGCAGAATTCACCAACGTAGAAGGATAGGGGGCAGAAAAGATCCCACTATAGAGCATCCACACAGACGGATCCTTCAATAAGCAAGCTGGTGGAGCCGGCATAGTACTTTATAGCCCGACAGGAGATAAGATAGAATGCATGGTCCGTCTGGACTTTCCTACAACGAACAATGAAGTGGAGTATGAAGCCTTAGTAGCAGGGCTGGACCTCGCCATGGCCGCAGGAGCTGAAAATTTAATCCTCTACTGCAATTCCCAAGTAGTGATCAGTTAGGTCAACGGAGAATACGACTATAAGAGTGAACGGATGAAGATCTAGAATAGGTGAAGGACTGAGTCAACAATCTACAAGCAAAGTTCATTTAAATCCCAAGGGAGGAGAATGAACACGCAGATTGACTCGCTAAAGCTGCGTCAGCAGAACATATGGTTATCCCCAGTTAGGCACTATCTTTCGTCCAAGTTTCACCACTAATAGATTATGTCAGCATATAGGAGGTTGGATTGGAAAGTTGTTGGACAACACTAATATTATCCTACCTGAAGGAGGGGTCGCTGCCAAAAGAGAAGGAGGCTGCCAGAAAATTGAAAGTCCAAGCTGCCCGCTTTGTTCTAATCAGAGTTGTCCTCTATAAAAGAGGTTTCTCTTGACCCTATCTAAGGTGTCTCGGCCCCGAAGAAGCAGATTATGTTATGAGAGAAGTTCACGAAGGAATTTGCGGGAATCACTCTGGGTCGCGCTCATTAGTACAAAAGCTGATCAGGGCAGGATATTATTGGCCAACCATGCAGAAGGATGCCTAAGCATATGTGAGGGCTTGTGATAAATGTCAAAGATTTGGCAACCTCATTAGGCAACCAATAGAGGAACTTACCCCTATGACAGCCCCGTGGCCGTTCGCTCAATGGGGGTTAGATATCATGGGCTCATTCCCCACAGCAGCAAGACAGCTAAAGTTCCTAGTGGTCGGCATTGACTACTTCACCAAATGGGTGGAAGCGGAAGCCTTGGCCACTATTACAGAGAAGAATATACGAGGTTTCGTATAGAGGAACATCATATGCAGGTATGGCATACCTAGAGTACTCGTCTCAAATAATGGGAAATAGTTCGACAACAATGCGTTCAGGGACTTCTGCTCGAAGCTAGGTATCAAGAACCATTACTCATCACCCGCCCACCCATAGGCCAACGGGCAAGTTGAGGTGATGAATTAGTCCTTGCTCAAAATCATCAAGACCCGGCTCGATGGGGTAAAGGGTATATGGCCCGAGGAGTTGCCAAGTGTGTTGTGGGCGTACAGGACAATGGTACGGACACCTATAAGAGAAATCCCGTTTCGACTGGCATACGGGAGTGAAGTAGTCATCCCCGCAGAAGTAGGACTTATGAGCTACAGGGTAGGGAACCACGACGAAAGCAAGCACGATGAAGCCATGCGCCTACAGCTTGACCTAGTGGATGAAGTAAGGGCAATGGCTGAGCAAAGATTAGCACGGTATCAAAATCTCATGGCCAAGCACTACAACTCCAAGGTCAGACACAAGGACTTCTAGGTAGGAGATCTTGTCTTAAGAAAGGTAATGGGTGGTATAAGAGATGCCTCCTAGGGAAAGTTTGGACCTAACTGGGAAGGACCATACAGAGTGGCATCATGGCATAGGAAAGGAACCTACCACCTGGAGACACTGGACGGGCAAAAGCTACACCATCCATGGAACACCAAGCACCTAAGAAAGTACTACCAGTAGAAAGCAACATCCGACGGATTCTCAATTTATTCAATTTTCGCTAGTATTTAAGTTAATTATTGCAACATTCTCTGGTTTTCTAGTTTACTATCTAGATGGTTATTTTTGCTACAATACTCCTTAAGTATTCTTTTTAAGCTTCTTTTCCTTTAAAAGCTACACTTTTGGTTTAATAATAAGAGGAATATTCAGACATGATTGATGTGCTATTCTAGGATGGATATTTTATTAAGTCCATAAAGTGGACGGATCATCCCATGAGGATCTATATTTTATAGTCCATAAACTGGACGGATCATCCTATAAGGATGTATATTTTATTAAGTCCATAAAGTGAACGGACCATCCCAGGAGGGTGGGTATCTTATTAAGTCCACAAAGTGGACGGATCATCCCATGAGGATGTATATTTTATAAATTCCATAAACTGGACGGATCATCCCATGAGGATGTATATTTTATTAAGTTCATAAAGTGGACGGACCATCCCAAGAGGGTGGGTATCTTATTAAGTCTACAAAGTGGACAGATCATCCCATGAGGATGTATATTTTATTAAGTCCATAAAGTGGACGGGCCATCCCAGGAGCGTGGATATCTTATGAAGTCCATAAAATGGATGGGCCATCCTAGGATGATGGATATTTTATTGTCCATAAAGTGGACGGGGTCTATTATTAATGGAAGAATTCACAAAGTTCGCAATGTGGACGTTTCATCCCTGGAGGATGGATAATTAGTTTAGTCCATAAGGTGGACGGTTCATCCCAGAGGGATGGATAAATTGTCAAGTCCATAAAGTGGCCGGTTCATCCCAAAAGGGGTGGAGAATTTGCCAAGTCCATAGAGTGGACGGTTCATCCCAGGAGGATAGATAAATTGTTAAGTCCATAAAATGGACGATGCATCCCAGGAAGGTGGATGCTTCATTTCACAAAGTGGACGGTTTGCCCCATCATAAGGACGGGTCTGTTAGTTTTTATACAAAAAATAGAATAGACGGTCCTAATAAGTTTTAATAGCCCACAAAGTGGACGGATATCTTTTGATGTATACCGGTTTCTTAACTGCCCATGAAATGACGGCTTAAAAATCATAAGACGGACGGATCCGTCGAATAGCATCCATAATGTAGACGAGTCAAATAGGATGGACCCAGTGTATTTAAAGTAAAGAGCAATCAAACATGATAATAAGACGGATAACAAAATAAGTTAACCAATGATTAAAAGCCCGGAAGGGGCAATGTTCATACAAAAAAATGACGGTTAAAACATCAACCGTTCTAAAAAAGCCTTCATATTTAACCCAAAAAAAAATAAATTACTACGGGGCAGGGGTATTCTCTGCTTTCTCCTCCACTGGGGTGCCGGTATGATCAGCATGCTTAATCTGGCTTTCAATTGCATCAGCACCAGGATCGTTGGTTAGTGGATCATCAACAAAAAGTGCATCCGTACTTTCTGACTCAACGGGCTGAGTCGTGGTCTAGTTCGGGATGTTGATAGAAACGTTGGAAACATCCAGATTCGGGTAAAAGGTCTTCACCTGACGAAGGGCGTCATCGAAGCCTTCAGTAAAAGAGACCCTAAGCTTGGCTAAAAGGCCATCGGAGTCACGATACTCGAGTACCGTGACATCCTTTGCCTGACGGAGGTTGTCCCTGGCATCTTTAATCTTTTTCTCTTTGTCTTCAAGGACTTTTTTCATCGTCTCCATTTGTTCCAGAAGCTCTTTATTGGCTTTCTTCGACATCTCTAGCTTCTTTTCCATGCCGACCTTCCAAGCCTTGAGATCGATCAACTTGTCCTCCATCTCTTTAGCTCTCTTCCTTATACGATCCAGCGCCGTCTCACGAGTCAGGCACCGTCCCATCAGTCCCTTCATCATAACCATGGCCTAAAAAATGGAAAGGAATTAGTTTCAAATCACTAAAAAGGGCAGGACAGATGAAAAGTGGACGGGCAAGATAACCTGAGTAATACTAAAAAGTACTGTCTCCCCCATCGCCTCTGTTGAGTGATTGCCTAAATCCTCATAATCTTCAAGTGCTATGATTGATGAAAGCTTTTCCAAAGCGTATTTAGAGTCTTCTTGAAGGAGGACGGGTGGCTTCTTTTGTGAGGTCGATGGACCCTTCATAAGGCCTTTTCCTGCTCCATGTTTAGCAGGAGTAATCGTCTTCATACCCTCAGCCTCCAGCCCCACAACGGGCTCTTGCACAATCTTTGGCTTTTTTTGGTGCATGGTCCTGTTTTGGTGGCACTTTCCTTTTAGTAAACGGGTTGCTTGTGCCCGTCCCCTTGGAGATTTGACCTCCTTCTTCCTTCTGCTTGGCCGCCTGTGCCTTTATCATGGCTCTCCTCTTAGTTGCATTAGTTTCTGCATAGACAGGACGGGCATACTTTGCTCCCAAATAAAGGAATATAAACTTACAGGTAAGGGTGACAGACTTACGTTCGTGCACTCGGTCGTCATAACGACGGGCTTCAGGGGTAGGCTTTGGTTCGTCGCAATACTAGTAAATGGTATCTAATGTGACCAATTTAGCCTAAGTCCTCTCCTCTAGTTTTGTTTTGGAAAAAATATTCTCCAAAAAGTTCCACTGTTCTAAGGTAACTTGAGGACGATCTTGAACTGCAAAAGAGAATAAGGGGACGGTCAAAGAAACAATTAGAAGAATCAATTGATATCCTAAATATGACAGATACATACTAGACGGGGGTGGTATTCCCCATGTTGTGTCAACAGGCATAAACTCACGGTCTCCAGGACGACACATCCACCCGTCGCCCTCCAAGAAAAAATACCAACTCTTCCAGTTTCTGTTGGAGTCGGGGGTTTCACACATAAGCCTTGTGTGGGGGTTCCTAGGAATAAAACTATACATGCCCTTTGACTGAGAAATCTCAGCTGGACAGTAACAATTAAAAAACTCTTCTAAAGTCAACCTTCTGGCTCCGTCAGACATTGCTCTATATAAGACCTCCATGCCGAGGAAGACCCTCTAGGCATTTGGGGCGATTTGGTTGACAGACACACCAAGGTACTGAAGGAGTTAACGGTGAAGGGAGCTTAGAGGGAATCTAAGCCCTGCCTATAACATCTGCTCATAAACCCCAACACCTTCAACACACTCATGCTGAGGAAGACCCTCTAGGCATTTGGGGCGATTTGGTTGACGGACACACCAAGGTACTGAAGGAGTTAACGGTGAAGGGAGCTTAGATGGAATCTAAGCCCTGCCTTTAACATTTGCTCATAAACCCCAACACCTTCAACACCCTCATAATAACATTTTTCCGACATATAAGGGAGACGGATAGGAATGTGGGTAGGTATTTGGTATTTTCGCCTCAAGGTCTTGAAATAATTTTCTTTGATTGTGGAAACAAAAGCATTCACTATCCATATGGGTAGCATCATGAACTCCCTCATTCCATTAGGACCTATGATGGACTTAATTTGGGATTTTGCACCCTCTATATCAACATTTGAGTAACCCTTTGACCCATCCATCTCCATACCCTCATCTATTGAGGGAGAGGTGGCCGACGGAGTTCTATCTTCGTTTGACACGTCTTGGTCTTTATGACTTGACGAGTACACTTCATTGTAGCCCGCCCCGTCACGGACAAACGACTGGTTACTTGACGCACTAGACATGACCTACACATAATTGTAAATCCTAAGTCTTTGACGGGTCTAGAAAGAATGACGGTAGTACAAAGTTTAGAAACAAAGTGCGTTAAAAAATTTAAAGGAAACAAATGCTTAGTAGATTATGGCTGGATGGTAGTAGGCTTTGATGATGGATGCAACAAACTAAACAGTATGATCGGATAACGAAGATGATGGATGCGCTCTGATCATAAATTTCAGTAGAAAGCAGAGAAATGAGAAGAAGAGAATTCAATTTATATAGAGGGAATGGCATGGAAGACGAAGGGACGCTTTGATCTGTGTGAACAGCCATTCAGTGGATGCCACGTGTCCTTCATCATTAATGAATCTAGGCCAGCCTGTCAAGGCCAAAGTGTTCCCCAAGAGACTGATTGAACTGTCACCCTACATGTCCTTCCACTAAGAGATCACGGACCCATGGGGCGAGGGGCCAATTGAAAAGGATGAAAATTGATGGTGATGGATTCATAAAGTGGACCTGACGGTGCTAGACAAAATAGACGGGCACTAGGTGAACGGGTACCAGGTGGATGGATCAAAGGTCCACATGGCAACCAATTAGACATTGTGTGATCTCCAAGGAATCTTAAATAGAAAACGATTAGTACATCATGATTAACCCTAGTTCATAGAATCCAGTACAAATAGAATTCCATCATAAGAAGGATTCTAGAATATACATGCATTAACAAGAGATCTTCTCTATAAGGAAAAGACTTGTTACGCAAGTATGAGACTTGATTCTACACTACTATAAAAACCCAAAGACTCTCAGAAAACAGGTACAAATAATTCATCCCAGCTCTGGCACTCTAGAGTTGTAGAAAAAAGTTTACTGACTTAAGCTTCGGAGGTTCCTTGGCCGGTACCACATTGGTATCCTCTTAGGGTTTTCTCTTTGTGTTGTGCAGGGATCGTTTCGAGTGACCATGTGGCTTACTGTTGATTTTTTGGCATCATCAATTGGAATTGTCGTGGGACTACTTGGCTTATAATAGTTCATCACCTTTAAGCCTAGTACACTCTCTCAAGCCCACTTGTAATTACTTTTTTTTTTTTGGAAACGAATCCAACTTGTAATTTTATATTTTTATTACAAGACAAAACTTTTACTTTAGTAAAAATAAAATAAAATAAATATCTTAGGTTTTAGTGACCATATTTTGGTCCCTGCCATTGGAAGAGCATGCCGACTTTGTTCCTTGGCTTTTTTGTCGGCTATCTCTTTAAGCTGAACTTTCTTCTCACCTCCTTTTCTTCCATTAGTTTTTTCCCTTCACTGTTTAACTCTTGTGTTGTCTTATCAATCTTTCCTTGTTTATCTATGGCTTTCCTTGATTTGTCTTACCTGAGGAGTGGACTTTTCACTCTTGTTTACTATTGTTTGATTTCTTTTCCTCCCTTTTCTTTGTTTAAGATTTCTTTTGTACTTCTTGTTTTCTGTGTGTTCCTTGTCTCTTCTTTTCTTGTGTCATTTTCCTTCTTCTGAGTTTGTTGTGTTGGGTTCCCTAGATGGATGACCATTTCACAGCACATGAATATGGTTGGACTGAAAGTAGTGGCTCAGATATAAGTAATGGCCCTTTTGCTGATGATACTGAGTTTGATCAACAACCTTTTGAGGGAGATGAAATTCCTTTTGTGAGGCAAGGTCCCATTATTGAAGCTGATCCAGAAAAAGTCAACATGCAAAGGGATTTCTGGGGCCTATGTGCTATAGGCTTCATCCTTGACTATAGGAAGTTCTCTGTTCAGCATTTACAACTCATCATAAGTGTTGCATGGAGAATCAGAGGCTTAGTTACTGTTGTTGGTAGAGATTCTCATTTCTATTTGATCCACTTTGAGATGATTAAAGACTTAAATCATGCATGTAATGAAGGACCGTGGGCTGTGGATAGTGCCCTCCTTATCCTTGAGAAATGGAGGCCAAATTTGGTCTTGAATAGGTTGCAGCTGAATTTTGTTTCTCTGTGGGTACAATTCCATGGTCTTCCATTGGAATATAATTATCCTGAACTTACAGAGAATATGGGGCAGTTGATTGGGATTGTAGAGAAAGTGGATTGGGAAGATCAATTGCCAAGAAATATTAGATTTGTGAGAGCCAGAGTTCGTATGGATCCTTGGATACGTGTGCTTACAGGATTCATGCTAAGGCTGGATGATGGCTCAAGAATATGGATTCAATGCAGGTATGAACGAGTGCATAAATTATGTACAAGGTGTGGACTGATTGGACATAGTAGAGGTCAATGCACTCAAGACATGGATAAAATTGAGGAATGGCTGTACAGACAGAGGCGAAGAATCCAACGTTTACATCAGGTACAGTTTGGTGTTGATGTTTTAGAGCCTTTGTTTAGCAATGAGCTTACAGCATATTATAATAGGGGGAGAAGATGGACTACATAGATGGTACAGTTTGGTGTTGATGTTTTAGAGCCTTTGTTTAGCAATGAGCTTACAGCATATTATAATAGGGGGAGAAGATGGACTACATAGATGCGTTTTGGACATCTACATCATCACAATCACATGTATCCCCAAGGAGACCCTCACATGTAAGAAAATCAGAATTCACCACCTACACAACAGAACACTGATGTCAATCAACAAACAATGCTTGTGCAAGATAGTCATTCCACAGCTCACACTGTAAATGCACATACTGTCGCACCTCAAAACACTACCACTCAAGCGGAGTAGGTACATGCAAGCCTAAATTCAACCATAAACTCCTTAAATTTAGACAATAACACTAACCCACACATCGATGAGGTTGTACACCACAATGCTCCCAATCTCACTTTGACCCATCATGCGTCCAACACCATTAATCCTATTGAGAATATGGAATCTTCCTTCACGACGAGGCCTCCACGGCAACCCCCTGTTTCTACTGATTTGAGATGGACTTGGGTTGGGGGTGAGGGCTCTTTTATCACGAATGGTGAAGTGAGAAAAGCTACTCACAATTCGTCGGAGATGGAGAGTGAATCCTTGATGGAAAAGTACTTCAATTTGGATAAGTTGAATGAGGAGAGACCTGAAGTTAGAATAGGGAAGCATGGAGACATGGGAAAATTCCAGAATCACCTGAAGAGGTTGTGGAATCACTTGTACAGAGGGTTAATCGTGGAAGATTTAGTCTAGAAAGAGGCAACTCTAGTGTTGGTTTGAATCATAGAGAGGAGTTGGAGAACACAGCTAATGTTGTGGGGGAGACTAATGGAGATACAGCTACACCACAGAGTAGGGGTCTGGGCAGAACCAGGAGTTTGGACCTGGGCTTAGATTTTGGGATGAACTCAAGCCCATTATCAATTGCACCTGACCCATCTTCCCTAGTGTCTACAAGGTTTGACCTAGGGCCTTAAATGGAAGAGCAAAAGGAAGAAAATTGGAAGGTGGTTCCAGTCAATACTTCGGCTACAACAGAATCCAGAAAACGGTTTAGAGTTGAGATTGGTAGATTGGGAAGGAATATTAAGCAAAGACTACTCTGTGGATTATGTCACAAAGAAGGTACTTCTGAACTTAATGAGGATTCCTCTAAATATTCCTTATCTACGTATAATTACTTGTTTGTTAATTCTGAGTTTGGAAATAGAAATGGGCAATGGGAAGCTGGCCCTATGCAGCTTCCCTAAGAGGTATGAAAATACTAAGTTGGAACTGTGGGGTCTGGGCAAACCTACTGCAATTCTGAAATGCAAAAAAAAGGCCCTAGACCTAAAACCTGATATTATGTTTTTGATGGAAACAAGGCTAGTAAAGGATAAAGGGAAATTAGTGTGGATGAAATGTGGATTTAAGGAGGGTTGGGAGGTGCCTAGGGAAGGTTTAGGCGGAGGGCTGATTTTGGCTTGGATGCCAGGTGTTAATATTCATATTGTATATCATTCCAACCATATCATTCACATGGATTTGTTAGACAGTGAGGGCAACCACTTGTCTATTACTTTCATCTATGGTCATCCTAATCATTCAAGAAGGAATGAGGTGTGGCAACAACTTAGGAATTTAAAGCTTGTAGCTCATCCTAATTGGTTATGTATTGGTGATTTCAACCAAATACTCACCAAAGAGGAAAAGTTCTCTTTTAACCAAGGTTCTATTGTTGGGGCTGAGTTGTTTCAACACCTCATTGCTAAATTGCAACTGTGTAATTTAAGAGCTGTAGGGCAGAGATTCACTTGGATGAACAACAGAGAGGAGGAGGGGTTTGTGATGGAGAGGCTAGATAGAGCTTTTGCTACTGCTGATTGGGTTAATTCTTACCCACACTATTCCCTACATAACCTGCCAATAGTTGACTCTGATCATGGACCAATACTACTGAACTTTGAGCAGATTCTTCCCCTTAGGTACAAACCCTTTAGGTTTGAATTAATGTGGATAAATCATCCTAATTGTAAGGATATGATTCTTCAGGCTTGGGGAATTCAAACTAAAGGCTCTAGAGCTGCCCAATTGTTCACCAAACTATCTAATGTTAAGAAGGAAGCTTTAAAATGGAATAAGGTGGTTTTTGGGAGACTGGAGAACGATATAAAAAAGAAGTTGGCTGAATTACAGGAAATCCAAGATTCCATTAACTCATTAGAAGTTGTTAGGAAGGAAAAAAATGTGAGAGAGGACTTGGAAGTTCTCCTGAATAGGGAAGAAACAATGTGGGCACAAAAGGCTAGAAGCAATTGGATTTTGAATGGAGATAGGAATACTAAATACTTCCAAACTATAGTTAGACAAAGAAGAGCTAGGAGCAGAATTTTACATATTAAGGATGAAGATGGTTTACTACTAAAGGATCCACTAGAAATTGAAAATAGATTGGTTAACCATTTTAAGTCTTCCTATGAGGATACAGCTTAGCTTAGTGTTGATAATATTCTGGGTGAACTACAATCTTTGGATATGCCTAAACTTTCTTAACAGCAATGCTTGGATATGAGTAGACCAGTCACCTCATGGGAGATTGAGGACACTATTTTCCAATTAAGTCCTCACAAAGCTCTTGGACCTGATAGAATACTTGCTTTCTTTTATCAACAGTATTGGGAGGTGGTCAAAACTGATGTTGTCAACACCATTCAAGCCTTTTTTCCATTCAAGGTCCCTTTTTAAGCCACTTAATCACACTTTCCTCACCCTTATTCCCAAAACCCCCTTTCCCAATGAGGTAATACACTTTAGACCCATTAGTCTTTGCAATGTGATATACAAGACCATCTCCAAGATCCTTGTTAACAGATTAAAGCCTTTCATGGATAGTCTTATTTCTCCCTTTCAGAATGCATTTATAAAAGGTAGAAGTATTTCTGACAATATCCTTATTGCTCATGAAATCATGGACATTCTTAGGAAGAAAAAGGGTAGAAAAGGTAGCTTTGGAGCATTAAAAATTGATATGAAAAAGGCTTATGATAGGGTAAGTTGGAATTTCCTTAAGGCTATTTTGACTGCCATGAACTTTAGTCAACAATGGATTAATTGGCTGATGGAATGTGTGACTTCAGTTCAATACACTCTCCTTGTTAATGGCAACAGGTCGAAATCCTTCAAGCCATGTAAGGGGTTGAGACAGGGTGATCCTCTTTCTCCTTATCTCTTTCTCATGTGTGCGAATGTTTTGTCATTATCCTTACAAAAGGCTGAATATGACAAGTTAATCAATGGTGTTAAAGTTGGTAGGAGTGGCTGTACTTTTACACATTTATTGTTTGCTGATGACTATTTGTTTTTCTTCAAAAAAGACAATAAATCAGTAGAAAACTTAAAGAAAATTTTGGATTGGTACTGTAAGATCTCTGGGCAAGACATTAATTTTGGGAAATCTGACCTCTATTGCTCTCCAAACATGCCTCTGCCTGAACAAGAAGATTTGGCCAGACAACTTCATGTTAATTTGGTTCAACATCCTAGCAAGTATCTTGGTATTAATTTTAAGCTTAGGGGAAATAAAGTGGCTGACTTCCAATTTCTGTTGGACAAGCTACAATCAAAGCTTGATGGATGGAAAGCAAATCTATTATCTCAAGCTGGGAGAACTACTTTAATAAATTCTGTACTTCAAACTCTCCCTCTCTATACTTTCTCTTGTTTTAAGGTTCCTGAAACAATTTGTAGGAGGATGGATTCTATAGTAAGGGCTTTTTGGTGGGGTCATGCACCGGGGGTTAAGAAATTGCATACTCTTAAATGGAGTAAGATACGCTGTCCTAAGTCTTGGGGGGGTTTAGGTATCAGAAGATTTAGTCTTTTGAATCTGGCTATGCTGGCTAAACAATATTGGAGAGTATGCCATAATCCTAATTCCCTAATTGCAAGAACTTTTAAGACAAAGTACTATCCTAGGGGATCCATCCATACATGTTCTCCTAAACCACATCAATCTTGGATTTGGAGGAACATCATTAAATCTGATAATCCTAAGATTAAGGCTGGAAGATGGTGGGTGAATAAGGGTTTAGACATTCCTTTAAGGGATAATGAGTGGTTTAGGTGTAAACCTAATATGTTAAACGATCCCTTCATAACTGAAGGTTCTGTAGCTGACCTAATTAATCAAGAGAATCACTCATGGAATGCAGATTTAGTGCGAACCTTTTACCCTTATCCTAGCTGTGAGGAAATTATGAAAATTCCCCTGCCAAAAATTAATGCTGGAGGTGACAAACTTTTGTGGAAGCACTCAAAGAGTGGGGACTATGAGGTCAAAACAGCTTATAGGCTTCTCCTTAAGGACTGCTTGGTTTCTTCTACTGATAGTCATAGGGTGAATCTGGTTGGAAGTAAATTTTGGGCATTGATTTGGAAGATAAAGCTTCCACAGAAAATTTGTACCTTTATTTGGAAATTATTGCATGATTGTCTTCCAACTTTACAACTTTTAAAAATCAGGGGTATATCTAATGATGGGCTATGTCTAATGTACAACTATGAGGAGGAATCAGCTTCTCATTTGTTTTTAACGTGCCCTTTTGCTAGAGCTTGTTGGCACGGTTCATCTTTGGCTGTTCATACCTTTGATTTCAGTGACATATCTGTTCAGCAATGGTTAGTTAATCTAATGAATGCTCTAAACTGGAATGAAGAAGGATCTTTTGATTATATGCAGTCCATCTTTACCACATTGTGGACCATTTGGCTCCATAGGAACACGGTGGTACATGAAGGTAAACAACCCAACCCCATGGAAGTAATCATAACAGCCCAAAATTTTTCTTGCAGGTACAAGGAAGTCTTCTCCAGCCAATCCAGTCCCCTTATTAAAAGAAGCAGGCCAAGCAATGAACCCAACAATGTCACTGGACACTGGCAGCTCCTAATTAAAATTGCAGGGACTAGAAACCCGAGACTAAATAGGAGTGCTTGGGCTTTTGAATCTAAAGATTAGCAAGGAATTATCAGATTCTATGGTGTTCATAGCAGTAGCGCTAGTACAATCAAAGGAGCTGTGTAGGAAGCTCTGATGGAAGCTGTCTTTACAGTCAGGAACCATGGTTTTCGGCGGATCCTTATTTTGACCAACAATAAGGACCTAATCTAGCTTGTTTGTAAGTCTAAGAAACCAGCTTGGCATGAGAGGTCTCTCATTGCTGACCTGGATGTTTTGTACTTGGAGGGTATGGTTTGTAAGCTGGTAGAGGTTCCTAGGATTGTACTTGATTTTGTGTATAATGATGCAGCCATGGCAGTTAGAATGCCAATACATAACAATTGGGCTGATCCAACTTCTTTTGTAAACTGATATCCTTGTATCTTCCTTTTGTGGTATCAAAAAAAAAAAAAAAAAAAAAAAAAACAACTTGAAAAGAAGATATTAATATTGAAATTATTGGGCAAAACAATCGTTTTATTAACTTATTACTTTTTGTTTCTATGCCCTCAAAATACCGCTTGGATGCTCATTACTGTTTACGGAGCCCCTCTAAGAAAGTTACAAAGAAAATATTTTTGGGAAAATCTAGAAAGAATTGGTGAATTTGTCGGGGATAATTCTTAGTTACTTTCGGAGTACGGTAACGTAGTAATACCATTTTACCATACTCTCAGAGTACCTAATAATTTTTTGAATTTGTCAATGGCCCTTGGTTTTGGTTGAGAGATTTCAATCGTGTTGCTTCACAAGAAGAAAATAGTGACCAAATCATCTAAAAGTGAATTGAAGTAATTTTCTTGATAATTTTGTCTTTATTGACCTAGGTTTAATAAATTCACTTGGTCAAATAAAAGATGGGTAAGGCATAATACTAGGGAGAGAATTTATCATGCCGCGGCCAATAGTGAATGGAGAAATGACTTTTAAAAAAGTCTGGGACAAAATGCTTAAGTTATAAATTATTTTACAATTTTTTTTACAAACAGTTGATATAGTGAGTGGTTATTAGTAAGTAAAAAAAATGATGTTAGTAGTGGGTCCAAATGAGAACTAGTAAGAATTTGTCATATCAACAGTTTATAAAATTGTTGTAAAATAGTTTGTGCCTGTAGCATTACTCGAGCCTTAGTTAAAAACCTCCAAGCCATAACCTCAGACCACCAACCCTAAAGACACAAATGGGAGAGAAAAGGGTGGACCCAAACCTTTTCCGCTTTAAAGAGGCCTGGACTAGAGTCATTACAAAGTTTTGAGAAAAAGATATCAGAGAGATTCCTCAATACATTCTTGCAACAACAACAAAAAAAATAAAAATAAAAATAAAATAAAAATAAAAACCACCAAGCAAGACTTAAGATGATGGAACAAAAACATATTTGGTTCAATCCAACTCAAGCTAAAGGAATTAACAAAATCAATAAAGAAACTATATACAGGAGAAAACATTAGCCTAACTAGAGTCAAAGAGTGAGAACTCCAAAAAAGACAACAATTTAGAATAAAGTGGCTTCCTGCGCTTGACCTTAACACAAGATTCTTCCACTTAACTACAATAGTAAAAAGGAGGAGGAACAAAATATAATTTTTGAAAAAAAAAAAGGATGAGAATTATATATCGCCAAGAGAAGAGATTGAAGGTTGCTTTGTCAATTATTTTGAAAATTATTTAAAACAAGCATCCTTCAATTCCTTGAAGAGGCATAAAGACTAATGCAACCAAGTATCATAAGAGAAGAGTCTACGGAGTTAATTAGAGTTTCCAAAGAAAAGGGGATTAAGGAAACTATTTGTAATATGGGCTTTCTAAAAGCTCTTGAGCCAGTTGGCATTCCCCCTTTACTCTCATGAAAGGCATAATAATTTGGGCATTGTCTTAGAGCAATTCAGTAAAGTAGACACATATGTGAAGATGTAGACTACCTAGATAGAAAGACTCTTTGAAACTTTACCATTCACGTGTGGGAGGGGAAGGGGGGATTCATAAACAAGAGAATGCTACAACAATCTCTCATTACAAAAATAGAGGGAGCTACAAAAGTGAATTTTTTTAAGCAGATTAGCTTGTGTAATTCGGTGTATAAGACAGTCTTTAAGATCATAATGAATATGTTTAATAGGATATTCCCAAAAAATGCTCTCTCTATGGCAAGGAGCTTTTGTCCCTAGACGGATGTTCAAGACAACGCCATTATTGCATGAAATGTAATAAGGGATATAAGAAAAATAAAATGAAAACAAGGTTTAATAACTCTTAAATTAAAATTGATATGGAGAAAGACTATGACACAATGGAATAGAAATTCATTTTGGAAATAATGAAAAGGTTTAGGTTTCTCTGAGACTTGATTGCATCATTCTAGTTGAAGAATGCATCTTTATCCTAACATTCTTTGTTATGATAAATGGTTAATCCCTTTGGTATGATAAAGTTTGAAAGAGGTCTAAGGCAAAGTGGCCCTCTCTTTCCATTCCTTTTCATCATAAGTGTTGAAAATCTTTTAAGACTCCTTTAGGCAGATGAACCAAAATGAAGTATGTGGAGATTCAGTCTAGCCCATAGAGGCTTTAATGTAAGCCACTTGCAATTTATGAATGACTCAATTATTTTTGTTAAAGCAAACCAAGGAAATGCAGAGAAAGTATGGGGAAAACTTTCAAAGTACAGAGATTGGTTTGATTAAATTGTTAATTTTAAGAAATTCACAATCATGTTTAGCAAAAGCATCCCTCTCATAATAAAGAGTTAAACATGCAACTTCTTCAAACTCAAGTTAATGGAATTGCACTCGAAATCAAAATAAAGATTAAGAAACCAAGATCAAGTCAAAATTTTAGCATTTGAAAAGTTTTTCAAAATTATGATTTTTTAATTGAAAAATAGAAAAACCAGTAGAAAAAAATGTGGGGAGGGTTCCATTTATAGGATAAAATTTGAAACCAGAAAACCTTGGAGGTTTGATGGAAATAATGGGGGTGGTAACTATTTTATAGGAGAAAAGTGGCATGTGATGATTGTGAGTTGGGTCGGGGCCATCGCTTGCCATTTCAATTCTTGGTAATCCATCACTCGAATCAAAGGGAATTGAAAAATATTTGCATTAACACAAAAATTGTGTCGATCTAACAATCAGATTTTGAGCTAGTGGACTATATGTTATAACTGACCCCATTGTTCTACAACCAATCTTGATGATCTACCATTTGATTTGATTGAAATTTGAAAAATATTTGTTTCAACATAACAATAGTTTTGATAACAGTTGAATTTTGAGGTGAGTAGCGGCATGTGATCATCATGTGCTAGTTCAAAACTTGGTGATCCACCACTCAGTATGAAGGGAATCAGAAAATATTAAGATTGACACGAGAATATTTTCTATTAGATAATCAAGTCTTGAGATAAAGGTAGTTAAAGTTAGTTAAAATTGGTTAAATATGGTAAAACTTGGTCAACATTTGTCAATTATTATATTTGCTTTGTAACTTTTGAAATTTGACATAGTTTGACTAAATTTATCGAAGCATAGGCGTCTTTGGGGTTCTACTTCATGTCTCAATTAGAATTAAATAAATTTTAATTCGATTTTAAAATTTAGTCATATTATGACTAAATTTATTACAAAAACGAGAAAACATTTTAACATAAAATTTTAAAATCAAGAAAATAAATTTATTTCCAGTTTTTCTTGAAAAATTTTTTTTTTCTTCTAGATATTAAAAGGTTTTCTCATTTTTGTGATATTCTGTTCGTTTTACATTCGATCTTGAGAATCTGCCCTCATTTCGGGGGGAATTAAAATGTCTTCGTATTGACATGAGAATTGCTTCAATTGAATGATCAGATTTTGGATTGAAGTAGATAGAAGTTTGGTTGAAATAGGTCGAAGTTGGTAAACTAGGCCAAGGGTTGGCAGTTCAATATATTTGGAGGGTTGTTGTGGGCTGAGCTCTTTTCTTAGTTTTTGCGTAGTGCTAATTTGTTTCTTTTGGACCAAATGGAGTAGTTGTATTTGAAGTTAAGATATCATCTTTTTACCTACCCATTAATGAAATTGAATTTTAAAGATGGGATTTCAACTTTCATCTTCAAAATGAGATTTCAACTATTCGCTATTGCATATTTGATCCAAGGTTGAAATTGCATATTAATTTCATCCAAGAAATAAATCACATCTTCAAGATACGAGTTTGTGTTATAGACCTGTTGTGCTCTCAGCACCGTGACATGTGCCAATTCACTAAGAAATCGTCCCTTTAAGATGCCATTTCACTCTGCATCGCATGTTGTAGATTCAATTTCAAAAAAGTACCGTATACAAATCAGAAAAATAAATCAAGAAGTACAATATTTTTACACTGAGTTTCGGACTATAGAATCCGAGTCCTACTCCAAGTCCCAATTGGGCATACTAAACGGGCCAATGATCGTTAGTTGAGCTAAACGTGGACTGTTAGCTAGTCTTTTTTTAACATGAAATAATTGTTTTATTTTAACACAGCTGTAAAGATATTTAGGAAAACCTGAATGAAGAAAGTGAAGACTCCACAATTATTGTTGATTTTCTATTATTTTTGGAAGACCTGAATGAAGTAAGCATACCCTACAAGGGTTGATAAAAGAAAAAGAAGCATACCCTACAATGAGAGCAACATGGATCATGTGAAACTGTGAAGCTCAAGCTAGTCGACAATGTGGCTGACAAGTCTTTTATAAATTACAATCAGTTTCCTTTTAAACTTCAATATTCTTATTATTATTGTTTTTGGTGCAATGAAGTGGGGATTTCGTTATTTATTATTTGTTTATCCCTAAAGGAGCCACAATAAAAAAATATTGTCCGAGAAGATTAGGTATTACGTACCAAGTCCCTACTTACTACTATTTGGCAAGGAATAAAGAGATAAAGTAAAAGACAAAAGGAGAAACGGGTTGTGAGTCTCTGTGACCCACTTAAAAAAAGCTAAAGTTGATAGACAAATTATTTTCATTGCAAAATTCGGATCATGTGCAATTATTGGATAAGTTTTCTGATATAATATTTTATTTTGGAAATATTTATTTATATCATATATTTTACATGAAGAAAACCCTATTTGTTTTTAAGAAAAAAAAATAGAAAAGTTAAACTTTATGGTTTCAAAAAAAAAAAAATTTAAGATTTTAAAAAAGTAATTAGTGTCTGTTTTGGAATTACTTATTTTTGATAGCTTATTTGCATAATGTGAGACAAAAGTTAAAAGTTAGATATTATGAAAAAAAATATTAAAAATTAGATGTTTCAAAAAGTTGAAAGTTTAGATTATTTGAAATAAAGTTGAGACAAAAAACAGTAACGTAGGATTTGTTCTAATAAAAAAAAAAAAAAAAAAAACTAATAATCACATCCCAAACTCTCACCCAACTAAAGCCTATAATTTCAAAAGTAAAAACTAAACCTAAGCCCATTTAAGTGGAGCAGTATTATGTCAGGGTTTAATATAAGTTGGTACGTATATAATTTGTTAATTTTGAAAACTATAAAATATATAGGATTCTTGCCTATACTATACAACGTAGCTTATCCCTAATAATGGTCATACGTCGTAGTGTGATGGCATGGTATCAAGGGAGTCAATTCCGTACCGTACCGGCCGGTATATACCGTACCGGCAAGCAATCCGGTACATATAACCCCCCTGTTTCATACCGGAAAAAATACCGGCCATGTACTGGCCAATTTTGGGCAATACCGGCCGGTACAGGAAAAAAAAAATTTTTTATTTTTTTTAAAGTTTTGTAATTTTTAAATTTTTGTTAGGGCAGAATGGTAACTTATTTGCATTAACTTATTAGTATTATTTGTTTTCTTAGTATGTAATGAAAACTTTTAAGCTTTCTATTTTTTATATTGTGTTTTTTTTTTTTTTTTAATTGATACTAAAGTCTAAAACCATAAATAATTAGTTCTAAATTGAGGAAATGTTTTATGGTAAATTTTTATATTTATTATAATATATATATATATATATATATACACACACACATAAACACACACATACATACATACATACATACATATACATACATACATATATATATATATATATATATTTATAAATATAAAAAATAGCGGTAAACCCGAAACGGTACACCGGTATTGACCGGTATCCGAAATATATCATACCGCTGGCCAAACCGGTACAGCCTCTGGTATGGTATTGACTCCCTTGCATGGCATACACCAGTTTGACGTGCCCAGCTCCCCAGATTTGTTCCTATGGATTCATGTGTTCTTATTGCTCTTGGGTTTTTGTTTGAAACTCAAAGGCATACACCAATCATTAGTGGCGTATAACATCTTGGACAAATCCTTAAATTTAGTTTAGGTGAAAACACTATTTTAATCTCTACATTTTGGTGTAAAAGTTAATTTGGTCACTACCATTTTGGCAACAGTCAATTTGGTCTCTGTTATTTTTAACTTGAAATCAATTTGGATCCTACCGTTAACTTACTAACAGAAAATGCATAAACGGCAAACCATTTGCATTGTTGACACACACATGGCTAAAATAATAATATAAAATTAAATAATTAAATGTTAAAAAAGCCACGTAAGCATTTTAATAAAAAAGAAAATTCCACGTCAAATAAAAAATTCTGAAAAAAAATTAATTGATAGAAAACAAATAAAGAAAATAGTTTTAAAAAAAATCCACAATTTCTTCTATTTACTTTTCTATTCTTATTGCACTTTCTTACCTCCTAAACACAAAGTAATCTGAAAATCCTAACATAATGAAACTCTTTACCAAATTAAACGCACAAATAGAACCTAGCAAACACTAATCACGAAGAAACACTAAAAAGATCTCAACCTGCCCAAATCATATCAATCCTTTCACCTCTCTAATGTGAAGTAGAATAAACTGCCATAGCTTTTCTGGAGTCTCAAGCGTGCCTAAAATCACGCAAGGTAAATAGGTATTAGTAGAAATCATTTGGGCAACGAAGTTGGAATCGCATGAAATTTGGCAAGCTGAAGTGAAATGGCCTTCTGAGCAATAGTCATTGCTTTGCTATGAGATACCCCCTAAAAATGGAAAATTCCTCCATTTAAATCCCGAAAATTGCGATTTTGCCGTTTATAGTAATGTTTGTTTCCTTAAAAAATTTTTACTCAAAAGTCAAAATAAGGTCTCACTTGTTTTGGGATGATCTTTAAGGTCAGTAGTTTATGATTTTGCATTTAAACTTAATTTTGCCACTTTTGGTAAATTTCGGTATTTTGTCACCTGATCGCGTAATTAGTGTGAATTAGGGTTTTAGACATTTTTCTTAGTATTTATATGTTTTGTAGCTATCAGAGGCAAATTAGACTATTATCAATAAACACAGACGTTTTGTCAAATTTTCTTTTGGTGGATTCTAGTTTTTATCACCTTGTGGATTCAAGGAACCCCTCGTGGATTCGATGTTTACTACTTAGTAACTAACAGTTTAGTTTTTGTCCATCAAAGAGAGCATCATGTGCTCTTTCTTCAAGCTTCTGCGACATCATAATGATTCCATTTTGCTAGAACGTATAGGATATTATTATCCTTCCCTACGGTGGCTAGCAATTGAATGAGAACAAAAGAAACACAAAATAAGCAATGGATAAGTGTGGATTTGATTAAGGAAATCTTGAATTCTATGGACAAATTTGGAACATTTCTACTGATTTTATTCAAGAGTGCTCTACTGGTTTTCATACCAGAATTTACAATGTAATCTTCAGAAGAATAAGGACTCAAATTAAAAATAAAAGACTCACAACAATCATCGCTACTTCTTAGCAAAAAACATTAAACTGCCTAAACAACCTATAATGTTAACATTGAAATAACATTTGGAATTGAACTCCAACTCTAAACTAATTGATGGTTGAAGAGAAGAGATTAAAGGGTGTATTGTCAATTATTTTGAAAATTTATTTAAAACAAGCATCCTTCAATTCCTTGAAGAGGCATAAAGACTAATGCAACCAAGTATCATAAGAGAAGAGTCTAAGGAATTAATTAGAGTTTCCAAAGAAAAGGGGATTAAGCAAACAATTTGTCATATGGGCTTTCTAAAAGTGCTTGAGCCAGTTGGCATGCTTCCTTTACTCTCACGAAAGGCATAATAATTTGGGCATTGTCTTAGAGCGATTTAGTAAATTAGACACACATGTGAAGATGTAGACCACCTAGATAGAAAGACTCTTTGAAACTTCACCATTTACATGTGGGTGGGTGGGAGGGAAGGAAGGGGGTGGGGGGGGGGGGGGGGATTCATAAACAAGAGAATGCTACAACAATCTCTCATTACAAAAATAGAGGGAGCTGCAAAAGTGATTTTTTTAAAGCAGATTCGCTTGTGTAATTTGGTGTATAAGACAATCTTTAAGATCGTAATGAATAGGTTTAATAGGATACTCCCAAAAAATGCTCTCTCTATGGCAAGGAGCTTTTGTCCCTAGCAGGATGATTCAAGACAACGCCATTATTGCACACAATGTAATAAGGGATATAAGGAAAATAAAATGAAAACAAGGTTTAATAACTCTCAAAATTGATATGGAGAAAGACTATGACACAATGGAATAGAAATTCATTTTGGAAATTATATAAAGGTTTAGGTTTCTCTAAGACTTGATTGCATCATTCTAGTTAAAGAATGCATCTCTATCCTAACATTCTTTGTTATGATAAATGGTTAATCCCTTTGGTATGATAAAGCTTGAAAGAGGTCTAAGGCAAGGTGACCCTCTCTTTCGCTTCCTTTTCATCATAAGTGTTGAAAATCTTTTAAGACTCCTTTAGGTGGATGAACCAAAATGAAGTATGTGGAGGTTCAATCTAGCCCATGGAGGCTTTAATGTAAGCCACTTGCAATTTACGAATGACTCAATTATTTTTGTTAAAGCAAACCAAGGAAATGTGGAGAAAAACTTTCAAAGTACAAAGATTGGTTTGATTAAAATGTTAATTTTAAGAAATTCACAATCATGTTTAGCAAAAGCATCCCTCTCATAATAAAGAGTTAAACATGCAACTTCTTCAAACTCAAGTTAATGGAATTGCACTTGAAATCAAAATCAAGATTAAGAAACCAAGATCAAGTCAAAATTTTAGCATTTGAAAAGTTTTTCAAAATTATGATTCTTTAGCGGAAAAATAGAAAAAGCAGTAGAAAAAAAAAAATGTGCGGGAGGGTTCCATTTATAAGATAAAAGTGGAAAATTGAAACCAAAAGACCTTGGAGGCTTGATGGAAATGATGGGGGTGGTAACTATTTTATAGGAGAAAAGTGGCATGTGATGATTGTGAGTTGGCTCGTGGTCATCACTTGCCGTTTCAATTCTTGGTAATCCATCACTCGAATCAAAGGGAATTGAAAAATATTTACATTAGCACAAAAATTGTGTCTATCTAACAATCGGATTTTGAGCTAGTCCCCACTATGTTATTACTGACCCCATCGTTCTACAACCAATCTTGATGATCTACCATTTGATTTGATTGAAATTTGAAAAATATTTGTTTCAACATAACTATAGTTTTGATAACGGTTGAATTTTGAGGTGAGTTGTGGCATGTGATCATCATGTGCTAGTTTAGAACTTGGTGATCCACCACTTAGTATGAAGGGAGTCAGACAATATTAACATTGGCGCAAGTATCTTTTCTATCAGATAATCAAGTATTGAGATAAAGGTAGTTAAACTTAGTTAAAATTGGTCAAACTTAGTAAAACTTGGTCAACATTTGTCAATTATTATATTTTGCTCTATAACTTTTGAAATTTGACCCAGTTTGACTAAATTTATCCAAGCATAAGCGTCTTTGCGGTTCTACTTCATGTCTTAATTAGAATTAAATAAATTTTAATTCGATTTTAAATTTTGTCATATTATGACTAAATTTATTACAAAGATGAGAAAACATTTTAACAACGAGAAAATAAATTTATTTAAAAAAAAACATAAAATTTTAAAATCAATAATGTGGGGCCCTATTACATTAACCGCGCTGGCCCACCACATGCGGCCCAAAGCCCGCGCCGAGGATAGTGCTGAGGCCGAGGACAATGGGAAAGAACCCAGAACGTCCGAAGGGCCGCGCCGAGGATGACCTGTCCTCGGCGCACCGACTTCATTAAAGGGAAAATATCACGACTTCATTAAAGGGAAAATATCCCACCAACATTTTGGCCGTCTTAATGAAGACATGACCGGCGGACCCAGTCGCCTCGATTACCCCAACTAATAAAAAGTCTGAAGAGGCGGCTGAGAACTAACGTAAAGCCTGTAAACTACAGATGATGTGACAAACTCCTGTACACAACGATCAGATAATTGACGAGTGGATGGTCAAGATCAACGAAAATAAGACTATATAACTAGCAAGATTCTAAACATAAAGGGGGGGTCTGAAAAAAGAAAAGGGGAGACCCGGAGGCAGAGCCGAGGATCAATGGTCCTTGCAAACACTTGGCCAAAATTACAACAGAGTGAGGATCTTTCTTACCATAAACTTCTAAGTCCAGTTCGTATAGGGGGATCCGCCCCAAAATTCGTTGTCTGTCCGTTTTATGCTTAGTCCTTCCTACCCTTTCTCTACAAATTTTGTTGTTTAGGGTCCATTACATATTGAGCCCTTACAATTGGGTCCATTACATATTGAGCCCTTACAATTGGCGCCCACCGTGGGGCCGACTTGTGCATCAGCGGCGCGACGTTTGGGGAATGGAAAACAAAACGACAAATCAGTCGAGAAAAGATGTCGATCCATGCAGTTTTTAGCAACAATATTCATCCGGCAGTCTACAACAACAAGAAACAAGCGCAAAAAAAAAAAAAGAAAGAGAGACAACGTGTAAAATAAGTCTACTTCTTTTATTCATGTATGGAAAAAGATTACATCTTTTACAAGTAATGCCCAGGGGGCTTGTTCTAAAGCTAACTACAAAGGCAGACGCTTGATAAAGCCGGCAGAGGAACAAAGTGGTAGAGAGCAACAATGGCAGAAGAACAAAAGGTGGAAGAGGAGAATAGAGGAAGAAATGAAGAAAAGAAGAGATGAAGAACAAATATTAAAAAAGAAGTGAAGGAGGAGAGGAGGAAAGAAAAGAGGAAGGCTCGTAAAAGAGCAAAAGAGAGAAGAGAGAAGAAGGATTTGAAGATAGGAAAGCTACATTAAGGGGCGGAAGAGGTAGAGGCACAGGACGGCTCCGTTTCCGGGTTCCGCCTGATTTCCCTCCCACCCCCAATGCAGCCGACTTGGGGGGTCAATGACCCGTACCCAAGGGAAGGTGGTTACGTTCTCCCCGGATCTTCCTCCTGACGGCGAGGAGGGCTCCTCCTCTGGTTAGGTTGAAAAGAAGGAGAATCTTCGAATCTCCCCTACCTCCACACCAGCGTGGCGGCCAGAGTTGGAGTACCATCCTCGGCTCCTGATAGGGGCTGTGCATCCCCAAGATTGCCCTTTTTAAGGGCCCACTCATTCAAAGGGACTAAAACGGCTGTGTTTGGCGGAGCCTTTTTGGGAGATGTTTATGGGAGAAATTTGATATGGACTTTTGTCAAGTGTGAAGGAAAAGGTTGCCCTGGAAGCGTCTTATATAGATGGTGGGATATTTATGAGTGCCAATCTGCCATAAATCCCAGGGAGAGATTTCCGGAGGCAATAATGCCGCCCCAAATCCCAAAGCGCCTAACAGCCGTTAGATCCTCGTAGATCCACGGCTAGCATTAATGGGGAGGCGCCCCATTAAATGAGAAGGCACCGAAGCGTCAGCGCGCGTTACCTGGACAACCCAAGAGACGCCTCGTAATCAGAAGAGTTCCATCAGAACGAAGAGGTAGAACACGGTAGGGTCTCATCCTTCACCAACCCCAACTTGTATTTATTATTATTTCTGCTTGAAAAGTGTAATTATCTATGGCTTACTGTAAACTATAGCAATAAAGAACCAAATGGCTCCGAATAAATAGCTAAAATAAACGAAAAAATGAGAAAACTAGGTACTGGACAGAACTAAGGCCTTGCATGGTCCTCGGACCCAAGCCTCAAGGTGAAACCAGATACTTCAGATGATCAAAAAATGAGAAAACTAGGTACTGGACAGAACCAAGGCCTTGCATGGTCCTCGGACCCAAGCCTCATGGGGAAACCAGATACTTCAGATGATTATTAAAAGAGAAAACTAGGTACTGGACAGAACCAAGGCCTTGCATGGTCCTCGGACCCAAGCCTCATGGGGAAACCAGATACTTCAGATGATTATTAAAAGAGAAAACTAGGTACTGGACAGAACCAAGGCCTTGCATGGTCCTCGGACCCAAGCCTCATGGGGAAACCAGATACTTCAGATGATTATTAAAAGAGAAAACTAGGTACTGGATAGAACCAAGGCCTTGCATGGTCCTCGGACCCAAGCCTCATGGGGAAACCAGATACTTCAGATGATTATTAAAAGAGAAAACTAGGTACTGGACAGAACCAAGGCCTTGCATGGTCCTCGGACCCAAACCTCAAGGTGAAACCAGATACTTTAGATGGTCAAAAAATGAGAGAACTAGGTACTGGACAGAACCAAGGCCTTGCATGGTCCTCGGACCCAAGCCTCAAGGTGAAACCAGATACTTCAGATGATTATTAAAAGAGAAAACTAGGTACTGGACAGAACCAAGGCCTTGCATGGTCCTCGGACCCAAGCCTCTAGGTGAAACCAGATACTTCAGATGATCAAAAAATGAGAATACGAGTGCTGAAATGAGACCAAGGCTCCTATACGGATTACAATTTCAAAACTAAGGCAAAGCCAACTCCCTTTCAGGCACTAAGTAAACGAGCCCCATCAGGGACAAAAACCATGAGAAATTGAATGTCATAGCACAAACAACTCAAGCCTAACCATCCTCGGACGGCACTTTGCGCAAAAAGAAAGCTGAAAAAACAACCGAAGTAAAGATAAACGCTGACGATAAGATAGAATCCACCAGGCCGAGAAAACATGCCGAGGTAGTCAAAATCCTCCTCCCCGCCCAAGGGGACGTGCAGCAGAATTTTGAGGGGCTATTGTGGGGCCCTATTACATTAACCGCGCTGGCCCACCACATGCGGCCCAAAGCCCGCGCCGAGGATAGTGCTGAGGCCGAGGACAATGGGAAAGAACCCAGAACGTCCGAAGGGCCGCGCCGAGGATGACCTGTCCTCGGCGCACCGACTTCATTAAAGGGAAAATATCACGACTTCATTAAAGGGAAAATATCCCACCAACATTTTGGCCGTCTTAATGAAGACATGACCGGCGGACCCAGTCGCCTCGATTACCCCAACTAATAAAAAGTCTGAAGAGGCGGCTGAGAACTAACGTAAAGCCTGTAAACTACAGATGATGTGACAAACTCCTGTACACAACGATCAGATAATTGACGAGTGGATGGTCAAGATCAACGAAAATAAGACTATATAACTAGCAAGATTCTAAACATAAAGGGGGGGTCTGAAAAAAGAAAAGGGGAGACCCGGAGGCAGAGCCGAGGATCAATGGTCCTTGCAAACACTTGGCCAAAATTACAACGGAGTGAGGATCTTTCTTACCATAAACTTCTAAGTCCAGTTCGTATAGGGGGATCCGCCCCAAAATTCGTTGTCTGTCCGTTTTATGCTTAGTCCTTCCTACCCTTTCTCTACAAATTTTGTTGTTTAGGGTCCATTACATATTGAGCCCTTACAATTGGGTCCATTACATATTGAGCCCTTACAAATAAAATAAATTTATTTCTAGTTTTTCTTGAAATAATTTTTTTTTTCTCGATTTTAAAAGGTTTTCTCATTTTTGTGATATTCTGTTCGTTTTACATTCAATCTTGATAATTTGCTCCTCATTTTGGAGGGATTTTTTTTTTAAAAGATAATTTCAGAGGGAATTAAAATGTCTTCGTATTGACATGAGAATTGCTTTGATTGAATGATCAAATTTTGGATTGAAGTAGATTGAAGTTTGGTTGAAATGGGTGAAAGTTGGTAAACTAGGCCAAAGGTTTCTTGTTCAATATATTTGGAGGGTTGTTGTGGGCCGAGCTCTTTTCTTAGTTTTTGCGTAGTGCTAATTGGTTTCTTTTGGACCAAATGGAGCAGTTGTATTTGAAGTTAAGATTTCATCTTTTTAGCAGCCCACTAATGAAATTGAATTTTAAAGATGGGATTTCAACTATTCACTATTGCATATTTGATCCAAGGTTGAAATTGTATATTAATTTCATCCAATAAATAAATCACATCTTCAAGATATGAGTTTGTGTTATAGACCAGTTGTGCTCTCAGCACCATGACATGTGCCAATTCACTAAGAAATCGTCCCTTTAAGATGCCATTTCACTCTGCATCGCATGTTGAAGATTCAATTTCAAAAAAGTGTCGTAGGTTAAATTGTTGATTCTCTCAAAAGCGTAATCTATTGGGACATAATCAATTTAATTACTTAGGCTATGTTTGGTAGATTGTAATAGGTATTGTAATGTAATAGTTATTCCTATGGTTTAGATATTCAATAGTTTGGTTATGCTTTTATTTTAAGGAATAGTCATTCCTTATGAATAGTTATTTTTTAAAATGAGGAATAACTATTCATTTCTAAAGGAGTAATGCTACGACATAAATTATTTTACAACATTTTTACAAACTGCTGATGTGGCAAATTCTTACTAATTCTAATTTGAGCCCATTACTAACATCACATTTTTACTTGCAATAACTATTTGAAAAATACTAAAGCCAAATCAGTAGTTTGTAAAAATATTGTACAATAGTTTGTGTTTGTAGCATTAGTCTTTCTAAAGGGGTTGTAATAACTATTCCTTAGTAAGTGTATTAATTTCTAAAATTAATATATTTTCAAATAAACAAACTTTCCTTATGTATAGAACAATTATGAAAATAAAAAATCATAAAAAAAATAAATAATCTCTTTGTCAAATTTACAAAATATTATTTTTTAGAAAATATAAATATATGAGTAAGATATTTCCTAAAATATATCTTAAGTTTGATTTAAAATGCTTTCATTTCATTGTCTTCAAGGTTTTATTAATTGTGTTGTCACCAAACAAATGAATAGTAATAAGTATTACATTACAACGTCTTGTATTCTTTGTAATATTTATTCCTATTCTTATGTAATTATTATTACAGTCTACCAAACGTGTTTTTAACCATATATTCTAACATCACCTTCATGTGTGGGCTAAAATTACCTTTTAATAGGTAAGACTCAACATGTGGGATTTTAAATGAGATATAAAATAGAGGAGACAATGATCAAATTTAGAAACTGTTACTTTTATATCATATTAAATTACTGATTCTCTTAAAGCTTAAAAAAAAAAAAAAAAACAATGCTTTTACAATTCTTTTCCAAACCCAAAAGCCCATAATGCAATTATGCATCACTAAATACGAGTTTCAGACTACAAAGTCAGAGTTCTATTCCTAGTCCCAATTGGGCATTTACTAAACGGGGCCTAAGACCGTTAGTTGAGCTAAACGTGGCCTAAGACCAGTAGTTGTGCTAACTGCTACCTGGCCCAAGTTCGTGTAAGCTAGTCCTTTTTTTGTCTCAGACCCAAAATTTAAATACCCCTAAATAATTGTTTTGAGTCACAGCTGTACCTGGCCCAAGTTCTGTACATTTATGTGTAAGCTAGTCCTTTTTTTTGTCTCAGACCCAAAAGTTAAATATCCCTTAATAATTGTTTTGAGTCACAGCTGTAAGGATAAGGTACAAGAAAGTCAAGAATCCACAGTTATTGTTGATCTCACATTATTGATGGAAGACCTGAATGCACAAGTAAGCATACCCTACAATGAGAGCAACGTGGATCACGTGAAACTCTTTTCCAATCAGCTTTAGCTAACTTCAATGCCTTCTTGTTTTTTTTGAGAAGTTTTAAACTTCAATACTTAGCTTTAAGGCAATGAATATTTAAACATATATTAAATTATTTATACAGTGGAAGAGGAAGTTTATATTAGCACTAGCACACAGATTGGTAACAGGTGAATTTGGGCAATCCCTGATCAATATTTATCTTAAATTTAGGGCTCAAAAGTTTTTAGCAGATTGCATGATTTTATTGATACTAATCAATTAGATGAAATGGTGCAAAGAAGTGGGCTTTTCGTATCGTTTGAACTCAAGTCTCATTCGATCACCTGGTTCATCTTGGTGCATAGTCTTGCTGCTTAGTTGGAGATATATAAGAAAATGTTTCTAAAATATAATAAAAATTGATATGATTACGTTTTATATATAAAATTAGAATTCAACTTATAGAATTCATGTCATGATAAATGTTTTTTATTATCAATTTAATTTATTGATTTTTTTTTTTTTTTACATTTTACTGGACTATGTTCAAATCTAATCCCTTATTCGATAATATGAAAAATTATTAACAAAAATAAGTAGTGGAGTAAATTTCAATGAACTTAGTTAATTAGAATTTACTCCACTACTTATTATTTGTTTATCTCTAAGGATCCGTTTGGTTGAAGGAGTGGAAAAGTGGAAGGATAGAAAATGGTGGGAGAATGAAAAAGTGGGAGGATAGAAAAAATTCTAATTTTTCTAATTTTTGTTTGGTTGGGAGTAGAAAAGTGAAGAGATGGAAAAAGCGAGTTTATATAAATTTACTCATATTCTCTTATTAAAAAATGATGCCCAATTAAAACATAAAAATGACCACAAAAAAAAAAAAGCAATCACCCAAATTTATTAAAAAATAATAAAATAAAAATCATGTCCTGAAAAAAAAAATTATGTCTAGTTAAACAAACAAACAAAAAAAAGAGAGAGAGAGAAGAAAACAAAACAACTATCAAGCTCACAACATAGGAAATCAAAAGAAAAAAAAAGTGGCAACACCCAGGAAAGAAAAAGAAAAAAAGAAAAAAGAAAAAAGAAAAAGAGAAGAGGCAACGGCCCATGAAAGTACAAACAAAAAAGAGAGATGGATGAAACTTATGTGCAAGTGAATATGGGCATTTTTGTCGGTCAAGAGATTCAAAATCCCCACCAAGTAGAAAACATTTTGGTGGGCTCGAGAGAAAACGCTCGGGCCCCACCAATTTTTTCCCTTCTGCTCCCTCCAACCAAACACCCACCAAAAATGTTTTTTCTCCCATTTTCTTTTATTTTCTTTCCATCTACCCTGAAATCCTCCCAACCAAACATACCAATGAGCCACAAAAAAAATTGTCTCAGCATGCTAGGGTAACACCTACCAAAGGATTACTCATGACTACTTTGGCAAGGAATAAAGAGAGAAAGTAAAAGACAATAGGAGAAAAGAGCCATGACCCACTGAAAAAGCTAAAGTTGAAGAAAAAAAATATGTAAAAATCCTCTTGTAGTACAATAATGGTATATTTCCTCCTATTACACAGTAGTAGTCATACTTATTAAATTTATAGTAGAATTCACTATCATGTGAAAGGAAAAAATATGTTATTATTGTACTCTCAAAGTATTGTGTAACTTTTCTAAGTTGATAGATAAATTAATTTCATTGCAAAATTTGAATAGGAAAGGATTTTAGGATAGTAGAAGCCCCCGTGGATCATATGCAATTATTCAATAAGTATTGCCATATCATATTTGCTTTTAGGAAACTTTCATTTAAAATCATATGCTTTAGAGGGTGTAAAAATTAAACCCTATAGTTCCAACAGTAACAAATAAAAAACCTAAGGTTTTAAATGGTAATAAATTTTCTACAACATTTTTTACAAACATTCGAGGTACAAATTATTATTGGTTCGTATCTAGGGCCCACCACTTATATAACTTTTTTATTTACCAATAATTACTCACTATATCAATAAAGGCCATACAAAAATTTTATGCATCTAAAATCTAAAACAAAATATACAAGCTCAAAACAATTAACCCAACAACAAAAATTACTAATAACAAAACTAAAAAAAATTAAGCACAATCAACTAATTTATCCAAAAAAAAGAAAAGAAAAAAAAAAGAAAAAGAAAAAAAACTTAGTGGCTAAGCAGCAACAGAGCTAGAGGTCAGCAGCATTGCATGCAGATAATAGTAGAGCCACCAACTTTTTTACTTACTAATAATCACTCATCATAGTAGTAAAGACCATAAAAAAATTTATACATCTAAAATCTAAAACAAAATATACAATCCCAATAACAAAAATTACTAATAACAGAAGTAAAAAAAATTTAAACTTAATCAACCAATTTTACCCATCAAAGACAAAAATAAAAATAAAAATGAAAGAAAGAAAATACTCAGTGGCTAAGTAGCAACAGAGTTAGAGGATGAAGCAATCACACGTAGACAGTAGTATAGTCTCTTACTTTTTTACCTATCAATAATCACTCATCATATCAATAAAGGTCATAAAAAAATTTATACATTTAAAATCTAAAAAAAAATATACAAGTCCAAAACAATTAACCTAATAACAAAAATTACCAATGACAAAACTAAAAAAATTTGAGACCAATTAACCAATTTTACCCAAAAAAAAAAAACTTTAGTGGCTAAACAGCAACAAAACTTGAGGTTGGAACCACCGCATGCAGATAGCAGCTGAGCTGCCCTAACTCCAAGTCTTTACGGTTACCTCTTTCCTAGTCACCATGTCTTGAATGTACCTAATTTCAATATATTTGGTCTTCCCTTGACATTTTTTGGGTCCTTCGCATATTCAAGGGCTGCCATGTCGTCACTGTAGCTTGTTACCGGATCTACAACATTGGTGACAACACTAAGGCATTGAAGGAGCCTCTAAAACCAAACTGCCTCTTGTATTGTTGCTGGACATGCCACATATTCAGATTCCATTGTGTATAGTGAAAATTTATGACTGCTTCTTGCTGCACCAAGAGATGGCCTCGCCATCTAGTAAGAATGCATGCATAACCAAAGGTTGATTTGAGCTCATCTAGATTGCTCGCTCAATTGGCACATCACTATAGCCTCTTAGCCGCAAATTCGTTTTCAAGTAGCACAACACATAGTTTGTTGTCCCTTGCAAATATTAGAAAATCCTCTTCACAGCCCTACAATGGGAAGGTCTAATATTGCTTTGGACTATGCTTATTACTAAACTGCTAATTGGAATCAGCCCTCAAATTGATTCTTTAATCTCAGGAAACCGAGCAATTGAAATTTACTAGTAAACCCTTTGAACGATTTGTCCGATTGACGAACCGTGAAATTGTTCATGGTAGGTAGAGTATGGGGGACAAAATAATGATTTTTTAAAAATATTTTTGCTTTGGCCCCCCAAAATTGTTGAGTTCCTTCCTCTTGAATCTTTTAAATTCTAAGACGTTCAAATTTTTAACGAAGTAAGAGTTTTCTCATTATTAAGAATAAAGCAATAAGTATATTACCTATATAATACAAATGTCTAATTTTTATTCATATTTTTAGGATAAAAGTTAAGTATTTAAAATTCTCAACTTTGTATGACAATCTCCTATTGAGATTTATGCAGTCTTAGAAGTCATAATGTAAAAAAAATAAAAAATAAAAAATAATAATCATAAAAAGAATAATAAAATTAGAAATCTTCATATATTATTGATTTACTCATTTTTCAAAAAAAAAAAAAATCACTTTTAACTTACACACCTTTTAAGCAAACACATATATGTATATGAATATTAGGCCTTGTTTGGTAACGGTGTTTAAATAACGAAAACTGTTGTTTAAGCACCACAACACGTATTTTCACACATTTTTTTACTCACAAGTATTTCTACAAAACTTAAACAATGTTACTAGGATATTCTTACCAAACGGGCCCAAAAATTTTCACTAACATTTAAGCAAATTCATTCGCATACAAACATATATGTATATGAATTCTGATAGCTTTTGTAAGAACTAGGTTTGAGCACTTCTTCTATTGGATAAGTAGACTCAGGCCCAACTAGCCCAATACAATGAATTTATAGAGAATGAGTTCAAGAACTAGGCCTTAGTGAGAGTTATAACAACTAGACATCGTTATGAGTGGATTGAACAACAAGAACGTGGATTAGAGTGTGAAATTTTGTCCTCGGACCTTATCCGGTAGGCATGTTGTTCCTATTATTTCTTCAATGCTTGGTTACAAAGGTTTCAAAGATGATACAAATTGCTACAATGTTCTCTGTTTCTAATTTCCGATCCCCCCATTCCTGGAGGATTTCTTACATTATATATCCCCTTTCAGTTGATCTTGGCCCTCAATTTGTTGGTCATGCAGGTCACTACTTGAGTGCTTGTCCCATCAGCCACCTTCCCAAACCTTCTGTGAATTGTGGCAACCAAGGTAGCACTGTTCAGGGGTTATTTCCTCATTAATACGGCCAGAACGTTAGTTGTGGGTATTTAATGCGGAGGTGACAGTTTCTCCTTGAATTGCTCCTTCACCATGCTCCTATGGCTGACCCATTGTACTTGTCCTTTTTCTTGGGATGCTTTGGGAGGCTGCCTTTGATGGCGTGCCGCTCTTCACTCCTATGGTCTTGGTTGGCCGAGGATAGGATCGTCCTCGGCAATGTTTCTTGGTAATTTGGATTTTCTTCGTTCATCCTCGGACATTTCTTCCTCCTCGGCGTGGGTTTTAGGCTTGTATGAAGTGGGCCGGGGTTGCCAAATTCTTTGGCCCTACAGCTTCCATTAAGACTTTGTACTTGATGGATCAATAAAAACATTATATGTTTATTTATTATGTTTTATTATTTTTTATTTCTCTTACAAAAGTTGTGAAAATACATTTAAAGTTGTTTAAATATCAGATATTATTTTTAGTCAATTTTACTAATTTTTACAAAATTTTCATTTATTTGTATGTTAAATTAATTGTGATGTTATTACATTTCGACCTTTGATTAGAATCTAGTTCAACCTTAAAATCTTGAACACTATTTTTTTAGCTTTTTTTATTTTATTTTTTTATTTTTTAATGAACTTCTGGGTTAATTTTTCGTTGCACTACGCAATTAGTTATGCTTTGAAAAGATAATTATTTACAACAAAAACAAAAACTTTTGCTGCTCCAAAATATAAGCTAACCTCAAGTTCTTTGTATTTTATGAAAATTGAGGTTTTGTTTGGTACACTCACTCAAACACATATTTTTAATTTTTAAATAACATTACACATATTTTCATACACTTTTTCATCTATACATATTTTCAAATAATAAAATATATATTTTTAAGTGTATGTAACGAACACTCCAAAAATTAATACAGTCGTATGTTAAGCATCTCTACACTAAATAATTGCTCTAACTTTCACCAAAAATATAACTATTCTAAGTTTCAAACACTCTGAAGAAAAGTAAGCGCAGAATGTCAGAATCCCCAAAAGAAAGAAAAGTGAAGAAACGTGCATGGCCCACTGACAACTTTAAAGCTGGTTTTGCATTATTGATGGAAGACCAGAATGGGACTTGAGCAGGAAAAAGAAGACCCAGAATGCACAAGCAAAGCATACCGGACAAAAAGATAGGGGCGTGGATCATGAGAGGCTCAAAGCTACTCTAGAAATATGAAATGTCTTTTTTTTTTTTTTTTTTAATAAATTTTTTTTTCAACAAGTTGGAATGGGGATGAACTCAAGATATGATATCAAGAAGTCTAAATCTTCTGTTCCATCTTTCCTAATTCACCCCATATTTCACTAATAAAAATTTGTGATTGTTTGTTTAGACCCCTTAAAACAGATTGTTTAATCTAATATATTAAACAAATGATTACTTAGGTTAATTATTCAGATCTATGTTAAACAATAATAAGTCATATCATGCAAAGTAATTGAAAGTAAATAACACCACAATATAATGACTCAGGAAAACCAATGAAATGAACCGTCTCAAGGTAAAAACTTGAGGATGATTTGACCTAACTATCTTCAAGGTAAAACAAATCTACTATAAGAAAATTGAAGATTTTACAATCAGATTTAACCTTAAATCTATTGCTACCTCAAGCAGTAACTTACTGACATGACCACGTGCAAGTTCCGAATCCACGGACTCCTTCTCTTCTTAGACTTACTGCAACACAAGCACCCATGCTTGTGACTTTAAGATCTCACTTAAAGGTTTCTAATCACCTTCACTTGTTGATCTTTGTAGCAGCAACTAGGTTCTACCAATGCTTGATTGTAGATCTTGCTTCGGTAGACGCTTGTGTAGTTAGAAGGTACAACACTTCTCAAATCTCATAAGGAGTAACACACAAGTCTTCCAAAGGTCTCCAAAACGTAGTTAAGGTTTCTCTTTTATATGTGGACAAGTTGGATTGAAATCCTAAACATTTTTGCAGGCTTAGGCCTTGTTTTAAAATTCTACAGAATCTGATTTCTGCAATTCTCGATTGGTCGAATCTAATTTTCGATTGATCAAGTTTGGCAGATTTTGATTCTTCTTTTCTGCAGTTAGCTCGAACTTGAACCTTGAAACATATACCTTTGAGCAATGCCTAACACATAGGCTAGACATGTTTTATTCTCGGTTTGCCAACACATACAAAATAGAATTGTAAACATTTAATCCTAAATCTTTAGAACCTAACAATTTGCCATTTGTATGCCAATTTAATTCAAATATAATTTTCAGCCTTTTATTATTTAGTTTCCTAAAATAAATCAAAAATAAAAAACCCAAACCATCCCCACCAGCTACCATCACAATTCCTCCACCACCACCACCACCAACCTTCGCAGTGCCACCAAGAGGAGATTACTGATGATTTGATAGGTTGTGGTCAAGTGGATTCAAGTGTTTTTATCTAATAGCAAACATCAATACGAGCAAAAAAATCAATTCATTTGCTGATGATTTGATAAGAGAATTGAACCAATCCTGTAGGTATATACACGTTTTCGAACATTGTTTAAATCTATATATTACCTGTGAGGACAAGATTTGAATCCCCGGCCCAAAAGGTAATTGGATTCAAGCCCAATAAGTCCAAAACAATAAATTTGTAAAGAGTGGGTCGAAGAACTAGGCTCTAATGAATGAAACAACAGCTAAACTTGGTTTATAATACCATTAAACAAAATAAGAGTATGTTTGAATAAGGAAATTAATCCTCGGCCCAGTCCGAGGAGCTCTGTCCTTGTATATATTGAGTGATAATGGTTACAGAAGTAGTTCAAATTGTTACAGTGTTCTTTCTTCCAAAATTTTCGATCCTGCTTTCCAGAGTCTCTCCTACCTTATATACTACATTTCCCTTTCATCTTCACCATCCATGTGCAGGTTAGATTTGTCGGTGTTGATCTTTGTCCCATCAACCCCTTCCCAAAGTTCTTAGGTAGTAGCTATAAGGCTGAAAACCACTGTTCAGGCATCACTTCCTCATTAATGCGGCCAGAGTATTAGTTATAGGGCATTTAATGTGGAGGTAGCAGCTTTTCATGGAGATATTTCCTGGCCATACTCTGCTCTATTTATCTTAGTACTTATCTTCCTCCATGGAATGGTCCAGAAGGTTGCCCTTGTCGGTAAATCACCTTTTTGGACCTCGGCTTTGGGTAGTCGAGGAGGAACTCGTCCTTGGCATAGCTTCCTGGACTACTCTAACCAACATTGTTCTCTTTCACCTATTACTATGGACCCCTCCAATAGTACTTTCCCATCCTCGAATGATTCCTTATCCTTGGCCGAGGCCTTAGGCCCAACACATACGTGGACGTGTATTCTTGGGCTTTCTGCCCCTGCATTACCCAGCAGACATTTTTCATTTTACATTTTTCCATATTCATTTTCCAAATCAAAGTTTCCATCTCTTAAACGTTAAATTGAATAATCTGTATCATATAAATTTTATCTTATATATTACTAACCATCTGGTGGTGGTGGGTGGCTGGTTGTTGATGATGTCGGCGATCTCCTCTTGGTGGCGCTAGCAAAGGTTGGTGGTGGTGGTGGTGGTGGTGGAGGATTTATGATGATGGCTGGTGGGGATGGCTTGGGTTTTTTGATTTTTGATTTATTTTAGGAAACTAAATAATAAAAGGCTAAAAATTAGATTTGAATTAAATTGGTACACATAAGGTAAATTTTTATTGGTGGAGCATGAAGTGTGAAGAGGAGTAATTTGATGGAACCCTAATATGAACGAACTGCTCCCCTGTATCTACCAGACGGATCTATAATCCAGGATTGAACAGACTCAATTAGGATGGGTGCAAGGTCCGAGGGAGATCTGATCTTGATGTTTCCTTATCTCCAATAAACCCTAAATGGGAATACTTGCGGCACATAATGACATCTTAGTGCAAATAGGATTTTGTTGACCGCGTGTATTAATGAAAGATCTTCTCGATAAGGAAAAGATACTTGTCCATTACATTTGGGACTCTTTAAGAGAATTTCTACAAGGAAAGACTTCGACTCCAAGTTAAAGAGGTCTACTTACTACAACTATAAAAGCTCCAATACCCTCATTAATCAAAACGCCGTTTGCTTGAGGTGTTAAGTTAGACAGGTGTCAAAATTTTAAGTGGAGAATCTAAGGTATTGTACCTAAGGTACTGTACCTAAGTTTTGCCCTTTGCGTTTTGGGTGAAATTAGGATTTTTCTTAATTTTCGTGTTTTTTTTTTTTTTTTTTAATTTTTGATTTCAGAATGTTAAAACAAGGTAATAACTTGTTACAAGCTTTCTAATATAATAATAAGAAAAAGCAAGTTTTGATTTTACATTTGTCTTTTGTGGGGGGAGAAAATTATCTTTAATATAATATATTAAGTATATTTATGAAGTTTTGGGGAGGTCGAGGGGCAGTCCTCCCCTGCCACTGCCAATCTATGTAAGGATTATTTTTAGACAAGTATACACATAAAACTATAATATTATATATTTTTAAATTGAATTTTATGTTCATGAGTTTGTTTATGAAAATATTTTTATATTTAAGCTTAACTCGTTTAATAGCCAAGCCAAAACTTGAACATGAGTTTGGCTTGTTTTTTAAACAAAAAAACATAAACAAATATTTTCCCCAAGCCAAAATGAACTGCTCATAAACAGTTTTGTTTATTTATAGGCTTAACAAAAAACTATAAGATTTTTGTCTATTTAGAGGTGTAGGCAATTGCCTATGTGGCTTTAACAAATACCAGAGCTGACCTTGCGTTCTAGTTAGCAATACTTTGTATTTCAAATTTATGATTTACCTTAAACCCCCGAGTTTGCCACCCCTAATCCTTTTTTTTTTCTTGCACAGAAGAAATTAGAGTGTAGACTTGGGAAAGCTTGTCTATTCAAGTATTTTCTTTTCGGAGGAAATTGAGAGAGTTAAACAAAAAACTAAATATCAAAGAGTTAACATGCCACCCAAGCATATGAGTTACGTTAACTTGAAAACTATTCGGAGAGTTTGACTACAATATTTACAAGGAACATTAGTCCGATCATATGACTTCCATATGTGAGTGATCAAAGCTGAAAGATCTCCAATTGTGCCATGAGGGCCCTACTATTATTAACGTTAGCACGTGATTCGTGAAAGTCCACAATGAGGTTAGAGCAAAGCTCTAAATAAATGAACCAATTAAGTTGGTTATGTGAACAATTCAAGCTTTGCTCAAGAATGTGTTACGTATAATATAACTTGTCATGTACACTCTCTTTTAAAAGTTATCATGATTTTTTAATGAAGTTTGATGTGTATTTTTGTGTTAGAACCTTATTCTCTCACCTTTATGTGTATGTGTTTGTAAAATAAATAATAATAAAAATAAAAAAATAAAAACCTAGCTCAAGAAATATGCTTATTAATATTCATTTGTTTAGCAAACAAGTCAAACTTAGCCCAAGTTTGTAAAATAAATAATAATAAAAATAAAAAAATAAAAACCTAGCTCAAGAAATATGCTTATTAACATTCATTTGTTTAGCAAACAAGTCAAACTTAGCCCAAGTCCAAGTTTAGGCTCGACAATTTAAACATTCAAAGTCAAACATAATAATGTGTTCGTGAATATAATTTTGCAAACATGAAGCTCAATTTAGCTACATATTATATTTATATTTGTTTAAAAACATACTTATATAGACTTGAGATTTAATTGTATATACTTATAAATAGGTTTGTATGACATTAAATTATTATTTGAAGTTCAGTGATAATATAAATAACCCATTCATGGTAAAAATTAATTCATAGATTTGTGAAGGGCAATTTTATTTCATATTTATTTTTGTCATGCTCTTATTTTATATGAAAAAAATAAAATAAAATAAGTTAATCAAATAACTCATGAATAAATTCAGACTTGTTTGACCCAAAAATGTCCAAATTTGAACATATAATCTTGTTTAGTAATAAGTTCAAGCTTGACTTATGTTCAAAATAAAAAAAAAAATCTATACTTTTAAAACTTAGCTTGACTTGACTCATTCACAACCCTCGGTTAGAGTCTCTCTCGGGAAGAGATAACCGATTGGGCATCTACTTCTATGAAAAGCTTGTGGATATTGGATTCCATTGCCATGTTGAGGCCATCACATAACTTTCACAATTTTGCTATAATGCTTAACGTGGTGCTTTTATTTCTAGAAAAACCATTAAGCCAACTTTCGTTATTGTCTGTGATGATGACTCTGCCATCCTGCTTATGGGTTGCCAAAAACTTATTGGTCCGTTTTAAGTTTTGAAGAATCCTCCCAAAGTGGCACACATCCAATTGTGAAGGTAGACCCCTTTGAATTGAGAACAATTGTCCATTTTTCTACAAGAAGTTTATCACTTAAGCCATTTTGATTTCATGTACAAACTAAGATTAGCTCAAATTTTGTAATTTTCCAAATTATCCAAAATTTGAACCTAATTGGTTATGTATTAGGTAGATTTGGAATACAATCATACAAATCTTCTATCTTATTTTTAGTGTTTCGCCAATTACAACTTGTCACGTATTTATTTGAATTTTCTTATAGAATTGAGAAAAAGAATCAAATACATAACATATCATGATTAGTAGAGCACAAAATAGAACAAAAACAATAAGATATGAGATTTGTATTGGTAGATTTGTACTATATAAGGATTGCGAGTACACCTAATTGTAATTCCTCAAATTATGTTAAAATCTACACCTTTTTTTTATTTATGGGATGTTAATTGGCGCCTTGAATATTTATTAGGTGTATTTAAAGTATATAAGTGATTGTGATTTACAAGTATACTTTATAATCGTAACTTGACTTAGTCAATGGTATCCTTTAACAATAATGGAATCGTCCTCTCCAAACTACAGGACTCACCCAGAAGCATTCCAAAGACCTCTATGACATATGACAGATAAGACAAAATGACAGAAAGATTCATAAATATATTTTGACAAGATATTATAAACACTCCCCGACGGATTTCCACAGATAGGTCAAAAGTTCCTTTTGAAAGAACACTGTTCACTAGCATGCAGACTGACAGATTCCCGAATAGACTACTGTTTATAATGTTAAAAGTTAAAACTTCTAACCAGGCTTTCAAGCTGTGTTGAAGCAACCTCAATAATTGTTTATAAATGTAAATTAATTATAAAAAAAAAAAAAAAAAAATTGTACATGTAACCACGCCAAGATACAAATTCTTGATATTCAATAAATATAAAAGGAAAATAATAGAGATGTAAACTTTTTTACAAAAAATTTTTACAAATTGTTGATATGGTAAGTGATTATTGGTAAATAAAAAAATGATATTATTGATGCGCTTGGATGAGAATAAATAAAATTTTGGCTGCGACAACAGTTTGTAAAAATATTATAAAACAATTTGTGGTTGTAGCATTACTCAATATAAAAACTATTGAAAAAAATAATAAATGCTATAAGTTTTACGATAATATGGGCATAAAACGAAATAGTCATTAAATATTTCCTAATACATATCATACAACCCAATTCTAAATTCTATGAATTTGGCTTAAGAAGAATGTCTTAGAACAGTTCACATAACTATATATTTTCACATAATAATAATAATTAATATACTTAATATATAATCCAACATATTAATATTTATTTTTTAATTTGTAAAAATTTGATGTGGCAGTTTGGCCAATCACTCAATAAAGAGGGCTGCAAAGTTCCTAATCATTCAACCCAAGAATGGCGACCAGCTGGACTACGTGAATCATGCTATACAACCTTCGAAGCTGTTGCATTTAAAAACAGACTAAAAATAAAACCTTATACCATCAATTGACAAGGGAATTAAATAGCAATTCTCGAATTTTCTTACAATTTTTTTTTCATGTGTTTCCACTTTCCTTGTACAGGCGAGAGAGGGTTTGTATTTGATCCCTCATGGAAGCCTTACAACCGACATTCTCCACACATGCATATATTTTAAATATAACACACCAAACCTGCCAATTTTATTATAAAAATTTTAAAAATAAAAAAGAAGGCACACGCAGATAAAACCGTTATACAGACAAGCAAAAGACATTTCAACCCAAAAAAAAAAAAATAAATAAAGATTAGAGAATAGGCAGCAAGTGTACATTGACATCGATCAGGGTTCGTTGAGGCACTCGCGGTTGTATTTATTGCGTTTCTGACAAGCTGGGTTATTGCGATCGATCGGTGACAGCATTTTTACCGTGCCATCGCAGGCGGCGGAGGCTATTTGGGGCAGCCTTTATTGTACGTAGAACAGTGTTCCTTGGTGGTGCTGCTGGTGCATGCGTTTGGAGGACAAACTGGGTGGGTAGCATCGAGGGTACCACCGGTAACTGACTTCCCCTTCGTATCAAGAATCCGGCTTACGTAGGGGTTCATGAATAACTCTAACTCCAAGTCGTACTCGATCAGGCTTTCTTCGATGCGGCCATTATTGTAGCGGACAGTGGTGGTGTTGCTCTCTACAACGACGGCAGCACCTGCACAACAATATGGGTAAATAAGGAGCATTACCATCACATACAATATTGCCAGGGGATATATCCCTCCCTTCCCCTTTTGAACATCCATTTCAGTACTAGTACTGTTCCTTTATCTCGCTCCCTAGTACTATTCCTACTTGATTTTACTCCACAACTCTTTCACACACATTGTATACTTTCACAGGTATACTTACTTATAGCGAGTAAAAGAAGAGAGTGACGCACTAGATAATATTATTTTTAATTTGATTATTCCATGTGTCATACTTTTTGTGGAATTTCCAACAAGTGGTATCAGAGCGGGTAGCTCTTCTGATTTAGATCTTTTGATCTAGGAGCTGATCATTGACCCCTGTTGTCATGGATAATTTGAATTGTGTTTCTGATCATGTTTCTGCTCATGCTTCTGCTGATTTTTTTGATGCTTTCGAAACTCTTCGTAAGGAATTATTTAAATCTTTGAAAATTGCTAAGAAATTTAAAGAAGAGTTAAAATTGGCTAATCTTGAAAAAGAGGAATTGCTTGTTAGATTAGATGAATCTAATAAAAAGAATGAATTTTTGAGAAATCAAATTTCCTCTCAAGATGAAAAGATGAAAAGCTTGGAACAAGAGTTAGTTGAAATTAAGTCTAAAATTGAAAATTTGACTAGTACCAAGCCTGCTGATGATAACAGAACTGTTTCTGTTTCTCTTAAGCCTAAAACTGAGAAAGTTTATATCCCTCTTCTCAAGATGAATAATAAAGAAAATGCTTATTTTGCTAGGTTAAACAAAGGTAAAAGTTCTGATGTTAACGCTGAAGTTTCTAAACCTATGTCTAATCCTACTGTTAGAGAGCATAATAAATCTGTTTTTGTGCCTACTTGTCACCATTGTGGTGTTGGTCATATTAGACCAAATTGTTCTTTGTTGAGGCAAAAACTGAAATCTGAGACTAGACTTGCTGTTAGGAATACTGATGTTCCTAAATTTGTTTCTGTTTGTCACTTTTGTGGTGTCCGTGGTCACATTCGACGTAATTGTCATAAATTGAAACTTAAGCATTCTGTATGTCAATCTAGGATATGTGATGATATTTCTCATGCCATAAGTCCATATAAATTGTTTCATATTCTTTTGAAGAATTTGAGCTTGTTGGCTTGTGAAAGGAATTTGCAGGATTTTAATCTTTCTCAGAAAATTGGTGTAATCTCTCAAATACACTCTGCTTCACATGGATTTTCACCTACAAAGCCGAAGACTCGTGCTAGATGGGTGAGAAAAGATTCTCCAAGGTGAGTGTTGCTAACTTGTCCCTGATTTAATTCTTTCAATTATTTGTGGACATGTTTTGTTTTTGTTTTTGTTTTTGGTTGTTTTGTTTTTAAGGTTGTTTTTATTAAAAAAAAAAATCCAAAAACATTGAAAAATTTCAAAAAGACAAAAATATTTTTTTGTGTCTTGTTTTATTTTTATTGAGGATTACATGAGTTTTAATATCTCTCTTGATTTAGAACATGCTTGACATTGTGGTGAAACTTGAATAGCATGTGTTATAAATGTGCTAAGCTATTTTTGACTTTATGTACTAGTTTGTACATGTACTCATGGGTTAATTAAGAAATTGATATTTCTTGTTTGTGTACTCTCTATAGCTTAGTTTAGCACTGTCATGCATTGCATTTGCATTGTTCATTTAGCACAATGTGTGTTTTTTTGTTTTTGATCATAAATTTTTTTAAATCTCAACAAGTGGTTATAACGTTTGTTAAAACCAAAAAGATTTTTGTGTTTTGTATTATAGATCTTGGTTTTATAATCAAGGATTGGCCATATTATCTTTACATAACAGGTTAATGTACCTTGTTTAGCTTGGATGAGCTTACTTTAATGCACTTTACTAGTTGAAACTTTGTAGTGTATGTTGTGTGGGAAAGATGTTTATGGTGTTAATCACTCTGTCTTAATCATGAAGTCACATGTTCTTTGACTGTCGGACTTGATCTTTTTGAGAAAGGCAAAATAACCATCTCACCACTGTTCACTAGCCAATCATGAACACCTTAGTGCATATCATAAGATTTTGTGCTCGAGAAAGTATAGCACATGCACAAAAAGAACATAAGGTGTAGCTTCAATTAAATTAAAACTGGTGTGTACTATTAGACTTGATGCCAATTCACTTAATTCAAACCGGTGTGTACTATTAGGCTGAATGCCAATTCACATAAATAAGAGGCAAAAATGCAAGAAACTTACATGATTGCAAGCTTTTGTTCTAGGAGATGTGAGAGTTATAGGATGTAACTCTTTGGGTGATAGTCTCTTTTAAATTCTATGTGACGAATTGAGTAGACTTTGTGTTTGATTGCTATTCACATATCACCTCACATGTATCTCAAGTTTTTGCTAGTTGCACACACTACACAAGTTACTCTTTGCTAAACTTGGTACATTATATTGTGTGTGATTTTGTTGTGGTCATCCAAGATTAAAAGTTCCTTGATTTTAATGCAAAATGTGTTTCAAGTTTGAAAATTTTGAAAATATCTTGAGATTTGTGCACAGCATATTTGTTGCTTAAGAAAATTCAATGGGAAAATGATTGAAACCTGTTTTTTGAGAAAATTGGGTTTAAAATTTGGGTTTTTGAAAAAGCATTCCATCTCATACTCATGCATTTAGTTTTCGTTGTTTAATGCTTTGAGGAGTTGTTTTCAAAATTAGGTTTGTGTTTTTCAAAACTATGTTTTTTCTCAAAGATTTTGTGAGCCTCTGCCCAGTTCGATCGATCCATTTTGATTTTCGATCGATCGAAAAAGTGCTTTAATTTGTTTAAAAATGACTGTTTCATTCGATCGATCGAATGAATTTTTCGATCAATCGAAAGTCGTGAATCAGGTTTTTAAAAAGGGTTTGTTCTTGATCCGAATTGGGGCTTTTGTGAAATTGAGTTGAATTTAATGAAATTGGCTTATTGTTTGGATGTAATTAAGCATTATACTCTGTGAGTTGTGTTTAGTAATGCTCAATTCATCAATTTGTCTAAAAATTTCAACAAGTGGTTTTCAATTTTTGGGGTTTTTGGTAGAAATTCCCTGCTCGAGCCAATTTTGTCAATTTGATCTCAATTGAACTTAGTTTTACTGCATTAGAGCATGCATCATGAAATATTTTGTCTTGCATCTTTTATGTTTAGGATTCACATGCATTGCATTGATTTCTGTATCCATCTTGCAGTTTTGCAGTCATATCTTTCATTATTTTCACACATAGCATGCATATACTTTACTACATTGGGTACTCAACTTGATCAAAAAATTGATTGATTAATTTTTGAGATATGTACTTTCTAGTATATGCCTTTTTTATGTGTGAACTATAGAAAATATTTTTCTAAAGAGATATGATGGATAATCAATGTGCAAATATTTTCTCTACTCATGCAATTATTTATGGGTCACATAATGCCATGCTTGCATTTTATTGAAAGAGAGAATATTTTTTCTTCATGTGTATCCTCACCTTAGTTTTTAACTTTGGTTTGTGTGTTTTTAATTTTGGTCCTGCTGGTAAGGATGTTCCTGATCCTGTTCGTGATGCTACTGCTGCTGCTGATTTCCCCCCCCCCCCCCTCCTTTATTTTTCCCCAAACTGTTTTTCCCAAAACTTGTTTTGTTTTTTCCTCTTTTTATAGGGGGAGAAAAGTTTTTTTTTTTTAACCAGTGTTGTTCATAGGGGGAGCTGTCTCTATTTTCTATAGAGTTGAATTGTTTTGTGTTCCCCTTGATTCTCTATTTTCTCTTATCCTTTATTGCGTTTGTTGACTGTTTACTCTTTGTATAAGTTGTCTTTGTCAATACTTGACAAAAAGGGGGAGAAATGAATCATGTTTGTCTTGTTTAGGGGGAGTTGAAATTATTTTTGAAAGGGAAGAAAATAAAAACTTTTTGTTGTATCTAACTTAGGGGGAGAGTTAGTTTACTTATGTTTTTATTTATGTTTCTTGTTTTACTTCTTATTGATTTATACTTATGAGTTCTTCATTGGTATATGTCTTTATTTTGTGCTATGTGAAATCAAGAATTTATTTTTGTTGATTTACTGTTTTTCTGTCACACATACGTTTATGCGTTTGTTGAGTTTTTCAGGAATATACAGGTTGTTTCAATTGAGCTGCTGTCTACACTTGCAACCGATGGATAGTAGTTAGGATTGAATTCTAGTCTTTATGAGCATTATTTTTGTAAAGGGCTTTTCAATTGTAAACTTTGAGTTTTTAATTTGTGTTTTGTCACGGATTGCCAAAGGGGGAGTTTGTTAGGCTCTAAGGTCTTAGGATTTTATGTATTTAGAACTCTAATGTGTAATGTTGGCAAACCATGATCAAAACAATATGTTTAGTCTTGTTTAGGCTTGCTCAAAGTAGATTAAATATTGTGAAGTTGGAATCGAGTGGCTGTAGATGTAATGGAGCATTTCTGTCTGGCTCGATCGATCGAAGGATAGACTCGATCGATCGAATCTCGGGTCAGATGCGTTTTTTGCAGAGTTCCAGCTCAGCCCAAACTCTATTTAAATGTCTTAGGGTTCAAGTAAAACACTCCTATATATAAAGGAAACCCTAGAACGTTTTTGTGATTTTTAAGAGAGAGATTAGAGTGCCTCTTGTGCCTCCTTTTATTAGGGTTTTGTACCCAAACCTCTCTAAGTCTTTGTTGCTCATATTTGCTGTTTATGTGAATCTCTTGTGAGATCTTTGAGGAGCTTTCCTTCACATAAACTTAGGGTTTTCAAGGTAGAGATATTATCTACATCTTGATGATCAACAAGGTTGCAGCCATTGAAGCTTAAAGAAAAACAAGTGGGGAGCTTGTAGCTGATTGAGGGATTCAAAAAAAGAAGTAGTCCGTGAACTCGGAGCCTGCACGTGGTCGTGTCAGGAAGTTTTACTGGTGGGTAGTATTAGGAAGTCGAGCGGGGAGCTTCTAAGTCCTTTTGTAAGAACTTCAATTCTTTCATAGTGAATTCTGTTTTGCCTTGAGGATCGGTGGGTAAAATCCTCCCCAGGTTTTTCCGTGTGGTTTCCTAGGTGATCATATCTTGTGTTCTTTTTTATTTCCGTTGCTTTATGTGTTTTATATGCATGTTATGATTTTTTGATTGTTTTAACCTAGAATAGTTTAATTTGACTAAGTAACAACTTGGCTAATTAATCTAGGCTACGCAATCTAATTGTGGTTTAAGGGGTCTAAATTTTCAACATAAATAATGAACTGTGTAATCAAATGAGAGATCAGTGGATGAAAGATTACCTAGTTGTGTACATTGAAAAAAATGTAGTTGGTTTTAAAATAAGAAATCTCATTGAAGATAATTGTAAAACTTCATGTAATTGCATTTTTTTAAAAAAATTGTTGATAAATTCAAGTTATTCTTTATTGGATATTGTATAATTCAAGTTTTCTAATAACTCCTAAAAGAAATTCCTGGAGTCACTACTGAAAGTGAATGCTATAAAAAGTGTTTTTTTTATTTTTATTTTTATTTATTGTACATTAGTGTATTTATATTTGGTTTTGAGATGTGCTCAATGGTTTGGGTTTATCTTATTGTATTCAGTAGTTTACACTTGATTGTTCATGAATAATTTTTTTAGCTAAAGTGTGAGTAATTTATAGGAAAATTATCCATAATTTAAGAGGAAAAAAGTTCAAGATTCAAAAGTTACAATTAAGTTCTCTGTCTTAAACGCTGAAACTTTAAATATTGAACTTCTACAATTAAAGATTCAAAGATGTGAACTTGAGCCAATAGATGTAAGCGAATGGATATTATGAAATGATTCAATGTACAAGATTGAAAAGGAGATTTTGAGTGAATACTTATTGTGAATAAAGATATTGCTAAACAATTTAGTTCAAAAAATCAATTATAAATTATTTTAGTACTATAAAAGAGTGTAGAGAACAACTTTATTCCGTTAAAGTTGATTTATGAAATAAAGCACTTTTTTAGTGGCGTTTGTTTCGGGTAAAAAATATATACGAAAAATATTTTACACCTAACATGGTGTTTGAGTGGACCAAAAAATATGGTCAAATTGAAATCCAGTTCAGAGAGAGTATGGCGTATTTTTCTGATAATAATTTTATGTGCAAACCAAACACTAGAAACTATTTTTTGGCATATTAGAAAACATTTTACATCGAGCTAAATCCAGCCTAATAAAAAAAATTAATTTACATAAGAATTTAATGATATCTCGCTTGGTCTCCTTGTGAAAAATGTGTTGCTCTTATATGATAAAGGTATTGATAATAATACATCCAAGTAAAATTAGAAAGGAATCAAAAGATTATATCAACAATTATAAAAATGTAATGTCATTACTCATTTTTTAAACTGTTTAACAATTTTGCTGATACCTATCCTAAAGCTAGCGGACTAATTGGTAAACTAATTATCTTAGCGTTTTTTTTTTACACAGAGAGAGAGAGAGAGAACAATATAATTCTAGAATGGTCGTCGTTGTAACTTGTACAGGCGAGAGAGGGTTTGTATTTGATCCCTCATGGAAGCCTTACAACCGACATTCTCCACACATACATATATTTTAAATATAACACACCAAACCCGCCATTTTATTATAAAAATTTTAAAAATAAAAAAGAAGGCACACCGCACACGCAGATAAAACCGTTATACAGACAAGCAAAAGACATTTCAACCCAAAAAAATAAAAATAAATAAAGATTAGAGAATAGGCAACAAGTGTACATTGACATCGATCAGGGTTCGTTGAGGCACTCGCGGTTGTATTTATTGCGTTTCTGACAAGCTGGGTTATTGCGATCGATCGGTGACAGCATTTTTACCGTGCCATCGCAGGCGGCGGAGGATATTTGGAGCAGCCTTTCTTGTACGTAGAACAGTGTTCCTTGGTGGTGCTGCTGGTGCATGCGTTTGGAGGACAAACTGGGTGGGTAGCATCGAGGGTACCACCGGTAACTGACTTCCCCTTCGTATCAAGAATCCGGCTTACGTAGGGGTTCATGAATAACTCTAACTCCAAGTCGTACTCGATCAGGCTTTCTTCGATGCGGCCATTATTGTAGCGGACAGTGGTGGTGTTGCTCTCTACAACGACGGCAGCACCTGCACAACAATATGGGTAAATAAGGAGCATCACCATCACAAACAATATTGCCAGGGGATATATCCCTCCCTTTCCCTTTTGAACTTCCATTTCAGTACTAGTACTGTTCCTTTATCTCACTCCCTAGCACGTACTATTCCTACTTGATCTTACTCCACAACTCTTTCACACACATTGTATACTTTCACAGGTATACTTATAGTTGAGTAAAAGAAGAGAGTGATGACCAAAAGGAGACGGATAATGCACAAGATAACATTATTTTAATTTGATGACATGTGTCATTCCTTTTGTGGAATTATTTTTCTTTTTCTTTTTTTCCCTTACGTCCTTGCATGACATCACATCGACGACTTTTTATTATATTATTAAGAGACAACTTTTTATTATGTTATTAAGAGGTACAATTCATTCTACTTCCCCGTTAATTTGTAATTTTTTTATAATAATTTTTTTAAAAAAAAAGAGTAATAGGGATGTTATCAATTTCACTAGGTATGTTTTAAAAATTTATATAAAAAAATTCAAACGAATGTGATTGATGTTATATCCATAATATGTAATAAACAAATTTCTTAATTACTTTTTTGTGTTGTGTTTAAATATTAGACAAAACTTAAGTACAATATCTTAGATGTTGTTCTTTAGGTTCCTCATTTAAGATTGAATCATGTGACTACTTAACTAAAAAATACACTTTCATTCCATAAAGAAAAATTCACATGGTAAAATCTTAAGAGAGGAATCTAAAAAACAACATCTAAGCACTGTACCTAAGTCTTGCCCTTAAATGTTAACATCACTCAAAAATTAATAATTCATATATTCATTTGTTATGATGTTGAAACTTATTAATCACATTTATTGTCACATTAATTTGTAAACTTTATTGGGCAAATAACACTCCCCTCCCTTGAGGTTTAGAGAAATGACACTCACCCCCAAACTTGAAAGGAAAAAACACTCCCCCTCTTGAGATTTAAAAAAAATAACACTCCCCCCCTTCTGTTAATATTAGTAACGGAATATAAAGCATATTATAAAAAAATGTTGCTTATGTTGATTTTTTAGTCTCTTATAGCACCTTTCCAATTGATTTTTTAAAGTTTGATGATCCTTTTAGATTTTTTAATCGCTCCTCTCTCTAACACTTTGGATCAAAATTTATGAAATAAAACAATTTGCTGAAACTTTCAAGCTTTTATTGTTTAAAAATAAGTTTGAAATTTTCAAAGTCATTTATCAATATAAAAAACTTTCAGAGTCAATTTTAGGAATACATTATTAACCAAAGGGTACGTTAGTGTACAACATTTTTAATGCCAATTTAACAGAGTTTAGATAAATAAATGTCAAAGGGGGGAAAATGTTTTTTTCCTTTAAATTTGGGGGTGAGTGTCATTTTCCCAAACCTCAAGGGAGGGGAGTGTTATTTGCCCAACTTTATTTAATAAAATATGTAGTATCTTTAATAGTCTTCTTCCCTTTTTTTTTTTTTCTTTTACTTTTTGATGTTAGCATTTCCCTTATTAGAATAACCAATAAGTATTTTTATTTTATTTTTTTTAAAGGGACAGAAAAATGGGTTATAATACAAAAGCACATCACAATTTCAATTCAAAAATTATGATAATATTTACCAGAGGATGGGACAGCTCCACACTTAAAAAGAATGTGTTGTGTGCAATATAATTTGCCCTACACTCCCTTAAAAACCATAAATTTTTAGTGGAATTTATAGTGTGTCTTCTCTCATATGTCTGAATTTATTTATTTATTTATTTTTATAATTAAGTAATTGGTGATGAGAGATTTGAACATTGGACATCTTCATTAAAAATACTAAAAAAATATCAATTAAACACTAAAAAAAGTGAAAAGCCCGTAGAAACTTTTGTTGCTCACTTTTTTTATTATTATTATTATTATTATTATTATTATTATTATTGATCATCTATAGAAACAGTTTTAATCCACAAAAAAACAAAACAAACAAACAAAAAAAAAAAAAAAAAAAAAAAAAAGAGGCCCGTAAGACAGAGATCCTAAAACAAAGGCTTGCTCCAAGATGATTACATCACGTACTCAAAAATAAAATAAAAGCACTCCTGATAAATAATCATAGGTTAATATAATATTTAGCTAGTGACCTTTTTGGATGAGAAACCATTAGCAAAGTGTCGGCAGCAATGTGCCTCACTCGGTCTTTAGGTATCCGAGTTCGATATTAGGTTTCTCTCTCCAATGAGCTTCCCTCTAAGCAATTACGTACGATGACCCTACTGTAAATTAATAAAAAAATAAAAAGTAGAAAAAGCTTACTAGTATAATCAATAATGGTGCGATCTCAGAAAAGCTGGCCAGTGGTCTCTGTCGCTTGAGCACATGCTTAACAAATGCTTGACTTTCACGTATTTGGTAATTACGAAATGGCAAGCATCGCATTTACCAACTTTAGCTTTTTACCGACAGTACCTTTCTCTTTTTCTTTAACTTTATCTCTTTACTCCTGAACAAAGTAGTAGTGGCCGTATAATTCTTATCTACCCTAGTAGCAATGCTCTCTCTTCTCGTTTGAACGTGTCTCATAATGAAATTTATGCATTAAATTTATTTTTTATGTGAGAGGGGGAAGTATTGCTCCCGTAGCACCTAAATTTTTTTTTTTTATAGTGGCCTAGTCTGTAACTGTTTGGATAATATTTTCATGGCTTTTTTTAGGGGATAAACAAATATGAGTGATGTTGTGATCATTATAAATTTTATTAAATTAATTTGACAAAGTAATGTATTTGTATCTAAGATACAGAATGAAAAAGTATTTGAAAATTATATTTATTTTAATGTTGGTGTAACACGAGTTACACTTATTGCTAGTGTTTTTGTTTTTGTTTTTTTAATTTATAATAGTTTTAATATTTTTCCAACAGATAATGAATATTGGGCACAAATGAAATCAAATCTATTTTTGGTGCATGTTATATCACATCCATAGATAACTCTCCTCACAAAAATCAGTAATTCCATTATTTTTTAGCATTTTTATTTTATTTGTTGATTTTTTAAGGCTAAATTGCAAAGTACACCCCTAAAACTTGGGAGTCTTTAGATTTTACATCTCATAGTTTCAGAATTTGAATCTTACACCTTAAAATTTCAATCCATTTACATTAGCAGTCCCCCATCCATTTTTGCTGACATGTCCATGAAATGCCACATCAGAGAATTTAAATATGAAAGAAAATGTAGATTTAAATATGAAAATTTAATCAATACAATCAATCCACTGTTGAGCACTGTAGACATCGCATTTTGTACCCCTTACGACTCGGGCCCCCATTCCCCAATGATGTTGGAATTCTAAAGCATAAGGTTGGTTTAGAGCCCAATCAGGTTGAAATTGACTTGAGGAAAGTATTTTTGGAAAAATATAACTCTTTTATGAACTAAATAAGCTATTTTTGGAAAATAAAGATCAAGAAAACCCTATGGCATGCGTACGCATATACGCATATGCGCACGCATTCTCAAGCTCTGCATACGAATGCTTCATGCATGCATACACATTACGCATGCTAGGTTCCAAAAACTATAAAAGACAAGTTTTCTGCATTAAAGTTTGTTTTTGGAACGAATCCCACATCGTCTGGGAGCCATTCCAAAACCCCATTTTCTGACTATAAAAAGCCATATATTGTACATTTTCAAAACAAACAAAAAAATCCTAAGGGAAAACACAAGATTCACTAGAAATAGTAAATTAAAGAGGGAGTTTTTCACAAAACATCCTCAAGTCAATATTTTTTTGATTAAGGCCTTTTCTGGCATTGATCTTCTAGTTTCAAGTTTACTAATCACTTCCTTGTTTTGATTGTGAATAGATTGACTAAGGGGAACGGTCAAAATCAAGCTAAGGAGCTTTGTGTTTTTGTGGTATAATATTCTAGTCCCTTTTCCTTTTGTTTTCTTGTTTTGATTTTCATTTCCTTTATTTTCCTTGTTTGTTTGTGTTATAACATGTTTGTTTAGCTTAGTTTTACGTTCCTTTTCCATTTTTAAGCATACTAAGTTGTTAGATTTAAAGTTTTTTGTTCTATTGTGTTCTTGAGTTTCTGGGTTAGGGTTTAAGGCGTATATACGTACGCATGCTTTCTACATGCACACGCATACTCAAAGTATGTGTACGCATAGAACTAGGCTGCGTACGCATAGAACTAGGTTGCGTACGCAAGCCAATGTATGTGCACACATACGCATACTCATACCCAAAAACCCTAATCCGAACCTTTTTGCTTCTGTTTCTTTATTTTACTTATATAATTTGCCTCTACCTTGTCTTGTTTTATGCTTATAAGTCTATGATTCCATGTTTGTTTGTTGTTTGTCCTTCACATGTTAGATTAGGGTTTTGTTTCTTCTCTTTATTTGATATGCCATGAACATGCATATGATATGACCATGCATTGATGCATAGGTGCTGTGGTGCAATGAGGTAAGTGAGGTAAGTCATGCATTCATATGAACATGTATTTGTTTGGAATATGCTTTTGTTGATGAGTATGAACATGCTTGGTTGAATGATGTGTTCTTAATGTTTAGATGCTTATAACGTGTTGTTTGGTTGCTACCATGTTTATGTTTCTACCTTGATATGATATAATGCCATGTGTGATAAATGTATGCTAGGGTTTGAGATATGATGAGATGCAGGATAGATGTATACTAGGGTTTGGGATGAAAATGTCTAAATGTATGCTAGTGTGTGTGTGAGTCTAGAATGATGAATTTTTAATGAGATTAAGATGTAAGGCACAATAAGTGGAAGCCAACCCATAGGTCAAGTGGGGTTGGGTGCCTAATACCTTCCCATTCCCATACCTAAACTCCAAACACACGTTCTAGTAGTAGATCAGTCCTTCCACAAAAGGTGTTATATTTATGGTTCCTAAACTTAATTTAAGTGGCGACTCCATTTTCCTTCTCCGCCCCAGTCCACTTGGCCAAGGTGTACTCCCCTCGACCCGTTGTGCCCACAAGCACAATCAATCCACCATCTCAGATCTTCAATTTCTCAACCAAACTAACAACAACTACAACAAACAAACCTAACTCAATCCCTCAACCAAAACAACAACAAACACAACTCCCACCCAAATTCAAACAAAATACCCATAAAACCCATTAACCAAGCAGAGTCCCTCCACCTTTACACGACAAACTCTCCCTCTTGATAAACCCCCATGACCAAACCCTAAGTCCTCCTCACCAACCTAGATTTGAAAAAAACCCATAAGCCCTTACCTTTAGTTTGGGTCTAAACAAAACCCAAATTTGAACAAAACCGATCAACTAAAATGGGTTTGGGTTCACTATTGTTGTCTTAAATCTCTAAGGGTGATGCCACAGCCCAAGGGCAATGGGAAGAGCTAAGGGTTTCGTCCATGGCTAGGATCAGGCCAGTAAGAGAGGAAAATAGAGAGGGTGAGGTAGAGAGAGAAGATTCTATAGGAAATGGATGAGAGGGCTTGGTGGTGGTGGTGGCAGTAGCTTGATCTTTAGGCTTGATCGATCATGGTGGCTTAGAAAGAGAGAGAGAGAGTTTGAGAGGAGAGAAGAGAGACACTTTGAGACAAGAGAGAAAGTCATAGGAGGAATTTAATTCAGTTTGTGGGTTTGATTTTTTGGGTTCTTCTTTGATTTTCTAGGTTTGTGTATGCCTAATTAGTGTTTGTTTCTAAGAAAAACAAATGGAAAATTAAAGTTTTTGTTTTATTTTCTATATTTGGATGCTGATGTGGCATTTTTCATTACTATTTTATTAGACACATCAATGTCTAATGTGCCAGTTATGCACTCCATGTGCCACTTAGGTAAATTTTCGTTCCTGAAATGATGGTAGAGACTAAAATGAAAATGATTTTTTTTTATTTATTTTGGGGACCAAAATAAGTAAAAAAGAAAAGTACAGACCAAAATGGAAATTGGCCGAAAATGTAAGGACGAAAATGATATTTACACCTTAACAAAAAAAATTCCCTAAGTTCCAAAGTATTATGTGTATCCAAAGTTCAAAAGCATTTATTTTTCTTATTGCTATTAAAGTGTGATAAGTCAAATAAGATAGTATCTATATCAAAGTGGATGGTAGTTTTTTCCATTTCACATAATGACAACCCATGTTTCTTTTTTTAATTTTAAATAGAAAGCAACAGAGTCATTTATGATGTTAATTACATTTACTAATATTTACATAACATTGAAAAATTTCACAACACTGAACAATTTCACAACACATATCAAAAGTACCACATAAAAATTTACAATTTTTGTCACAATTATCTTACGTGCAAGGCAAATTGTAACTGGCTGCCTGTCACTTTCTCACGAATCTATTACTTTTTCTTCACTACTCACAATATGTCACGTAAATAATTATAACAAAATTTTTGATTTTTTACATGGTTCTAGAATTTTTGCAACATCAAACATTAGAACTAGAAGAGAAGAAGTCTTCAAATATTCAATGCTATAGGTAAAGATTATCAAACGGAAATGATTACAAAACTAATGACATTTGATTCAATCAGCACCTCTTGATATCGAGTCCAAATCTTCTGTCTCATTTTTCTTGTTCCACTCCATTCTTCACTAATAAAAATTTCCCTTATGTGTACCAATTTAATTCAAATCTAATTTTTAGCCTTTTATTATTTAGTTTCCTAAAATAAATCAACAATAAAAAATAAAAAAACTCAAGCCATCCCCACCAATCATCATCATAGTTCCTCCACCACCACCACCAACCTTCGTTGGCGCCACCAAGAGGAGATCGCCAACATCATCAACAACCAGCCACCCACCACCACCAGATGGTTAGTAATATATAAGATAAAATTTTTATGATACAGATTATTCAATTTAACGTTTAAGAGATGGAAACTTTGATTTGGAAAATGAATATGGAAAAATGTAAAATGAAAAATGTCTGCTGGGTAATATATATATTTAAACAATGTTTGAAAACGTGTATATACCTATAGGATTGGTTCAATTCTCTTATCAAATCATCAGCAAATGAATTGATTGTTTTGCTCGTATTGATGTTTGCTATTAGATAAAAACACTTGAATCCACTTGACCACAGCCTACCTTCCACACATGAATCCACTTGACCACAGCCTATCAAATCATCGGCAATCTCCTCTTGGTGGCGCGGCGAAGGGTGGTGGTGGTGGAGGAACTGTGATGGTGGCTGGTGGGGATGGTTTGGGTTTTTTATTTTTGATTTATTTTAGGAAACTAAATAATACAAGGCTGAAAATTATATTTGAATTAAATTGGTATACATATGGCAAATTGTTATGTTCTAAAGATTTAGGATTAAATGTTTATAAGTCTATTTTGTATGTGTTGGCAAACCAAGAACAAAACATGTCTAGTCTATGTGTTAGGAATTGCTCAAAGGTGTATGTTTCAAGGTTCAAATTCGAGCTAACTGCAGAAAAGAAGAGTCAAAATCTGCTAAGCTTAATCGATTGAAAATTAGTTTCAACCAATTGAGAATCGCAGAAATAAGATTCTGTAGAATTTTAAAACAAGGCCTAAGCCTGCGAAAACATTTAGGATTTCAATCCAACTTGTCCACATATAAAAAGGAAACCCTAGCTACGTTTTAAAGACCTTTGGAAGACTTGTGCGTTACTCCTTGTGAGATTTGAGAGGTGTTGTATCTTTTAACTACACAAGCGTCTACTGAAGTAAAATCTACAATCAAGCATTGGTAGAACCTTGTTGCTGCTACAAAGATCAACAAGTGAAGTTGGTCTGAAACCTTTGAGTGGGATCTCAAAGTCACAAGCATGGATGCTTGTGTTGTAGTAAGTCTAAGAAGAGAAGGAGTTCATGAATTCGGAGTTTGCACATGGTTGTGTCAGTAAGTTACTACTTAAGGTAGCAATAGATTTAAGATTAAATCTAATTATAAAAATTTCGATTCTCTTATAGTGAATTTGCTTTAGCTTGAGGATAGTTAGGTCAAATCCTTCTCAGGTTTTTACCTTGAGACGATTCATTTCATTGGTTTTCCTGAGTCATCATATCGTGGTGTTATTTACTTTCTACTGCTTTGCATGATATAACTTATTATTGTTTAACCTAGATCTGAATAATTAACTTATGTAAACACTTGACTAATATATTAAATTAAACAACCTGCTTTAAGGAGTTTAAACAAACAAATACAAATTGTTATTAGTATAGTATGTGGTAAAGTAAGAAAGATGGGACAGAAGATTTTAGACTCGTTGATATTATATCTTGGGTTCATCCCATTCTAACTTGTTAAAAAAGATTTATAAAAATAAATAAATAAATAAGGACATTTCATATTTCGAGAGTAGCTTTGAGCGTCACATGATCCACGCCCCTGTATCTTTGTCCGGTATGCTTTGCTTGTGCATTCTGGGTCTTCTTTTTTCGGCTCAAGTCCATTCTGGTCTTCCACCAATAATGCAAAACCAGCTTTAAGTTGTAAGTGGGCCATGCACGTTTATTCACTTTTCTTTCTATTGGGGATTCTGACATTCTGTGATTTCTTTTCTACACAATCTTTACAGCAGTGTTAGAAACTTAGAATAATTATTTTTTTGGTGAAAGTTAGAGCAATTATTTAGTGTAGAGATGCTTAACAGATGACTGTCTTAATTTTCAATTTTCGGAAAATACAAAGAACTTGAGGTTATCTTATATTTTGGAGCAGCAAAAGTTTTGTTTTTGTTGTAAATAATTTTCTTTTAAAAGCATAACTAATTGCGTAGTGCAACAAAAAATTAACCTAGAAGTTCTTTAAAAAAAAAAATAAATAAAAAAAGCTAAAAAAATAGTGTTCAAAGTTTTAAGGTTGGACTAGATTCTAATCAAAGGTCGAAACGTAATAACATCACAATTAATTTAACATATGAGTAAATGAAAATTTTGTAAAAATTAGCAAAATTGACTAAAAATAATATCTGATATTTAAACAACTTTAAATGTATTTTCACAACTTTTGTAAGAGAAATAAAAAATAATAAAACATAATAAATAAACATATAATGTTTTTATTAATCCATCAAGTACAAAGCCTTAATGGAAGCTATCAAAATTCATATACATATATGTTTGTATGAGAATGTATTTGCTTAAATGTTAGTGAAAATTTTAGGGCCCGTTTGGTAAGAGATTTCTAGTAACGTTGTTTAAGTTTTGTAGAAATACGTGTAAGTAAAAAGGTTTGTGGAAATATGTGTTGTGGTGTTTAAACAACAATTTTCGTTATTTAAACACTGTTACCAAATGAGGCCTTAATATTTCATATACATATATGTGTTTGCTTAAAAGGTGTGTTAGTGATTTTTTTTTTTTTTTTTTTTTTGAGAAATGAGTAAACCAATACTATATGAAGATTTCTAATTTTATTATTCTTTTTATGATTATTATTTTTTTATTTTTTTTTACATTATGACTTTTAAGACTGCATAAATCTCAATAGGAGATTGTCATACAAAGTTGAGAATTTTAAATACTTAACTTTTATCCAAAAAATATGAATAAAAATTAGACATTTGTATTATCTAGGTAATATACTTATTGCTTTTTTTTTTTTTTTTTGAGAGAGAGTTTCGACCTATAGCGTCCGCTCTTGAATCCTTGATGACAGCTCTTTATCATCAGACCAAGACACCAAACAGTTTTTGGTGTAGGCAGAATCTCTTATACAACCATTAGAAATTTTACCGATTGAAATAACTGGAACCTACTATTGCTTTATTCTTAATAATGAGAAAACTCTTACCTCGTTAAAAATTTGAACGTCTTAGAATTTAAAAGTTTCAAGAGGAAGGAACTCAACAATTTTGGGGGGCCAAAGCAAAAATATTTTTTCAAAATCATTATTTTGTCCCCCATCCTCTCCCTACCATGAACAATTTCACGGTTCGTCAATCGGACAAATCATTCAAAGGGTTTACTAGTAAATGTAAATTGCTCGGTTTCCTGAGATTAAAGAATATATTTGAGGGCTGATTCCAATTAGCACTTTAGTAATAAGTATAGTCCAAAGCAATATTAGACCTTCCCATTGTGGGGCTGTGAAGAGGATTTTCTAATATTTGCAAGGGACAACGAACTATGTGTTGTGCTACTTGAAAACGAATTTGCGGCTAAGAGGCTATAGTGATGTGCCAATTGAGCGAGCAATCTAGATGAGCTCAAATCAACCTTTGGTTATGCATGCATTCTTACTAGATGGCGAGGCCATCTCTTGGTGCAGCAAGAAGCAGTCATAAATTGCACTATACACAATGGAATCTGAACATGTGGCATGTTCAGCAACAATACAAGAGGCAGTTTGGTTTTAGAGGTTCCTTCAATACCTTAGTGTTGTCCCCAACGTCGTAGATCCGGTAACAATATACAGTGACAACATGGCAGCCCTTGAATATGCGAAGGACCCAAAATGTCAAGGGAAGACCAAATATATTGAAATTAGGTACGATTACATTCGAGACATGGTGACTAGGAAAGAGGTGACCTTAAAGACTTGGAGTTAGAGGCGGCTCTGCTGCTATCTGCATGAGGCAATTCCAACCTCAGGTTTTGTTGCTGTTTAGCCATTGAGTTTTTTTTCTTTTTTCTTTTTTCTTTTTTGTTTTTAATGGGTAAAATTGGTTGATTGGGCTTAAATTTTTATAGTTTTGTTATTGGTAATTTTTGTTATTAGGTTAATTGTTTTGGGTTTGTATATTTTGTTTTAGATTTTAAATGTATAAATTTTTTTATGGCCTTTATTGATATAGTGAGTAATTATTGGTAGGTAAAAAAGTGAGAGACTCTACTACTGCCTACGTGCAGCTACTTTGGCCTCTAGCTCTGTTGCTACTTAGCCACTAAGTATTTACTTTCTTCCATTTTTTGTCTTTGATGGGTAAAATTGGTTGACTGAGCTTAAATTTTTTTTACTCTGTTATTAGTAATTTTTGTTATTGGGATTCAGGGACGGAGCCAGGACTTTGAGTTAAGGGGGGCAACTCTGACCTTTAGCTCGATAGCTTCTTAGCTGCTGAGGCTTTTTTTTTTTTTTTTAGCTTTTGATGTGTGCGCTTACTAGGTAAAGGCAAAATTATTCTATTTAAAACTTTTTAAAGGGCCAATTGTTTGTTTGAGTAAAATTGGTTAATTGGACTTCATTTTTTTTTAGCTTTGCTATTGGTGATTTTTTGTTGTTGCACAAATATTTTTGGGCTAGTATATGTTGTTTTAAATTTTATATCTATAAATTTTTTTAATGGCCTTTAAAATAATGAAAGTGCTAGAGGTATATTGTTGATATAGTAAGTGATTATTGGTAAGTAAAAAAGTTATGTAAGTGATAGGCTCAGATGTGAACCAATAAGAATTTGTACTTCAACAGTTTATAAAAATGTTGTAGATAAGTTTGTAACTGTAACGTTACTCTAAAAAGAATCAAAGATATTGTTAAAGGGGCAAAATGTAATTTTATAGAATAAAATTGCTAAATTTAATACATACTATAGGGTCCAAATTTGGTAGGCCAAGCCCAAAATCTTTGGATTATGAGCCCAATGAACCCAAAACAATAAATTTGTAGAGTGTGGGTGAAAAAACTGGGCTGGTTATGGACTTAGCAACGAATCATTTTAGAAAAAGAGAATAAATTGAAGTAAAAACATTTGCAGAACAAATAATACTCAAATCCGAAGAGGCTTAAGATTCATGGAAAGATGAATACAATTCTCTCTCCTTTCACTCGCAATTTTTCGTCCTCCCTCCATTTAGAGGCCTATTCCATTTATATATTCCTTTTCTTCCTCATCTTTACCGTAAACTTGTTCTTCATCTAAACATTTACTTAAGTACATGTCACATCAGACGTCTGCTTTAGTTTAGCGTGAGAGGTAGTAGCCGAGGTTGCACTGTTCAAGGGTCTTCTCCACATAAATGCGACCAGGAAAGTTGCTACAGTGCATTAAATGCAGTGGTAGCAGTTTTTCCTTTTAGATATTTCTCTGTTCACTTTATCTCTCGGCATGCCCAGAGCTTGTCCTTATCGTGGAGTTAGTTGGGAGGGTCGCTCAGGACTTTGGTATATTTACTAGATCAAGTTCCCTTGTGATCCGAGGAGAGGGTTCTCTTCGGACCAATAGAATTGTCTTCGGACATCTCCTCTCATTCATTTCCAGGTGCATTTCTCTCATACGGACTCATTTCTAATCCCTTTTCTCTCTTCGGACACATAGTGATGTTCAAATTGGGCCTCAGGCCCAATACGTAGCGTTGGGCTTTTACATTCACACATACATACATACATATATATATATATATATATACACTAATATATTTATAAAAAAAAAAAAAAAAAAAAAAATTGGGGGGGCCAATCAATTAATGCCTCCGTCCCTGTTGGGATTTGTATATTTTGTTTTAGATTTTAGATGTATAATTTTTTTTTTATGGTCTTTACTAATATGATGAATGATTATTGATAAGTAAAAAAGTGGGTGGCTCTACTACTATCTGCATCCAATGGCTCTAACCTCTAGCTCTGTTGTTGCTTAGCCACTAAGTTTTTTTTTTTTTTTTTAGTTTTGTTATTAGTAATTTTTGTTGTTGGGTTAATTGTTTTGAGCTTGTATATTTTGTTTTAGACTTTAAATGTATAAATTTTTTTATGGCCTTTGTTGATATAGTGAGTAATTATTGGTAGGTAAAAAAGTGAGAGACTCTACTACTGTCTACGTGCGGCTACTTTGGCCTCTAGCTCTGTTGCTACTTAGCCACTAAGTATTTTCTTTCTTTCATTTTTTGTCTTTGATGGGTAAAATTGGTTGATTGAGCTTAAATTTTTTTTTACTCTGTTATTAGTAATTTTTGTTACTGGGATTCAGGGATGGAGCCAGGACTTTGAGTTATGGGGGGCAACTCTGACCTTTAGCTCTATAGCTTCTTAGCTGCTGAGGCTTTTTTTTTTTTTTTTTTTTTTTTTTTTTTTTTTTTTTTTTTTTTTGATGTGTGCGCTTACTAGGTAAAGGCAAAATTATTCTATTTAAAACTTTTTAAAAGGCCAGTTGTTTGTTTGAGTAAAATTGGTTAATTGGACTTAATTTTTTTTAGCTTTGCTATTGGTGATTTTTTGTTGTTGCACAAATGTTTTTGGGCTAGTATATGTTGTTTTAAATTTTATATCTATAAATTTTCTTAATGGCCTTTAAAATAATGAAAGTGCTAGAGATATATTGTTGATATAGTGAGTGATTATTGGTAAGTAAAAAAGTTATGTAAGTGATAGGCACAGATGTGAACCAATAAGAATTTGTACTTCAACAGTTTATAAAAATGTGTTGATAAGTTTGTAATTGTAACGTTACTCTAAAAAGAATCAAAGATATTGTTAAAGGGGCAAAATGTAATTTTATAGAGTAAAATTGTTAAATTTAATACATACTATAGGGTCTAAATTTGGTAGACCAAGCCCAAAATCTCTGGATTATGAGCCCAATGAACCCAAAACAATAAAATTATAGAGTGTGGGTGAAAAAGCTGGACTGGTTATGGACTTATCAACAATTCATTTTAGAAAAAGAGAATAAATTGAAGTAAAAACATTTGCAGAATAAATAATACTCAAATCCGAAGAGGCTTAAGATTCATGGAAAGATGAATACAATTCTCTCTCTCCTTTCACTCGCAATTTTTCGTCCTCCCTCCATTTAGAGGCCTATTCCATTTATATATTCCTCTTCTTCCTCATCTTCACCGTACACTTGTTCTTCATCTAAACATTCACTTAAGTACATGTCACATCAGACGTTTGCTTTAGTTCACCGTGAGTGGTAATAGCCGAGGTTGCACTGTTCAGGGGTCTTCTCCACATAAATGCGACCAGGAAAGTTGCTGCAGTGCATTAAATGCAGTGGTAGTAGCTTTTCCTTTTAGATATTTATCTGTTCTCATCATCTCTAGGCATGCCCAGAGCTTGTCCTTATCGCGGAGTTAGTTGGGAGGGTCGCTCAGGCCTTTGGTATATTTGCTTGATCAAGTTCCCTTGTGATCCAAGGAGAGGGACCTCTTCGGACCAATAGGATTGTCTTCGAACATCTCCTCTCATTCATTTCTAGGTGCATTTCTCCCATACAGACTCATTTCTAATCCCTTTTCTCTCTTCGAAAACATAGTGATATTCAAATTGGGCCCCAGGCCCAATACGTAGCATTGAGCTTTTACATTCACACATACATACATACATATATATATATATATACTAATATATTTATAAAAAAAAATTTGGGGGGGCCAATCAATTAATGCCTCCATCCTTGTTGGGATTTGTATATTTTGTTTTAGATTTTAGATGTATAAATTTTTTTTATGGTCTTTACTAATATGATGAGTGATTATTGGTAAGTAAAAAAGTGGGTGGCTCTACTACTATCTGCGTCCAATGGTTCTAACCTCTAGCTCTATTGTTGCTTAGCCACTAAGTTTTTTTTTTTTTTTTTTTCTCTCTTTTTTTTTTTTTTATTAGTAATTTTTGTTGTTGGGTTAATTGTTTTGAGCTTGTATATTTTGTTTTAGATTTTAAATGTATAAATTTTTTTATGGCCTTTATTGATATAGTGAGTAATTATTGGTAGGTAAAAAAGTGAGAGACTCTACTACTGTCTACGTGCGGCTACTTTGGCCTCTAGCTCTGTTGCTACTTAGCCACTAAGTATTTTCTTTCTTTCATTTTTTGTCTTTGATGGGTAAAATTGGTTGATTGAGCTTAAATTTTTTTTACTCTGTTATTAGTAATTTTTGTTATTGGGATTCAGGGACGAAGCTAGGACTTTGAGTTAAGGGGGGCAACTCTGACCTTTAGCTCAATAGCTTCTTAGCTGCTGAGGCTTTTTTTTTTTTTTTTTTTAGTTTTTGATGTGTGCGCTTACTAGGTAAAGGCAAAATTATTCTATTTAAAACTTTTTAAAAGGCCAGTTGTTTGTTTGAGTAAAATTGGTTAATTGGACTTAATTTTTTTTAGCTTCGCTATTGGTGATTTTTTGTTGTTGCACAAATGTTTTTGGGCTAGTATATGTTGTTTTAAATTTTATATCTATAAATTTTTTTAATGGCCTTTAAAATAATGAAAGTGCTAGAGGTATATTGTTGATATAGTGAGTGATTATTGGTAAGTAAAAAAGTTATGTAAGTGATAGGCTCAGATGTGAACTAATAAGAATTTGTACTTCAGTAGTTTATAAAAATGTTGTAGATAAGTTTGTAACTGTAACGTTACTCTAAAAAGAATCAAAGATATTGTTAAAGGGGCAAAATGTAATTTTATAGAATAAAATTGCTAAATTTAATACATACATACATACATACATACATATATATATATATATACACACTAATATATTTATAAAAAAATTTGGGGGGGCCAATCAATTAATGCCTCCGTCCCTATTGGGATTTGTATATTTTGTTTTAGATTTTAGATGTATAAATTTTTTTTATGGTCTTTACTAATATGATGAGTGATTATTAGTAAGTAAAAAAGTGGGTGGCTCTATTACTATTTGCGTGCAATGGCTCTAACCTGTAGCTCTGTTGTTGGTTAGCCACTAAGTTTTTTTTTTTTTTTTTTGGATAAATTAGTTGATTGTGCTTAGTTTTTTTTTTTTTTTTTTTTTTTTTTTTTAAAGTTTTGTTATTAGTAATTTTTGTTGTTGGGTTAATTGTTTTGAGCTTGTATAATTTGTTTTAGATTTTAGATGTAATTTTTTTTTTTTTTTTGGCCTTTATTGATATGGTGAGTGATTATTGGTAAATAAAAAAGTTATGTAAGTGGTGGGCCCCAGATGCGAACCAATAATAATTTGTACCTCGAAAGTTTGTAAAAAATGTTGTAGAAAATTTATTACCGTTTAAAACCTTAGGTTTTATGTGTTTCTTTTGGAACTATAGGGTTTAATTTTTACACCCTCTAAAGCACATGATTTTAAATGAAATTTTCCTAAAAGCAAATATGATATCGCAATACTTATTGAATAATTGCATATGATCCACGGGGGCTTCTACTATCCTAAAATCCTTTCCTATTCAAATTTTGCATTGAAAGTAATTTATCTATCGACTTAGAAAAGTTACACAATACTTTGAAAGTACAATAATAACATATTTTTTTCATTTCACATGAATGGTGAATCCTACTATAAATTTAGTAAGTATGACTACTCCTGTGTAATAGGAGGAAATGTACCATTATTGTATTACAAAAGGATTACATATTTTTTTTTCCTTCAACTTTAGCTTTTTCAGTGGGTCATGGCTCTTTTCTCCTATTGTCTTTTACTTTCTCTCTTTATTCCTTGCCAAAGTAGTTGTGAGTAATCCTTTGGTAGGTAAACCCTAGCATGCTGGGACAATATCTTTTGTGGCTCATTGTTATGTTTGGTTGGGGGGATTTTAGGGCGGATGGAAAGAAAATAAGAGAAAATGGGAGAGAAAATATTTTTGGTAGGTGTTTGGTTGGAGGGAGGAGATGGGATAAAATTGGTGGGGCCTGGGGTGTTTTCTCCCCAAGCCCACCAAAATGTTTTCTACTGGGTGGGGATTCTGAATCTCTTGACTGACAAAAATACCCATGTTCACTTGCACATAGGCTTCATCTAGCTCTCTCTTTTTTTGCACTTTCCTGGGCATGTTGCCTCTTCTTTTTTTCTTTTGCTTTCCTGGATGTTGCCACTTTTTTTTCTTTTGATTTCCTATGTTGTGAGCATGATAGTTGTTTTGTTTTCTTCTTCTTCTTCTTCTTCTTCTTCTTCTTCTATATATATATATATATATATATCTATATATATATATATATATATATATGTATCTATATATATATATATATATTTTTTGTTTAACTAGACATAATATTTTTTTTTTTTTGGGATATGATTTTTATTTTATTATTTTTTAATAAATTTGGGTGATTGCTTTTTTTTTTTTTTTTGTCATTTTTTTTTGTTTTAAATGGGCATCATTTTTTAATAAGGGTATATGATTAAATTTATACAAACTCAATTTTTCCATCCCTCCACTTTTCTACTCCTAACCAAACTAAAATGAGAGAAATTAGATTTTTTTTTTTTTTTTTTATCCTTCCGCTTTGTCATCCTTCCGCTATTTTCTATCCTTCTACTTTTTTCACTTTTTCAACCAAACAGACCATTAGAAATAAATAAATAATAAGTAGTGGAGTAAATTCTTATTAACTCAGTTAATAATTTTTCTTTAGTGGAGTAAATTTTGTTAATACTTTTTAATATTATCGAATAAGGGATTAGATTTGAACATAGTCCACTAAAAAGTAAAAATACAATCAATACATTAGATTGATAATAAAAAACATTTATCATGAAATGAATTGCATAAGTTGAATTCTCATTTTATATATAAAAGGTATTCGTATCAATTTTTATTATATATATTTCCAACTAAGCAGCAAAACTAGAATCCAAATCTTCTGTCTCACTTTTTTTGTTCCACTCTATGCTCCACTAATGATAACTTGCCACATGTCCCACCTATTTAATTAAATTCTAATTTTATGTTTTTCTGATTCTATTACCTAAAATAAATAAATAAAACCCAACCCACCCACCACTAGCAAGAGATCTCTGGCGACATCAATTCCACCGCCATCAGGTCTCCCCACCACCACCGCCACTAGGAAGAGATTGATTAATGGGTCAGTTGAGTGAGATTTTTGCAGTTATTGGGTTCCATGAGTATTGCTTTATGTAAATGTTAAATTTTTGGGTAACCAATCTCATCTCTGATAGTGTGCAAGCAATTAATTAAAGTAAACCATGGTTGATAGCTCATGGCACAGTGGGTGAGATTAGTTTGGATCAGCGTGATGCCCATGAGGGGCATGTGGATCAAGGAGATATTTGTAATCGTCGGTCCCATTTGTGAGTTTTCGCCGATGCCATCATCTGATGACAAAAACTACCAGCAAAACCTTTTGACTTCTGTATTCATTGAAGAAGACGGTGGGTACCCAAACATAGATTTGAAGACAAAGCGGCGGTCATGGATACAGGGTACCCACTAACAAGAGGTCACAAAACTAATAAAGTTATAGATTTGAAAACAAAGGTGGCAGTGGATGGCTGAAACTAGCAGCGTTGATGACGCCGGTGATCTCTTGACAGTGCTGCCAGTGAAGGTCGATGGTTGTGGTGAGGTGGTGGGGATGTGTTGGGTTTTATTTATTTATTTTAGTTTTTTAGTTAATAGAATAAGAAAAGCATAAAATTATTAATTAATTAGGAAGGTCGGATATATGACAAGTTTTTATTAGTAGAGCATAAAGTGAAATAAGAAAAGTGAGACAGGAAAAGTGAGACAAAAGATTTAAACTCGCAAGATTGTGCACCAAGATGAACCAAGTGATCGAATGAGACTCGAGTTCAAAAGATACAAAATGCCCACTTCTTTGCACCATTTCATCTAATTGATTAGTATCAATAAAATCATGCAATCTGCTAAAAACTTTTGAGCCCGAAATTTAAGAAAAATATTGATCATGGATTGCCCAAATTCACCTGTTACCAAGCTGTGTGCTAGTGCTAATATAAACTTCCTCTCCCACTGTATAAATAATTTAATATATGTTTAAATATTCATTGCCTTAAAGGCTTAAAGCTAAGTATTGAAGTTTAAAACTTCTCAAAAAACAAAAAGGTATTGAAGTTAGCTAAAGCTGATTGAAAAAGAGTTTCACATGATCCCCGTTGCTCTCATTGTAGGGAATGCTTACTTGTGCATTCAGGTCTTCCATCAATAATGTAAGATCAACAATAGCTGCGGATTCTTCACTTTCTTTTCTACCTTATCCTTGCAGCGGTGACTCAATACAACTATTTCAGAGACAAAAAAAGAGGACTAGCTTACACACAAATTTACAGAACTTGGGCCAGGTAGCAGTTAGCCTAGGAAGCACGGGTGCATTTCGGGACTCGGGTGCGGGTGCGGGTACGGGTACGAGACTCGGCAATTTTTAAAAAAGATGGGTGCGGGTGCGGCGGGACTCGGCGATTAAAAAATTATTAAAAATATTTTTATTTATATTTTTAATATATTACTAAGCATATTTTTTCACATTATATACACATATCCCAAATTTAAAAATAATAATAAATAATAACTAAAATATAATGCTAGTAAATTAAATAAAACCCACAAAATTAATCTTTTTTCTTTTTATTCTCTCCGTTCACCTGCCACTCCAGTACCAACAAGTCAACAACACATCTGGTCTCATCAAAATATCACCTTTATCTTTTATTTATTTTTTATTTTATTTCCCCAAGGCTTTTGGTCACATCAGAATATCAGCTTTACCTTTTATTTATTTTTTATTTTATTTCCCCAAGGCTTCTATTTTCCAAAGCTTAATCTACACCACACATTTTAAAAAAAATCTCTACACCAAGTCAGACTCAACCTTTTCCTTCTACATAATTTGTCTTCTACTTCCCGTTAGTCTTTCACTCTTTCTCACCCAACCATCTCCGCCTCTCCTCTCTCTCCCCTTCCCAGTTCATACATTTTCTTTTTTTAACCTTTCTTTAGTTTTCTTAAACCAGTTTATGCAACATCTAGACTGAGTAGTGGCAGGAAAACAAGACAGAGAGAGAAAGAGAAGAAGATTTTGCACTTTTTTTTTTTTAATTTTGGCGTTTCGGCGGACGCGGCCCGACGCGGCACCGACACGCGGTTAGCGATGTCCCTCGCGTGTCGCCGCGTCATGCCGCGTCGGACACGGGTGCGGCTCCTCTGGCGCCGCGTCCGTGCTTCCCAGCAGTTAGCACAACAACTGGTCTTAGGCCACGTTTAGTTCAACTAACGGTCTTAGGCCCCGTTTAGTAAATGCCCAATTGGGACTAGGAATAGGACTCTGATTTTATAGTCTGAAACTCGTATTTAGTGATGCATAATTAACATTATGGGCTTTTGGGTTTGGAAATGAATTGTAAAAACATTGTTTTTTTTTTTTTTTTTTTTTTTTAATGAAGTTTTGAGAGAATCAGTAATTTAACATGATATTAAAGTAACAATTCATAAATTCAATCATTGTCCCCTCTATTCTATATCTCATTTAAAATCTCACGTGTTAGGTCTCACCTATTAAAAAGTAATTTTAGCCCACACATGAAGGTGAGTGTTAGAATATATGGTTAAAGGCAAGTTTAGTAGACTGTAATAGTAATTACATATAAATAGAAATAGAAATAGGTATTACAAAGGATACAAGACGTTGTAATATAATACTTATTATTATTCATTTGTTTGGTGACAACACAATAATAGAACTCTGAAAATAATGAAATGAAAGCATTTCAAATCAAATTTAAGATATATTTTAGGAAACATCTTACTCATATATTTATATTTTCTAAAAAATAATATTTTGAAAATTTAAAAAAGATATTAGTTATTTTTATGATTTTTTATTTTCATAATTGTTCTATACATAAGGAAAGTTTGTTTATTTGAAAATATATTAATTTTAGAAATTAATACACCTACTAAGGAATAGTTATTGCAAGTAAAAATGTGATGTTAGTAATGAGCTCATATTAGAACTACTAAGAATTTGTCACATCAGTAGTTTGTAAAATAATTTGTGTCTGTAGCATTACTCCTTTCGAAATGAATAGTTATTCCTCATTTTAAAGAATAGCTATTCATATGAAATGACTATTCCTTGTAATAAAAGCAAAACCAAACTATTGAATAGTTAAACCATAGGAATAACTATTACATTATAGTGCCTATTACAGTCTACCAAACATAGCCTAACTAATTAAGTTTATTATGTCCCAATAGATTAAGCTTTTGAGAGAATCAACAATTTAACCTACGGTACTTTTTGAAATTGAATCTTCACTATGCGATGCAGAGTGAAATGGGATATTAAAGGGAAGATTTCTTAGTGAGCTGGCACATGTCACGGTGTTGAGAGCACACCAGGTGTATAACATAAAATTGTATCTTGAAGATGTGATTTATTTCTTGGATGAAATATGCAATTTCAACCTTGGATCTAATATGCAATAGCGAGTAGTTGAAATCTTATTTTGAAGATGAAAGTTGAAATGACATCTTTAAAATTCAATTTCATTAATGGGCTAGTAAAAAGATGATTGTCTTAACTTCAAAATTCAACTACTCCATTTTGTCCAAAAGAAACCAATTAGCACTATGCAAAAACTAAGAAATGAGCTCGGCCTACAACAACCCTCCAAATATATTGAACAAGAAACCTATGGCCCAATTTACCAACTTTGACCTATTTCAACCAAACTTCTATTTACTGCAATCCAAAATCTGATCATTCAATTGAAGCAATTCTCATGTCAATACAAAGACATTTTTATTCCCTCTGAAATTATCTCCAAAAAAAAAAAAATTCCCCCCGAAATGAGGAGCAAATTATCAAGATCGAATGTAAAACAAACAGAATATCACAAAAAAGAGAAAACCTTTAAAATTGAGGAAAAAAAATTATTTCAAGAAAAACTAGAAATAAATTTATTTTATTGATTCTAAACTTTTATGTTTTTTTTTTTAAATAAATTTATTTTCTCGATGTTAAAATGTTTTCTCATCTTTGTAATAAATTTTGTCATAATATGACTAAATTTTAAAATTGAATTAAAATTTATTTAATTCTAACTGAGATATAAAGTAGAACCCCAAAGATGCTTATGCTTGGATAAATTTAGTCAAACTAGGTCAAATTTCAAAAGTTATAGAGCAAAATATAATAATTGACTAATGTTGACCAAGTTTTACTAAGTTTGACCAATTTTAACTAACTTTAACTACCTTTATCTCAAGACCTAACTATCTGATAGAAAAGATACTTGTGCCAATGTTAATATTGTCTGACTCCCTTCATATTGAAGGGTGGATCACCAAGTTCTGAACTAGCACATAATGATCACATGCCACAACTCACCTCAAAATTCAACCGTTATCAAAACTATAGTTATGTTGAAACAAATATTTTTCAAATTTCAATCAACTTAAATGGTTGATCATTAAGATTGGTTGTAGAACAATGGGGTCAGTTATAACATATAGTGGGGACTAGCTCAAAATCCGATTGTTAGATCGACACAATTTTTGTGTTAATGCAAATATTTTTCAATTTCCTTTGATTCGAGTGATGGATTACCAAGAATTGAAACGGCAAGCAATGACCGCGAGCCAACTCGCAATCATCACATGCCACTTTTCTCCTATAAAATAGTTACCACCCCCATCATTTCCATCAAGCCTCCAAGGTCTTTTGGTTTCAAATTTTCAACTTTTATTCAATAAATGGAATCCTCCCCACATTTTTTCTACTGCTTTTTCTATTTTTCCACTAAAAATCATAATTTTGAAAAACTTTTCAAATGCTAAAATTTTGACTTGATCTTGGTTTCTTAATCTTGATTTTGATTTCGAGTGCAATTCCATTAACTTGAGTTTGAAGAAGTTGCATGTTTAACTCTTTCTTATGAGAGGGATGCTTTTGCTAAATATGATTGTGAATTTCTTAAAATTTACAATTTAATCAAACCAATCTTTGTACTTTGAAAGTTTTTCTCATACTTTCTCCACATTTCCTCGGTTTGCTTTAACAAAAATAATTGAGCCATTCGTAAATTGCAAGTGGCTTACATTAAAGCCTCCATGGGCTAGATTGAACCTCCACATACTTCATTTTGGTTCATCCACCTAAAGGAGTCTTAAAATATTTTCAGCACTTATAATGAAAAGGAAGAGAAAGAAAGGGTCACCTTGCCTTAGACCTCTTTCAAGCTTTATCATACCGAAGGAATTAACCATTTATCATAACAAAGAATATTAGGATAGAGATGCATTCTTTAACTAGAATGATGCAATCAAGTCTCAGAGAAACCTAAACCTTTTCATAATTTCCAAAATGAATTTCTATTCCATTGTGTCATAGTCTTTCTACATATCAATTTTGAGAGTTATTAAACCTTGTTTTCATTTTATTTTCCTTATATCCCCTATTACATTTTGTGCAATAATGGCGTTGTCTTGAATAATCCTTCTAGGGACAAAAGCTCCCTACCATAGAGAGAGCATTTTTTGGGAGTATCATATTAAACCTATTCATTATGATCTTAAAGATTGTCTTATACACCAAATTACACAAGCTAATCTGCTTTAAAAAATTCACTTTTGTAGCTCCCTCTATTTTTGTAATGAGAGATTGTTGTAGCTCCCCCCCCCCCCCCCCCTCTCCCCCACACGTGAATGGTGAAGTTTCAAAGAGTCTTTCTATCTAGGTGGTCTACATCTTCACATATGTGTCTAATTTACTAAATCGCTCTAAGACAATGCCCAAATTATTATACCTTTCGTGAGAGTAAAGGAAGCATGCCAATTGGCTCAAGAGCTATTAGAAAACCCATATTACAAATTGTTTCCTTAATCCCCTTTTCTTTGGAAACTCGAATTAATTCCTTAGACTCTTCTCTTATGATACTTGGCTGCATTAGTCTTTATGCCATTTCAAGGAATTGAAGGATGCTTGTTTTAAATAAATTTTCAAAATAATTAACAATGCAACCTTCAATCTCTTCTTTTCAACCATCAATTAGTTTAGAGTTGGAGTTCAATTCCAAATGTTATTTCAATGTTAACATTATAGGTTGTTTAGGCAGTTTAATGTTTTTTGCTAAGAAGTAGCGGTGGTTGTTATGAGTCTTTTATTTTCAATTTGAGTCCTTATTCTTCTGAAGATTACATTGTAAATTCTGGTATGAAAACCAGTAGAGCACTCTTGAATAAAATCATTAGAAATGTCCCAAATTTGTCCACAGAGTTCAAGATTTCCTTAATCAAATCCACACTTATCCATTGCTTATTTTGTGTTTTTGTTGTTCTCATTCAATTGCTAGCCACCATAGGTAAGGATAATAATATCCTATATGTACTAGCAAAATGGAATCATTATGATGCCGCAAAAGCCTGAAGAAAGAACATATGATGCTCTCTTTGATGGACAAAAACTAAACTGTTGGTTCCTAGGTAGTAAACATCAAATTCACAAGGGATTCCTTGAATCCACAGGGTGATAAAAATTGGAATCTACCAAAAGAAAATTTGACAAAATGTTTGTGTTTATTGATAATAGTCTAATTTGCTTCTGATAGTTACAAAACATATAAATACTGAAAAAAAAACGTCTAAAACTCTAATTCACACTAATTACGCAATTAGGTGACAAAATACCAAAATTTACCAAAAGTGGCAAAATTAAGTTAAATGCAAAATCATAAACTATTGACCTTAAGAGTCATCCAAAAACAAGTGAGACCTTATTTTGACTTTTGAGTAAAAAGTTATTAAGGAAACAAACATTACTATAAACGGCAAAATCGCAGTTTTCGGGGGCTAAATGGAGGAATTTGCCATTTTCAAGGGGTACCTTATAGCAAAGCAGCAACTATTGCTTAGAAGGCCGTTTCGCTTCAGCCTGCCAAATTTCATGCGATTTCGACTTCGTTGCCCAAATGATTTCTACTAGTGCCTTTTTACCTTGCGTGATTTTAGGCACGCTTGGGACTCTAGAAAAGTTATGGCAGTCTATTCTACTTCACATTAGAGAGGTGAAAGGATTGATATGGTTTAGGCAAGTTGAGATCTTTTTAGTGTTTGCTGGGTTCTATTTGTGCGTTTAATTTGGTAAAGGGTTTCATTATGTTGGAATTTTCAGATTGCTTTGTGTTTGGGAGGTAAGAAAATGCAATAAGAATAGAAAAGTAAATAGAAGAAATTGTGGATTTTTTTTTAAAACCATTTTCTTTATTTGTTTTCTTTCAATTAATTTTTTTTTAGAATTTTTTGTTTGACATGGAATTTTCTTTTTTATTAAAATGCTTACGTGGCTTTTTTAATATTTAATTATTTGATTTTATATTATTATTTTAGCCATGTGTGTGTCAAAAATGCAAATGGTTTGCCGTTTATGCATTTTATGTTAGTAAGTTTACGATAGGATCCAAATTGATTTCAAGTTAAAAATAACAGAGATCAAATTGACTGCTACTAAAATGTAGTGATCAAATTAACTTTTACCCCAAAATGTAGAAATCAAAATGGTGTTTTCACCTAAACTAAATTTAAGGATTTTTCCAAGATGTTATACGCCACTGATGATTGGTGTATGCCTTTGAGTTTCAAACAGAAACCCAAGAGCAATAAGAATGCATGAATCCATAGGAACAAATCTGGGGAGCCTGGCACGTCAAACTAGTGTATGCCATGCCATCACACTACGACGTATATCGGGGTTTATACCCTAAAATCCAATTTATTGGCAAGTAATAAATAATTAAATTGTTTAATTATATGAGACTATTTATTAATGAACTAATGAGACATTATCTTAGTCTATGAGATACATAATATATAATTTATGTGATTTAGTTATAGAAGATATAAATCACAAGTTCTTTGTAAACTCAGAATTTTAGTTCGTAGTCAGTGATGAAATTGGGCATTTCATCTGCGAAGACTATAACATATCAACTAAGATGATTTGTCTTGATCATGGAAGTGTAGACTTCTAGTTGGTATGTTAAGATGTTTTAAGAGTTAAGACATATTGAACTGGACCGCTGTGAGATTTATTATTCTCCTAACGACTGTCAAATGAATAATAAATCTCACAACTTCTATTTACATCAACTCTAAATCCTGAGAGAATAATGGACCTGATCATGAGATGTAGGTTGCTTTGATATATCAAGAGTGAAATCTATAAGTTACGGTCAAAATCTCAGTATGTTGGGCAGCCGCATTTAATGTTGACGGAACATATATTTTCAAGATGGAATTCATAATCTCTTAATAGAGATATAAAATATTCCCTTGAGATAAGTTTAATGGGTTTGGTTATTCAGAGTGTTGAGCCCAACCACTTTAGTAAGGAGTTACTAAAGTATATATTTATGGAATTGGATTTCATAAATATATGATGAATAACATAAAGGATTAAATTGGGTACTCAAGGATTAAGATGTAGTAATCTTCAAAGTGACAGTCAATATTTATGACTTTGTAATACTACGAATATTTTAATGAAGAGGTTGTATGTATAATAAAGTCTTGGGATATAATTTATTAATAAGGCCTAGAGTGCAATTATATTCTTATAGTGGTATTGAATATAATTAATGGTAACTTTGGACTTGTCAAGAGTTGACAAAAAAGCCCAAAGCCCATTGGAGTTAGAGTCTTATTTGTTCCCTTTGGTACCATCTGAAGCCACAAACTAAAACCCAATTGGGTAGGCCTAAAAGGCTAATCCAATTAGATAATCAGTCATTATTTAATAAGAGTTATTAAATAAAGAAACGACCAAAGTAGTTAAACGTACATATGATGAAAAAGAAAAGAAATATCAATTTTTCTCCACAAGGAGAAAAAGAAGAATTTTCTTTGAGAATCTATGTACAAAAAGGACTGATTGAGAGACCACACATCTTGGGCACCATATGGAATTAAGATGAAGATTAAAGGTATTCTTAAGTCAAGGTTTTGAAATTCACTGCATCAAGGTACGCTTCCTGTTTTTTGTTCTAGAATTCATGGTTACATGTTATCTTTCATGATTGAAATAGATCCGTGTTTGTTACTTCCGCTGTGTGTTTTGTATGAGATACAAAACTAAATTTTCCAACAACGTATGGCCATTATTAGGGATACGCTACGTAGTAGTATAGGCAAGAATCCTATAAATTTTATAGTTTTCAAAATTAACAAATTATATACCAACTTATATTAAACCCTGACATAATACTCTTCGACTTAAATGGGCTTAGGTTTAGTTTTTACTTTTGAAATTATAGACTTTAGTTGGGTGAGAGTTTGGGATGTGATTATTTGTTTTGTTTTGTTTTTTTTTTTTTTTTTTTTTTTTTTTTTTTTGCTTATTAGTACAAATCCTACATTACTACTTTTTGTCTCAACCTTATTTTAAATAATCTAAACATTCAACTTTTTGAAACATCTAATTTTTAATATATATATTTTTTAGAATATTTAACTTTTAACTTTTGTCTCATATTATGCAAATAAGCTATCGAAAATAAGTAATTCCAAAATGGACACTAATTACTTTTTTAAAAACTTTAGAATTTTTTTTTTTTTTTGGAAACCATAAAGTTTAACTTTTCTATTTTTTTTTTCTTTAAAACAAATAGGGTTTACATCATGTAAAATATATGATATAAATAAATATTTCCAAAATAAAATATTATATCAGAAAACTTATCCAATAATTGCACATGATCCGAATTTTGCAATGAAAATAATTTGTCTATCAACTTTAGCTTTTTTAAGTGGGTCACAGAGACTTACAACTCTTTTCTCCTTTTGTCTTTTGCTTTCTCTCTTTATTCCTTGCCAAGTAGTAGTAAGTAGGGACTTGGTACGTAATACCTAATCTGCTCGGGCAATATTTTTTTTATTGTGGCTCCTTTAGGGATAAACAAATAATAAATAACGAAATCCCCACTTCTTTGCATCAAAAATAATAATAATAGGAATAAAAAAAATTAATAATAATAATATTGAAGTTTAAAAGGAAACTGATTGTAATTTATAATAGACTTGTCAGCCACATTGTCGACTAGCTTGAGCTTCACAGTTTCACATGATCCACGTTGCTCTCATTGTAGGGTATGCTTCTTTTTCTTTTATCAACCATTGTAGGGTATGCTTACTTCATTCAGGTCTTCCAAAAATAATAGAAAATCAACAATAATTGTGGAGTCTTCACTTTCTTCTCTACCTAAATATCTTCAAAGCTGTGTTAAAATAAAACAATTATTTAATGTTAAAAAAAGACTAGCTAACAGTCTTCTACGAAAATATATAGAATCGAACTTGGGCCAGTTAGCACAACTACTGGTCTTAGTCCACGTTTAGCTCAACAAACGGTCATTGGCCCGTTTAGTTTGCCCAATTGGGACTTGGAGTAGGACTCGGATGCTATAGTCCGAAACTCAGTGTTTGGTGCATAACAATATGGCTTCTGGGATTAGAAAATGAATTGCAAAAATATTGTACTTCTTGATTTCTTTTTCTGATTTGTATACGGTACTTTTTTGAAATTGAATCTTCAACATGCGATGCAGAGTGAAATGGCATCTTAAAGGGACGATTTCTTAGTGAATTGGCACATGTCACGGTGCTGAACAGGTCTATAACACAAACTCGTATCTTGAAGATGTGATTTATTTCTTGGATGAAATTAATATGCAATTTTAACCTTGGCTCAAATATGCAATAGCGAATAGTTGAAATCTCATTTTGAAAATGAAAGTTGAAATCCCATCTTTAAAATTCAATTTCATTAATGGGTTGGTAAAAAGATGAAATCTTAACTTCAAAATGCAACTGCTCCATTTGGTCCAAAAGAGACCAATTAAGCACTACGCAAAAACTAAGAAATGAGCTCGACCCACAACAGCCCTCCAAATATATTGAATTGCCAACCTTTGGCCTAGTTTACCAACTTTGACCCATTTCAACCAAACTTTGATCTACTTCAATCTAAAATCTGATCATTCAATCGAAGCAATTCTCATGTCAATACGAAGACATTTGGGTAGATTGTCAAGATCGAATGTAAAACGAACATAATATCAACTACAAAAAAAAAAAAAAAAAAAAAAAAAAAAGAAAAAAAAAAGAGAGAAATCCTTTTAAAATCGAGAAAAAAAAAATTATTTCAAGGAAAACCCTAATTGTAGTACAGAATATTACAAAAATGAGAAAGCCTTTTAAAATTGAGAAAAAAAAAATTTATTTCAATAAAAATCCCTAATTCTAATTGAAATATGAGCTGGAACCCAAAGATGCTTGGATAAATTTAGTCAAATTAGGTCAAATTTCAAAAGTTTGATAGCAAAATATAATAATTGACAAATATTAACCAAGTTTTACCACGTTTGACCAATTTTAACTAATTTTATCTGAAGAACTGACTACTTGATATAAAAGATTCTTGGGTCATTATTAATATTTTCTAACTCCCTTTATAATGAGTGGTGGATCACCAAGTTCTGAACTAGCACATGATGATCACATGCCACGACTTACCTCAAAATTCAACGGTTATCAAAACTATATTGTTTTGTTGACATGAATATTTTTCAAATTTCAATCAAATCAAATGGTGGATCATCAAAATTGGGGGTTCAAATTCTCTAGAGTTCCTAAAGTACTCTACCATATAGAATTCTTTAAATCTCTGCCACTGTTTCTATAATAAAAGGTCGAGATTATGCCACATCACAATTCCACTAACTTAATAATAAAATAGTGCTTAAAAATCATTTAGAAAAATTAAATTAAAAAAACCTGCTCATCTTTCTCCCATGGCAATCTCTGAAACTGTCTTTTGAAAGAAAAAAAAAAAAATCCCCACCGAAGTCTCTGTTTTCTCAATTGCATAGAATTTAAAGGCCATGTGACCATGTCTGTTGATATTTTGTTAAGAACACCAAAGCAAGCACTTTCAGATTATGCTTGGCACTTTCAAGAACTTCTCTGAATATTTTCCTTCTTTGAGCAACTTTGAGTATTTTTAATACAATTAATGGAAAAAGACCCATTGGGTAATTCAATTAATAACTTTTAATGGGTAAAACCATTGGGTACCAAGTAGACACCCATCTAAAATTTTTAATGCATTTTTTTTTGGGTAAGAAAACCCTAACCTAACTTAGCTTCTCTACTCAGCTACAGATCCATCCCTCACCTTTCTTCTGATTGACTTTCTTGCATTTTTCTTCACGTTTTCTCAGCTACCAAATGTATTCTCTATCCCTCTCTATCTCTTGTTCATTTTTCCAACCAAGAACTTTCAGAATCTCCAAGCCTTCAGGGTTCTTTGTCTGAATTTCTTGGAAAATTTTCGATTTTCTTTCGATTTGGTTGGGAGAAAAGGAAAAAAAAAAAAAAAAATCGATCTTGTCATTCATGAAATCCACGAATCTTAGGCTGAAGCTCAAACAACAACGAAGAAATTGTCTTAAATCAGTGAAATTTTCAATTTACGCTGATTTTTTTTTTTTTTTTTTGCAAATTATATTTTCTTAGGAAAATTTTGGTGTGAAAGTTTTCTTGGGAAACAAATGATGTTCGAGGTTGTGTACTATACAATCATAGTTTGTCCTCTTGTTTTGTTTGATTTGGTACAAATACGATGTTGTGCATATGGGTGTTTTTCTTTTAAGTGAATTCTTGGTGATTTTGTGAATCTAACTCAAATTTGATCTAAATTTATTTTGCTTATTTGAGTAACTTTCTATCTTAGATCAGAATTGCATGTAAGATCAAAGTCAAAAGTGAATATTCCTTTTGTTTGATTCTCAATTTTCTAAGAAACAAAACAGTGGATGAATCAATTTTCTTGGATACCAAACACTTAGAAACCAAAGGAGTATTTTGGTAATTTTGGATATTTGGGAGGGTATTTTGGTAATTTTGGAGGTCAAGAGAATAATTGGGCCATTCTTGGTTAAATGGACAGGTTATTATATTAGATGGGTCTAGTGAGTAATAGGTATTTAATTTATATGAAAATGGATAATAAATTGATAAGTGGGTAATTATATGCCCAACCCATTTATAACTTAACCCAAATCCTACCCAACCCACTCATTTGCCATCCCTACTCTTGAGTCTTCACTTGACTTTTTCATTTAGATTATATATATATATATATATATATATATATAACTAAAATTCATTAAACAAGAGCAACAAGATATAACTGGGTCATCCTTCTCAAAAAATAAAATGAAATAATAATAACCAAAAAAAAAAAAACTGGGATATAAACTTTTTATAATTGGAATCTAATAGTACACGCAATTATAAGTATGTAACTATAATATTTTTTTATGGATATAATTATAACCATACTACTTTAACTGATCAGTTAGTTTAAGATTAGTTTATGCCCACCAATGACCTCTAGATACATGGTTATTTTATTTTATTTTATTTTGTTATTTTGATGAAGATGTTTAGGATTTGAATTCCTCTCTCCCCTACATAAATTTTTTATACATGGTTTTTTTTTTTTTTTTTAATGTTATTTTGATGAAGGTGTTTAGGATTTGAATTCCTCTCTCTCCCCTACATATTTTTTTTTTTTTTTTGAAGAAACAATAATACTTATTAGAACACACGAACACAAAAGTAGTATATAGAGTTTTTTTAAACAGGCTTATAATATATTACATAACCAGAGTACCACTGCAAAATGTTTAACCTTTATAGTAGTAGCCTAGGGTTATAAGGACTAAAACTCTCACACACACAACCAATGTGAGATAAACATCCTTTTTTTTTTTTTTTTTTTTTTTAGGAAACAGTAATACTTATTAAAACAAACGAACACGAAGGTAGTATATAGAGTTTTTTAAACAGGCTTATAATATATTATATAATCAGAGTACCACTACAAAAGAGTCTAACCCTACATAAAATGAATCTAAAAAAAAATTAGCATATATTCATTAATGTGATCATAGTAACATATATAATTTTATAGTAGTAACATGTGTGACCGTTTATCTTTTTTGTTGCCCTAAATTGCCTGTATTATTTCTCATAATTTTTCTAATTTTTTATTCCAAAATAAAATTAGAGTTATGTTAAGTCTTTTCTAATTATAAACTTAATTAACTTATTATTATAGGAGGTTGGCTTCTAACTATAACGTAGTTCAGTTACGTTATAGTTAGAAGCCAAAAAAAAAAAAAAAAATACAAAACAAAACAAAACAAAAATTGCATACACAATTATATTTTTCAGCCTTTTTTTATTTTTATGCCAATTAAGTAATAAGTTCTCAATAGTAGACAATAAAGTGATATTAGTGATAGCTAATGTGAAAATCAATAACAAGTTGTCATCTCAAGAGTTTTGAAAATTGTTGTATATGTAACATTATAAAAGAAATTTATTGTTTCAAGGTTTTAAATAATTTTTAACTTCCATAATAGGCCTCTCTGTTTTGAAATTTGTGTGTTCTTTATGAAGGGTCTAACCTAGGTAGCCTACCAACCATGTTAGGACTTCTTATTTGATTACTTTCACCCTTAAAAAAAATCCTAATTTGATTACATTTTCTTAAGAGGCAAATATAACTTTTATGGTGGACCACTTAGGTTAGCCTAAGCTTAGGACCGTCCATCAATAACCCGACTTTGACGAATCTAGCTCACCAATAAAAGGATTCAAACCAACTACTTAGATAGGGACAGATCTTGGGCTTTTGCTCAGGCAATGTAATGGTGAGTTTTTGGCCCAATTTTTTTAAGTGAAGTGAGGTAGGCCCAAAATAATTTGTAAAAGGATATCTGTGATTCTGTGTATTTTTCTCGCTGATTGAGTAGTTTTTTTTTTTTTTTTTTGAGAAAGAGCTGACTGAGAAGGTGAAATATAGTAAAGTTAAAACATGTGGCATGTGGAAAAAATTCTCAATAATATGCAATCATTCAAAATAGTCTTTATCTATTAATATTTCTTTCCTCAATCCAGGCTTTAGCAGGTAATTGCGGATTGTGCTTGTAGGGATAGCTTAGGCAGTTAAAGAACTTTGTAAATCGTGGTTCTTTAAATAAACAAAGAAGTTGATGTTCTCATGTTCTGAACAACGATACAGAAACACAAGAAAATACAATGTAAGAAAATTCGACAATTGTTATGCAATTCCTTTATCAATTGAGGATATAAAAGATATGAATTTTACTTTATTTTTTTATGCAAGATATTCGGAGGTTGCAATCATTGAATTGAATGCTAGGAACATTGCGGTCCCCACCTCAACCAAGTGATTGGCCAAAACTAAAGTAGGAAGAAAATGAAAGTTAATAATGGAAAAATGATTGCTAAAATGAAGACAAAATTGCTAAAATGAAAAAAAGAAACGTAAATAAATAATCAAATTTGGCCATTGTCCACCACTCTTGCTTTATCCCCTTATAAAGGCTATAATAATGTGGTAGACTTCAGTTAATTTAATTATTAAAATTTTTTATATTTAATTGAGAAATGGTTTGGGAGTAAGAGTGGGTATTGGAAGATCTTGCTCTATTTATATATAAAAAATAAAAAATTATTTTTAAAATAATTTTATAGGTTTTTATTTATACTGCAAATATACTTTTTAACTTTCAAATTTTAAATATTGATGCCTTTTGGTGTTATATTATTAAATTAATATTTTTATGATAAAGATTTATATTTTTTATAATTTTTAATTGTTGTATTGTTTTTTTTTTTAATTATTTATGATTTTTAATACTTGAATTATTGTGTTGCTATGTTTTAGAAATTTTTATAATAGTAGAACTCAATTGTTTTATTTTTATTTTTTATGTTTACGAGTTAAAAAATAAATAAAAAAAATGAGAGGGCAGGGGACAGGTGTGGGGAAAAATGGTGGGGCGAGAAATAAAAAAAAAATCAGTCAATACCTATTCTGTTCCATCATAAAATATCCATCATATCACAAATCTTCCACAAGACAATTTGCTTGACTCTAAAGGACTTCATTATCCAGTGCAATTTCCTTGAGGGCGTGAAAGACATGTTAAGCGGCGAGACTTTTCTGCTGAAGACCACATTTCTTCTTTTCTTTGTGTCCATGTATTCTTTTGTTCGTTTATGATCTTATCTTTTTAGCCTTTTTGTATTGACCATAAAAGAAACCAAAAACATAAACATTTGGAGTGCATTATCACTTTTCCAATCATTTTGGAGTTTCTTCCTCAAGACTTCGCCTAGTCTTCCCTGCCCCACTTCTCTTATTTTTCTTGTTCTTTTTATTAATCTTTATTTTCTCCTTCACGGTTGTCCCTTTAAAAAATATTTTTTTTAAAATTATATAAAAAAATAACTAATTCTTTTTATTAATTTTTTATATTTTTCATGAAGGTGGTATAAAAACTTTTCTAAAATAATTCATTCACAAATAACCTAAGGGCATCTATTAACTAGATCTTTTGTTTTATGTTAGACAACAATCTTCATCTTTTGTACTACTTATAAAACCGATACTATGAATTCTCTTAATTAATTCCAGTTTATTTTGGTGTGTTTTGGTCAATTTCAACTTGTATTGAAATTTCATGTGTAACGACTGATATGATTTTGTTCATTCTCTACATGTGACAGAGAGAAATTTATATGAAAAAAATTGGTAAATTATTAATGGCAAATAAAAAAGTAATGTTAGTAATAAGTCTAGATAAGAACTAATACAGCCTTGTTCACCCAATTTTTCTAAGTTTTTTTTTTTTTTTTTCTTTTTTTTGGTGTTTGTAACTTAGCTCGTGTGTACAAACGAAGTGAGACTTCAAATTTTCATCATAAAATATGAGTTTTATTTTATATTTTTAAGGAAATGAGTGGTCTCCATTTTTTTTCTATTGTTTTCTTAATTTGTCTTCTCTTTTTTTTTTTTTTTTTTTGTTGTATTTGATATTGTATGAAATAATTTATTATTTAATATATTTTTTTTTGTCACATATTTGAATATATTTGTTATAAATATTTTTTTAAAAATAAAAATTGTGATAATTCCTACGGGGAATGTTGTAATGTTGTTTTGTAATCAGAACATAATTGACTACTTTGGTAAATATATTAAGAAAGGAACAGGAGCACTGACGACCACACAATAATTTTCCACCTACTAGACTATCAGTTATCAGTTATCACCATCATTATTCACGCGGAAAGAATAGTCTCGACATCATATCATAAATCAACTTGTCCACTTGAAAGGATTATGTCAATTATCACATTCTTTTGTAATAACTTTTTAGGCGTAAATGCACTTTTAGACTCTACATTTTGCACTTTTTTTATTTTAGTACATACATTTTATTTTTATCATTTTTAGTCCCTAAACCAATTAACGCGTTCCATTTTAATCATTTCCGTCACTCAACTAACAGGAAATGCTGACGTGGCTAACGGAACATCCTATTAGTTGACATGACAATTAAAATATTATTAAAATTTTAAAAAAACCTTAAATCTAATTTAATTTTTAAAAAAAGTATTACATTTTATTTTGTACGGCACCAGACTCCCTGGACCTGTTGGATCATTAAAGGCCCACTAAGGCTCTACTTCCTTGGCACGTTCGGATGAGGACATTTTGGTCGTAGCCGTCCACTCGTGTTTCCCGAGACTGCGTCATCCCCCGAGGATACTTCCTCGGAAAGTTCTATCATGCCCGGGAAATCTATAATCGAGCATCTACGACCAGTAGTTGTATCCGCTTAGCGTCAGGGAATGGGAACTATTTCCAAGGCCATTCCCACCTAAACATCCACCTATCATCGCCTGTATTGGACCTCCAAATGCACTAGCGACAGAGCTAATCATCACTATCCCACTAGCATCTCACTATAAATACAAGAATCTCATGGGAAGGAAGGGTTGGTTGAAAAACAAGGAGAGAGAGAGAGAGAAAAAGAGTAGAAGGAATCATCGATCAGTCTCAGCACAAGAACGACCCAGTGTAGGGAATCCAAGCCCACGATACAAATAGATTGTGAGCCCAAACGAGTCATAGCCTAGTATCCTCGTTCTGAGGCCTGCACAATTGCCGTCCACTCGTGTTTCCCGAGACTACGTCATCCCCCGAGGATACTTCCTCGGAAAGTTCTATCATGCCCGGGAAATCTATAACCGAGCATCTGCGACCAGTAGTTGTATTCGCCTAGCGTCAGGGAATGGGAACTATTTCCAAGGCCATTCCCACCTAAACATCCACCTATCATCGCCTGTATTGGACCTCCAAATGCACTAGCGACAGAGCTAATCATCACTATCCCACTAGCATCTCACTATAAATACAAGAATCTCATGGGAAGGAAGGGTTGGTTGAAAAACAGGGAGAGAGAGAGAGAGAAAAAGAGTAGAAGGAATCATCGATCAGTCTCAGCACAAGAACGAGCCAGTGTAGAGAATCCAAGCCCACGATACAAATAGATTGTGAGCCCAAACGAGTCATAGCCCAGTATCCTCGTTCTGAGGCCTGCACAATTGGCGCCGTCTGTGGGAATCGCCTACAAAGCTGTAGTTCGACTGAGACTCGCCTGCGAGACAATGTCCGGAAGACATCTGGGGGGTGGTGACGAAACTGGTTCGGTTGGGTCTTCTAGGGGGTCGTCCTGGCGAGAAAGAAGGCAAAAGAGGCGTGAAGACAGGGAGCGTGAACGGGAAGATATGTCCGGTCTCGGGGAGGGGTCATATCAGACGCAGCGGACAGTGACGGACGCCTCGAACCGTAGGCAGCCTGATGACAGGGACCAGGAAATTGAGCGGCTGCGCAGGCGGGTGAGGGAGTTCGAGTTAGAAGCGGACGACAGGCGACGAAGAAGGGAGCGAGACGATCTCGGAAGGAGGACCGAGGATTCGGGGGGTTGCCAGGAAATGAGGGCCAGCCATTCGGGGTCCCATTGGCGAAGGGAGCGTTTGCGTTCGCATGACTCATACAATCACCAGGAAAGGTCGCATTCACGGGAGCCTCATCGTCGCCGAGACCGCTCCCGGTCGCGGGATCATGACGAGCGGGGGTAGGATTCCTCCGAGGAAAAGAAGCCACGGAACGCCGCTATGGACGCGCTGAGCCGCGCCTTGCGCAGGGTGGCGAGGTCCCCCTTCTCAGATGAAATTGAACGGGCCACGATGCCAAGAAAGTTCCCGAGGCCACCGTTTAACATCTACGACGGAAGGGCAGACCCGGTCGAACACGTCAGTCATTACATCCACATGATGTCCCTGCATTCGCATAATGACGCACTAATGTGCAAGGTGTTTCCCTCCAGTCTTGGCCCAACCGCTCTTAGGTGGTTCAACGGACTACGTAAGAAATCCATACACTCTTTCGCCGAGCTAGTCCAGGAGTTCGGCGTTCGGTTCGTAACCTGCAGCCGAGTGCCACAACCTGTTGATACCCTGCTATCAATGAGGATGGGGGTGGGGGAGACTCTTCGCAGTTACTCCAGCCGCTACTGGGAGCTATATAACGAGATTGGTGGGGGCAACGAACGGATCGCGGCAAGTACATGCTGGGAGTGTGGTGCAAAGGTTAGTGTTGCCCATTGTAGCAGAGACAGGGAGAACGAGTGTGAGTGATTTTCAAAAGAAAATAATAAAAAGTTGGCGTAAATGTACTTTTAGTCTCTACATTTTACACTTTTTTTCATTTTAGTCCCTACATTTTATTTTTGCTACTTTTATTCCCTAAACCAATTAACGCATTCCATTTTAGTTCTTTCCGTTAGCCTATCAATGAAAATTGCTTAGGTAACAAACTGATGCTGATGTGACCAATTAAAAAATAATAAAAATTTTTAATTAGCATTTAAAAAATGCCATGTCAGCTTTTAAATTTTAAAAAAAATTATTAATCAATTTTAACGAAATTAAAAAAAGAAAAAAAAATAAAAACAATAACCCTCCTCAGCTTCTCACCCTTCTTTCACTAATCTTCAAACCCTACCTACTACTTTTAGCTACATCAAACTCATAAATGGTTCACAATGCGTTATGATTCGAATTGTAACTCAACGGCACCACCGATGGGATCTGTTCACTGAGCTCGTTGCTGAATCTCCCATCCCATGGGCACCACCCAGTTCGTACAAGAAGTCGAAGAGAGCAAATAAGAAGAAGAAAAAGAAGACGACGAAGAAGAAGACCAACACAAACGACATCATAATGTTGAAGCCAATAGGATACGAGAAGCACTGGACAACAATCTCGTCAAGAAGGTTCTAGAACAAGAACCCGAGATGCTCCCTTGCCACGCGTCCACATCTTCGCTTTCTCCTCAACTTTCTTCCCTCGGGAAGCCGCGTCTGGGCCCCTCCATCACAGTGTTGGTGAACGGTAGTGGGTGAAGGCAAAGAAGATAAGGATGGCGGCTTAGGGTGATTTTGGAGTGGTGGCTTGGGGTTTTGGTGGATAGGGAAGGATCTTGCGGCGGCGCTCTTCTTCAGATCCCAGTGATCCACCCTCCACCACCGAAGCGATGGCGCTCTTCTTCAGATTGGTCATTCTGTTTGGCTCTTGCTGGGGTTTGTCTTATGGGTCATGCTGTTTGGGTCTTGAGACCGTGAGAGTTGATCTTGATTTTGAGTGGTCATGTTGTTTGGGTCTTGAGATCGAGAGAGTTGTTCTTGTTGGGAATGAATGGGAGAACTCGGGTTCATCAATGAAAGAGTGAGAGATGATAATTTGTTTTTTCTTTTCTTTGGTGTTCTTATGATAGGTTTGAGTTCTTGGATGCTGGGTTTAATTTGGGAAGAACAAACTGTTAAATGAAGAACAAGTTGAAGAACATGAAGAAATTTTTTTATCTTTGTTTCTTTTTTATCTTTTTTTTCATTTGTGTTTTATGATCTGGGTCTGTGTTTGTGTTTGATCTCTGTTTTTTTTTTTTTTTCCTTTTTCGTTCGTATTGTTGTAATCTGGGTTTGAGTTATTGGTTGCTGGGTCTGTGTTCTTGTAATCTGGGTTTGTGTTCTTGTAATTTGGGTTTGTGTTCATGTTGCTGGGTTTGATAGAGAAGAACAAGTTGTAATGTTCTTATGAAAATTAATAATGATAAGTAATACTTTTTAAAAAAATAAATTAGATTTAAGGTTTTTTTTTAATTTTAATAATATTTTAATTTCCACGTCAGCGCCATGTCAGCTAATAGGATGTTCCATTAGCCACATCAGCATTTCCTGTTAGTTGAGTGAAGGAAATGACTAAAATGGAACATGTTAATTGGTTTAGGGACTAAAAGTAGTAAAAATATGTGCAGGCCTCAGAACGAGGATACTGGGCTATGACTCGTTTGGGCTCACAATCTATTTGTATCATGGGCTTGGATTCCCTACACTGGGTCGTTCTTGTGCTGAGACTGATCGATGATTCCTTCTACTCTTTTTCTCTCTCTCTCTCTCTCTCCCTGTTTTTCAACCAACCCTTCCTTCCCATGAGATTCTTGTATTTATAGTGAGATGCTAGTGGGATAGTGATGATTAGCTCTGTCGCTAGTGCATTTGGAGGTCCAATACAGGCGATGATAGGTGGATGTTTAGGTGGGAATGGCCTTGGAAATAGTTCCCATTCCCTGACGCTAGGCGGATACAACTACTGGTCGTAGATGCTCGGTTATAGATTTCCCGGGCATGATAGAACTTTTCGAGGAAGTATCCTCGGGGGATGACGCAGTCTCGGGAAACACGAGTGGACGGCTACGACCAAAATGTCCTCATCCGAACGTGCCAAGGAAGTAGAGCCTTAGTGGGCCTTTAATGATCCAACAGGCCCAGGGAGTCTGGTGCCATACATTAGCCCCCCCTTGATTCAAACCCCGTCCCCGGGGGATGAATCAAGGAATCTGAAGGGTTAACGGCCCGGCCAGGGAGTTTTACTCGGTCACTAGCACGCTTCTCAAAAGGCGCACCAAGTCTGATAAGCTGTCATTACTGCCTGACGCTTCGCGAACCGAGGCGTCACGCGTGTGGCAGTTGGGGTAATGGATCGTTGGATTTCGTGCCGCCGGCTTATTAATTGCCATTTACTCCTCACCCACCCTCTATATATACCCCCTTCAGGCGCTCTTCACCATTTTTCGCATCCTCACTCTCACTTTACGCTTGACTGAGTGCTTCTCTCTGCGCATTCTTTCTTCTAGATCAGGACCTCTCCTCCTTAGAGCCTCAAGTAAGTCCTCTCCCCTTCCTTATCTGATTCTCTTTTGCATTCTTTTGTATTCGCGAATCGTAGCTTCTCCTTTTAGAGACCTTAGTATAGGAAATGGGTTATTCCTACCTTCTCTCCTCTGAGGCCGCTTTGGCTACCTTTAGGGCCGCATTCAATGTGCCCGGGGACGTAGATATTGCATATTGCCCCGAGGGCGATATAGACATCCAACGGCGCCAAGGCGTCAATACTGTTTTCTTCCCATTAATGGCTATTCTAGAGGGTGGGGTCAGGTTCCCGGTAGATCCCCTTATCCTGAGTACCCTTAGGTTTTACAGTCTTTGCCCCGACCAACTGGCTCCTAACTTTTATCGAGTAGTGAGCTGTGTCAGTAAGCTGAACCATCTGTTCGGTCTACAGCTGAATCATCACGATATTAATTTTATGTACAGTCTGTGCGGAAATATCAATTCAGATTATTATTTGAAAACTAGGGATATGAGGGTACGGCTAGTCTCATGCCTACCTGATTCCAATAGAAATTCTGCGGGGGAATTTGTATGGGTGAGCGGTAACTGGTTTGCCGAGGAGCTCCCCTGCGCGTTTTCGCCGCGCGATGTTGGTCGGTACCGAGCGCCCTTACTTTAGCTTATGTTTGATCATCGTTAGTAACTCCTAACCAATTTCGTATATGCATTCTTTTTTGTTTTTGTTTTTACAGATAGCAAAAGGTTCAAGCCGGAACGCCGAGTAGTCCACGTCCACGACCTAAACTTTGTACTTAGGTCGGAGATCTTCGTTCATTCGGACGGACAACTCCGAGCATCACACCTGATCCTCGGCGTTGAACCAGTGTACTCCACCTGGCAAGCGTTCAGTCAGGCCCTCTTGGTTGACAGCCCCTTGCTCTCCTATATTGACGTGCGCAACTCAAACTTCTTGCCTCCGAAGTTCACGATAGGGGAAGCACGTGATTTAGGGCCGCGGTATATTTGTTCGGACAAGCGCCAACCACTTCGCGACGAATCGGCTGAAAGAGTGTCGCGCGCGCTCCGAAAAAGAGCACATCAACAAATCGAGCCTCAAGATCACGTTCAGCCCGAGGTTCTCGAAGAAGTAGAGGCGCTTGTCCAAGTGGCCGAAGGCGTCGTAGCCGAACAAGTTGATCCTTTGGAGGCCGAACCCGCTTACGGTCACGAAATGGTGACGAGGAGGGCCATGACGATAAGCCGTTTTGTGCCTGGCGCACGGCAAGTTGGTCAGCAACAGGAGGGCCCGAACCAACAACCTCAGCCTACTCCTCCCCAACAGACTCGAGTGCGTAAAAGGCCACATGCCGGGGAACAGACACAGACCGGCCCGGGCGGGGTCTCGACTCGCCCCTCTTCCGATAGTCATTCGCGAACCGGTGGCCCAAACCCGGCCGGATGGTGCATCAACCTCCCGGTCCGCCGCGACCTGGCAGCCGTCCTTCTTGCTGGATGGCGAGCCCCTCACGGAGACTACCAGTCTTCGAGTTTGGGACAAAGGTCAGGGGGGCCGCGTCGCTCGGAGCTTGGTGAGCAGATTGCTCTTGCCCGAAGATGTCCATGCCTACGAGGAGGGGACGGAGGAGTCTGTGGGGAGGTGGCTTGTGTGGCTCAGTATGGCGGTAAGACCCTTAAAAACTATGACACTTAGTTTTTTATTGATTCGCTCTCTGAATTTACTTATGCACAGGGTCTTGTAATACTTTGAATGATTGTTTGTTCAGGCCGCGCAGTTGTCCTGTATAGTGGATGGGAAACTGAAAGACCTCGCCGAGGACGCTGGGAGGGAAAAGGCGCTGAAAGACGTGGCTGAGGTCAATGCCGCGGAAAAGCTGAAAGCGGCGGAGGAAGCGCAGAAAAGGGCCGCCACAGCCGAGGAGGCTAGGGCCCGCGCCGAGGAAAAGAGCGCCAGGCTGGAAAAGCTGCTGGGGGATACGCAGCTGAAGTTAGCCGAGTCGGAGAGCCTAAAGATGGCCCAAGGGGAGGAGTTGGCGGACTTAAAGGCCGCGTTGGATGCTTGCGAAAGCAAGTGGTACAACGAGGGGTTTGTTGACGCCGAGAACTCCGCGGAGCCGGTCATCCGCCAGGCCCACAAGCTCGGGTTTGAGGAGGGGTGGTTTGCCGCGCTTCGGGCCGCGGGGGTTCCCGAGGATTCTCCTTTACGGAACCCGAGCGAGATCCCCTTTCCAACTACGGCCGCGCCCACGCAGAACGCTCCACATATTATCGATGAAGAGGAGACCTCCAGTATGCGAGCATTGGTGGAGGCCATTGACTCTCATGTTGAGCCAACCGGCGTGGAGGTCACCAGTGATTCTCGGGCCGACCCTCCTCCAAGTTAATTGCCGAACCGTTTTATTTGTTTTAGCTTAATTACTTATGTTATTGCAAAGGTTTTACCTAGGTCACCGGGTTGTGGTGACAAGACATTATCTTTCCTTGGTTTTCATTTTATCTCGAACATTCCGCATTGCGCGGTTTTACTTAATGCTATTATGTTATTTTCGTCTTACTGTTGCATATTAGCGTACTGATTACCAAATATACAGTTCGGGATTGTTTCCTAGATGATGGGTCGCCCTTTCCCGAGGAATTTTGTTTTGCTTGGAGTGCGCATTAGGGAATACTTTTGTTTTTAAGATTTCTGCTTGCTTGGTGATAGGGATCGAACCGAGAGACAAGTTTTAGATCTTAGTAAAACATTAGGTTCCCACCTGCTCAGCGATAGGATCGAGCCGAGAGACAGGTTTCAGGCCTTAGTGAAATATTAGTTTTCCACCTGCTCGGCAATAGGATCGAGCCGAGAGACAGGTTTCCGTCCTTAGTGAAATATTAGGTTTCCACCTGCTCGGCGATAGGGATCGAGCCGGGAGACAGGTTTCAGTCCTTAGTGAAATATTAGGTTTCCACTTGCTCGGCGATAGGGATCGAGCCGGGAGACAGGTTTCAGTCCTTAGTGAAATATTAGGTTTCCACCTGCTCGGCGATAGGGATCGAGCCGAGAGACAGGTTTCAGTCCTTAGTAAAATATTAGGTTTCCACCTGCTCGGCGATAGGGATCGAGCCGGGAGACAAGTTTCAGTCCTCAGTTAACTGTAAGACTCCTACTGCAAATGACTTGCGCTAACAACTTCTTTTACTAATACCAGCAACTCTACAATTCAAACTGAACACATGGTTTGTTAATGATAGAACCTCTTCAAGTTCTGAACGTTCCAGGGGCGAGGCAATGGTCTCTCATCCAATTCTTCCAAATAATACGCTCCTTCCCCGGCCGCTGTTGTAACTCTATACGGTCCTTCCCAGGTCTGCGCCAACTTGCCTGCATGGGTGTCTCGCATATGCCCTACTGCCTTCCTCAAAACCAGATCCCCGGCGTCAAACCTCCTCCTTCTTACGCTTTGGTTGTACCTTCTGGCCAGTTTCTGTTGGTAGTCGGCCAGTCGGATAGTTGCTGCTTCACGTCGCTCGTCCAGCTGGTCTAAATGCCGAGTCAACATTTCGTCATTCGAAGCGGGGTCGTACTTAGATACTCGTGCGCTGCACATACTTACCTCGGTGGGTATAACTGCTTCGGCACCGTAGGTGAGAGAGAACGGAGTCTCCCCCGTGGACCTTCTCGGTGTTGTCCGGTAAGCCCACAGGACGGTAGGTAACTCCTCGGCCCAGTTCCCCTTCGCACTATCCAGTCTTCTCTTCAGCCCATTTACAATTACCTTATTGACAGCTTCGGCTTGGCCATTGCTCTGCGGGTACGTCGGGGTAGAATACTTGTTCTTAATGCCGAGGTCCGTGCAGAATTCTCGGAATGCCCGGTTATCGAATTGCAATCCATTTTCTGACACCAAGGAATTGGGTACTCCGAATCTGGTAACAATGTTCTTCCACACAAACTTCTTCACGTCCACATCCCGGATATTCGATAAAGCTTCAGCCTCTGCCCACTTTGTAAAGTAATCGACGGCTACGAGTACGAACCTCCAGTTGCCCGTCGCTCGGGGGAATGGTCCAAGTATATCCAGCCCCCACTGTGCGAATGGCCAGGGACTACTGACCGGATTGAGATGGCCGGCGTGCTGATGGATCAGGGGAGCGTGTTTCTGACATCGCTCACACTTGCGAACATATTCGGCGGCATCCTTCTGCATCTGAGGCCACCAAAATCCCTGAGTCATGGCCCGGTGAGCTAGCGAACGTCCTCCTACGTGACTGCCACACACTCCCTCATGTAGCTCTGCTAAAAGTTGGTTCACTTTGTCCGGGTGCAAGCATAAAAGGTATGGTCCACCGAAGGATCTTCGATACAACCTCCGGTCTTCTGATAACCAAAACCGAGGGGCCGTTCTTTGGATTCTATTTCCTTCTTTCTCGTCGGGGGGGAGCCGGTCCTCGGCCAAGAACTCAACGATGGGGTCCATCCAACTAGGTCCCTGTGTAGCGACAGCCGTGACTGCCGGATTGCTGGATAGCCTGATACTTGGTTCTGGAACTTACTCTATCCTGATGAGCCGCGGTACATCCTCGGCTACTGATGAAGCTAGCGTGGCAAGGGAGTCGGCGTGACTGTTGTGTGTCCGAGCTACTTGTACGACATTCGCCGTTTCGAACCCGGCCATAATCTGCTTCACTCGCTCCAAGTAAGCCTTCATCTGAGGATCTCGGGCCTCAAAACTGCCATGAACCTGATTGACAATCAACCGGGAATCGGAATAGACCTCAACATCCTGAGCCCTCAAGCTTGAAGCGATGCTTAACCCGGCTATCAGTGCTTCATATTCTGCCTCGTTATTGGAGGCCTTAAATCCGAACCTGAAAGCGTGCTCCAGGCGAATCCCTTCAGGCCCAACTGCTACGATCCCCGCACCGGCCCCCGTGGAGCTGGAAGCCCCGTCCACGTATATTTTCCATGAGCGGCGACTCGTCTGGCAGACTATCTGGCATGAGCCTCTAGGTGAAAACTCAGCCACGAAATCAGCTAATACCTGCCCTTTCACGGCAGTTCTCGGCCTATATCGTACATCAAAAGCTCCGAGCCTGGTCCCCCATTTTGCTATCTGCCCCGTGAAATCTGATCGTCTCAGCAATGACTGCAGCGGATATTCAGTTAGCACATACACGGTATGGGCTTGGAAGTACTGCGGCAGCTTCCTAGTGGCATGCACCAGTGCCAAAACCAGCTTCTCCAATGGCAAGTATCTGGTCTCGGCGTCAACCAGAGTCTTACTAATGTAATAGACAGGTTGTTGCACCCCCCGATCACTTAGCAGTACGGCGCTCACGGCATGGTCGGTCACCGAGAGGTACATGAGCAGGTCCTCCCCAGGCTCCGAGGCAGTCAGTATCGGCGCGTGCGTCAGGTACTCCTTTAAATCCTGAAACGCCTTTTCACACTCGGCATCCCACTGGAACCCCTTCCATTTTTTAAGAAGTTGATAGAACGGATGGCAGCGAACTGAGAATCTAGAAATGAACCGGTTAAGAGCCGCCAACATTCCGGTCAATACCTGCACTTCCTTTGGGTTGCTTGGCGGCCTAAGTCTTTGTACGGCAACAATTTGGTCCGGGTTTACCTCTATTCCTCAGCTGGAGATTAAGTATCCCAAAAACTTTCCAGCCCCCACTCCGAAGGCACATTTTTCCGCGTTAAGGCGCAGCTTATGCTGTCGCAATACACCGAACACCCCTTAAAGATCCTTTTCGTGCTGCGTTTCTCGTTTGCTCTTCACTACAAGGTCATCGATGTATACTTCCACCGTCCGTCCAATCATGTCACGGAACATCCTGGTCATCATCCGCTGGTACGTTGCCCCGGCATTTTTCAGGCCGAACGACATCACGGTGTAATGGTAATTGGCGTCGGGAGATATGAATGCAGTCTTTTCCTGATCTTCGCCGGCCAGGGCAATCTGGTGATAGCCTTGAAATGCATCCAAGAAGCTCATTCTCGGATGTCCGTACGTGGCATCTACCAACTGGTCAATCTTGGGCATAGGGAACGGGTCTTTCGGGCATGCTCGGTTCAAATCTGTGAAGTCCACGCAGACTCTCCATTTGCCGCTCTTCTTTTTTACCACCACTGTATTTGCAAGCCATTCTGGGAAGAAGACCTCCTTCACTGTACCTGCCTCCTTTAGACGCTAAACCTCGGCCCTAACAGCCTCGGCGTGTTCATGCGCTTTCCTCCTCGGTCTCTGTTTCTTGGGAGGGAATGAGGGGTCCACGTTGAGCCTGTGGACGATAAATTCGGGGTCTACCCCCGGCACTTCGTACGGACTCCACGCAAACACGTCCAGGCTCCGGACAAGAAACAGTAGCAATTCAACTCTCTCGTGGGTTGTCAGGCTGGCCCCTATCTGGAAGTGCTTGTCCCCGTCCAGCAGTATTCTGACCTTTATTAATTCCTCGGCGCAAGCATTCCCCGAATCCTCTCGGGGGTGCGGTAATTGCTATGACGGGGCTTCTTCGGTCTCGTCATTTTGCCCCGTCCGCGGGCCTTCCCAATTTGCTGCAGCTACTAGGCACTGTCTGGCCATTTGCTGGCTCCCTCGCACCACCGTGATACCCTGCTCGGTAGGGAACTTGATCTTTACATGCAATGTGGATGGCACAGCCTCCATGGAGTGGATCCACGGTCTTCCCAAGATTGCCGTGTATGGTGAGAAGGAATTAACCACTATGAAGATGACCTTTACCTCCTTTCCCCCCAGGACTACTGGTAATGAAATCCGGCCCTCTGGTATCACTATCCTTCCATCGAACGAGACTAGCGGCGCACTATACTTTCCCAAGTCCTGAGTCTTCAACCCAAGTCCGTTGAACAAATCTGGATACATTACATCAGCCCCGCTGCCCTGATCTACCATTACCCTCTTCACATCGAAACCGCTTATCCAGGCGGTGATTACTAACGCATCTTCGTGTGGTTGCATTGTACCCTGCAAGTCGTCTTTCCCGAAGGCGATTGCCTCCTGGCAATACTTCGCTTTCTTTTCTGCTGGCCCCGTGGCTGGTGACTTTTTCGCAGGCGCTACTGTCAACACCCGTCTTCCTGTTGCTGGCTTAACCCACGGGGGTAAAAGAATCATCTCAATTACCCCGCGAGGTGGTTGCTGGGGGAGGTCTTTCTGCCGACCTGAATGGCCGATCCCTTGGTCGCCGGGTTTCACCACATAATCCTTCAGATGCCCGGACCGTACTAGCTGCCCCAAATGATCTTTCAGTACCCGGCATTGCTCGGTGGTGTGGCCTTTGTTCCTATGGTAACTGCAGTACAAGTTCTGATTTCGCCGGGATGGGTCGCCGCCCATTTTATTCGGCCACCTGAAGTATGGCTCACCCTTGATTTTTTCTACTATCTGGTGCACCGGCTCTTTGAACGTTGTATTCACTTCCCCTGCCTGCCAGGGTGGTTCCTGCGCTCTCCATTCCTTCCGCGGTCTCGGCTGGAAATTCCCCTGCCGGGGACGGTTTATTAATGGGGCCTTACCTTTGCTCTGCAACCGATCATCTTCTAGGCGCTTATACTCTTCGATACGCCTCATGAGCTGCCTCATGTCCTCTGGTGGCTTCTTAGTAAGTGATTCCCGCAGTTCGGAATCCTCGGGTAGGCCCATCCGAAAGGTACTTGCCGCGATCTTCTCGTTGCCCCCACCAATCTCGTTATATAGCTCCCAGTAGCGGCTGGAGTAACTGCGAAGAGTCTCCCCCACCCCCATCCTCATTGATAGCAGGGTATCAACAGGTTGTGGCACTCGGCTGCAGGTTACGAACCGAACGCCGAACTCCTGGACTAGCTCGGCGAAAGAGTGTATGGATTTCTTACGTAGTCCGTTGAACCACCTAAGAGCGGTTGGGCCAAGACTGGAGGGAAACACCTTGCACATCAGTGCGTCATTATGCGAATGCAGGGACATCATGTGGATGTAATGACTGACGTGTTCGACCGGGTTTGCCCTTCCGTCGTAGATGTTAAATGGTGGCCTCGGGAACTTTCTTGGCATCGTGGCCCGTTCAATTTCATCTGAGAAGGGGGACCTCGCCACCCTGCGCAAGGCGCGGCTCAGCGCGTCCATAGCGGCGTTCCGTGGCTTCTTTTCCTCGGAGGAATCCGACCTCCGCTCGTCATGATCCCGCGACCGGGAGCGGTCTCGGCGACGATGAGGCTCCCGTGAATGCGACCTTTCCTGGTGATTGTATGAGTCATGCGAACGCAAACGCTCCCTTCGCCAATGGGACCCCGAATGGCTGGCCCTCATTTCCTGGCAACCCCCCGAATCCTCGGTCCTCCTTCCGAGATCGTCTCGCTCCCTTCTTCGTCGCCTGTCGTCCGCTTCTAACTCGAACTCCCTCACCCGCCTGCGCAGCCGCTCAATTTCCTGGTCCTTGTCATCAGGCTGCCTACGGTTCGAGGCGTCCGTCACTGTCCGCTGCGTCTGATATGACCCCTCCCCGAGACCGGACATATCTTCCCGTTCACGCTCCTTGTCTTCACGCCTCTTTTGCCTTCTTTCTCGCCAGGACGACCCCCTAGAAGACCCAACCGAACCAGTTTCGTCACCACCCCCCAGATGTCTTCCAGACATTGTCTCGCAGGCGAGTCTCAGTCGAACTACAGCTTTGTAGGCGATTCCCACAGACGGCGCCAATTGTGCAGGCCTCAGAACGAGGATACTGGGCTATGACTCGTTTGGGCTCACAATCTATTTGTATCGTGGGCTTGGATTCTCTACACTGGCTCGTTCTTGTGCTGAGACTGATCGATGATTCCTTCTACTCTTTTTCTCTCTCTCTCTCTCCCTGTTTTTCAACCAACCCTTCCTTCCCATGAGATTCTTGTATTTATAGTGAGATGCTAGTGGGATAGTGATGATTAGCTCTGTCGCTAGTGCATTTGGAGGTCCAATACAGGCGATGATAGGTGGATGTTTAGGTGGGAATGGCCTTGGAAATAGTTCCCATTCCCTGACGCTAGGCGGATACAACTACTGGTCGCAGATGCTCGGTTATAGATTTCCCGGGCATGATAGAACTTTCCGAGGAAGTATCCTCGGGGGATGACGTAGTCTCGGGAAACACGAGTGGACGGCAATTGTGCAGGCCTCAGAACGAGGATACTGGGCTATGACTCGTTTGGGCTCACAATCTATTTGTATCGTGGGCTTGGATTCCCTACACTGGGTCGTTCTTGTGCTGAGACTGATCGATGATTCCTTCTACTCTTTTTCTCTCTCTCTCTCTCTCCTTGTTTTTCAACCAACCCTTCCTTCCCATGAGATTCTTGTATTTATAGTGAGATGCTAGTGGGATAGTGATGATTAGCTCTGTCGCTAGTGCATTTGGAGGTCCAATACAGGCGATGATAGGTGGATGTTTAGGTGGGAATGGCCTTGGAAATAGTTCCCATTCCCTGACGCTAAGCGGATACAACTACTGGTCGTAGATGCTCGGTTATAGATTTCCCGGGCATGATAGAACTTTCCGAGGAAGTATCCTCGGGGGATGACGCAGTCTCGGGAAACACGAGTGGACGGCTACGACCAAAATGTCCTCATCCGAACGTGCCAAGGAAGTAGAGCCTTAGTGGGCCTTTAATGATCCAACAGGCCCAGGGAGTCTGGTGCCGTACAAAATAAAATGTAATACTTTTTTTAAAAATTAAATTAGATTTAAGGTTTTTTTAAAATTTTAATAATATTTTAATTGTCATGTCAACTAATAGGATGTTCCGTTAGCCACGTCAACATTTCCTGTTAGTTGAGTGACGGAAATGATTAAAATGGAACGCGTTAATTGGTTTAGGGACTAAAAATGATAAAAATAAAATGTATGTACTAAAATAAAAAAGTGCAAAATGTAGAGTCTAAAAGTGCATTTACGCCTAAAAAGTTATTACAAAAGAATGTGATAATTGACATAATCTTTTCAAGTGGACAAGTTGATTTATGATATGATGTCGAGACTATTCTTTCCGCGTGAATAATGATGGTGATAACTGATAACTGATAGTCTAGTAGGTGGAAAATTATTGTGTGGTCGTCAGTGCTCCTGTTCCTTTCTTAATATATTTACCAAAGTAGTCAATTATGTTCTGATTACAAAACAACATTACAACATTCCCCGTAGGAATTATCACAATTTTTATTTTTAAAAAAATATTTATAATAAATATATTCAAATATGTGACAAAAAAAAATATATTAAATAATAAATTATTTCATACAATATCAAATACAACAAAAAAAAAAAAAAAAGAGAAGACAAATTAAGAAAACAATAGAAAAAAAATGGAGACCACTCATTTCCTTAAAAATATAAAATAAAACTCATATTTTATGATGAAAATTTGAAGTCTCACTTCGTTTGTACACACGAGCTAAGTTACAAACACCAAAAAAAAGAAAAAAAAAAAAAAAACTTAGAAAAATTGGGTGAACAAGGCTGTATTAGTTCTTATCTAGACTTATTACTAACATTACTTTTTTATTTGCCATTAATAATTTACCAATTTTTTTCATATAAATTTCTCTCTGTCACATGTAGAGAATGAACAAAATCATATCAGTCGTTACACATGAAATTTCAATACAAGTTGAAATTGACCAAAACACACCAAAATAAACTGGAATTAATTAAGAGAATTCATAGTATCGGTTTTATAAGTAGTACAAAAGATGAAGATTGTTGTCTAACATAAAACAAAAGATCTAGTTAATAGATGCCCTTAGGTTATTTGTGAATGAATTATTTTAGAAAAGTTTTTATACCACCTTCATGAAAAATATAAAAAATTAATAAAAAGAATTAGTTATTTTTTTATATAATTTTAAAAAAAATATTTTTTAAAGGGACAACCGTGAAGGAGAAAATAAAGATTAATAAAAAGAACAAGAAAAATAAGAGAAGTGGGGCAGGGAAGACTAGGCGAAGTCTTGAGGAAGAAACTCCAAAATGATTGGAAAAGTGATAATGCACTCCAAATGTTTATGTTTTTGGTTTCTTTTATGGTCAATACAAAAAGGCTAAAAAGATAAGATCATAAACGAACAAAAGAATACATGGACACAAAGAAAAGAAGAAATGTGGTCTTCAGCAGAAAAGTCTCGCCGCTTAACATGTCTTTCACGCCCTCAAGGAAATTGCACTGGATAATGAAGTCCTTTAGAGTCAAGCAAATTGTCTTGTGGAAGATTTGTGATATGATGGATATTTTATGATGGAACAGAATAGGTATTGACTGATTTTTTTTTTATTTCTCGCCCCACCATTTTTCCCCACACCTGTCCCCTGCCCTCTCATTTTTTTTATTTATTTTTTAACTCGTAAACATAAAAAATAAAAATAAAACAATTGAGTTCTACTATTATAAAAATTTCTAAAACATAGCAACACAATAATTCAAGTATTAAAAATCATAAATAATTAAAAAAAAAAACAATACAACAATTAAAAATTATAAAAAATATAAATCTTTATCATAAAAATATTAATTTAATAATATAACACCAAAAGGCATCAATATTTAAAATTTGAAAGTTAAAATGTATATTTGCAGTATAAATAAAAACCTATAAAATTATTTTAAAAATAATTTTTTATTTTTTATATATAAATAGAGCAAGATCTTCCAATACCCACTCTTACTCCCAAACCATTTCTCAATTAAATATAAAAAATTTTAATAATTAAATTAACTGAAGTCTACCACATTATTATAGCCTTTATAAGGGGATAAAGCAAGAGTGGTGGACAATGGCCAAATTTGATTATTTATTTACGTTTCTTTTTTTCATTTTAGCAATTTTGTCTTCATTTTAGCAATCATTTTTCCATTATTAACTTTCATTTTCTTCCTACTTTAGTTTTGGCCAATCACTTGGTTGAGGTGGGGACCGCAATGTTCCTAGCATTCAATTCAATGATTGCAACCTCCGAATATCTTGCATAAAAAAATAAAGTAAAATTCATATCTTTTATATCCTCAATTGATAAAGGAATTGCATAACAATTGTCGAATTTTCTTACATTGTATTTTCTTGTGTTTCTGTATCGTTGTTCAGAACATGAGAACATCAACTTCTTTGTTTATTTAAAGAACCACGATTTACAAAGTTCTTTAACTGCCTAAGCTATCCCTACAAGCACAATCCGCAATTACCTGCTAAAGCCTGGATTGAGGAAAGAAATATTAATAGATAAAGACTATTTTGAATGATTGCATATTATTGAGAATTTTTTCCACATGCCACATGTTTTAACTTTACTATATTTCACCTTCTCAGTCAGCTCTTTCTCAAAAAAAAAAAAAAAAAACTACTCAATCAGCGAGAAAAATACACAGAATCACAGATATCCTTTTACAAATTATTTTGGGCCTACCTCACTTCACTTAAAAAAATTGGGCCAAAAACTCACCATTACATTGCCTGAGCAAAAGCCCAAGATCTGTCCCTATCTAAGTAGTTGGTTTGAATCCTTTTATTGGTGAGCTAGATTCGTCAAAGTCGGGTTATTGATGGACGGTCCTAAGCTTAGGCTAACCTAAGTGGTCCACCATAAAAGTTATATTTGCCTCTTAAGAAAATGTAATCAAATTAGGATTTTTTTTAAGGGTGAAAGTAATCAAATAAGAAGTCCTAACATGGTTGGTAGGCTACCTAGGTTAGACCCTTCATAAAGAACACACAAATTTCAAAACAGAGAGGCCTATTATGGAAGTTAAAAATTATTTAAAACCTTGAAACAATAAATTTCTTTTATAATGTTACATATACAACAATTTTCAAAACTCTTGAGATGACAACTTGTTATTGATTTTCACATTAGCTATCACTAATATCACTTTATTGTCTACTATTGAGAACTTATTACTTAATTGGCATAAAAATAAAAAAAGGCTGAAAAATATAATTGTGTATGCAATTTTTGTTTTGTTTTGTTTTGTATTTTTTTTTTTTTTTTTGGCTTCTAACTATAACGTAACTGAACTACGTTATAGTTAGAAGCCAACCTCCTATAATAATAAGTTAATTAAGTTTATAATTAGAAAAGACTTAACATAACTCTAATTTTATTTTGGAATAAAAAATTAGAAAAATTATGAGAAATAATACAGGCAATTTAGGGCAACAAAAAAGATAAACGGTCACACATGTTACTACTATAAAATTATATATGTTACTATGATCACATTAATGAATATATGCTAATTTTTTTTTAGATTCATTTTATGTAGGGTTAGACTCTTTTGTAGTGGTACTCTGATTATATAATATATTATAAGCCTGTTTAAAAAACTCTATATACTACCTTCGTGTTCGTTTGTTTTAATAAGTATTACTGTTTCCTAAAAAAAAAAAAAAAAAAAAAAGGATGTTTATCTCACATTGGTTGTGTGTGTGAGAGTTTTAGTCCTTATAACCCTAGGCTACTACTATAAAGGTTAAACATTTTGCAGTGGTACTCTGGTTATGTAATATATTATAAGCCTGTTTAAAAAAACTCTATATACTACTTTTGTGTTCGTGTGTTCTAATAAGTATTATTGTTTCTTCAAAAAAAAAAAAAAATATGTAGGGGAGAGAGAGGAATTCAAATCCTAAACACCTTCATCAAAATAACATTAAAAAAAAAAAAAAAACCATGTATAAAAAATTTATGTAGGGGAGAGAGGAATTCAAATCCTAAACATCTTCATCAAAATAACAAAATAAAATAAAATAAAATAACCATGTATCTAGAGGTCATTGGTGGGCATAAACTAATCTTAAACTAACTGATCAGTTAAAGTAGTATGGTTATAATTATATCCATAAAAAAATATTATAGTTACATACTTATAATTGCGTGTACTATTAGATTCCAATTATAAAAAGTTTATATCCCAGTTTTTTTTTTTTTGGTTATTATTATTTCATTTTATTTTTTGAGAAGGATGACCCAGTTATATCTTGTTGCTCTTGTTTAATGAATTTTAGTTATATATATATATATATATATATAATCTAAATGAAAAAGTCAAGTGAAGACTCAAGAGTAGGGGTGGCAAATGAGTGGGTTGGGTAGGATTTGGGTTAAGTTATAAATGGGTTGGGCATATAATTACCCACTTATCAATTTATTATCCATTTTCATATAAATTAAATACCTATTACTCACTAGACCCATCTAATATAATAACCTGTCTATTTAACCAAGAATGGCCCAATTATTCTCTTGACCTCCAAAATTACCAAAATACCCTCCCAAATATCCAAAATTACCAAAATACTCCTTTGGTTTCTAAGTGTTTGGTATCCAAGAAAATTGATTCATCCACTGTTTTGTTTCTTAGAAAATTGAGAATCAAACAAAAGGAATATTCACTTTTGACTTTGATCTTACATGCAATTCTGATCTAAGATAGAAAGTTACTCAAATAAGCAAAATAAATTTAGATCAAATTTGAGTCAGATTCACAAAATCACCAAGAATTCACTTAAAAGAAAAACACCCATATGCACAACATCGTATTTGTACCAAATCAAACAAAACAAGAGGACAAACTATGATTGTATAGTACACAACCTCGAACATCATTTGTTTCCCAAGAAAACTTTCACACCAAAATTTTCCTAAGAAAATATAATTTGCAAAAAAAAAAAAAAAAATCAGCGTAAATTGAAAATTTCACTGATTTAAGACAATTTCTTCGTTGTTGTTTGAGCTTCAGCCTAAGATTCGTGGATTTCATGAATGACAAGATCGATTTTTTTTTTTTTTTTTCCTTTTCTCCCAACCAAATCGAAAGAAAATCGAAAATTTTCCAAGAAATTCAGACAAAGAACCCTGAAGGCTTGGAGATTCTGAAAGTTCTTGGTTGGAAAAATGAACAAGAGATAGAGAGGGATAGAGAATACATTTGGTAGCTGAGAAAACGTGAAGAAAAATGCAAGAAAGTCAATCAGAAGAAAGGTGAGGGATGGATCTGTAGCTGAGTAGAGAAGCTAAGTTAGGTTAGGGTTTTCTTACCCAAAAAAAAATGCATTAAAAATTTTAGATGGGTGTCTACTTGGTACCCAATGGTTTTACCCATTAAAAGTTATTAATTGAATTACCCAATGGGTCTTTTTCCATTAATTGTATTAAAAATACTCAAAGTTGCTCAAAGAAGGAAAATATTCAGAGAAGTTCTTGAAAGTGCCAAGCATAATCTGAAAGTGCTTGCTTTGGTGTTCTTAACAAAATATCAACAGACATGGTCACATGGCCTTTAAATTCTATGCAATTGAGAAAACAGAGACTTCGGTGGGGATTTTTTTTTTTTCTTTCAAAAGACAGTTTCAGAGATTGCCATGGGAGAAAGATGAACAGGTTTTTTTAATTTAATTTTTCTAAATGATTTTTAAGCACTATTTTATTATTAAGTTAGTGGAATTGTGATGTGGCATAATCTCGACCTTTTATTATAGAAACAGTGGCAGAGATTTAAAGAATTCTATATGGTAGAGTACTTTAGGAACTCTAGAGAATTTGAACCCCCAATTTTGATGATCCACCATTTGATTTGATTGAAATTTGAAAAATATTCATGTCAACAAAACAATATAGTTTTGATAACCGTTGAATTTTGAGGTAAGTCGTGGCATGTGATCATCATGTGCTAGTTCAGAACTTGGTGATCCACCACTCATTATAAAGGGAGTTAGAAAATATTAATAATGACCCAAGAATCTTTTATATCAAGTAGTCAGTTCTTCAGATAAAATTAGTTAAAATTGGTCAAACGTGGTAAAACTTGGTTAATATTTGTCAATTATTATATTTTGCTATCAAACTTTTGAAATTTGACCTAATTTGACTAAATTTATCCAAGCATCTTTGGGTTCCAGCTCATATTTCAATTAGAATTAGGGATTTTTATTGAAATAAATTTTTTTTTTCTCAATTTTAAAAGGCTTTCTCATTTTTGTAATATTCTGTACTACAATTAGGGTTTTCCTTGAAATAATTTTTTTTTTCTCGATTTTAAAAGGATTTCTCTCTTTTTTTTTTTTTTTTTTTTTTTGTAGTTGATATTATGTTCGTTTTACATTCGATCTTGACAATCTACCCAAATGTCTTCGTATTGACATGAGAATTGCTTCGATTGAATGATCAGATTTTAGATTGAAGTAGATCAAAGTTTGGTTGAAATGGGTCAAAGTTGGTAAACTAGGCCAAAGGTTGGCAATTCAATATATTTGGAGGGCTGTTGTGGGTCGAGCTCATTTCTTAGTTTTTGCGTAGTGCTTAATTGGTCTCTTTTGGACCAAATGGAGCAGTTGCATTTTGAAGTTAAGATTTCATCTTTTTACCAACCCATTAATGAAATTGAATTTTAAAGATGGGATTTCAACTTTCATTTTCAAAATGAGATTTCAACTATTCGCTATTGCATATTTGAGCCAAGGTTAAAATTGCATATTAATTTCATCCAAGAAATAAATCACATCTTCAAGATACGAGTTTGTGTTATAGACCTGTTGTGCTCTCAGCACCGTGACATGTGCCAATTCACTAAGAAATCGTCCCTTTAAGATGCCATTTCACTCTGCATCGCATGTTGAAGATTCAATTTCAAAAAAGTACCGTATACAAATCAGAAAAAGAAATCAAGAAGTACAATATTTTTGCAATTCATTTTCTAATCCCAGAAGCCATATTGTTATGCACCAAACACTGAGTTTCGGACTATAGCATCCGAGTCCTACTCCAAGTCCCAATTGGGCAAACTAAACGGGCCAATGACCGTTTGTTGAGCTAAACGTGGACTAAGACCAGTAGTTGTGCTAACTGGCCCAAGTTCGATTCTATATATTTTCGTAGAAGACTGTTAGCTAGTCTTTTTTTAACATTAAATAATTGTTTTATTTTAACACAGCTTTGAAGATATTTAGGTAGAGAAGAAAGTGAAGACTCCACAATTATTGTTGATTTTCTATTATTTTTGGAAGACCTGAATGAAGTAAGCATACCCTACAATGGTTGATAAAAGAAAAAGAAGCATACCCTACAATGAGAGCAACGTGGATCATGTGAAACTGTGAAGCTCAAGCTAGTCGACAATGTGGCTGACAAGTCTATTATAAATTACAATCAGTTTCCTTTTAAACTTCAATATTATTATTATTAATTTTTTTTATTCCTATTATTATTATTTTTGATGCAAAGAAGTGGGGATTTCGTTATTTATTATTTGTTTATCCCTAAAGGAGCCACAATAAAAAAAATATTGCCCGAGCAGATTAGGTATTACGTACCAAGTCCCTACTTACTACTACTTGGCAAGGAATAAAGAGAGAAAGCAAAAGACAAAAGGAGAAAAGAGTTGTAAGTCTCTGTGACCCACTTAAAAAAGCTAAAGTTGATAGACAAATTATTTTCATTGCAAAATTCGGATCATGTGCAATTATTGGATAAGTTTTCTGATATAATATTTTATTTTGGAAATATTTATTTATATCATATATTTTACATGATGTAAACCCTATTTGTTTTAAAGAAAAAAAAAATAGAAAAGTTAAACTTTATGGTTTCCAAAAAAAAAAAAAAATTCTAAAGTTTTTAAAAAAGTAATTAGTGTCCATTTTGGAATTACTTATTTTCGATAGCTTATTTGCATAATATGAGACAAAAGTTAAAAGTTAAATATTCTAAAAAATATATATATTAAAAATTAGATGTTTCAAAAAGTTGAATGTTTAGATTATTTAAAATAAGGTTGAGACAAAAAGTAGTAATGTAGGATTTGTACTAATAAGCAAAAAAAAAAAAAAAAAAAAAAAAAAAAAAAAAAACAAAACAAATAATCACATCCCAAACTCTCACCCAACTAAAGTCTATAATTTCAAAAGTAAAAACTAAACCTAAGCCCATTTAAGTCGAAGAGTATTATGTCAGGGTTTAATATAAGTTGGTATATAATTTGTTAATTTTGAAAACTATAAAATTTATAGGATTCTTGCCTATACTACTACGTAGCGTATCCCTAATAATGGCCATATGTTGTTGGAAAATTTAGTTTTGTATCTCATACAAAACACACAGCGGAAGTAACAAACACAGATCTATTTCAATCATGAAAGATAACATGTAACCATGAATTCTAGAACAAAAAACAGGAAGCGTACCTTGATGCAGTGAATTTCAAAACCTTGACTTAAGAATACCTTTAATCTTCATCCTAATTCCATATGGTGCCCAAGATGTGTGGTCTCTCAATCAGTCCTTTTTGTACATAGATTCTCAAAGAAAATTCTTCTTTTTCTCCTTGTGGAGAAAAATTGATATTTCTTTTTTTTTTCATCATATGTACGTTTAACTACTTTGGTCGTTTCTTTATTTAATAACTCTTATTAAATAATGACTGATTATCTAATTGGATTAGCCTTTTAGGCCTACCCAATTGGGTTTTAGTTTGTGGCTTCAGATGGAACTAAAGGGAACAAATAAGACTCTAACTCCAATGGGCTTTGGGCTTTTTTGTCAACTGTTGACAAGTCCAAAGTTACCATTAATTATATTCAATACCACTATAAGAATATAATTGCACTCTAGGCCTTATTAATAAATTACATCCCAAGACTTTATTATACATACAACCTCTTCATTAAAATATTCGTAGTATTACAAAGTCATAAATATTGACTGTCACTTTGAAGATTACTACATCTTAATCATTGAGTACCCAATTTAATCCTTTATGTTATTCATCATATATTTATGAAATCCAATTCCATAAATATATACTTTAGTAACTCCTTACTAAAGTGGTTGGGCTCAACACTCTGAATAATCAAACCCATTAAACTTATCTCAAGGGAATATTTTATATCTCTATTAAGAGATTATGAATTCCATCTTGAAAATATATGTTCCATCAACATTAAATGCGGCTGCCCAACATACTGAGATTTTGACCGTAACTTATAGATTTCACTCCTGATATATCAAAGCAACCTACATCTCATGATCAGGTCCATTATTCTCTCAGGATTTAGAGTTGATGTAAATAGAAGTCGTGAGATTTATTATTCATTTGACAGTCGTTAGGAGAATAATAAATCTCACAGCGGTCCAGTTCAATATGTCTTAACTCTTAAAACATCTTAACATACCAACTAAAAGTCTACACTTCCATGATCAAGACAAATCATCTTAGTTGATATGTTATAGTCTTCGCAGATGAAATGCCCAATTTCATCACTGACTACGAACTAAAATTCTGAGTTTACAAAGAACTTGTGATTTATATCTTCTATAACTAAATCACATAAATTATATATTATGTATCTTATAGACTAAGATAATGTCTCATTAGTTCATTAATAAATAGTCTCATATAATTAAACAATTTAATTATTTATTACTTGCCAATAAATTGGATTTTAGGGTATAAACCCCGATATACGTCGTAGTGTGATGGCATGGCATACACTAGTTTGACGTGCCAGGCTCCCCAGATTTGTTCCTATGGATTCATGCATTCTTATTGCTCTTGGGTTTCTGTTTGAAACTCAAAGGCATACACCAATCATCAGTGGCGTATAACATCTTGGAAAAATCCTTAAATTTAGTTTAGGTGAAAACACCATTTTGATTTCTACATTTTGGGGTAAAAGTTAATTTGATCACTACATTTTAGTAGCAGTCAATTTGATCTCTGTTATTTTTAACTTGAAATCAATTTGGATCCTATCGTAAACTTACTAACATAAAATGCATAAACGGCAAACCATTTGCATTTTTGACACACACATGGCTAAAATAATAATATAAAATCAAATAATTAAATATTAAAAAAGCCACGTAAGCATTTTAATAAAAAAGAAAATTCCATGTCAAACAAAAAATTCTAAAAAAAAATTAATTGAAAGAAAACAAATAAAGAAAATGGTTTTAAAAAAAAATCCACAATTTCTTCTATTTACTTTTCTATTCTTATTGCATTTTCTTACCTCCCAAACACAAAGCAATCTGAAAATTCCAACATAATGAAACCCTTTACCAAATTAAACGCACAAATAGAACCCAGCAAACACTAAAAAGATCTCAACTTGCCTAAACCATATCAATCCTTTCACCTCTCTAATGTGAAGTAGAATAGACTGCCATAACTTTTCTAGAGTCCCAAGCATGCCTAAAATCACGCAAGGTAAAAAGGCACTAGTAGAAATCATTTGGGCAACGAAGTCGAAATCGCATGAAATTTGGCAGGCTGAAGCGAAACGGCCTTCTAAGCAATAGTTGCTGCTTTGCTATAAGGTACCCCTTGAAAATGGCAAATTCCTCCATTTAGCCCCCGAAAACTGCGATTTTGCCGTTTATAGTAATGTTTGTTTCCTTAATAACTTTTTACTCAAAAGTCAAAATAAGGTCTCACTTGTTTTTGGATGACTCTTAAGGTCAATAGTTTATGATTTTGCATTTAACTTAATTTTGCCACTTTTGGTAAATTTTGGTATTTTGTCACCTAATTGCGTAATTAGTGTGAATTAGAGTTTTAGACGTTTTTTTTTCAGTATTTATATGTTTTGTAACTATCAGAAGCAAATTAGACTATTATCAATAAACACAAACATTTTGTCAAATTTTCTTTTGGTAGATTCCAATTTTTATCACCCTGTGGATTCAAGGAATCCCTTGTGAATTTGATGTTTACTACCTAGGAACCAACAGTTTAGTTTTTGTCCATCAAAGAGAGCATCATATGTTCTTTCTTCAGGCTTTTGCGGCATCATAATGATTCCATTTTGCTAGTACATATAGGATATTATTATCCTTACCTATGGTGGCTAGCAATTGAATGAGAACAACAGAAACACAAAATAAGCAATGGATAAGTGTGGATTTGATTAAGGAAATCTTGAACTCTGTGGACAAATTTGGGACATTTCTAATGATTTTATTCAAGAGTGCTCTACTGGTTTTCATACCAGAATTTACAATGTAATCTTCAGAAGAATAAGGACTCAAATTGAAAATAAAAGACTCATAACAACCACCGCTACTTCTTAGCAAAAAACATTAAACTGCCTAAACAACCTATAATGTTAACATTGAAATAACATTTGGAATTGAACTCCAACTCTAAACTAATTGATGGTTGAAAAGAAGAGATTGAAGGTTGCATTGTTAATTATTTTGAAAATTTATTTAAAACAAGCATCCTTCAATTCCTTGAAATGGCATAAAGACTAATGCAGCCAAGTATCATAAGAGAAGAGTCTAAGGAATTAATTCGAGTTTCCAAAGAAAAGGGGATTAAGGAAACAATTTGTAATATGGGTTTTCTAATAGCTCTTGAGCCAATTGGCATGCTTCCTTTACTCTCACGAAAGGTATAATAATTTGGGCATTGTCTTAGAGCGATTTAGTAAATTAGACACATATGTGAAGATGTAGACCACCTAGATAGAAAGACTCTTTGAAACTTCACCATTCACGTGTGGGGGAGAGGGGGGGGGGGGGGGGGAGCTACAACAATCTCTCATTACAAAAATAGAGGGAGCTACAAAAGTGAATTTTTTAAAGCAGATTAGCTTGTGTAATTTGGTGTATAAGACAATCTTTAAGATCATAATGAATAGGTTTAATATGATACTCCCAAAAAATGCTCTCTCTATGGTAGGGAGCTTTTGTCCCTAGAAGGATTATTCAAGACAACGCCATTATTGCACAAAATGTAATAGGGGATATAAGGAAAATAAAATGAAAACAAGGTTTAATAACTCTCAAAATTGATATGTAGAAAGACTATGACACAATGGAATAGAAATTCATTTTGGAAATTATGAAAAGGTTTAGGTTTCTCTGAGACTTGATTGCATCATTCTAGTTAAAGAATGCATCTCTATCCTAATATTCTTTGTTATGATAAATGGTTAATTCCTTCGGTATGATAAAGCTTGAAAGAGGTCTAAGGCAAGGTGACCCTTTCTTTCCCTTCCTTTTCATTATAAGTGTTGAAAATATTTTAAGACTCCTTTAGGTGGATGAACCAAAATGAAGTATGTGGAGGTTCAATCTAGCCCATGGAGGCTTTAATGTAAGCCACTTGCAATTTACGAATGGCTCAATTATTTTTGTTAAAGCAAACCGAGGAAATGTGGAGAATGTATGAGAAAAACTTTCAAAGTACAAAGATTGGTTTGATTAAATTGTAAATTTTAAGAAATTCACAATCATATTTAGCAAAAGCATCCCTCTCATAAGAAAGAGTTAAACATGCAACTTCTTCAAACTCAAGTTAATGGAATTGCACTCGAAATCAAAATCAAGATTAAGAAACCAAGATCAAGTCAAAATTTTAGCATTTGAAAAGTTTTTCAAAATTATGATTTTTAGTGGAAAAATAGAAAAAGCAGTAGAAAAAATGTGGGGAGGATTCCATTTATTGAATAAAAGTTGAAAATTTGAAACCAAAAGACCTTGGAGGCTTGATGGAAATGATGGGGGTGGTAACTATTTTATAGGAGAAAAGTGGCATGTGATGATTGCGAGTTGGCTCGCGGTCATTGCTTGCCGTTTCAATTCTTGGTAATCCATCACTCGAATCAAAGGAAATTGAAAAATATTTGCATTAACACAAAAATTGTGTCAATCTAACAATCGGATTTTGAGCTAGTCCCCACTATATGTTATAACTGACCCCATTGTTCTACAACCAATCTTAATGATCAACCATTTAAGTTGATTGAAATTTGAAAAATATTTGTTTCAACATAACTATAGTTTTGATAACGGTTGAATTTTAAGGTGAGTTGTGGCATGTGATCATTATGTGCTAGTTCAGATCTTGGTGATCCAGCCTTCAATATGAAGGGAGTCAGACAATATTAACATTGGCACAAGTATCTTTTCTATCAGATAGTTAGGTCTTGAGATAAAGGTAGTTAAAGTTAGTTAAAATTGGTCAAACTTAGTAAAACTTGGTCAACATTAGTCAATTATTATATTTTGCTCTATAACTTTTGAAATTTGACCTAGTTTGACTAAATTTATCCAAGCATAAGCATCTTTGGGGTTCTACTTTATATCTCAGTTAGAATTAAATAAATTTTAATTCAATTTTAAAATTTAGTCATATTATGACAAAATTTATTACAAAGATGAGAAAACATTTTAACATCGAGAAAATAAATTTATTTAAAAAAAAAAACATAAAAGTTTAGAATCAATAAAATAAATTTATTTCTAGTTTTTCTTGAAATAATTTTTTTTCCTCAATTTTAAAGGTTTTCTCTTTTTTGTGATATTTTGTTTGTTTTACATTCGATCTTGATAATTTGCTCCTCATTTCAGGGGGAATTTTTTTTTTTTGGAGATAATTTCAGAGGGAATAAAAATGTCTTTGTATTGACATGAGAATTGCTTCAATTGAATGATCAGATTTTGGATTGCAGTAAATAGAAGTTTGGTTGAAATAGGTCAAAGTTGGTAAATTGGGCCATAGGTTTCTTGTTCAATATATTTGGAGGGTTGTTGTAGGCCGAGCTCATTTCTTAGTTTTTGCATAGTGCTAATTGGTTTCTTTTGGACAAAATGGAGTAGTTGAATTTTGAAGTTAAGACAATCATCTTTTTACTAGCCCATTAATGAAATTGAATTTTAAAGATGTCATTTCAACTTTCATCTTCAAAATAAGATTTCAACTACTCGCTATTGCATATTAGATCCAAGGTTGAAATTGCATATTTCATCCAAGAAATAAATCACATCTTCAAGATACAATTTTATGTTATACACCTGGTGTGCTCTCAACACCGTGACATGTGCCAGCTCACTAAGAAATCTTCCCTTTAATATCCCATTTCACTCTGCATCGCATAGTGAAGATTCAATTTCAAAAAGTACCGTAGGTTAAATTGTTGATTCTCTCAAAAGCTTAATCTATTGGGACATAATAAATTTAATTAGTTAGGCTATGTTTGGTAGACTGTAATAGGCACTATAATGTAATAGTTATTCCTATGGTTTAACTATTCAATAGTTTGGTTTTGCTTTTATTACAAGGAATAGTCATTTCATATGAATAGCTATTCTTTAAAATGAGGAATAACTATTCATTTCGAAAGGAGTAATGCTACAGACACAAATTATTTTACAAACTACTGATGTGACAAATTCTTAGTAGTTCTAATATGAGCTCATTACTAACATCACATTTTTACTTGCAATAACTATTCCTTAGTAGGTGTATTAATTTCTAAAATTAATATATTTTCAAATAAACAAACTTTCCTTATGTATAGAACAATTATGAAAATAAAAAATCATAAAAAAATAACTAATATCTTTTTTAAATTTTCAAAATATTATTTTTTAGAAAATATAAATATATGAGTAAGATGTTTCCTAAAATATATCTTAAATTTGATTTGAAATGCTTTCATTTCATTATTTTCAGAGTTCTATTATTGTGTTGTCACCAAACAAATGAATAATAATAAGTATTATATTACAACGTCTTGTATCCTTTGTAATACCTATTTCTATTTCTATTTATATGTAATTACTATTACAGTCTACTAAACTTGCCTTTAACCATATATTCTAACACTCACCTTCATGTGTGGGCTAAAATTACTTTTTAATAGGTGAGACCTAACACGTGAGATTTTAAATGAGATATAGAATAGAGGGGACAATGATTGAATTTATGAATTGTTACTTTAATATCATGTTAAATTACTGATTCTCTCAAAACTTCATTAAAAAAAAAAAAAAAAAAACAATGTTTTTACAATTCATTTCCAAACCCAAAAGCCCATAATGTTAATTATGCATCACTAAATACGAGTTTCAGACTATAAAATCAGAGTCCTATTCCTAGTCCCAATTGGGCATTTACTAAACGGGGCCTAAGACCGTTAGTTGAACTAAACGTGGCCTAAGACCAGTTGTTGTGCTAACTGCTGGGAAGCACGGACGCGGCGCCAGAGGAGCCGCACCCGTGTCCGACGCGGCATGACGCGGCGACACGCGAGGGACATCGCTGACCGCGTGTCGGTGCCGCGTCGGGCCGCGTCCGCCGAAACGCCAAAATTAAAAAAAAAAAAGTGCAAAATCTTCTTCTCTTTCTCTCTCTGTCTTGTTTTCCTGCCACTACTCAGTCTAGATGTTGCATAAACTGGTTTAAGAAAACTAAAGAAAGGTTAAAAAAAGAAAATGTATGAACTGGGAAGGGGAGAGAGAGGAGAGGCGGAGATGGTTGGGTGAGAAAGAGTGAAAGACTAACGGGAAGTAGAAGACAAATTATGTAGAAGGAAAAGGTTGAGTCTGACTTGGTGTAGAGATTTTTTTTAAAATGTGTGGTGTAGATTAAGCTTTGGAAAATAGAAGCCTTGGGGAAATAAAATAAAAAATAAATAAAAGGTAAAGCTGATATTCTGATGTGACCAAAAGCCTTGGGGAAATAAAATAAAAAATAAATAAAAGATAAAGGTGATATTTTGATGAGACCAGATGTGTTGTTGACTTGTTGGTACTGGAGTGGCAGGTGAACGGAGAGAATAAAAAGAAAAAAGATTAATTTTGTGGGTTTTATTTAATTTACTAGCATTATATTTTAGTTATTATTTATTATTATTTTTAAATTTGGGATATGTGTATATAATGTGAAAAAATATGCTTAGTAATATATTAAAAATATAAATAAAAATATTTTTAATAATTTTTTAATCGCCGAGTCCCGCCGCACCCGCACCCATCTTTTTTAAAAATTGCCGAGTCTCGTACCCGTACCCGCACCCGCACCCGAGTCCCGAAACGCACCCGTGCTTCCTAGGCTAACTGCTACCTGGCCCAAGTTCTGTAAATTTGTGTGTAAGCTAGTCCTCTTTTTTTGTCTCTGAAATAATTGTATTGAGTCACCGCTGCAAGGATAAGGTAGAAAAGAAAGTGAAGAATCCGCAGCTATTGTTGATCTTACATTATTGATGGAAGACCTGAATGCACAAGTAAGCATTCCCTACAATGAGAGCAACGGGGATCATGTGAAACTCTTTTTCAATCAGCTTTAGCTAACTTCAATACCTTTTTGTTTTTTGAGAAGTTTTAAACTTCAATACTTAGCTTTAAGCCTTTAAGGCAATGAATATTTAAACATATATTAAATTATTTATACAGTGGGAGAGGAAGTTTATATTAGCACTAGCACACAGCTTGGTAACAGGTGAATTTGGGCAATCCATGATCAATATTTTTCTTAAATTTCGGGCTCAAAAGTTTTTAGCAGATTGCATGATTTTATTGATACTAATCAATTAGATGAAATGGTGCAAAGAAGTGGGCATTTTGTATCTTTTGAACTCGAGTCTCATTCGATCACTTGGTTCATCTTGGTGCACAGTCTTGCGAGTTTAAATTTTTTGTCTCACTTTTCCTGTCTCACTTTTCTTATTTCACTTTATGCTCTACTAATAAAAACTTGTCATATATCCGACCTTCCTAATTAATTAATAATTTTATGCTTTTCTTATTCTATTAACTAAAAAACTAAAATAAATAAATAAAACCCAACACATCCCCACCACCTCACCACAACCATCGACCTTCACTGGCAGCACTGTCAAGAGATCACCGGCGTCATCAACGCTGCTAGTTTCAGCCATCCACTGCCACCTTTGTTTTCAAATCTATAACTTTATTAGTTTTGTGACCTCTTGTTAGTGGGTACCCTGTATCCATGACCGCCGCTTTGTCTTCAAATCTATGTTTGGGTACCCACCGTCTTCTTCAATGAATACAGAAGTCAAAAGGTTTTGCTGGTAGTTTTTGTCATCAGATGATGGCATCGGCGAAAACTCACAAATGGGACCGACGATTACAAATATCTCCTTGATCCACATGCCCCTCATGGGCATCACGCTGATCCAAACTAATCTCACCCACTGTGCCATGAGCTATCAACCATGGTTTACTTTAATTAATTGCTTGCACACTATCAGAGATGAGATTGGTTACCCAAAAATTTAACATTTACATAAAGCAATACTCATGGAACCCAATAACTGCAAAAATCTCACTCAACTGACCCATTAATCAATCTCTTCCTAGTGGCGGTGGTGGTGGGGAGACCTGATGGCGGTGGAATTGATGTGGCCAGAGATCTCTTGCTAGTGGTGGGTGGGTTGGGTTTTATTTATTTATTTTAGGTAATAGAATCAGAAAAACATAAAATTAGAATTTAATTAAATAGGTGGGACATGTGGCAAGTTATCATTAGTGGAGCATAGAGTGGAACAAAAAAAGTGAGACAGAAGATTTGGATTCTAGTTTTGCTGCTTAGTTGGAAATATATATAATAAAAATTGATACGAATACCTTTTATATATAAAATGAGAATTCAACTTATGCAATTCATTTCATGATAAATGTTTTTTATTATCAATCTAATGTATTGATTGTATTTTTACTTTTTAGTGGACTATGTTCAAATCTAATCCCTTATTCGATAATATTAAAAAGTATTAACAAAATTTACTCCACTAAAGAAAAATTATTAACTGAGTTAATAAGAATTTACTCCACTACTTATTATTTATTTATTTCTAATGGTCTGTTTGGTTGAAAAAGTGAAAAAAGTAGAAGGATAGAAAATAGCGGAAGGATGACAAAGCAGAAGGATAAAAAAAAAAAAAAAAAATCTAATTTCTCTCATTTTAGTTTGGTTAGGAGTAGAAAAGTGGAGGGATGGAAAAATTGAGTTTGTATAAATTTAATCATATACCCTTATTAAAAAATGATGCCCATTTAATACAAAAAAAAATGACAAAAAAAAAAAAAAAAGCAATCACCCAAATTTATTAAAAAATAATAAAATAAAAATCATATCCCAAAAAAAAAAAAATATTATGTCTAGTTAAACAAAAAAAAAAAAAAAAAAATATATATATATATATAGATACATATATATATATATATAGATATATATATATATATATATATATATATAGAAGAAGAAGAAGAAGAAGAAGAAGAAGAAGAAGAAGAAGAAAACAAAACAACTATCATGCTCACAACATAGGAAATCAAAAGAAAAAAAAGTGGCAACATCCAGGAAAGCAAAAGAAAAAAAGAAGAGGCAACATGCCCAGGAAAGTGCAAAAAAAGAGAGAGCTAGATGAAGCCTATGTGCAAGTGAACATTTGTATTTTTGTCAGTCAAGAGATTCAGAATCCCCACCCAGTAGAAAACATTTTGGTGGGCTTGGGGAGAAAACACCCCAGGCCCCACCAATTTTATCCCATCTCCTCCCTCCAACTAAACACCTACCAAAAATATTTTCTCTCCCATTTTCTCTTATTTTCTTTCCATCCACCCTAAAATCCCCCCAACCAAACATAACAATGAGCCACAAAAGATATTGTCCCAGCATGCTAGGGTTTACCTACCAAAGGATTACTCACAACTACTTTGGCAAGGAATAAAGAGAGAAAGTAAAAGACAATAGGAGAAAAGAGCCATCACCCACTGAAAAAGCTAAAGTTGAAGGAAAAAAAAATATGTAATCCTTTTGTAATACAATAATGGTACATTTCCTCCTATTACACAGGAGTAGTCATACTTACTAAATTTATAGTAGGATTCACCATTCATGTGAAATGAAAAAAATATGTTATTATTGTACTTTCAAAGTATTGTGTAACTTTTCTAAGTCGATAGATAAATTACTTTCAATGCAAAATTTGAATAGGAAAGGATTTTAGGATAGTAGAAGCCCCCGTGGATCATATGCAATTATTCAATAAGTATTGCGATATCATATTTGCTTTTAGGAAAATTTCATTTAAAATCATGTGCTTTAGAGGGTGTAAAAATTAAACCCTATAGTTCCAAAAGTAACATATAAAACCTAAGGTTTTAAACGGTAATAAATTTTCTACAACATTTTTTACAAACTTTCGAGGTACAAATTATTATTGGTTCGCATCTGGGGCCCACCACTTACATAACTTTTTTATTTACCAATAATCACTCACCATATCAATAAAGGCCAAAAAAAAAAAAAAAAAAAATTACATCTAAAATCTAAAACAAATTATACAAGCTCAAAACAATTAACCCAACAACAAAAATTACTAATAACAAAACTTAAAAAAAAAAAAAAAAAAAAAAAAAAAAAAAAAAAAAAAAAAAAAACTAAGCACAATCAACTAATTTATCCAAAAAAAAAAAAAAAAAAAAACTTAGTGGCTAACCAACAACAGAGCTACAGGTTAGAGCCATTGCACGCAGATAGTAATAGAGCCACCCACTTTTTTACTTACTAATAATCACTCATCATATTAGTAAAGACCATAAAAAAAATTTGTACATCTAAAATCTAAAACAAAATATACAAATCCCAATAGGGACGGAGGCATTAATTGATTGGCCCCCCCAAATTTTTTTATAAATATATTAGTGTGTGTATATATATATATATGTATGTATGTATGTATGTATGTATTAAATTTAGCAATTTTATTCTATAAAATTACATTTTGCCCCTTTAACAATATCTTTGATTCTTTTTAGAGTAACGTTACAGTTACAAACTTATCTACAACATTTTTATAAACTACTGAAGTACAAATTCTTATTGGTTCACATCTGAGCCTATCACTTACATAACTTTTTTACTTACCAATAATCACTCACTATATCAACAATATACCTCTAGCACTTTCATTATTTTAAAGGCCATTAAAAAAATTTATAGATATAAAATTTAAAACAACATATACTAGCCCAAAAACATTTGTGCAACAACAAAAAATCACCAATAGCGAAGCTAAAAAAAATTAAGTCCAATTAACCAATTTTACTCAAACAAACAACTGGCCTTTTAAAAAGTTTTAAATAGAATAATTTTGCCTTTACCTAGTAAGCGCACACATCAAAAACTAAAAAAAAAAAAAAAAAAGCCTCAGCAGCTAAGAAGCTATTGAGCTAAAGGTCAGAGTTGCCCCCCTTAACTCAAAGTCCTAGCTTCGTCCCTGAATCCCAATAACAAAAATTACTAATAACAGAGTAAAAAAAATTTAAGCTCAATCAACCAATTTTACCCATCAAAGACAAAAAATGAAAGAAAGAAAATACTTAGTGGCTAAGTAGCAACAGAGCTAGAGGCCAAAGTAGCCACACGTAGACAGTAGTAGAGTCTCTCACTTTTTTACCTACCAATAATTACTCACTATATCAATAAAGGCCATAAAAAAATTTATACATTTAAAATCTAAAACAAAATATACAAGCTCAAAACAATCAACCCAACAACAAAAATTACTAATAAAAAAAAAAAAAAAAAGAGAAAAAAAAAAAAAAAAAAAAAACTTAGTGGCTAAGCAACAATAGAGCTAGAGGTTAGAACCATTGGACGCAGATAGTAGTAGAGCCACCCACTTTTTTACTTACCAATAATCACTCATCATATTAGTAAAGACCATAAAAAAAATTTATACATCTAAAATCTAAAACAAAATATACAAATCCCAACAAGGATGGAGGCATTAATTGATTGGCCCCCCCAAATTTTTTTTTATAAATATATTAGTATATATATATATATGTATGTATGTATGTGTGAATGTAAAAGCTCAATGCTACGTATTGGGCCTGGGGCCCAATTTGAATATCACTATGTTTTCGAAGAGAGAAAAGGGATTAGAAATGAGTCTGTATGGGAGAAATGCACCTAGAAATGAATGAGAGGAGATGTTCGAAGACAATCCTATTGGTCCGAAGAGGTCCCTCTCCTTGGATCACAAGGGAACTTGATCAAGCAAATATACCAAAGGCCTGAGCGACCCTCCCAACTAACTCCGCGATAAGGACAAGCTCTGGGCATGCCTAGAGATGATGAGAACAGATAAATATCTAAAAGGAAAAGCTACTACCACTGCATTTAATGCACTGCAGCAACTTTCCTGGTCGCATTTATGTGGAGAAGACCCCTGAACAGTGCAACCTCGGCTATTACCACTCACGGTGAACTAAAGCAAACGTCTGATGTGACATGTACTTAAGTGAATGTTTAGATGAAGAACAAGTGTACGGTGAAGATGAGGAAGAAGAGGAATATATAAATGGAATAGGCCTCTAAATGGAGGGAGGACGAAAAATTGCGAGTGAAAGGAGAGAGTGAATTGTATTCATCTTTCCATGAATCTTAAGCCTCTTCGGATTTGAGTATTATTTATTCTGCAAATGTTTTTACTTCAATTTATTCTCTTTTTCTAAAATGAATCGTTGATAAGTCCATAACCAGTCCAGCTTTTTCACCCACACTCTATAATTTTATTGTTTTGGGTTCATTGGGCTCATAATCCAGAGATTTTGGGCTTGGTCTACCAAATTTAGACCCTATAGTATGTATTAAATTTAACAATTTTACTCTATAAAATTACATTTTGCCCCTTTAACAATATCTTTGATTCTTTTTAGAGTAACGTTACAATTACAAACTTATCTACACATTTTTATAAACTGTTGAAGTACAAATTCTTATTGGTTCACATCTGTGCCTATCACTTACATAACTTTTTTACTTACCAATAATCACTCACTATATCAACAATATATCTCTAGCACTTTCATTATTTTAAAGGCCATTAAGAAAATTTATAGATATAAAATTTAAAACAACATATACTAGCCCAAAAACATTTGTGCAACAACAAAAAATCACCAATAGCAAAGCTAAAAAAAATTAAGTCCAATTAACCAATTTTACTCAAACAAACAACTGGCCTTTTAAAAAGTTTTAAATAGAATAATTTTGCCTTTACCTAGTAAGCGCACACATCAAAAAAAAAAAAAAAAAAAAAAAAAGCCTCAGCAGCTAAGAAGCTATAGAGCTAAAGGTCAGAGTTGCCCCCCATAACTCAAAGTCCTAGCTCCGTCCCTGAATCCCAGTAACAAAAATTACTAATAACAGAGTAAAAAAAAATTTAAGCTCAATCAACCAATTTTACCCATCAAAGACAAAAAATGAAAGAAAGAAAATACTTAGTGGCTAAGTAGCAACAGAGCTAGAGGCCAAAGTAGCCGCACGTAGACAGTAGTAGAGTCTCTCACTTTTTTACCTACCAATAATTACTCACTATATCAACAAAGGCCATAAAAAAATTTATACATTTAAAGTCTAAAACAAAATATACAAGCTCAAAACAATTAACCCAACAACAAAAATTACTAATAACAAAACTAAAAAAAAAAAAAAAAAAAAACTTAGTGGCTAAGCAACAACAGAGCTAGAGGTTAGAGCCATTGGATGCAGATAGTAGTAGAGCCACCCACTTTTTTACTTATCAATAATCATTCATCATATTAGTAAAGACCATAAAAAAAAAATTATACATCTAAAATCTAAAACAAAATATACAAATCCCAACAGGGACGGAGGCATTAATTGATTGGCGCCCCCAATTTTTTTTTTTTTTTTTTTTTTTATAAATATATTAGTGTATATATATATATGTATGTATGTATGTGTGAATGTAAAAGCCCAACGCTACGTATTGGGCCTGAGGCCCAATTTGAACATCACTATGTGTCCGAAGAGAGAAAAAGGATTAGAAATGAGTCCGTATGAGAGAAATGCACCTGGAAATGAATGAGAGGAGATGTCCGAAGACAATTCTATTGGTCCGAAGAGAACCCTCTCCTCGGATCACAAGGGAACTTGATCTAGTAAATATACCAAAGTCCTGAGCGACCCTCCCAACTAACTCCACGATAAGGACAAGCTCTGGGCATGCCGAGAGATAAAGTGAACAGAGAAATATCTAAAAGGAAAAACTGCTACCACTGCATTTAATGCACTGTAGCAACTTTCCTGGTCGCATTTATGTGGAGAAGACCCTTGAACAGTGCAACCTCGGCTACTACCTCTCACGCTAAACTAAAGCAGACGTCTGATGTGACATGTACTTAAGTAAATGTTTAGATGAAGAACAAGTGTACGGTAAAGATGAGGAAGAAAAGGAATATATAAATGGAATAGGCCTCTAAATGGAGGGAGGACGAAAAATTGCGAGTGAAAGGAGAGAGAATTGTATTCATCTTTCCATGAATCTTAAGCCTCTTCGGATTTGAGTATTATTTATTCTGCAAATGTTTTTACTTCAATTTATTCTCTTTTTCTAAAATGATTCGTTGCTAAGTCCATAACCAGCCCAGTTTTTTCACCCACACTCTACAAATTTATTGTTTTGGGTTCATTGGGCTCATAATCCAGAGATTTTGGGCTTGGCCTACCAAATTTGGACCCTATAGTATGTATTAAATTTAGCAATTTTATTCTATAAAATTACATTTTGCTCCTTTAACAATATCTTTGATTCTTTTTAGAGTAACGTTACAGTTACAAACTTATCTACAACATTTTTATAAACTGTTGAAGTACAAATTCTTATTGGTTCACATCTGAGCCTATCACTTACATAACTTTTTTACTTACCAATAATCACTTACTATATCAACAATATACCTCTAGCACTTTCATTATTTTAAAGGCCATTAAAAAAATTTATAGATATAAAATTTAAAACAACATATACTAGCCCAAAAATATTTGTGCAACAACAAAAAATCACCAATAGCAAAGCTTAAAAAAAATGAAGTCCAATTAACCAATTTTACTCAAACAAACAATTGGCCCTTTAAAAAGTTTTAAATAGAATAATTTTGCCTTTACCTAGTAAGCGCACACATCAAAAGCTAAAAAAAAAAAAAAAAAGCCTCAGCAGCTAAGAAGCTATCGAGCTAAAGGTCAGAGTTGCCCCCCTTAACTCAAAGTCCTGGCTCCGTCCCTGAATCCCAATAACAAAAATTACTAATAACAGAGTAAAAAAAATTTAAGCTCAGTCAACTAATTTTACCCATCAAAGACAAAAAATGGAAGAAAGTAAATACTTAGTGGCTAAGTAGCAACAGAGCTAGAGGCCAAAGTAGCTGCACGTAGGCAGTAGTAGAGTCTCTCACTTTTTTACCTACCAATAATTACTCACTATATCAATAAAGGCCATAAAAAAATTTATACATTTAAAATCTAAAACAAAATATACAAACCCAAAACAATTAACCTAATAACAAAAATTACCAATAACAAAACTATAAAAATTTAAGCCCAATCAACCAATTTTACCCATTAAAAACAAAAAAGAAAAAAGAAAAAAGAAAAAAAACTCAATGGCTAAACAGCAACAAAACCTGAGGTTGGAATTGCCTCATGCAGATAGCAGCAGAGCCGCCTCTAACTCCAAGTCTTTAAGGTCACCTCTTTCCTAGTCACCATGTCTCGAATGTAATCGTACCTAATTTCAATATATTTGGTCTTCCCTTGACATTTTGGGTCCTTCGCATATTCAAGGGCTGCCATGTTGTCACTGTATATTGTTACCGGATCTACGACGTTGGGGACAACACTAAGGTATTGAAGGAACCTCTAAAACCAAACTGCCTCTTGTATTGTTGCTGAACATGCCACATGTTCAGATTCCATTGTGTATAGTGCAATTTATGACTGCTTCTTGCTGCACCAAGAGATGGCCTCGCCATCTAGTAAGAATGCATGCATAACCAAAGGTTGATTTGAGCTCATCTAGATTGCTCGCTCAATTGGCACATCACTATAGCCTCCTAGCCGCAAATTCGTTTTCAAGTAGCACAACACATAGTTCGTTGTCCCTTGCAAATATTAGAAAATCCTCTTCACAGCCCCACAATGGGAAGGTCTAATATTGCTTTGGACTATACTTATTACTAAAGTGCTAATTGGAATCAGCCCTCAAATATATTCTTTAATCTCAGGAAACCGAGCAATTTACATTTACTAGTAAACCCTTTGAATGATTTGTCCGATTGACGAACCGTGAAATTGTTCATGGTAGGGAGAGGATGGGGGACAAAATAATGATTTTGAAAAAATATTTTTGCTTTGGCCCCCCAAAATTGTTGAGTTCCTTCCTCTTGAAACTTTTAAATTCTAAGACGTTCAATTTTTAACGAGGTAAGAGTTTTCTCATTATTAAGAATAAAGCAATAGTAGGTTTCAGTTATTTCAATCGGTAAAATTTCTAATGGTTGTATAAGAGATTCTGCCTACACCAAAAACTGTTTGGTGTCTTGGTCTGATGATAAAGAGCTGTCATCAAGGATTCAAGAGCGGACGCTATAGGTCGAAACTCTCTCTCAAAAAAAAAAAAAAAAGCAATAAGTATATTACCTAGATAATACAAATGTCTAATTTTTATTCATATTTTTTGGATAAAAGTTAAGTATTTAAAATTCTCAACTTTGTATGACAATCTCCTATTGAGATTTATGCAGTCTTAAAAGTCATAATGTAAAAAAAAATAAAAAAAATAAAAAAATAATAATCATAAAAAGAATAATAAAATTAGAAATCTTCATATAGTATTGGTTTACTCATTTCTCAAAAAAAAAAAAAAAAAAAAAAAAATCACTAACACACCTTTTAAGCAAACACATATATGTATATGGAATATTAAGGCCTCATTTGGTAACGGTGTTTAAATAACGAAAATTGTTGTTTAAACACCACAACACATATTTCCACAAACCTTTTTACTTACACGTATTTTTACAAAACTTAAACAACGTTACTAGAAATCTCTTACCAAACGGGCCCTAAAATTTTCACTAACATTTAAGCAAATACATTCTCATACAAACATATATGTATATGAATTTTGATAGCTTCCATTAAGGCTTTGTACTTGATGGATTAATAAAAACATTATATGTTTATTTATTATGTTTTATTATTTTTTATTTCTCTTACAAAAGTTGTGAAAATACATTTAAAGTTGTTTAAATATCAGATATTATTTTTAGTCAATTTTGCTAATTTTTACAAAATTTTCATTTACTCATATGTTAAATTAATTGTGATGTTATTACGTTTCGACCTTTGATTAGAATCTAGTCCAACCTTAAAACTTTGAACACTATTTTTTTAGCTTTTTTTATTTATTTTTTTTTTTAAAGAACTTCTAGGTTAATTTTTTGTTGCACTACGCAATTAGTTATGCTTTTAAAAGAAAATTATTTACAACAAAAACAAAACTTTTGCTGCTCCAAAATATAAGATAACCTCAAGTTCTTTGTATTTTCCGAAAATTGAAAATTAAGACAGTCATCTGTTAAGCATCTCTACACTAAATAATTGCTCTAACTTTCACCAAAAAAATAATTATTCTAAGTTTCTAACACTGCTGTAAAGATTGTGTAGAAAAGAAATCACAGAATGTCAGAATCCCCAATAGAAAGAAAAGTGAATAAACGTGCATGGCCCACTTACAACTTAAAGCTGGTTTTGCATTATTGGTGGAAGACCAGAATGGACTTGAGCCGAAAAAAGAAGACCCAGAATGCACAAGCAAAGCATACCGGACAAAGATACAGGGGCGTGGATCATGTGACGCTCAAAGCTACTCTCGAAATATGAAATGTCCTTATTTATTTATTTATTTTTATAAATCTTTTTTAACAAGTTAGAATGGGATGAACCCAAGATATAATATCAACGAGTCTAAAATCTTCTGTCCCATCTTTCTTACTTTACCACATACTATACTAATAACAATTTGTATTTGTTTGTTTAAACTCCTTAAAGCAGGTTGTTTAATTTAATATATTAGTCAAGTGTTTACATAAGTTAATTATTCAGATCTAGGTTAAACAATAATAAGTTATATCATGCAAAGCAGTAGAAAGTAAATAACACCACGATATGATGACTCAGGAAAACCAATGAAATGAATCGTCTCAAGGTAAAAACCTGAGAAGGATTTGACCTAACTATCCTCAAGCTAAAGCAAATTCACTATAAGAGAATCGAAATTTTTATAATTAGATTTAATCTTAAATCTATTGCTACCTTAAGTAGTAACTTACTGACACAACCATGTGCAAACTCCGAATTCATGAACTCCTTCTCTTCTTAGACTTACTACAACACAAGCATCCATGCTTGTGACTTTGAGATCCCACTCAAAGGTTTCAGACCAACTTCACTTGTTGATCTTTGTAGCAGCAACAAGGTTCTACCAATGCTTGATTGTAGATTTTGCTTCAGTAGACGCTTGTGTAGTTAAAAGATACAACATCTCTCAAATCTCACAAGGAGTAACGCACAAGTCTTCCAAAGGTCTTTAAAACGTAGCTAGGGTTTCCTTTTTATATGTGGACAAGTTGGATTGAAATCCTAAATGTTTTCGCAGGCTTAGGCCTTGTTTTAAAATTCTACAGAATCTTATTTCTGCGATTCTCAATTGGTTGAAACTAATTTTCAATCGATTAAGCTTAGCAGATTTTGACTCTTCTTTTCTGCAGTTAGCTCGAATTTGAACCTTGAAACATACACCTTTGAGCAATTCCTAACACATAGACTAGACATGTTTTGTTCTTGGTTTGCCAACACATACAAAATAGACTTATAAACATTTAATCCTAAATCTTTAGAACATAACAATTTGCCATATGTATACCAATTTAATTCAAATATAATTTTCAGCCTTGTATTATTTAGTTTCCTAAAATAAATCAAAAATAAAAAACCCAAACCATCCCCACCAGCCACCATCACAGTTCCTCCACCACCACCACCCTTCGCCGCGCCACCAAGAGGAGATTGCCGATGATTTGATAGGCTGTGGTCAAGTGGATTCATGTGTGGAAGGTAGGCTGTGGTCAAGTGGATTCAAGTGTTTTTATCTAATAGCAAACATCAATACGAGCAAAACAATCAATTCATTTGCTGATGATTTGATAAGAGAATTGAACCAATCCTATAGGTATATACACGTTTTCAAACATTGTTTAAATATATATATTACCCAGCAGACATTTTTCATTTTACATTTTTCCATATTCATTTTCCAAATCAAAGTTTCCATCTCTTAAACGTTAAATTGAATAATCTGTATCATAAAAATTTTATCTTATATATTACTAACCATCTGGTGGTGGTGGGTGGCTGGTTGTTGATGATGTTGGCGATCTCCTCTTGGTGGCGCCAACGAAGGTTGGTGGTGGTGGTGGAGGAACTATGATGATGATTGGTGGGGATGGCTTGAGTTTTTTTATTTTTTATTGTTGATTTATTTTAGGAAACTAAATAATAAAAGGCTAAAAATTAGATTTGAATTAAATTGGTACACATAAGGGAAATTTTTATTAGTGAAGAATGGAGTGGAACAAGAAAAATGAGACAGAAGATTTGGACTCGATATCAAGAGGTGCTGATTGAATCAAATGTCATTAGTTTTGTAATCATTTCCGTTTGACAATCTTTACCTATAGCATTGAATATTTGAAGACTTCTTCTCTTCTAGTTCTAATGTTTGATGTTGCAAAAATTCTAGAACCATGTAAAAAATCAAAAATTTTGTTATAATTATTTACGTGACATATTGTGAGTAGTGAAGAAAAAGTAATAGATTCGTGAGAAAGTGACAGGCAGCCAGTTACAATTTGCCTTGCACGTAAGATAATTGTGACAAAAATTGTAAATTTTTATGTGGTACTTTTGATATGTGTTGTGAAATTGTTCAGTGTTGTGAAATTTTTCAATGTTATGTAAATATTAGTAAATGTAATTAACATCATAAATGACTCTGTTGCTTTCTATTTAAAATTAGAAAAAGAAACATGGGTTGTCATTATGTGAAATGGAAAAAACTACCATCCACTTTGATATAGATACTATCTTATTTGACTTATCACACTTTAATAGCAATAAGAAAAATAAATGCTTTTGAACTTTGGATACACATAATACTTTGGAACTTAGGGAATTTTTTTTGTTAAGGTGTAAATATCATTTTCGTCCTTACATTTTCGGCCAATTTCCATTTTGGTCTGTACTTTTCTTTTTTACTTATTTTGGTCCCCAAAATAAATAAAAAAAAATCATTTTCATTTTAGTCTCTACCATCATTTCAGGAACGAAAATTTACCTAAGTGGCACATGGAGTGCATAACTGGCACATTAGACATTGATGTGTCTAATAAAATAGTAATGAAAAATGCCACATCAGCATCCAAATATAGAAAATAAAACAAAAACTTTAATTTTCCATTTGTTTTTCTTAGAAACAAACACTAATTAGGCATACACAAACCTAGAAAATCAAAGAAGAACCCAAAAAATCAAACCCACAAACTGAATTAAATTCCTCCTATGACTTTCTCTCTTGTCTCAAAGTGTCTCTCTTCTCTCCTCTCAAACTCTCTCTCTCTTTCTAAGCCACCATGATCGATCAAGCCTAAAGATCAAGCTACTGCCACCACCACCACCAAGCCCTCTCATCCATTTCCTATAGAATCTTCTCTCTCTACCTCACCCTCTCTATTTTCCTCTCTTACTGGCCTGATCCTAGCCATGGACGAAACCCTTAGCTCTTCCCATTGCCCTTGGGCTGTGGCATCACCCTTAGAGATTTAAGACAACAATAGCGAACCCAAACCCATTTTAGTTGATCGGTTTTGTTCAAATTTGGGTTTTGTTTAGACCCAAACTAAAGGTAAGGGCTTATGGGTTTTTTTCAAATCTAGGTTGGTGAGGAGGACTTAGGGTTTGGTCATGGGGGTTTATCAAGAGGGAGAGTTTGTCGTGTAAAGGTGGAGGGACTCTGCTTGGTTAATGGGTTTTATGGGTATTTTGTTTGAATTTGGGTGGGAGTTGTGTTTGTTGTTGTTTTGGTTGAGGGATTGAGTTAGGTTTGTTTGTTGTTGTTGTTGTTAGTTTGGTTGAGAAATTGAAGATCTGAGATGGTGGATTGATTGTGCTTGTGGGCACAACGGGTCGAGGGGAGTACACCTTGGCCAAGTGGACTGGGGCGGAGAAGGAAAATGGAGTCGCCACTTAAATTAAGTTTAGGAACCATAAATATAACACCTTTTGTGGAAGGACTGATCTACTACTAGAACGTGTGTTTGGAGTTTAGGTATGGGAATGGGAAGGTATTAGGCACCCAACCCCACTTGACCTATGGGTTGGCTTCCACTTATTGTGCCTTACATCTTAATCTCATTAAAAATTCATCATTCTAGACTCACACACACACTAGCATACATTTAGACATTTTCATCCCAAACCCTAGTATACATCTATCCTGCATCTCATCATATCTCAAACCCTAGCATACATTTATCACACATGGCATTATATCATATCAAGGTAGAAACATAAACATGGTAGCAACCAAACAACACGTTATAAGCATCTAAACATTAAGAACACATCATTCAACCAAGCATGTTCATACTCATCAACAAAAGCATATTCCAAACAAATACATGTTCATATGAATGCATGACTTACCTCACTTACCTCATTGCACCACAGCACCTATGCATCAATGCATGGTCATATCATATGCATGTTCATGGCATATCAAATAAAGAGAAGAAACAAAACCCTAATCTAACATGTGAAGGACAAACAACAAACAAACATGGAATCATAGACTTATAAGCATAAAACAAGACAAGGTAGAGGCAAATTATATAAGTAAAATAAAGAAACAGAAGCAAAAAGGTTCGGATTAGGGTTTTTGGGTATGAGTATGCGTATGTGTGCACATACATTGGCTTGCGTACGCAACCTAGTTCTATGCGTACGCAGCCTAGTTCTATGCGTACACATACTTTGAGTATGCGTGTGCATGTAGAAAGCATGCGTACGTATATACGCCTTAAACCCTAACCCAGAAACTCAAGAACACAATAGAACAAAAAACTTTAAATCTAACAACTTAGTATGCTTAAAAATGGAAAAGGAATGTAAAACTAAGCTAAACAAACATGTTATAACACAAACAAACAAGGAAAATAAAGGAAATGAAAATCAAAACAAGAAAACAAAAGGAAAAGGGACTAGAATATTATACCACAAAAACACAAAGCTCCTTAGCTTGATTTTGACCGTTCCCCTTAGTCAATCTATTCACAATCAAAACAAGGAAGTGATTAGTAAACTTGAAACTAGAAGATCAATGCCAGAAAAGGCCTTAATCAAAAAAATATTGACTTGAGGATGTTTTGTGAAAAACTCCATCTTTAATTTACTATTTCTAGTGAATCTTGTGTTTTCCCTTAGGATTTTTTTGTTTGTTTTGAAAATGTACAATATATGGCTTTTTATAGTCAGAAAATGGGGTTTTGGAATGGCTCCCAGACGATGTGGGATTCGTTCCAAAAACAAACTTTAATGCAGAAAACTTGTCTTTTATAGTTTTTGGAACCTAGCATGCGTAATGTGTATGCATGCATGAAGCATTCGTATGCAGAGCTTGAGAATGCGTGCGCATATGCGTATATGCGTACGCATGCCATAGGGTTTTCTTGATCTTTATTTTCCAAAAATAGCTTATTTAGTTCATAAAAGAGTTATATTTTTCCAAAAATACTTTCCTCAAGTCAATTTCAACCTGATTGGGCTCTAAACCAACCTTGTGCTTTAGAATTCCAACATCATTGGGGAATGGGGGCCCGAGTCGTAAGGGGTACAAAATGTGATGTCTACAGTGCTCAACAGTGGATTGATTGTATTGATTAAATTTTCATATTTAAATCTACATTTTCTTTCATATTTAAATTCTCTGATGTGGCATTTCATGGACATGTCAGCAAAAATGGATGGGGGACTGCTAATGTAAATGGATTGAAATTTTAAGGTGTAAGATTCAAATTTTGAAACTATGAGATGTAAAATCTAAACACTCCCAAGTTTTAGGGGTGTACTTTGCAATTTAGCCTTAAAAAATCAACAAATAAAATAAAAATGCTAAAAAATAATGGAATTACTGATTTTTGTGAGGAGAGTTATCTATGGATGTGATATAACATGCACCAAAAATAGATTTGATTTCATTTGTGCCCAATATTCATTATCTGTTGGAAAAATATTAAAACTATTATAAATTAAAAAAACAAAAACAAAAACACTAGCAATAAGTGTAACTCGTGTTACACCAACATTAAAATAAATATAATTTTCAAATACTTTTTCATTCTGTATCTTAGATACAAATACATTACTTTGTCAAATTAATTTAATAAAATTTATAATGATCACAACATCACTCATATTTGTTTATCCCCTAAAAAAAGCCATGAAAATATTATCCAAACAGTTACAGACTAGGCCACTATAAAAAAAAAAATTTAGGTGCTACGGGAGCAATACTTCTCCCTCTCACATAAAAAATAAATTTAATGCATAAATTTCATTATGAGACACGTTCAAACGAGAAGAGAGAGCATTGCTACTAGGGTAGATAAGAATTATACGGCCACTACTACTTTGTTCAGGAGTAAAGAGATAAAGTTAAAGAAAAAGAGAAAGGTACTGTCGGTAAAAAGCTAAAGTTGGTAAATGCGATGCTTGCCATTTCGTAATTACCAAATACGTGAAAGTCAAGCATTTGTTAAGCATGTGCTCAAGCGACAGAGACCACTGGCCAGCTTTTCTGAGATCGCACCATTATTGATTATACTAGTAAGCTTTTTCTACTTTTTATTTTTTTATTAATTTACAGTAGGGTCATCGTACGTAATTGCTTAGAGGGAAGCTCATTGGAGACAGAAACCTAATATCGAACTCGGATACCTAAAGACCGAGTGAGGCACATTGCTGCCGACACTTTGCTAATGGTTTCTCATCCAAAAAGGTCACTAGCTAAATATTATATTAACCTATGATTATTTATCAGGAGTGCTTTTATTTTATTTTTGAGTACGTGATGTAATCATCTTGGAGCAAGCCTTTGTTTTAGGATCTCTGTCTTACGGGCCTCTTTTTTTTTTTTTTTTTTTTTTTTTTTGTTTGTTTTGTTTTTTTGTGGATTAAAACTGTTTCTATAGATGATCAATAATAATAATAATAATAATAATAATAATAAAAGTGAGCAACAAAAGTTTCTACGGGCTTTTCACTTTTTTTAGTGTTTAATTGATATTTTTTTAGTATTTTTAATGAAGATGTCCAATGTTCAAATCTCTCATCACCAATTACTTAATTATAAAAATAAATAAATAAATTCAGACATATGAGAGAAGACACACTATAAATTCCACTAAAAATTTATGGTTTTTAAGGGAGTGCAGGGCAAATTATATTGCACACAACACATTCCTTTTAAGTGTGGAGCTGTCCCATCCTCTGGTAAATATTATCATAATTTTTGAATTGAAATTGTGATGTGCTTTTGTATTATAACCCATTTTTCTGTCCCTTTAAAAAAAATAAAATAAAAATACTTATTGGTTATTTTAATAAGGGAAATGCTAACATCAAAAAGTAAAAGAAAAAAAAAAAAAGGGAAGAAGACTATTAAAGATACTACATATTTTATTAAATAAAGTTTACAAATTAATGTGACAATAAATGTGATTAATAAGTTTCAACATCATAACAAATGAATATATGAATTATTAATTTTTGAGTGATGTTAACATTTAAGGGCAAGACTTAGGTACAGTGCTTAGATGTTGTTTTTTAGATTCCTCTCTTAAGATTTTACCATGTGAATTTTTCTTTATGGAATGAAAGTGTATTTTTTAGTTAAGTAGTCACATGATTCAATCTTAAATGAGGAACCTAAAGAACAACATCTAAGATATTGTACTTAAGTTTTGTCTAATATTTAAACACAACACAAAAAAGTAATTAAGAAATTTGTTTATTACATATTATGGATATAACATCAATCACATTCGTTTGAATTTTTTTATATAAATTTTTAAAACATACCTAGTGAAATTGATAACATCCCTATTACTCTTTTTTTTTTTAAAAATTATTATAAAAAAATTACAAATTAACGGGGAAGTAGAATGAATTGTACCTCTTAATAACATAATAAAAAGTTGTCTCTTAATAATATAATAAAAAGTCGTCGATGTGATGTCATGCAAGGACGTAAGGGAAAAAAAGAAAAAGAAAAATAATTCCACAAAAGGAATGACACATGTCATCAAATTAAAATAATGTTATCTTGTGCATTATCCGTCTCCTTTTGGTCATCACTCTCTTCTTTTACTCAACTATAAGTATACCTGTGAAAGTATACAATGTGTGTGAAAGAGTTGTGGAGTAAGATCAAGTAGGAATAGTACGTGCTAGGGAGTGAGATAAAGGAACAGTACTAGTACTGAAATGGAAGTTCAAAAGGGAAAGGGAGGGATATATCCCCTGGCAATATTGTTTGTGATGGTGATGCTCCTTATTTACCCATATTGTTGTGCAGGTGCTGCCGTCGTTGTAGAGAGCAACACCACCACTGTCCGCTACAATAATGGCCGCATCGAAGAAAGCCTGATCGAGTACGACTTGGAGTTAGAGTTATTCATGAACCCCTACGTAAGCCGGATTCTTGATACGAAGGGGAAGTCAGTTACCGGTGGTACCCTCGATGCTACCCACCCAGTTTGTCCTCCAAACGCATGCACCAGCAGCACCACCAAGGAACACTGTTCTACGTACAAGAAAGGCTGCTCCAAATATCCTCCGCCGCCTGCGATGGCACGGTAAAAATGCTGTCACCGATCGATCGCAATAACCCAGCTTGTCAGAAACGCAATAAATACAACCGCGAGTGCCTCAACGAACCCTGATCGATGTCAATGTACACTTGTTGCCTATTCTCTAATCTTTATTTATTTTTATTTTTTTGGGTTGAAATGTCTTTTGCTTGTCTGTATAACGGTTTTATCTGCGTGTGCGGTGTGCCTTCTTTTTTATTTTTAAAATTTTTATAATAAAATGGCGGGTTTGGTGTGTTATATTTAAAATATATGTATGTGTGGAGAATGTCGGTTGTAAGGCTTCCATGAGGGATCAAATACAAACCCTCTCTCGCCTGTACAAGTTACAACGACGACCATTCTAGAATTATATTGTTCTCTCTCTCTCTCTCTGTGTAAAAAAAAAACGCTAAGATAATTAGTTTACCAATTAGTCCGCTAGCTTTAGGATAGGTATCAGCAAAATTGTTAAACAGTTTAAAAAATGAGTAATGACATTACATTTTTATAATTGTTGATATAATCTTTTGATTCCTTTCTAATTTTACTTGGATGTATTATTATCAATACCTTTATCATATAAGAGCAACACATTTTTCACAAGGAGACCAAGCGAGATATCATTAAATTCTTATGTAAATTAATTTTTTTTATTAGGCTGGATTTAGCTCGATGTAAAATGTTTTCTAATATGCCAAAAAATAGTTTCTAGTGTTTGGTTTGCACATAAAATTATTATCAGAAAAATACGCCATACTCTCTCTGAACTGGATTTCAATTTGACCATATTTTTTGGTCCACTCAAACACCATGTTAGGTGTAAAATATTTTTCGTATATATTTTTTACCCGAAACAAACGCCACTAAAAAAGTGCTTTATTTCATAAATCAACTTTAACGGAATAAAGTTGTTCTCTACACTCTTTTATAGTACTAAAATAATTTATAATTGATTTTTTGAACTAAATTGTTTAGCAATATCTTTATTCACAATAAGTATTCACTCAAAATCTCCTTTTCAATCTTGTACATTGAATCATTTCATAATATCCATTCGCTTACATCTATTGGCTCAAGTTCACATCTTTGAATCTTTAATTGTAGAAGTTCAATATTTAAAGTTTCAGCGTTTAAGACAGAGAACTTAATTGTAACTTTTGAATCTTGAACTTTTTTCCTCTTAAATTATGGATAATTTTCCTATAAATTACTCACACTTTAGCTAAAAAAATTATTCATGAACAATCAAGTGTAAACTACTGAATACAATAAGATAAACCCAAACCATTGAGCACATCTCAAAACCAAATATAAATACACTAATGTACAATAAATAAAAATAAAAATAAAAAAAAACACTTTTTATAGCATTCACTTTCAGTAGTGACTCCAGGAATTTCTTTTAGGAGTTATTAGAAAACTTGAATTATACAATATCCAATAAAGAATAACTTGAATTTATCAACAATTTTTTTAAAAAAATGCAATTACATGAAGTTTTACAATTATCTTCAATGAGATTTCTTATTTTAAAACCAACTACATTTTTTTCAATGTACACAACTAGGTAATCTTTCATCCACTGATCTCTCATTTGATTACACAGTTCATTATTTATGTTGAAAATTTAGACCCCTTAAACCACAATTAGATTGCGTAGCCTAGATTAATTAGCCAAGTTGTTACTTAGTCAAATTAAACTATTCTAGGTTAAAACAATCAAAAAATCATAACATGCATATAAAACACATAAAGCAACGGAAATAAAAAAGAACACAAGATATGATCACCTAGGAAACCACACGGAAAAACCTGGGGAGGATTTTACCCACCGATCCTCAAGGCAAAACAGAATTCACTATGAAAGAATTGAAGTTCTTACAAAAGGACTTAGAAGCTCCCCGCTCGACTTCCTAATACTACCCACCAGTAAAACTTCCTGACACGACCACGTGCAGGCTCCGAGTTCACGGACTACTTCTTTTTTTGAATCCCTCAATCAGCTACAAGCTCCCCACTTGTTTTTCTTTAAGCTTCAATGGCTGCAACCTTGTTGATCATCAAGATGTAGATAATATCTCTACCTTGAAAACCCTAAGTTTATGTGAAGGAAAGCTCCTCAAAGATCTCACAAGAGATTCACATAAACAGCAAATATGAGCAACAAAGACTTAGAGAGGTTTGGGTACAAAACCCTAATAAAAGGAGGCACAAGAGGCACTCTAATCTCTCTCTTAAAAATCACAAAAACGTTCTAGGGTTTCCTTTATATATAGGAGTGTTTTACTTGAACCCCAAGACATTTAAATAGAGTTTGGGCTGAGCTGGAACTCTGCAAAAAATGCATCTGACCCGAGATTCGATCGATCGAGTCTATCCTTCGATCGATCGAGCCAGACAGAAATGCTCCATTACATCTACAGCCACTCGATTCCAACTTCACAATATTTAATCTACTTTGAGCAAGCCTAAACAAGACTAAACATATTGTTTTGATCATGGTTTGCCAACATTACACATTAGAGTTCTAAATACATAAAATCCTAAGACCTTAGAACCTAACAAACTCCCCCTTTGGCAATCCGTGACAAAACACAAATTAAAAACTCAAAGTTTACAATTGAAAAGCCCTTTACAAAAATAATGCTCATAAAGACTAGAATTCAATCCTAACTACTATCCATCGGTTGCAAGTGTAGACAGCAGCTCAATTGAAACAACCTGTATATTCCTGAAAAACTCAACAAACGCATAAACGTATGTGTGACAAAAAAACAGTAAATCAACAAAAATAAATTCTTGATTTCACATAGCACAAAATAAAGACATATACCAATGAAGAACTCATAAGTATAAATCAATAAGAAGTAAAACAAGAAACATAAATAAAAACATAAGTAAACTAACTCTCCCCCTAAGTTAGATACAACAAAAAGTTTTTATTTTCTTCCCTTTCAAAAATAATTTCAACTCCCCCTAAACAAGACAAACATGATTCATTTCTCCCCCTTTTTGTCAAGTATTGACAAAGACAACTTATACAAAGAGTAAACAGTCAACAAACGCAATAAAGGATAAGAGAAAATAGAGAATCAAGGGGAACACAAAACAATTCAACTCTATAGAAAATAGAGACAGCTCCCCCTATGAACAACACTGGTTAAAAAAAAAAAAACTTTTCTCCCCCTATAAAAAGAGGAAAAAACAAAACAAGTTTTGGGAAAAACAGTTTGGGGAAAAATAAAGGAGGGGGGGGGGGGGGGAAATCAGCAGCAGCAGTAGCATCACGAACAGGATCAGGAACATCCTTACCAGCAGGACCAAAGTTAAAAACACACAAACCAAAGTTAAAAACTAAGGTGAGGATACACATGAAGAAAAAATATTCTCTCTTTCAATAAAATGCAAGCATGGCATTATGTGACCCATAAATAATTGCATGAGTAGAGAAAATATTTGCACATTGATTATCCATCATATCTCTTTAGAAAAATATTTTCTATAGTTCACACATAAAAAAGGCATATACTAGAAAGTACATATCTCAAAAATTAATCAATCAATTTTTTGATCAAGTTGAGTACCCAATGTAGTAAAGTATATGCATGCTATGTGTGAAAATAATGAAAGATATGACTGCAAAACTGCAAGATGGATACAGAAATCAATGCAATGCATGTGAATCCTAAACATAAAAGATGCAAGACAAAATATTTCATGATGCATGCTCTAATGCAGTAAAACTAAGTTCAATTGAGATCAAATTGACAAAATTGGCTCGAGCAGGGAATTTCTACCAAAAACCCCAAAAATTGAAAACCACTTGTTGAAATTTTTAGACAAATTGATGAATTGAGCATTACTAAACACAACTCACAGAGTATAATGCTTAATTACATCCAAACAATAAGCCAATTTCATTAAATTCAACTCAATTTCACAAAAGCCCCAATTCGGATCAAGAACAAACCCTTTTTAAAAACCTGATTCACGACTTTCGATTGATCGAAAAATTCATTCGATCGATCGAATGAAACAGTCATTTTTAAACAAATTAAAGCACTTTTTCGATCGATCGAAAATCAAAATGGATCGATCGAACTGGGCAGAGGCTCACAAAATCTTTGAGAAAAAACATAGTTTTGAAAAACACAAACCTAATTTTGAAAACAACTCCTCAAAGCATTAAACAACGAAAACTAAATGCATGAGTATGAGATGGAATGCTTTTTCAAAAACCCAAATTTTAAACCCAATTTTCTCAAAAAACAGGTTTCAATCATTTTCCCATTGAATTTTCTTAAGCAACAAATATGCTGTGCACAAATCTCAAGATATTTTCAAAATTTTCAAACTTGAAACACATTTTGCATTAAAATCAAGGAACTTTTAATCTTGGATGACCACAACAAAATCACACACAATATAATGTACCAAGTTTAGCAAAGAGTAACTTGTGTAGTGTGTGCAACTAGCAAAAACTTGAGATACATGTGAGGTGATATGTGAATAGCAATCAAACACAAAGTCTACTCAATTCGTCACATAGAATTTAAAAGAGACTATCACCCAAAGAGTTACATCCTATAACTCTCACATCTCCTAGAACAAAAGCTTGCAATCATGTAAGTTTCTTGCATTTTTGCCTCTTATTTATGTGAATTGGCATTCAGCCTAATAGTACACACCGGTTTGAATTAAGTGAATTGGCATCAAGTCTAATAGTACACACCAGTTTTAATTTAATTGAAGCTACACCTTATGTTCTTTTTGTGCATGTGCTATACTTTCTCGAGCACAAAATCTTATGATATGCACTAAGGTGTTCATGATTGGCTAGTGAACAGTGGTGAGATGGTTATTTTGCCTTTCTCAAAAAGATCAAGTCCGACAGTCAAAGAACATGTGACTTCATGATTAAGACAGAGTGATTAACACCATAAACATCTTTCCCACACAACATACACTACAAAGTTTCAACTAGTAAAGTGCATTAAAGTAAGCTCATCCAAGCTAAACAAGGTACATTAACCTGTTATGTAAAGATAATATGGCCAATCCTTGATTATAAAACCAAGATCTATAATACAAAACACAAAAATCTTTTTGGTTTTAACAAACGTTATAACCACTTGTTGAGATTTAAAAAAATTTATGATCAAAAACAAAAAAACACACATTGTGCTAAATGAACAATGCAAATGCAATGCATGACAGTGCTAAACTAAGCTATAGAGAGTACACAAACAAGAAATATCAATTTCTTAATTAACCCATGAGTACATGTACAAACTAGTACATAAAGTCAAAAATAGCTTAGCACATTTATAACACATGCTATTCAAGTTTCACCACAATGTCAAGCATGTTCTAAATCAAGAGAGATATTAAAACTCATGTAATCCTCAATAAAAATAAAACAAGACACAAAAAAATATTTTTGTCTTTTTGAAATTTTTCAATGTTTTTGGATTTTTTTTTTTTAATAAAAACAACCTTAAAAACAAAACAACCAAAAACAAAAACAAAAACAAAACATGTCCACAAATAATTGAAAGAATTAAATCAGGGACAAGTTAGCAACACTCACCTTGGAGAATCTTTTCTCACCCATCTAGCACGAGTCTTCGGCTTTGTAGGTGAAAATCCATGTGAAGCAGAGTGTATTTGAGAGATTACACCAATTTTCTGAGAAAGATTAAAATCCTGCAAATTCCTTTCACAAGCCAACAAGCTCAAATTCTTCAAAAGAATATGAAACAATTTATATGGACTTATGGCATGAGAAATATCATCACATATCCTAGATTGACATACAGAATGCTTAAGTTTCAATTTATGACAATTACGTCGAATGTGACCACGGACACCACAAAAGTGACAAACAGAAACAAATTTAGGAACATCAGTATTCCTAACAGCAAGTCTAGTCTCAGATTTCAGTTTTTGCCTCAACAAAGAACAATTTGGTCTAATATGACCAACACCACAATGGTGACAAGTAGGCACAAAAACAGATTTATTATGCTCTCTAACAGTAGGATTAGACATAGGTTTAGAAACTTCAGCGTTAACATCAGAACTTTTACCTTTGTTTAACCTAGCAAAATAAGCATTTTCTTTATTATTCATCTTGAAAAGAGGGATATAAACTTTCTCAGTTTTAGGCTTAAGAGAAACAGAAACAGTTCTGTTATCATCAGCAGGCTTGGTACTAGTCAAATTTTCAATTTTAGACTTAATTTCAACTAACTCTTGTTCCAAGCTTTTCATCTTTTCATCTTGAGAGGAAATTTGATTTCTCAAAAATTCATTCTTTTTATTAGATTCATCTAATCTAACAAGCAATTCCTCTTTTTCAAGATTAGCCAATTTTAACTCTTCTTTAAATTTCTTAGCAATTTTCAAAGATTTAAATAATTCCTTACGAAGAGTTTCGAAAGCATCAAAAAAATCAGCAGAAGCATGAGCAGAAACATGATCAGAAACACAATTCAAATTATCCATGACAACAGGGGTCAATGATCAGCTCCTAGATCAAAAGATCTAAATCAGAAGAGCTACCCGCTCTGATACCACTTGTTGGAAATTTAGACCCCCTAAACCACAATTAGATTGCGTAGCCCAGATTAATTAGCCAAGTTGTTACTTAGTCAAATTAAACTATTCTAGGTTAAAACAATCAAATAATCATATCATGCATATAAAACACATAAAGCAGCGGAAATAAAAAAGAACACAAGATATGATCACCTAGGAAACCACACGGAAAAACCTGGGGAGGATTTTACCCACCGATCCTCAAGGCAAAACGGAATTTACTATGAAAGAATTGAAGTTCTTACAAAAGGACTTACAAGCTCCCCGCTCGACTTCCTAATGCTACCCACCAGTAAAACTTCATGACACGACCACGCGCAGGCTCTGAGTCCACGGACTACTTCTTTCTTTGAATCTCTCAATCAGCTACAAGCTCCCCGCTTGTTTTTCTTTAAGCTTCAATGGCTGCAACCTTGTTGATCATCAAGATGTAGATAATATCTCTACCTTGAAAACCCTAAGTTTATGCGAAGGAAAGCTCCTCAAAGATCTCACAAGAGATTCACATAAACAGCAAATATGAGCAACAAAGACTTAGAGAGGTTTGGGTACAAAACCCTAATAAAAGGAGGCACAAGAGGCACTCTAATCTCTCTCTTAAAAATCACAAAAATGCTCTAGGGTTTCCCTTATATATAGGAGTGTTTTACTTGAACCCCAAGACGTTTAAATAGAGTTTGGGCTGAGCTGGAACTCTGCAGAAAACGCATCTGATCCGAGATTCGATCGATCGAGCCAGGCAGAAATGCTCCAATACATCTGCAGCCACTCGATTCCAACTTTACAATATTTAATCAACTTTGAGCAAGCCTAAGCAAGACTAAACATATTGTTTTGATCATGGTTTGCCAACATTACACATTAGAGTTCTAAATACATAAAATCCTAAGATCTGAGAACCTAACAATTTATATATTTTACTGCTGAAAAACTTCTTTTCACTGTAGTAGTTGTGATAAGAATTTTTTTTAATTTTTAAGTAATTAGTTTTTTGTTGTTACTTTTACAATTATTTTATTGAACTATCCAACTTATTGTTGAAAATTTATTGGTCTTTGTAATTTATTAAGAATTTTTTTTTTCCCATAGCATTACTTAATTAAGAAATTTTTTTTTTTGTTGGGTCATTTCTTTTATATTAAAAAGGCTAGGATAAAAATTGGTATTGAATAGGTTTGTTGTTAGGCTTTCTTTAGGGTGTTCAAATTTTTATTTTAGGATAGTCAAATATAAATAATATTATATAGATAAATAATATATTTTTTAGACCGGGGGTTTCATTTGAACCCCTGGGTTGATTGTGGTGTAGGTGTAGCCACTGTTCAGTTTTAAGTTCTAACTAGGGGTGTGCATGAGTTGGGTTGGAGAATTTTTTCAACCCAACCTTGTCAGGTTGAAAATCTCTCTCTCTCTCTCATCCCCATCCCTCCCTTCAATTATAGCTTTATGGCCTCACCAAGCCTAAATCAGCCTTATAATTAGAGGATTGCACATCCATATTCAACCCATTAACCTGATCTGATGCCTCAGGTTATTTTTATATGGGTGGGTTAGTTGATTTGGATTGAGAATTTATTTTAAGCATTAAGTTGAGTCGGTTTTTGTTGATAGGTTTTTCAACCCACCTAACTCAACTCAACATATTTAAGTTTATTTTATTTTAATATCCTGATTTTTATTTGTTTGATTGATTTATTTTGGCATTTTAAGAAATAATTTTAATGAATCTAAAAATTTAGAATATAATTTTGCATATTATGTGAATTATAATATAGATAAATTCAACACAGAGATTTGTATGGTTCGGTAGTGTGAGACCTTTAGGCTAGAGACCAATGTTTCTTTCCATATTAAGAACCCTAGCTTGTAACCTAGTTTAAAAAATTACAATAATTAGATGCATATTAAAATTCTTACTAAGTTAATTGAGTGTTTTTGTTTCTTATTTTTTAAAAGTCTAGATTTATGAATCTACCTATAATGACATTTGATACAAAATGAGACATGGAGTGACACTTGGCACAAATTAAAAATCATTTAAAATATAGAGACACTTGCATATGGCATCAAATTAGTGGGTGAATAAAAGGACACTTGGTACAAAAGTGGAATTCAATTAAGATCTAATTTGAATTTTTAATTGAACTTTCTTACAACTACTACTACTTTGACATAATATATAGGCAAAACTACAATATTGGTCCTTAAAGCTTACCAATTGAGTGATTTTGGTTTTTGAAATTTCAAATGAGTGCTATTAGTCCCTGAAATTTAAAAAAAAAAATGAACACTGTTAGTCTCTCTGTTAAATTCCTTGCCTATGTGTCTAACCAAATAATGACACAACTCTTTTTAAATAACATGACAATTTTTTTGTACTAAAAAATCACACGTGCTATTGGGTATAGTGGGGAAAATTTCAATGTGGGTTTTGCCCCAAACTAAAACCTAAACAAATCCTTAATTTGTATAGAACAACTCAAGAGAGAGAAGCTAATATAAGGATACGATAGCTCCGCCCACATAAGCATTGATGCCGTTTGACACAAAGAGAGCGATGCCAACTTGTTTCTTTTGCATTCAATCAGCAAGACATCACTAGAGGAAGGCGAATGAGTTCCTATGCTTATATCTGTCATGACCTAAATCCATAGAATATGAATTTAGATGCATAACTAACTTGTTGACCTTGCATATCTCGATAAATGTAATTAATTCCAAAAATCAAATAAAAATCCAAATAAAAAATGCTAGCTCTTAGTAAACCTCTTACAATATCTAAACCACAATTCAGAAATAATCTCCAAATATTGTAAAATCTTAAGAGTAGTAAAAATAACTAAAAAATCCTGTTAGGGTCATATTTTCTATGTAATTGGCTAATCCTTTGATAAAACGCACTTTACTTGTATTTTGGTAGATTTAAGTTGGGCTTAATGTATCAAAAAGTACGTTGCTCAAACATATCAAGTGGTATTTTTAAACAAGTGAAGAAAAGTTTATTCATTAAGTCTTGACAGAAACTCGACAGATACTACTATCAAGGTTAAATGAAGAAGCTTAACACACGCTTGATTTATTGAGAATTATGACTTCAGAAATTTCAGATCTGAAATTGGTCCAATGCTGTATTATTTGATTAGGGTTTCTTTTCTCACAATCTTAATTATATATAAGACATATTTTAAAATCCGTCATACACGGACTGTGTGAAGCTACTGCTGGAGACACTTGATTTTGCACCCATGATTTTATCAAGGAGAATGACTCGAATGACTCGAATGACCATCCATGTACCCCAAAAATCATAATTGCATCACATGCATCAATTTGTTCTTGCATTACATACATCATTTTGTCTTTATATTACATGCATCATGTCATTCATTGCATATCATTAGAATGATCTTGAGATTCTAACGGTCGCAATGGTGTGTCTGGTTTCTAAATTGGACCAACGGATCGAAAGATATCGCATGATCAAGTTTGCACGGTCAACATGCATTGTGTCTAGGTAAGGTCAACCATACATGATTAGTTCAGATTAATTCAGATTGGTTGAACAATTAAAATTAATTAAATAATTTTGTGATTAGTTGATAACTAGTGTTTAAAATAGAGATGCATGCATGAGAATAAAATGGGTGATTGGATAATAATAAAATTATGAATAATCTGAACTTTATCAAGATTTATTTTAAGGGATTTGTCCACAAGATAATTTTTCAAGATAATTGTTCTTAAAAAGTCTGAATTATCCAGAAAAGAGATAAAAAAATCATAGACGGAGGATGAAAACATGTCTAGGAACAAGGACCAGCCAAAAAACCCTAGAAGATGAGTCCAAACGGCACCCAAACACGAAAATGCATTCGAAGCCATAGGGCCAATTTGACACTTTTGGAGTGCTGAACGGCACTATAAATGGGCCGAATTTCCCTGATGTGGACTTTGGTCCAATGGTTTTCGGGTGACGATTATGCATATCCTTTTCGATCTTTTTGCAAAAGGATGCATTTAGATTCAAACCCTAATCGTCCGTACCTATTTTTTAGAGTCTTCTGGCCTCTATAAATAGAGACTGAACCTCATAATTCAACTCTTTTTTTCTATGCTTTGAGAGATATATATTTTTGACTCTCAAACCACCTATATTTTCTGATCCCTTTTCTAAGTGTTGTTGCTTAAATTAGGGTTTTTAGGTTTCAAAGAGAACTGAACAAATTTCTTTGAACTCTAAATATCCTCTCAAGAACAAAGTGTGCTCATGCAAGAGGTTGTTTCCTTCACCCTTTTTCTTGTGATGTGATGATGCATGTTATATCTCTTTCTTTTTCACATATCCCATAACATGAATTGTAAATTGTTATTTTGTTAAAGCATGATTGTTTTTTATGTGATTGTTATAATCTTTTTCTTGAATGTCAATAAATCTGCATGTGAACAATTATTTTTCTTAAAACAAAAATAGATCTGCATTTTTATAAGATGTAGATCTGAATTTTTCTCAATATATATATATATATATATATATAAAAGAAAAAAGATCTGCATCTTTATAAGATGTAAATCTGAGTTTTTCTTAATATAAAAACAAATCTACATCTTCCTTAGATGTAGATCTGAGTTTTCTCAAACAAAAAGAGATTTGCATCTTTATGAGATGCAGATCTAAATCAAATCAAAACTGATTTGCATCTTTCTTAAGATGCAAATCTGATTTTCTTAATACATCCAAATTGTTGAAATAAAAAAAGAGATTGTGTATTATTGTGTTTGTGTTTATTTTAATTCATGATTGCATAAATTTAGATTATGAGTAAAATTCTTTTCTTAAAAAATCTTTTTCATTCTTTGTAAAACATATAACAAAACAGATCTGAATTTTTGTCATCAAAAGTCACTTTTTTTAAATATAACAAAACATATCTGAATTTTTGTCACCCAAAAATCACTTTTTTTAAATATAACAAAATAGATCTGAATTTTTGTCATCCGAAAATCACATTTTAAAATATAACAAAACGAATCTGAATTTTTGTCATAAAAAACCATTTTTTTTAATACTACAAAACAGATATGATATTTTGACAAATCAAAATAATTTGTTTTTAATCATAAAACAGATCTGAATTTTAATAAAATAAAAAAATCAAAGAAGAGACTTTATTCATAAATAAATTTGTGTGATTTATTTTTTCATTCACATTTTCAACATATCATTCATGACATGTATAACAAAGTACATTGGTCACAAGAGTCTAGAAGACCAGACTTTGTCTGTACGGAATAGGTGCCTAACACCTTCCCATTTCGTAACCTAGCCTCCAGATTTAGGTTTTTCGTTTAGTAGATCTAGCATTGTCTTCATTTGTTTTTGGTGGAATGTAACTAGGACAATAAGCCATGTAATTATTTGGGTAGATTGTAATTAGGACCTAAAGCTATGTAACTTTTTAATTTTCTTTCAGATATGTAATTTTATTCAATCAATAAATGGAACTATTCAATCATGTATTTTGTAATTAGTATTTTTTTTCTTATTTTTTTGTATAAAGAAAAAATAAGTGGTGACTCCATACCACTTACCCAAAAAGAGAGGTGCTCTAAAAGGTACCTGAATATCTCCTTTTTGAGGGACCCGCCTCTCACAACTGCGTTTGTACACCATAGGGTTTTGTAACTAAGTGCTTTCTGATCTTAATCGTTTATGAAGTGAAGAACTTTGCAGTCAACAACAATCATTCAAGTTGCTGGAGTTAGTCACGTACTGGAATCCGTGCAAATGAGTTAGTCACATATTGGAGATTTGTGTAACAAAAGAAAGAAGGCTACTACAAGAACAAGTCCAATTGGATATTGGAACAAAGGTTTAATTGTACGTTGGTATTTTGGAATACACCAAGGTAGTGGTAAGATTCCTTATATTTGTAACCGCTTGATTATTGACTAGTGGATTCTTGGGAGTGGTGACCTTAAATTCACTCAGTGAAGTTTTTGCCTTGTGAGAAGTTTTCTCCATTTGTCAACAAATCACCGTGTTAATTTATTTTCCATTGCATTTTAGCTGTTTTGGTGATTTGTTGGTGCCTCCATGGATTATTGACTAGTGGATTCTTGGGAGTGGTGACCTTAAATTCACTCAGTGAAGTTTTTGCCTTGTGAGAAGTTTTCTCCATTTGTCAACAAATCACCGTGTTAATTTATTTTCCGTTGCATTTTAGCTGTTTTGGTGATTTGTTGGTGCCTCCATGACTTACATGTAATTTGACCTAATTAATTAACTTCGGTAATTGAATTAATTAACCGGATCAATCTATAACCCAACAAATCTGATAGGGTTTCAAGCTTTAATAAAGTTGCCTAAAAACTCCCACACTCTACTTTGCATCTTGTGAAGAGATCTAAAAGTTCTATTTCTCAACTAAACTTTAATTTGAAAATTGTAATTGATAGGGTGAGCCACACATCTAATAAGCAATTATACACAATACACAACATAATAAAGTCAAGCAAAGTACAAGTATTTTGATTTTACAAATTCACTCAATGATATCAAATATAGTTTTCCAAAACATATAATGAACAACTTAATATGTATGTAATCAAATCTCAAAATCATTCGGAAACACATACAGATAATTGATCAGAGTACAGTGTCACATATCACATATTCTCACATATAATCCTATGAGCAGATACCAATATCTAACCCCTGCTGGTAAAAGCTCAACACTTATTGTCATATACAATCCTGTGAGCGAGCTTGCACATATATCTAATCAATTTTAAAAACATTTAATGAGTCACATATCGCAAAAGAAAAATTTATACAAAGTAGAACAATTTACTTAATAGTAACAATCATTCCAAATATAAAGGCTTCTTGAAGATCACAACATTGAATTGAACATAAAACAAATGATGCTTGACTCTCTTAGAGAATGAATAGGAACTGAAAAGTTTATATAAATATTTTACAATTCTTGAGTAAGTCTAAAAATTCAATTTGCTAAAATAAACGTTTTAAATACCATTTGAAAAATAGGAATATGACTTTGAAATCACTTGGTTTTAAAAAAAATTTAAAGAACAAGAACACTTTTAAATGAGATTCGGATGTTTCAAACACTATTTAAAATTCGAAGTTTCTCTTTAAAACATTATTTAAAAGTTGAAGTTTTTCTTTCAATGGTGTAAAATTGCTTTTGATAAACTTTACAAAACGTATGCTTAAAAAAATAACTTTTAAAAACTTTTGACTTCTAGGGACTTAATGAACAAAACTTTTGCATAATATGTATAATTACTTACAGAACTTGACTCCCTTTGAAAGTCTAGCTGAAATACTATTCAAATATTCTCAAAATACTCTTAATAGGACCTAAAATCAACCATGGAAATTACTTAATATTCAACATAAAATATAAGGCTTATCAAATCATACAAATTGTTTCAAGATACTTGTACTTTGATGAACCAAATAATAATACTGATGCAAAGCATCTCTACCCAAAAAGATGTTTCCTTGAATTTATCAAATCTCAAAGGCAAGAGTACTTTCTAGACTTAGGATTTAATATATGTCCCAAACGAAAAAGTAAGGCCTTATACATGAATAAAGCTTTATAACCATGACTTTTGTTCTAGAATACAAATTGTATTCAACTTAACGTAATAGTGTAAACAACATTCTAGGAAACTTCCCTTCTAAACAATCTAAACATCACTAACGATTTCATGATAAAATTCTAACCTTTTTAATTCTTTGTTTTCTAACAAATGAGAAATCATACCCGGAACAATTGGTTGCCTCTTCAATTGTATTCCTTCTAAAAAGGGAAAAATACACCTCCTAGCCTCTTTAGCGATGAATCTCTTCCTATCAATATCTCTCTTTTATCTCTTCCTCTATCTTGTGTATAATACATCAAAGATGTGGACTTCGTGGAATAGTTGTTAGGGTCATATTTTATGTAATTGGTTAATCCTTTGACAAAATGCACTTTATTTGTAATTTGGTAGATCTAAGATAAGTTTAATACATCAAGAAATATGTTGTTCAAGCATATCAAGTGTTCGTATTAAAAGATATGAAGATTGATCCAATAAACAAGTAAAGAAAAACTATTCATTAGATCTTGACAGATAGCTTGATAGATGCCTGCTATCAAAACTTACTGTGAAACTCGATAGATAACTCGACAGCAGCTTGATCTATGAATTACGATTTTCAATTTTCCAGATCTAAAATTCGGCCCAAACATATGCATTTGTTTAGGGTTTCTTTTCTCACAACTCTAGACGTATATAAGGCTTATTTTAAGAGCCATCACATACGGATATAGTGACCTAGAGATTTATTTTCTTTGAGAAAAGCTACTGCGTTTGTATGCCATAGGGTTTTATAGCCAAGTGCTTCTTGATCTTCACTGTTGATGAAATGTAGAACTTTGCAACCAACAACATCTTTCAATGTTGCTGAAGTTAGTCACATACTGGGATCTATGCAAAGGGTTAGTCACAGATTGAAGATTTGTGTATCAAAGGAAAAAAGGCTACTACAAGATCAAGTTCAATTGGGTATTGAAGCAAAAGTTCAACTATAGGTTAGTATTTTGGGATAGGCTAAGGTAGTGGTAAGATTATTTATATTTGTAATCGCTTGATTATTGATTAGTGAATTCTTGGGAGTGGTGACCTTAAATTCACTTGGTGGGGGTTTTTGCCTTACAAGAGGTTTATCCCATTTGTCAACAAATCACCGTGTTAATTTATTTTCCGCTGCATTTAGTTTATTTGGTGATTTGTTGGTGCCTTCACGATTTGCATGCAGTTGAATCTAATTACTCAACTTGGGTAATTGAATTAATTAATTGGGGTCAAACTATCATATCACTACAAAAAACGAGGGCTATAGCCAGGTTTCTAAAATGCGGCTATAGACCCTAAAAATGCAGCTATAGGCTCGTTTGGTCTATAGCTGCGCTAACACACAGCCTAAACCCCGCAACTATAGGCTCTTGCGGGTCTATAGCTACGTTTTTTTAAACGCGGCTATAGGCTGCCCTGTAGTTGGGTTTTCCAAACGGGGCTAAAGCCTCCTATATGGGTTTTGTCCATAGCTGTGTTTAAAAAAACACGGCTATAGACAATTTTTTTCCCCTTTTTTTTCTCCTTGCTAAATCACAAGTTCCTACCAAGAAATACAAAACAAGTTCCCAATAGATACAAAATGCTAAAACCAATATGCCTTAGATAAATAAATTGCCAATAAGCTTTTAGCTCAAATGGCACTTGGTTCTTTTTTCATAATAATGGGATGGAAGGTGAGGTCAAGAGCCATTGGTGGGTATGTAAGAATCTAGTGAGAGCATCATATTCATAGACATAGTATGGTGGAGTAGGTTCTTTCTATTGGCAGGTTTAGATTCTCCAGCATGACCATAGAAATTAAATAGAGAGACAATGTGGTGTTTTGTTGAACAAAGTATAGAAAAACATACCCCCCAACCCCCCCCCCCCCCCCCCCCCCCCCCCCCCAAAAAAAAAAACAGGGGGTTAAGTCTTGAGTTGACATAAAAATAGAAGGAAATAGCTTAGAAGATTATATAAGAGATAAAAAATCAAATCATGCTTATTAAGCAATTCAAAATGCAAGTAATAAGAGTGAATTGAGGGTAAGGTTGTGGGTTCAAAATGCAAGTAATAACTTCAACATCTTCTTTGGTTAAAATCTGTTAATAAGCAATATAAGATAATAAGTGAAAATTCAATTAGTTGAATTAAAATTCACAGCCCTGGAAGTGAAAATTCAATTAAAATTTTTAAGAGCATAAATTAGTAGAAGTTTAAAAGTATCTCATAAAGACGTTGGGCACGCTCCCTTGATGGAGGAGCAGACATTTTATCCATTATTTGTACAATCATCATCCATTTAATATGCTCTTGTAATTCCATAAGGCATTAATCTGTAAATTTTTACAGGCACATAATCATAAACTTGAAGACAAACAAGAAACCAATTCACCTTTTCAATAAAGAGATGCAGAGGAAAGAGAGGAATAACAGTGCATTCCCAAGTGAAACAATCCACATCAAATCAATTGTGTAAAAAAGTTTATAACTAGCCAACAACATCAATAACAAACAAAATCAAATTTTAACCAATTCCTCATTTAAAGATACTTGAGCACATGCACAAATTGTTCATGACACTTTTTCCCATTTTGTCTGGTCTAGTTCAACAAATAGAATTGCAAAACAGGGCGCCCTGGTTATGTCAAATGCACTTCATGTTTGATATAACTTCGGATAATTTATTTTGGTAACGTGAGCTGCAATAGACAAACTAGCAAAAATAAACTGTTACTCCAGCGATGTTATGATGTTATCACCCTTAAAATCATATTCTCCTATTCTCTAATAACAAATTAGGTTGATTATATGATCAGCAACAAGACCTACCTTGAAACGGTAGGTACAACTCAATCTGCTGAAGTCAAAATTATTGGCAGCAAAAACATCTATATCCAGTCCTAATAAAAAACAGCAAAGACACAGTTGTAGCAGTTGAACGAAAAAAAAATGGGAAGACAGATGTCACCAATTGATATTAGGTTGCACCATAAAGAAATCTGTGTCAACCAAGCTAAAGACAACATGAATAAAAAAAATATTTATATTCTAATTCGAATTAGAACATACGAAAGTGGCTGTGTACTAACTAGTAGATATTTTACTCAATGCAAAATGATCAAATACTAAATAAATGATTCTTCAATTATATATAATCCTTATGTTTGACATTCATCAGAACTGTAGTAGGCACTTTGCACCGTCAATTTCGGTACACCATGGAAAATATGACACAATGACAAAACCATTATAACTACCGTTGGTACCACAATTCGACTCCCTACAATAACTCTAAAAACAAGTTTGCAAGATATGATGTCGAATACCATAAAAGACTTGAGTATGTCTTTTTCATCACCAATTAGTTTTGAGGTAAAGTGGCACATCTCATGGTCTAACAAGTGGTATTAGACAATAGTGCTAAGGTCATAGATTTGAGTTGCAAGAGTCTCATTGTGATGGGGGATTGCTGAGAGATCACAATTTGACTCCCTACAATCACTCTCAAAATAAGTCTGAACAAAATGTTAAATGCCATAAAATACTTATGTATTATTCTCATCACCAATTAATTTTGAGATAGAGTAGTATAATCCTTGAGCTCCGACAACTACAATAAAAAGTCAAATATGTATTGCAAAAGTTGGAATCATATATCCAAGCCATAATATATTAGTTTCCAAAAAAATACCATGGCCAAATTCATAAGATGCAACTGATTAGTTTGCTCTTTATACAAATCGAATAAAAGCAGTGTACTAAGAACGGAGACCATATGAGATGGAAGTTGACGAAGAAGGGGGATTTTGACATCCGCTCATTCTATAATAAGCTTCGAAGTAACTTGCCTATTATCTTTCCTTGGAAAGGAATTTGGAAGGGCTCCTCCGCGCGTCTCTTTCTTCGTTTGGACTGCAACTTGGGATAAGATTCTTACAGGCAACATTTTGCGGGGTAGATGATTTGATTTTGTTGACTGGTGCATTATGTGTTATTTTCTAATCCTAGAAGCCCATATTGTTATGCACCAAACACTGAGTTTCGGACTATAGAATCCGAGTCCTACTCCAAGTCCCAATTGGGCATACTGAACGGGCCAATGACCGTTAGTTGAGCTAAACGTGGACTATGACCTGTAGTTGTGCTAACTGGCCCAAGTTCTATTCTATATATTTTCGTGTAAGTCTGTTAGCTAGTCTTTTTTTTTAACATTAAATAATTGTTTTATTTTAACACAGCTGTAAAGATATTTAGGTAGAGAAGAAGTGAAGACTCCACAATTATTGTTGATTTTCTATTATTTTTGGAAGAGCTGAATGAAGTAAGCATACCCTACAAGGGTTGATAAAAGAAAAAGAAGCATACCCTACAATGAGAGCAACGTGGGTCATGTGAAACTGTGAAGCTCAAGCTAGTCGACAATGTGGCTGACAAGTCTTTTATAAATTACAATCAGTATCCTTTTAAACTTCAATATTATTATTATTAATTTTTTTAATTCTTATTATTATTGTTTTTGCCTTTTTGGTGCAAAGAAGTGGGGATTTCGTTATTTATTATTTGTTTATCCCTAAAGAAGCCACAATAAAAAAATATTGTCCGAGCAGATTAGGTATTACGTAGCAAGTCCCTACTTACTAGTTACTACTATTTGGCAAGGAATAAAGAGAGAAAGTAAAAGACAAAAGGAGAAAAGGGTTGTGAGTCTCTGTGACCCACTTAAAAAAAGCTAAAGTTGATAGACAAATTATTTTCATTGCAAAATTCGAATCATGTGCAATTATTGGATAAGTTTTCTGATATAATATTTTATTTTGGAAATATCTATTTATATCATATATTTTACATGATGTAAACCCTATTTGTTTTTAAGAAGAAAAAAAAAAAGTTAAACTTTATGGTTTCAAAAAAAAAAAAAAAATTTAAGTTTTAAAAAAAGTAATTATTGTCTGTTTTGGAATTAATTATTTTTGATAGTTTATTTGCATAATGTGAGACAAAAGTTAAAAATTAGATATTATAAAAAATATATATTAAAAATTAGATGTTTCAAAAAGTTGAAAGCTTAGATTATTTGAAATAAAGTTGAGACAAAAAGCAGTAAGGTAAGATCTGTACTAATAAGAAAAAAAAAAAAAAAAAAACTAATAATCACATCCCAAACTCTCACCCAAGTAAAGTCTATAATTTCAAAAGTAAAAACTAAACCTAAGCCCATTTAAGTGGAACAGTATTATGTCAGGGTTTAATATAAGTTGGTATATAATTTGTTAATTTTGAAAACTATAAAATTTATAGGATTCTTGCCTATACTATACAACGTAGCTTTCCATGGTTGACCCAAAAAAAATAATAATAATAATGGCCATACGTCGTAGGGTGATGGCATGGCATACACCAGTTTGACGAGCCCAGCTCCCCAGATTTGTTCCAATGGATACATGTGTTCTTATTGCTCTTGGGTTTCTGTTTGAAACTCAAAGGCATACACCAATCATCAATGGCGTATAACATCTTGGACAAATCCTTAAATTTAGTTTAGGTGAAAACACTATTTTGATCTCTACATTTTGGTGTAAAAGTTAATTTGGTTACTACATTTTAATAGCAGTCAATTTAGTCTCTGTTATTTTTAACTTGAAATTAATTTGGATCCTACCGTTAACTTACTAATAGAAAATGTATAAACGGCAAACCATTTGCATTGTTGACACACACATGGCTAAAATAATAATATAAAATCAAATAATTAAAAATTAAAAAAGCCACGTATGCATTTTAATAAAAAAGAAAATTCCACATCAAATAAAAAATTCTGAAAAAAAATTAATTGAAAGAAAACAAATAAAGAAAATGGTTTTAAAAAAAATCCACAATTTCTTCTATTTACTTTTCTATTCTTATTGCACTTTCTTACCTCCCAAACACAAAGCAATATGAAAATCCCAACATAATGAAACCCTTTACCAAATTAAACGCACAAATAGAACCCAACAAACACTAATCACGAAGAAACACTAAAAAGATCTCAACCTGCCTAAACCATATCAATCCTTTCACCTCTCTAATGTGAAGTAGAATAGACTGCCATAGCTTTTCTGGAGTCCCAAGCGCACCTAAAATCATGCAACGTAAAAAGGCACTAGTAGAAATCATTTGGGTGACGAAGTCAAAATCGCATGAAATTTGGCAAGCTGAAGCGAAACGGCCTTCCAAGCAATAATCGTCGCTTTGCTACGAGGCATCCCCTAAAAATGGCAAATTCCTCCATTTAGGCCTCAAAAACTGCGATTTTGCCATTTATAGTAATGTTTGTTTCCTTAATAACTTTTTACTCAAAAGTCAAAATAAGGTCTCACTTGTTTTGGGATGATCTTTAAGGCTAGTAGTTTATGATTTTGTATTTAAACTTAATTTTGCCACTTTTGGTAAATTTCGATATTTTGTCACCTGATCGCGTAATTAGTGTGAATTAGGATTTTAGATGTTTTTCTTAGTATTTATATGTTTTGTAGCTATCAGAGGCAAATTAGACTATTATCAATAAACAAAGACGTTTTGTTAAATTTTCTTTTCGGGAATTCCAGTTTTTATCACCTTGTGGATTCAAGGAATCCCTTGTGGATTCGATGTTTACTACTTAGGAACTAACAGTTTAGTCCATCAAAGAGAGCATCATATGTTCTTTCTTCCAGCTTCTGCGACATCATAATGATTCCATTTTGCTGGAACTTATAGGATATTATTATCCTTCCCTATGGTGGCTAGCAATTGAATAAGAACAAAAGAAACACAAAATAAGCAATGGATGAGTGTGGATTTGATTAAGGAAATCTTGAACTCTGTGGACAAATTTGGGACATTTCTACTGATTTTATTCAAGAGTGCTCTACTGGTTTTCATATCAGAATTTACAATGTAATCTTCAGAAGAATAAGGACTCAAATTGAAAATAAAAGACTCATAACAACCACCGCTACTTCTTAGCAAAAACATTAGACTGCCTAAACAACCTATATTGTTAACATTGAAATAACATTGGGAATTGAACTCGAACTCTAAACTAATTGATGGTTGAAGAGAAGAGATTAAAGGTTGCATTGTCAATTATTTTGAAAATTTATTTAAAACAAGCATCCTTCAATTCCTTGAAGAGGCATAAAGACTAATGCAACCAAGTATCATAAGAGAAGAGTCTAAGGAATTAATTAGAGTTTCCAAAGAAAAGGGGATTAAGGAAACAATTTGTAACATGGGCTTTCTAAAAGCTCTTGAGCCAGTTGGCATGCTTCCTTTACTCTCACAAAAGGCATAATAATTTGGGCATTGTCTTAGAGCGATTTAGTAAATTAGACACACATGTGAAGATGTATACCACCTAGATAGAAAGACTCTTTGAAACTTCACCATTCACGTGTGGGAGGGAGGGAAGGGGGGGGGGGGGGATTCATAAATAAGAGAATGCTACAACAATCTCTCATTACAAAAATAGAGGGAGCTACAAAAGTGATTTTTTTTTAAAAGTAGATTAGCTTGTGTAATTTGGTGTATAAGACAATCTTTAAGATCATAATGAATAGGTTTAATAGGATACTCCCAAAAAATGCTCTCTCTGGCAAGGAGCTTTTGTCCCTAGAAGGATGATTCAAGACAACGCCATTATTGCACAAAATGTAATAGGGGATATAAGGAAAATAAAATGAAAACAAGGTTTAATAACTCTCAAAATTGATATGGAGAAAGACTACGACACAATGGAATAGAAATTCATTTTGGAAATTATGAAAAGGTTTAGGTTTCTCTGAGACATGATTGCATCATTCTAGTTAAAGAATGCATCTCTATCCTAACATTCTTTGTTATGATAAATGGTTAATCCCTTTGGAATGATAAAGCTTGAAAGAGGTCTAAGGCAAGGTGACCCTCTCTTTCCCTTCCTTTTCATCATAAGTGTTGAAAATCGTTTAAGACTCCTTTAGGTGGATGAACCAAAATGAAGTATGTGGAGGTTCAATCTAGCCCATGGAGGCTTTAATGTAAGCCACTTGCAATTTACAAATGACTCAATTATTTTTGTTAAAGCAAACCAAGAAAATGTGGAGAAAGTATGGGAAAAGCTTTCGAAGTACAAAGATTGGTTTGATTAAATTGTTAATTTTAAGAAATTGACAATCATGTTTAGCAAAAGCATCCCCCTCATAATAAAGAGTTAAACATGCAACGTCTTCAAACTCAAGTTAATGGAATTGCACTTGAAATCAAAATCAAGATTAAGAAACCAAGATCAAGTCAAAATTTTAGCATTTGAAAAGTTTTTCAAAATTATGATTCATTAGTGGAACAATAGAAAAAGCAGTAGAAAAAAATGTGGGGGAGGGTTCCATTTATAGGATAAAAGTGGAAAATTTGTAACAAAAAGACCTTGGAGGCTTGATGGAAATGATGGGTGTGATAACTATTTTATAGGAGAAAAGTGGCATGTGATTATTGCGAGTTGGCTCGCGGTCATCGCTTGCCGTTTCAATTCTTGGTAATCCATCACTCGAATCAAAGGGAATTGAAAAATATTTGTATTAACACAAAAATTGTGTCGATCTAACAATCGGATTTTGAGCTAGTCCCCACTATGTTATAACTAACCCCATCATTCTACAACCAATCTTGATGATCTACCATTTGATTTAATTGAAATTTGAAAAATATTTGCTTCAACATAACTATAGTTTTGATAACGGTTGAATTTGGAGGTGAGTTGTGGCATGTGATCATCATGTGCTAGTTCAGAACTTGGTGATCCACCACTTAGTATGAAGGGAGTCAGACAATATTAACATTGGCGCAAGTATCTTTTCTATCAGATAATCAGGTCTTGAGATAAGGTAGTTAAAGTTAGTTAAAATTGGTCAAACTTAGTAAAACTTGGTCAACGTTTGTCAATTATTATATTTTTCTCTATAACTTTTGAAATTTGACCTTGATAACATGATTGATAACATGCACTATGTAAATTTTAGAATTTAAGAACAAGATAGCGTACCTTGGTGTAGTGAAATTCAAAAAAAAAAAAAAAAAAGATTAGAAGAACTTGGGAACACTTTTAATCTTCACTCCAATTCCACTTTACGCCCAAGAAGTGTGGTCTCTTAATCAATTTCTAGGGGAGAATAATGAGTGGCTTTACTCACACATACATACCATTTCACAATGGTGTCTCTCTTAAATAAAATTCTGTATGTTTCTCCCTTTATAACTAATTGATTATCTAATTGGGCTTGCCTATTGGGCCTTTCCAATTAGGCTTTAGTGTGTGGCTTGGAGTGGGACCAAAAAGGACCAATAAGACACTAGCTCCAATGGGCCTTGGGATTTTTTGTCAACTCTTGACAAGTCCAAAATTATCATTAATTATATTTAATACTGTTGGAAATTTAGACCCCTTAAACCACAATTAGATTGCGTAGCCTAGATTAATTATCCAAGTTGCTACTTAGTCAAATTAAACTATTCTAGGTTAAAACAATCAAATAATCATATCATGCATATAAAACACATAAAGCAGCAGAAATAAAAAAGAACACAAGATATGATCACCCAGGAAACCACACGGAAAAACATGGGGAGGATTTTACCCACCGATCCTCAAGGCAAAACGGAATTCACTATGAAAGAATTAAAGTTCTTACAAAAGGACTTACAAGCTCCCCGCTCGACTTCCTAATGCTACCCACCAGTAAAACTTCATGACACGACCATGCGCAGGCTCCGAGTCCACAGACTACTTCTTTCTTTGAATCCCTCAATCAGCTACAAGCTCCCCGCTTGTTTTTCTTTAAGCTTCAATGGCTGCAACCTTGTTGATCATCAAGATGTAGATAATATCTCTACCTTGAAAACCCTAAGTTTATGCGAAGGAAAGCTCCTCAAAGATCTCACAAGAGATTCACATAAACAGCAAATATGAGCAACAAAGACTTAGAGAGGTTTGGGTACAAAACCCTAATAAAAGGAGGCACAAGAGGCACTCTAATCTCTCTCTTAAAAATCACAAAAACGTTCTAGGGTTTCCCTTATATATATGAGTGTTTTACTTGAACTCCAAGACGTTTAAATAGAGTTTGGGCTGAGTTGGAACTCTGCAGAAAACGCATCTGACCCTAGATTGATCGATCGAGTCTATCCTTCGATTGATTGAGCCAGGCAAAAATGCTCCAATACATCTGCAGCCACTCGATTCCAACTTTACAATATTTAATCAACTTTGAGCAAGCCTAAACAAGACTAAACATATTGTTTTGATCATGGTTTGCCAACATTACACATTAGAGTTCTAAATACATAAAATCCTAAGACCTTAGAACCTAACAAACTCTCCCTTTGGCAATCTGTGACAAAACACAAATTAAAAGCTCAAAGTTTACAATTGAAAAGCCCTTTACAAAAATAATGCTCATAAAGACTAGAATTCAATCCTAACTACTATCCATCGGTTGCAAGTGTAGACAGCAGCTCAATTGAAACAACCTGTATATTCCTGAAAAACTCAACAAACGCATAAACGCATGTGTGACAGAAAAACAGTAAATCAACAAAAATAAATTCTTGATTTCACATAGCACAAAATAAAGACATATACCAATGAAGAACTCATAAGTATAAATCAATAAGAAGTGAAACAAGAAACATAAATAAAAACATAAGTAAACTAACTCTCCCCCTAAGTTAGATACAACAAAAAGTTTTTATTTTCTTCTCTTTCAAAAATAATTTCAACTCCCCCTAAACAAGACAAACATGATTCATTTCTCCCCCTTTTTGTCACGTATTGACAAAGACAACTCATACAAAGAGTAAACAGTCAACAAACGCAATAAAGGATAAGAGAAAATAGAGAATCAAGGGGAACACAAAACAATTCAACTCTATAGAAAATAGAGACAGCTCCCCCTATGAACAACATTGGTTAAAAAAAAACTTTTCTCCCCCTATAAAAATAGGAAAAAACAAAACAAGTTTTGGGAAAAATAGTTTGGGGAAAAATAAAGGAGGGGGGGGGGGGGAATCAGCAGCGGCAGCAGCATCACGAACAGGATCAAGAACATCCTTTCCAGCAGGACCAAAGTTAAAAACACACAAACCAAAGTTAAAAACTAAGGTGAGGATACACATGAAGAAAAAATATTCTCTCTTTCAATAAAATGCAAACATGGCATTATGTGACCCATAAATAGTTGCATGAGTAGAGAAAATATTTGCACATTGATTATCCATCATATCTCTTTAGAAAAATATTTTCTACAGTTCACACATAAAAAAGGCATATACTAGAAAGTACATATCTCAAAAATTAATCAATCAATTTTTTGATCAAGTTGAGTACCCAATGTAGCAAAGTGTATGCATGCTATGTGTGAAAACAATGAAAGATATGACTGCAAAACTGCAAGATGGATACAGAAATCAATGCAATGCATGTGAATCCTAAACATAAAAGATGCAAGACAAAATATTTCATGATGCATGCTCTAATGCAGTAAAACTAAGTTCAATTGAGATCAAATTGACAAAATTGGCTCAAGGAGGGAATTTCTACCAAAAATCCCAAAAATTGAAAACCACTTGTTGAAATTTTTAAACAAATTGATGAATTGAGCATTACTAAACACAACTCACAGAGTATAATGCTTAATTACATCCAAACAACAAGCCAATTTCATTAAATTCAACTCAATTTCACAAAAGCCCCAATTCGGATTAAGAACAAACCCTTTTTAAAAACCTGATTCACGACTTTCGATTGATCGAAAAATTCATTCGATCGATCGAATGAAACAGTCATTTTTAAACAAATTAAAGCACTTTTTCGATCGATTGAAAATCAAAATGGATCGATCGAACTAGGCAGAGGCTCACAAAATCTTTGAGAAAAAACATAGTTTTGAAAAACACAAACCTAATTTTGAAAACAACTCCTTAAAACATTAAACAACGAAAACTAAATGCATGAGTATGAGATGGAATGCTTTTTCAAAAACCCAAATTTTAAACCCAATTTTCTCAAAAAACAAGTTTCAATCATTTTCCCATTGAATTTTCTTAAGCAACAAATATGGTGTGCACAAATCTCAAGATATTTTCAAAATTTTCAAACTTGAAACACATTTTGCATTAAAATCAAGGAACTTTTAATCTTGGATGGCCACAACAAAATCACACACAATATAATGTACCAAGTTTAGCAAAGAGTAACTTGTGTGGTGTGTGCAACTAGCAAAAACTTGAGATACATGTGAGGTGATATGTGAATAGCAATCAAACACAAAGTCTACACAATTCATCACATAGAATTTAAAAGAGACTATCACCTAAAGAGTTACATCCTATAACTCTCACATCTCCTAGAACAAAAGCTTGCAATCATGTAAGTTTCTTGCATTTTTGCCTCTTATTTATGTGAATTGGCATTCAGCCTAATAGTACACACCAGTTTGAATTAAGTGAATTGGCATCAAGCCTAATAGTACACACCAGTTTTAATTTAATTGAGGCTACACCTTATGTTCTTTTTGTGCATGTGCTACACTTTCTCGAGCACAAAATCTTATGATATGCACTAAGGTATTCATGATTGACTAGTGAACAGTGGTGAGATGGTTATTTATGCCTTTCTCAAAAAGATCAAGTCCGACAGTCAAAGAACATGTGACTTCATGATTAAGACAGAGTGATTAACACCATAAACATCTTTTCCACACAACATGCACTACAAAGTTTCAACTAGTAAAGTGCATTAAAGTAAGCTCATCCAAGCTAAACAAGGTACATAAACCTGTTATGTAAAGATAATATGGCCAATCCTTGATTATAAAACCAAGATCTATAATACAAAACACAAAAATCTTTTTGGTTTTAACAAACGTTATAACCACTTGTTGAGATTTAAAAAAATTTATGATCAAAAACAAAAAAACACACATTGTGCTAAATGAACAATGCAAATGCAATGCATGACAGTGCTAAACTAAACTATAGAGGGTACACAAACAAGAAATATCAATTTCTTAATTAACCCATGAGTACATGTACAAACTAGTACATAAAGTCAAAAATAGCTTAGCACATTTATAACACATGCTATTCAAGTTTCACCACTATGTCAAGCATGTTCTAAATCAAGAGAGATATTAAAACTCATGTAATCCTCAATAAAAATAAAACAAGACACAAAAAAATATTTTTATCTTTTTGAAATTTTTCAATGTTTTTGGATTTTTTTTTTTTTTTTAATAAAAACAACCTAAAAAACAAAACAACCAAAAACAAAAACAAAAACAAAAACAAAAACAAAACATGTCCACAAATAATTGAAAGAATTAAATCAGGGACAAGTTAGCAACACTCACCTTGGAGAATCTTTTTTCACCCATCTAGCACGAGTCTTCGGCTTTGTAGGTGAAAATCCATGTGAAGCAGAGTGTATTTGAGAGATTACACCAATTTTCTGAGAAAGATTAAAATCCTGCAAATTCCTTTCACAAGTCAACAAGCTCAAATTCTTCAAAAGAATATGAAACAATTTATATGGACTTATGGCATGAGAAATATCATCACATATCCTAGATTGACATACAGAATGCTTAGGTTTCAATTTATGACAATTAGGACGAATGTGACCACGGACACCACAAAAGTGACAAACAGGAACAAATTTAGGAACATCAGTATTCCTAACAGCAAGTCTAGTCTCAGATTTCAGTTTTTGCCTCAACAAAGAACAATTTGGTCTAATATGACCAACAACACCACAATGGTGACAAGTAGGCACAAAAACAGATTTATTATGCTCTCTAACAGTAGGATTAGACATAGGTTTAGAAACTTCAGCGTTAACATCAGAACTTTTACCTTTGTCTAACCTAGCAAAATAAGCATTTTCTTTATTATTCATCTTGAAAGGAGGGATATAAACTTTCTCAGTTTTAGGCTTAAGAGAAACAGAAACAGTTCTGTTATCATCAGCAGGCTTGGTACTAGTCAAATTTTCAATTTTAGACTTAGATTCAACTAACTCTTGTTCCAAGCTTTTCATCTTCTCATCTTGAGAGGAAATTTGATTTCTTAAAAATTCATTCTTTTTATTAGATTCATCTAATGTAACAAGCAATTCCTCTTTTTCAAGATTAGCCAATTTTAACTCTTCTTTAAATTTCTTAGCAATTTTCAAAGATTTAGATAATTCCTTACGAAGAGTTTCGAAAGCATCAAAAAAATCAGCAGAAGCATGAGCAAAAACATGATCAGAAACACAATTCAAATTATCCATGACAACAGGGGTTAAGGATTAGCTCCTAGATCAAAAGATCTAAATCAGAAGAGCTACCCGCTTTGATACCACTTGTTAGAAATTTAGACCCCTTAAACCACAATTAGATTGCGTAGCCTAGATTAATTAGCCAAGTTGTTACTTAGTCAAATTAAACTATTCTAGGTTAAAACAATCAAATAATCATATCATGCATATAAAACACATAAAGCAGCGGAAATAAAAAAGAACACAAGATATGATCACCCAGGAAACTACACGGAAAAACCTGGGGAGGATTTTACCCACCGATCCTCAAGGCAAAACGGAATTCACTATGAAAGAATTGAAGTTCTTACAAAAGGACTTACAAGCTCCTCGCTCGACTTCCTAATGGTACCCACCAGTAAAACTTCCTGACACGACCACGCGCAGGCTCCGAGTCCGCGGACTACTTCTTTCTTTGAATCCCTCAATCAGCTACAAGCTCCCCGCTTGTTTTTCTTTAAGCTTCAATGGCTGCAACCTTGTTGATCATCAAGATGTAGATAATATCTCTACCTTGAAAACCCTATGTTTATGCGAAGGAAAGCTCCTCAAAGATCTCACAAGAGATTCACATAAACAGTAAATATGAGCAACAAAGACTTAGAGAGGTTTGTGTACAAAACCCTAATAAAAGAAGGCACAAGAGGCACTCTAATCTCTCTCTTAAAAATCACAAAAACGTTCTAGGGTTCCCTTATATATAGGAGTGTTTTACTTGAACCCCAAGACGTTTAAATAGAGTTTGGGCTGAGCTGGAACTCTGTAGAAAACGCATCTGACCCGAGATTCGATCGATCGAGTCTATCCTTCAATCGATCGAGCTAGGCAGAAATGCTCCAATACATCTGCAGCTACTCGATTCCAACTTTACAATATTTAATCAACTTTGAGCAAGCCTAAACAAGACTAAACATATTGTTTTGATCATGGTTTGCCAACATTACACATTAGAGTTCTAAATACATAAAATCCTAAGACCTTAGAACCTAACAAATACAACTATATAAATATAATTGCACTCTAGGCCTTATTAATAAATTATATCCCAAGATTTTATTATACATACAACACCTTCATAAAATATTCGTAGTAACACAAAGTCATAAATGTAGACTACCACTTTGTAGATTACTACATCTTACTTCTTGAGTACCCGATTTAATCATTTTAAGTTATTCATCATATATTTATGAAATCTAATTTCATAAATATATACTTTAGTAATTTCTTACCAAAGTAGTTAGGTCTAACTCTCTGAATAACAAACCCATTAAACTTATCTCAAGGGAATATTTTGTATCTCCATTAAGAGACTATGAATTCCATCTTGAAAATATATATTCCATTAACACTAAATGTGGCTGCCCAATATACTGAGGTTTTGACCGTTATTTTAGATCTTACTCCTGATATATCAAAGCAACCTACATTTCATGATCAGGTCCATTATTCTCTCAGGATTAAGAGTTCATGCAAATATAAGTCGTGAGATTTATTATTCAATTGACAGTCGTTAGGAGAATAATAAATCTCACAGCGGTCCAATTCAATATGTTTTAACTCTTAAAACATATCAACTAGAAGTCACCACTTCCATAATCAAGAAAAATCATCTTAGTTAATATATTATAGTCTTCGCAGATGAATGCCCAATTTCATCACCGACTACGAACCAAATTATGCGTTTATAAAGAACTTGTGACTAATATCTTCTGTGACTAAATCACATAAATCACATACTATGCATCTCATGGACTATATGATAACGTCCAAATATTCATGTTACCATTATTTCAAATAATAATAAAATAACTTTATTAATTACAATATTAAGTCATACATAATGTCATACATAATATAATACATAGTATCATATAATAGGATTCTAGGGCACAAATCCCAACAATCTCCTACTTGCCCTAAAGACTATTGTGCACTAATCTAACTCCCATTTGCTCCAAATGTGACTCGAAAGTCCTTTGAGGCAAGGCTTTGGTAAAGGGATCTGCTAGATTATTTGCACTTTCAATCTTTGCTACCACAACATCTCCACAAGCAATAATATCTCAATGATGTGATACTTTCTCTTGATATGCTTTCTTTTCTTGTGATTTCTTGGATCTTTTGATTGTGCAACTGCACCATTATTGTTGCAAAACAATGCGATGGAAACTTGTTCCATTCTCATTACACTAAGGTCAGAAAGGAATTTCTTGAGCCATACAGCTTCTTTTGCTGCTTTACAAGTAGTAACGTATTCAGCTTCCATGGTGGAGTCCACAATACAAGATTGTTTGACACTTCTCCAAGTTATGGCTCCACCTCCCAAGGTGAAAACACATCCTGATGTGGATTTTCTGAAATCTAGATTCGATTGAAAGTCTGAATCTGTATAGCCAATGGGAATCAAATCCTCACTTCGGTAAATAAGCATATAATCTCTCGTTCTCCGTAGGTACTTGAGAATATGCTTTACAGCTTGCCAATGTTTTGGTCTTGGATTTGATTGATATTGGCTGATCATGCCAACTGAATAACAGATATCTGGTCTAGTACAAAGCATGGCATACATGAGACTTCCTACTGCAAAAGCATAAGGAACTTGTCTTATCATATTTTCTTCCTCTTGAGTCTTAGGCCTTTGGTCATCAGACAGAGGAACTCCATGTTTGAAAGGAAGTAACCCCTTCTTGGAATTTTGCACGCTAAACCATTCTAGAACCTTATCTATATATCAAGTTTGTGATAAACCTAACATCTTATTCTTGCGATCTCGCCAAAACTTGATCCTTAGAATAAAGTTAGCTTTACCTAAGTCCTTCATATCAAATTAGCTTGACAACCAAACTTTTATTGATGACATTACCTCTATATCATTTCTAATGAGTAGAATGTCATCAACATAAAGCACTAGGAACATTACTACTTTATCTCGATGTCTTTTGTACACACATGGTTCATCAAAATTTTGTTTAAAACCAAATGACTTGATTGCTTGATCAAATCTGATGTTCCATGACCTAGATGCTTGCTTAAGTCCATAAATAGACCTTTTCAACTTGCATATCATATGCTCTTGGTTCTTTGCTATGAAACCTTCCGGTTGCATCATATAGATTTCTTCTTCAAGATTGCCATTAAGAAATGTAGTCTTGACATCCATTTGCCAAATCTCATAATCATAATGAGTAGCAATGGATAAGAGAATTCTGATAGATTTAAGCATGGCTACTGGCGAAAAAGTTTCATCATAGTCAATACATTCTTTTTGTGTATACCCTTTCGTCACTAGTCTTGCTTTAAAGGTTTCAACCTTTCCATCTATCCTTCTCTTTCTCTTGTAAACCCATTTGCAACCAACAGATTTAATGCCGTTAGGCACCTTTACAAGATCCTAAACTTGATTGGAATACATAGAATCTAATTCAGATTTCATAGCTTTGACCCAATGATGTGCATCTATATCATTTGTTGCCTCTTCATAAGTATAGGGATCCGATTCAGCCTCTTTTGAGATAGCTTCATAAGTTTCTCCTAAACTTATAAATCTTATAGGAGGCCGAACAATTCTCCCACTACGACGAGGCACCTGTGTACTAGTTATCTCATGAGTAATATCTTACAGTGTATCTAATACAGCCACATCATCCCTAGTTTCATCCATTGGTTGTTCATTTACAGGTTCACTTATTTTAGCCAAAACAACTTTATTTCTAGGATCAAAATTATTCATATAATCATCTTCCAAAAATTTGGCATGTGTGCTAACAAACACTTTGTTATCTTTATGATTATAGAATAAATAATCATTTGTTTCCTTTGAATACCCTAAAAACATACATACTTCAGTTTTAGCTTCCAACTTATCAGACTTCCTTTTTAACACATGTCCTGGACATCCCCAAATGTGGAGATATTTCATACTAGGCTTACGCCCACTCCACAATTCCTTAGGTGTGTTGGGAATAGATTTTGGTGGAACTAAATTCAAAATATGCATTGCAGTTTTTAGTGCATTTCCCTAAAAAGAAACTGGCAAAATTGAGTAACTCATCATGGACCTAAACATTTCCAAAAGAGTCCTATTCCTTCTTTCTGCTACACCATTCTGTTGGAGAGTTCCAGGTGCAGTCAATTGGGATATGATCCCATTTTGAGTTAAGTAATCCTTGAAATCTCCAAGAAAGTGTTCACCACCACAATCAGATTGGATGGCTTTTATGTGTTTACCTAATTGATTCTCAACTTCAGCCCTAAACTCTTTGAACTTTTCAAAGGCTTCGGACTTCCGTCTCATTAGGTATACATAACCATATCTTGAGTAATCATCGGTAAAAGGGATGAATTACTCATAACCTCCTTTTCCTTGGCTTGACATAGGACCACATACATCTGTATGAACTAATTCAAGCAATTCTTGGGCTCTTCTACCTTTTACATTAAAAGGTCATTTGGTCATTTTGCCTTCCAAACAAGATTCACAAACTGGAAATTCATCAAAGTCCAATGGCTCTAAGAGTCCATCTTTGATCAGTCTTTGAATTCTGTTTGGATTAATATGACCTAAACGCAAGTGCCAAAGATATGCTTCATTAGTAGAAAGAAACTTTCTCTTTAATGATTTTACATGAGAGTTATGATCTAATTCAGAATTATATAATTCATGCTTATTAGGAGTTAAAATATAAAGACCATCCACAATATTGCCAGAACAGATAAACACTTTATCCTTCTTTATTACAACATTGTCTTTTAGGATAACATAATATCTATGTTTACCTAAATAAATTGCAGCAATTAAATTCCTACAAACATTAGGTACATACAAACAGTCTTCCAATATTAAAACTCTAAATTCAAAACATAAATTAAACACTCCAATAGCTACAACTGGAATCCTGCTCCCATCAGCTAAGGTAAGAGACATTTCCCCTTCATTCAACTTTCTGGTCTCCTGAAACCCCTGCAAGGATTTGCAGATATGATTAGTACAACCTGAATCCACACACCAGGAATTTGTGGGATTCTGTAGTAAACATGTTTCAAGAAGGAATGTACTTTTCATACCTTTATTCTTGGCAGCCTTAAATATTGGACAATTCCTCTTCCAATGTCCTTTCTCACCATAATGGAAACACTTTCCTTTGGTTTTCTTTCCTTTGTTGGCAACTCCTAAGGCAACTTGTTTACCATCTTTCTTGGAGAAGTCTTTCTTCTTCTTCTTCTTACCCTTGCCTTTCAACTTAGGTTGAGAAGTAGAAGCTTAGCCATATTAGCATCAACATTAGAAGTACCAAGGATGCCTTTCACCGCTACCAACTCATTCATCAATTCAGACAATGTATAAATATTTTTGTTCATATTATAGTTAAGTCTGAATTCCTTGAATGATTCTGGTAGTGACTGGAGTATCATATCCACTTGGGATTCTCCATCAATATCGGCACCTAAAACTTCTAATGTATTCAGATTAGAGATCATCCTAAGACAATGCTCCCTTATTGAAGTACCTTCAGCCATTTTGGTATTATAAATCTGCCTCATAGCTTCTTGCCTTGCAGAACGGCCTTGCTTACCAAACATCTCCTTCAAACTTAGCATAATGTTCGAAGCTAGTTCTACATCCTGCATTTGATGTTGTAGAATATTTGAAATAGATGCTAGGATATAGCACTTAGCCATCTCATTAGATTTCTGCCAACGATCATATTGCTGTTTTTCCTCAAGAGGAGCATCTAATGATAGAAAGCTAGGACATGGTTGAGAAGCACATATTTGTGCTCTTTAGTAGTAAGAACAATGTCCAAATTTATTTTCTAGTCAACATAGTTGGATCTAGTCAGTTTATTTTGATGAAGAATAGCAACAAATGGGCTAAATGATGCCATGATTTTAAATCTGAAAATAACAAACATGAATATAATAAGTAAACTAGACATCATCAATTTAGCATATAAACATATAATATGGAACCTTATAAAATCATAAAATCATATATGCAATGACAAATCAATCCATGTCTATAATTCCTCGGTAGCAAGTTTATTATAAACACATTAATTGATTGAGAACTATTCTCATTATTAGTGCTATCATGATAACTCTTATCATACACTAATAATATGCCGTATTAGCTTTAGCCTCTAAGTAATAATGACATAGCTCCTTTGGGAGGTTAACATTACACTTAGTTTAGTGTACACCATTATCTAGAATCATGTGTAGCCACATTTAACCTCCCTTATAATGTTTAAACTTGTAGTACCATGGAACAAAACACTCTCCTTTGGGATCGTGAGGCATATACGCCAAGACGAGATGCTTATCCACACTACTTTAGACATGTTAGTTCAATCTTGTAGTACTATGAAGTAAACACCCTCCTTTGGGATCGCAAGGCATATACGCCAAGACGAGGTGTTTACCCACACTACTATGAACCGATAATGGAGGCCGTGAGATCCAACCTTTGTATCTCTCTCCCACTAGATATTTTAAATTAAAGGTTTTTAAAATCAAGACCATAATAATGCTAGAAACCCTTGAAAACATAATCCTAATCTCATTAGGAATAAATTTCATTAAATGAATAATTTTAATCCTAGCATTAATATATATAAATATATAATGTAATAATCAATTCATGAAGTAATATAACATACGGATTATTACATTATATATAACTTACATTAAAACCTATATGATTTCAAGATGGCAATTAAGGCAATAACTATTAAATTGTCTTTTATAGCCAAGCGGTGCAAGAAAGTCCAACCAGTGCAATCAATTAGTTCATGCACATGACAGTTATTTGAATTACATTCAATAACTATATCCTTGGCAATTACTAAGACATGGCACCATCCAATAAGTAAATATTAAGCCAAGATGTCCATTTCGAACAAACCAATGCAATACAATGGTTATCATCACGAATGGTTATCCTTGGCAATGAAATTCTTTAAAAAGAATTTCTCTTAGACAATAACTACTTTCTTTGAATGGATCCGTATCTTAATTGTGTGGTCAAGAGAATTTCTATTAATATGGAATTCCATATTAATAGAAATTCTCTTCACATCAACGCAAAGTGAATCACCTTCTCTTAAAACAAATTATGAAATCAAAATCCTAAACGTGATTATATAAAACAATCACTGCAGATTCAAGAATCCCATAACACCAAGAAAATGATTTTCTTTGATTCAAAAACTCAATCACATGTTATACAAGCATGAGATGAAAACCTAGCTTTGATACCAATTGTTGGAAAATCTGGTTTTGTATCTCATACAAAACACACAGTGGAAGCAACAAACATGTATCTATTTCATTCATGATTGATAACATGCACTATGTAAATTTCAGAATTTAAGAACAAGATAGCGTACCTTGGTGTAGTGAAATTCAAAAAAAAAAAAAAAGAATAGAAAAACTTGGGAACACTTTTAATCTTCACTCCAATTCCACTTTATACCCAAGAAGTGCGGTCTCTCAATCAATTTCTAAGGGAGAATAACGAGTGGCTTCACTCACACATACATACCATTTTACAATGGTGTCTCTCTTAAATAAAATTTTGTATGTTTCTCATTTTATAACTAACTGATTATCTAATTGGGTTGGCGTATTGAGCCTTTCCAATTGGGCTTTAGTGTGTGGCTTGGAGTGAGACCAAAAGGGACCAATAAGACACTAGCTCTAATGAGCCTTGGGCTTTTCTGTCAACTCTTGACAAGTCCAAAGTTACCATTAATTATATTTAATACCACAATATAAATATAATTGCACTCTAGGTTTTATTAATAAATTATATCCCAAGACTTTATTATTCATGCAACCCCTTCATAAAATATTCGTAGTAACACAAAGTCATGAATGTAGACTGCTACTTTGTAGATTACTACATCTTAATCCTTGAGTACCCGGTTTAATCTTTTTAAGTTATTCATCATATATTTATGAAATCCAATTTCATAAATATATACTTTAGTAATTTCTTACCAAAGTGGTTAGGCCTAACTTTTTGAATAACAAACTCATTAAACTTATCTCAAGAGAATATTTTGTATCTCCGTTAAGAGACTATGAATTCCATCTTGAAAATATATGTTCTATCAATACTAAATGTGGCTGCCCAACATACTGAGGTGTTGACCGTTACTTTAGATCTCACTCCTGATATATCAAAACAACCTATATTTCATGATCAGGTCCATAATTCTCTTAGGATTAAGAGTTCATGCAAATATAAGTCGTGAGATTTATTATTCAATTGACAGTCGTTAGGAGAATAATAAATCTCACAGCGGTCCAGTTCAATATGTCTTAACTCTTAAAACATATCAACATATCAACTAGAAGTCACCACTTCCATGATCAAGACAAATCATCTTAGTTAATATGTTATAGTCTTCGCAGATGAAATGCCCAATTTCATCACCAACTACGAACCAAATTCTGAGTTTACAAAGAACTTGTGACTAATATCTTCTGTGATTAAATCACATAAATCACATACTATGCATCTCATGGACTATATGATAATGTCCAAATATTCATGTTACCATTATTTCAGATAATAATAAAACAATTTTATTAATTACACTATTAAGTCATACATCATGTCATACATAATGTCATACATAATATAATACATAGCATCATATAATAGGATTCTAGGGCACAAATCCTAACAGTTTGACTAAATTTATGCAAGCATAAGCGTCTTTGGGGTTCTACTTCATGTCTCAATTAGAATTAAATAAATTTTAATTCAATTTTAAATTTAGTCATATTATGACTAAATTCATTACAAAGATGAGAAAACATTTTAACATCGAGAAAATAAATTTATTTAAAAAAAAACATAAAATTTTAAAATTAATAAAATAAATTTATTTCCAGTTTTTCTTGAAATAAATTTTTTTTTTCTCAATTTTAAAAGGTTTTCTCATTTTTGTGATATTCTGTTCGTTTTACATTCGATCTTGATAATCTGCTCCTCATTTTGGAGGGAATTTTTTTTTTTTTTTTAAAGATAATTTCAGAGGGAATTAAAATGTCTTTGTATTGACATCACATGAGAATTGCTTCGATTGAATAATCAAATTTTGGATTGAAGCAGATAGAAGTTTGGTTGAAATGGGTCAAAGTTGGTAAATTGGGCCAAAGGTTTCTTGTTCAATATATTTGGAGGGTTGTTGTGGGCCGAGCTCTTTTCTTAGTTTTTGCGTAGTGCTAATTGGTTTCTTTTGGACCAAATGGAGCAGTTGTATTTGAAGTTAAGATTTCATCTTTTTACCAACCCATTAATGAAATTGAATTTTAAAGATGGGATTACAACTTTCATCTTCAAAATGAGATTTCAACTATTTGCTATTGCATATTTGATCCAAGGTTGAAATTGCATATTAATTTCATCCAAGAAATAAATCACATCTTTAAGATACGAGTTTGTGTTATAGACCTGTGGTGCTCTCAGCACCGTGACATGTGCCAATTCACTAAGAAATCGTCCCTTTAAGATGCCATTTCACTCTGCATCGCATGTTGAAGATTCAATTTCAAAAAAGTACAGTAGGTTAAATTATTGATTTTTTCAAAAGCTTAATCTATTGGGACATAATAAATTTAATTACTTAGGCTATGTTTGGCAGATTGTAATAGACACTGTAATGTAATATTTATTTCTATGGTTTAGTTATTCAATAATTTGGTTATGCTTTTATTACAAGGAATAGTCTTTCCTTTTGAATAGCTATTCTTTAAAATGAGGAATAATCGAATAACTATTCATTTCGAAACAAGTAATGCTACGACGCAAATTATTTTACAACATTTTTACCAATTACTGATGTGGCAAATTCTTACTAGTTCTAATTTGAGCCCATTACTAACATCACATTTTTACTTGCAATAACTATTTGGAAAATACTAAAGCCAAATCAAAAGTTTGTAAAAATGTTATACAATTGTTTTTGTCTATAGCATTACTCTTTCTAAAGGGGTTGTAATAAACTCTTTGGTAGGTGTATTAATTTCTAAAATTAATATATTTTCAAATAAACAAACTTTCCTTATGTATAGAACAATTATGAAAATAAAAAATCATAAAAAATAACTAATCTCTTTTTCAAATTTTCAAAATATTATTTTTTAGAAAATATAAATATATGAGTAAGATATTTCCTAAAATATATCTTAAGTTTGATTTAAAATGCTTTCATTCCATTATTTTCAGGATTCTATTATTGTGTTATCACCAAACAAATGAATAGTAATAAGTATTACATTACAACGTTTTGTATTCTTTGTAATACCTATTTCTATTACTATGTAATTATTATTACAGTCTACCAAATGTGTCTTTAATCATAAATTCTAACACTCACCTTCATGTGTGGGCTAAAATTACCTTTTAATAGGTAAGACTCAACACATGGGATTTTAAATGAGATATAGAATAAAGGAGACAATGATCGAATTTAGGAACTGTTACCTTGATATCATGTTAAATTACTGATTCTCTCAAAAGCTCGTTAAATAAAAAAAAAAAAAAAAAAAAAACAATGTTTTTACAATTCTTTTCCAAATCCAGAAGCCCATAATGTTAATTATGCATCACTAAATACGAGTTTCAGACTATAAAATCAGAGATCTATTCCTAGTCCCAATTGGGCATTTACTAAACGGGGCCTAAGATCGTTAGTTGAGCTAAACATGGCCTAAGACCTGTAGTTGGGACAAAATGGGCTTTTGCCATTTTCAACCAAATTAATTAGCCTTATGCCATCCTTCCCAAATTAAATAGAGAAATGCCCATCTTTTAAAACTCGATTTTCTCAAAATTGAGTTATAAAAAAAAAAAAAAAAAAATCTGGAGCCCTATAGCGGCGTTTTTAAGGACCTATAGTGACGTTTTCAAGACCTATAGTGACGTTTTTTAACTTGACTTCCATTAAATCGAGTTATAAGCAATTTTTTTAATTTTTTTTACCTATAACTCGATTTCATATAAATCGAATTACAAAACGCCACTATAGGTCTTGAAAACGTCACTATAGGTCCTTAAAAACGCCGCTATAGGACCTAACTCGATTTATCAAAAATTGAGTTTTAAAAGAGGGGCATTTTCCTAATTAGTTTGAGAAGGAGGGCATAAGGCTAATTAATTTGGTTGAAAAGGGCAAAAGCCCATTTTGTCCCCTGTAGTTGTGCTAACTGCTACTGGCCCAAGTTTTGTACATTTATGTGTAAGCTAGTCCTTTTTTTGTCTCAGACCCAAAAGTTAAATATCCCTACATAATTGTTTTGAGTCACAGCTGTAAGGATAAGGTAGAAAAGAAAGTCAGGAATCCACAGTTATTGTTTTAGGGCAATGAATATTTAAACATATATTAAATTATTTATACAGTGGGAGAGGAAGTTTATATTAGCACTAGCACACAGCTTGGTAACAGGTGAATTTGGGCAATCCCTGATCAATATTTATCTTAAATTTAGGGCTCAAAAGTTTTTAGCAGATTGCATGATTTTATTGATACTAATCAATTAGATGAAATGGTGCAAAGAAGTGGGCTTTTCGTATCGTTTGAACTCAAGTCTCATTCGATCACCTGGTTCATCTTGGTGCATAGTCTTGCTGCTTAGTTGGAGATATATAAGAAAATGTTTCTAAAATATAATAAAAATTAATACGATTACGTTTTATATATAAAATGAGAATTCAACTTATGGAATTCATTTCATGATAAATGTTTTTTATTATCAATCTAATGTATTGATTGTTTTTTTTTTTTTTTTTTTTTAACTTTTTAGTGGACCATGTTCAAATCTAATCCCTTATTCGATAATATGAAAAATTATTAACAAAAATAAGCAGTGGAGTAAATTTCAATGAACTCAGTTAATAATTTTTCTTTAAAAATTATTAACTGAGTTAATTAGAATTTATTCCACTACTTATTATTTGTTTATCTCTAAGGGTTCGTTTGGTTGAAGAAGTAGAAAAATGGGATGATGAAAAAATGGGAGGATAGGAAAAATTCTAATTTTTCTAATTTTTGTTTGGTTGGTAGTGGAAAAGTAGAGAGATAGAAAAAATGAGTTTGTATAAATTTACTCATATACCCTTGTTAAAAAATGATACCCAATTAAAACAAAAAAATGACCCAAAAAAAAAGCAATCACCCAAATTTATTAAAAATAATAAAATAAAAATCATGCCAAAAAAAAAAAAAATTTATGTCTAGTTAAACAAGAAAAAAGAAGAAAACAAAACAACTATCATGCTCACAACATAGGAAATCAAAAGAAAAAAAAAGTGGCAACATCCAGGAAAGCAAAAGAAAAAAAAGAAAAAAGAAAAAAGAAAAAGAGAAGAGGCAACGTGCCCAAGAAAGTACCAAAAAAAAAAAAAAAAGAGTTGGATGAAGCTTATGTGCAAGTGAACATGGGCATTTTTTGTTAGTCAAGAGATTCAAAATCCCCACCCAGTAGAAAACATTTTGTTGGGCTCGGAAGAAAATACCTAGGCCCCACCAATTTTTTCCCCTCTCCTCCCTCTAATCAAAAACCCACCAAAAATGTTTTCTCTCCCATTTTATCTTATTTTCTTTCCATCTACCTTGAAATCCTCCCAACCAAACATACCAATGAGCCACAAAAAATATTGTCCCAGCATGCTAGGGTTTACCTACCAAATGATTACTCACAACTACTTTGGCAAGGAATATAGAGAGAGTAAAAGACAATAGGAGAAAAGAGCCATGACCCACTGAAAAAGCTAAAGTTGAAGAAAAAAAATATGTAAAAATCCTCTTGTAGTACAATAATGGTATATTTCCTCCTATTACACAGTAGTAGTCACACTTGTTAATTTTATAGTAAGATTTACTATTCATGTGAAAGGAAAAAATATGTTATTATTGTACTCTCAAAGTATTGTGTAACTTTTCTAAGTCGATAGATAAATTACTTTCATTGCAAATTTGAATAGGAAAGGATTTTAGGATAGTAGAAGCCCCCGTGGATCATATGCAATTATTCAATAAGTATTGCGATATCATATTTGCTTTTAGGAAAATTTCATTTAAAATCATATGCTTTAGAGGGTGTAAAAATTAAACCCTATAGTTCCAAAAGTAACAAATAAAAAGCCTAAGGTTTTAAATGGTAATAAATTTTCTACAACATTTTTTACAAACTTTCGAGGTACAAATTATTATTAGGGGTGTCCACGGGTCGGGTTTGTGCCCAACCCGCAAACCGACCCGTAGAAGATCGGGTTGCAGATTCTCAACCCGCAACCGACCCGTTAAGAGGGTCGGTTTTCGCGGGTCGGTTCGCTGGCGGGTGCCGTCGGTTTCGGGTGAGGCCGAAACCCGACGGAAAACACAGAAAAACAGACAAAATCGGCGACATCTCACCCGATCCGACCAAGTTTCGGTGAAGATTTCGTCAAATCCGACTATTTTTCTCCCAAATCGTGCCGGGAATCTCTGGATCTGGTGTATCTATGCCGAATCTACCTGTTTTGGTCGCCGAAATCTACCAAATCAAGCTGAAAACTCGTCGGAATCGCTGGAGAAATCACCAGAATTTGGTGTCTTCGGGCGGGTCGGGTTTCATGGGTTTTGAACGATGGGACTCGAAACCGACCCGCCGGTCGTCGGGTTTTGGAGATCGGGACCCGCGGCCGACCGCCGGAGCATTCGGATCGGGTGAACGCTGGTCGGGTACGGGCGGGTTGGGCGGGTTGCCGGGTGGGTTGGACAGCCCTAATTATTATTGGTTCGCATTTGGGGCCCACCACTTACATAACTTTTTTATTTACTAATAATCACTCACCATATCAATAAAGGCCATAAAAAAATTTATACATCTAAAATCTAAAATAAAATATACAAGCTCAAAAAAATTAACCCAACAACAAAAATTACTAATAACAAAACTAAAAAAAAAATTAAGCACAATCAACTAATTTACCCATCAAAGAAAAAAAAGAAAAAAAAGAAAAAAAAAAAAAACTTAGTGGCTAAGCAGCAACAGAGCTAGAGGTAAGAGCCGTCGCACGTAGATAGTAGTAGAGCCACCAACCTTTTTACTTACCAATAATCACTCATCATAGTAGTAAAGACCATAAAAAAATTTATACATCTAAAATCTAAAACAAAATATACAATCCCAATAACAAAAATTACTAATAATAGAAGTAAAAAAAATTTAAACTCAATCAACCAATTTTACCCATCAAAGACAAAAAAATGAAAGAAAGAAAATACTCAGTGGCTAAGTAGCAATAGAGCTAGAGGCCGAAGCAGCTGCACGTAGACAATAGTAGAGTCTCTCTCTTTTTTACCTACCAATAATCACTCATCATATCAATAAAGGCCATAAAAAAATTTATACATTTAAAATCTAAAACAAAATATACAAGCCCAAAACAATTAACCTAATAACAAAAATTACCAATAACAAAGCTAAAAAAATTTAAGCCTAATCAACCAATTTACCCATAAAAAAAAAAAAAAAAAAAAAAAAAAAAAAAAAAAAAAACCTCTATGGCTAAATAGCAACAAAACTTGAGGTTGGAACCACCGTATACAGGTAGCAGCAGAGCTGCCCCTAACTCCAAGTCTTTACGGTTACCTCTTTCCTAGTCACCATGTCTTGAATGTAAAGGTACCTAATTTCAATATATTTGGTCTTCCCTTGACATTTTGGGTGCTACGCATATTCAAGGGCTCCCATGTTGTCACTGTAGATTGTTACCGGATCTACAACATTGGTGACAACACTAAGGCACTGAAGGAACCTCTAAAACCAAACTGCCTCTTGCATTGTTGCTGAACATGCCACATATTCAGATTCCATTGTGTATAGTGTAATTTATGACTGCTTCTTGCTGCACCAAGAGATGGCCTCGCCATCTAGCAAGAACGCATGCATAACCAAAGGTTGATTTGAGCTCATCTAGATTGCTCGCTCAATTGGCACATCACTATAGCCTCTTAGCCGCAAATTCGTTTCCAAGTAGCACAACATATAGTTTGTTGTCCCTTGCAAATATTGGAAAATCCTCTTCACAGCGCTACAATGGGAAGGTCTAATGTTGCTTTGGACTATGCTTATTACTAAACTGCTAATTGGAATCAGCCCTCAAAATGATTCTTTAATCTCAGGAAACCGAGCAATTGAAATTTACTAGTAAACCTTTTGAACGATTTGTCCGATTGACGAACCAAGAAATTGTTCATGGTAGGGCGAGGATGGGGGACAAAATAATGATTTTTTTTAAATATATTTGCTTTGGCCCCCAAAATTGATGAGTTCCTTCCTTTTGAAACTTTTAAATTCTACTCTTCAAAAAAAAAAAAAAAAAAAAAAAAACTTTTAAATTCTAAGAAGTTCTATTTTTTAACGAAGTAAGAGTTTTCTCATTATCTATACTATATATAAAATGATTTCCCTCTTTCAATTGGATTTTTTTTTGTGATTCAAAAATACCATCATTAATAAAAAGTAACTTCATTTAGAAATAGGTCATAAATGTCAAATAAAAAAAATTTCATTTTGAATTCAAAAAGAAAATTTCTAAAATTTAGGATTTTTTTTCCCTTCATGTTTAAAAAAGAAATTACAGTTATTGCTTATTTCTAAAATTTATAATTTTTATTTTTTTGAAAAAAAAATTCTAAATTATTATTGATGCAAATTATTTATATTTACTAAAAAAGAAAAAGCCTCTGAGCACACGTGTGAGCGCATACTTAAAAGTTAGTTAAGAATAAAGCAAGTAGTATATTGCCTAGATAGTACAAATATCTAATTTTTATTCATAGTTTTAGGATAAAAGTTAAGTATTTAAGATTCTCAACTTTTTATTACAATCTCCTATTGTGATTTATGCAGTCTTAAAAGTCATTATGTAAAAAAAAAAAAAAAAAAAATCATAAAAAGAATAATAAAATTAGAAATCTTCGTATAGTATTGGTTTACTCATTTCTCAAAAAACATTACATTTTCACTAACACGCCTTTTAAGCAAACACATATGTATATGAATACTAAAAATTTTCACTAACATTTAAGCAAATACATTCGCTTACAAACATATATGTATATGAATTCTGATAGCTTCCACTAGGGCTTTGTACTTGATGGATTAATAAAACATTATATGTTTGTGTTTATTTATTATGTTTTATTATTATTATTTTTTTTGTCTTACAGTAGTTGTGAAAAATAAAAATACATTTAAAGTTGTTTTAAATATAAGATATTATTTTTAGTCAACTTTGCTAATTTTTACAAAATTTTTCATTTATTTGTATGTTAAATTAATTGTGATATTATTATGTCTTGACCTTTGATCAAAATCTAGTCCAACTTAAAAATCTTGAATGCTATCTTTTTTATCTTTTTTAAAAAATGAACTTCTAGGTTGATTTTTTTGTTGCACTATGCAATATTCATATTGTGAATGCAAGTTTTTGTTCACATAATTATTTAGAATTAATTATTTATGAATTTTTTATGTGAGCCAAATAGCCAAAATGTTGTTCATATTTTCACTTCATTTTCCAGGTTGATACCAAACAAAAAGAAAATTAGTTATGCTGTTAAAAAATAAATTATTTACAACCAAAAATAAATAAATATATAAATAACAATAACAAAAACTTTTGCTGCCAAAATATAAGCTAACCTCAAGTTCTTTGTATTTTCCGAAAATTGAAAATTAAGATCGTCAATGGTTAAAGTATCTCTGCACTAAATAATTGTTATAACTTTCCATTTGTTCTAAAACAGCTGTAAAGATTATGAAGAAAAGAAAGCGCTGAATGTCAGAATCCCCAAAAGAAAGAAAAGTGAAGAAACGTGCATGGTCCACTTACAACTTTAAAGCTGATTTTGCATTATTGATGGAAGACCAGAATGGACTTGAGCCAAAAAAGAAGACCAGAGTGCACAAGCAATGCATACCGTACAAAGAGATAGGGGCGTGGATCATGTGAGGCTCAAAGCTACTCCCGAAAATACAAAATGTCTTTTTTTTTTTTTTAATAAACAAGTTGGAATGGGGATGAACCCAAGACATGGTATTAATGGTGAGTTTGGATAGCAGATCCAACGTTTTGCGTGCTCGTGTTTTTTTGGTTGATTCATGTGTACTGTTTACGGGACTCGTAAGTATGAATTTTAGCAAATATTAAGTTAAAACTAGATCTCACGGCATTATTCACACATTTTAAAATTATTTTACTACTGTGTTTTTATTTTTCAGTAATAAACAGTATCCAAACATACCTAGAAGTGCTGATCCAATCAAATGCCCTTAGTTTTGTAATCATTTCCATTTGACAATCTTTACCTAGCATTGAATATTTGAACCTAGACTTCTTGTCTTGCAGTTCTAATGTTTTTACTGTCGCGAAAATTCAAGAACCACGTAAAAAAAAAAAAAAAACTAAAAATTTTGCTATAATTATTTATATGATATATTGTGAGTAGTAAAAAAAAAGTAGTATATTCATGTAAAAATGACAAATAATCAATTACAGTTTATGTAACGATCCAATAAAAAGTGCTAGCCACATCTGTGTTATTCCTCAAAAGGACTAGTTACAATTGAGACTCCTTGTAGTTGTTAATAAAGCCCAAATCTACCCAGTAGATACCCGATGTAGGACTCATCATACACCCACACACATCACACAATTAATAAAATTGGGGTATCACAATCTCCCCCACTTAAATCCCTAACGTCCTCGTTAGGCCCCACTTTGTGGGGTAGTGTCTTTGAGCCCACACGAGGTTACTAAGTCGGCTTTGATACCACATGTAATGACTCAAGAAAAAGCGCTAGCCACATCGGTACTATATTTCAAAAGGACTAGTCACAAGTGAGGCTCTTTATAGTTGTTAATAAAGCCTAGATCTACCCAGTAAATATCTGATGTGGGACTCATCACACACCCACACACATCACACAATCAATCAAATTGGGGCATCGCAATTCATATGTAACGACCCAAGGAAAGATGCTAGCTACATCTGCCTCATACCTCAAAAGGACTAGTTACAATTGATGCTCCTTGCAGTTGTTAATAAAGCCCAGTTTAATCCAGTAAATACCTGATGTGGGACTCAACACACACCCACACACATCACACAATCAATCAAATTGGGGCATCACAATCTCCTCCACTTAAATCCCTAACGTCCTCGTTAGGGCCCACTTTGTGGAGTAGTGTCTCTGAGCTCACATGAGGTTACCGGGTTACCTCTGATACCATATGTAATGACTCAGGAAAAGCGTTAGCCACATCTGTGCTATACCTCAAAAAGACTAGTCACAATTGAGGCTCTTTGTAGTTGTTAATAAAGCCCAAATCTACCCAGTAAATACCCGACGTGGGACTCATCACACAATCAATCAAATTAGGGCATCACAATCTCCCCCACTTAAATCCCTAACGTCCTCGTTAGGGCCCACTTTGTGGGGTAGTCTCTCTGAGCCCACACGAGACTACCAGGCCGGCTTTAATACCATTTGTAACGACTCAAGGAAAAGCGTAGCCATATCTGTGCTATACCTCAAAAGGACTAATACAATTGAGGCTCATTGCAGTTGTTAATAAAGCTCAGATCTACCTAGTAAATATCCGATGCGGAACTTATCACACACCCACACACATCACACAATCAATCAAATTGGGGCATCACAGTTTGCCATAAAAAATAATTGTGACAAAAATGATAAATTTTTATGTGGTACTTTTGATATATCGTGAAATTGTCCAACGTGATGTAAATATTAGTAAATGTAATTAGTTTCACAAATGATTCTGTTACTTTCTATCTAAAATATAAAATTAAAAAAAAGAAACATTGGTTATCATTATGTGATATGGCAAAAACTACCACCGACTTTGATATAGGCACTATCTTACTTGACTTATCACACTTTAATAGCAACAAGAAAAATAAATGCTTTGAACTTAGGATATACATAATAGCCATTGGAATGCAAGGACTTGATTATTAAATACTTTGGAACTTAGGACTTTTTTTTTTTTTTGTTAAGGTGTAAATATCATTTTCGTCCTTATATTTGTGGCTAATTTCCATTTTGGTCTATACTTTTTCCCTTTATTTTGGCCCTTAAAATCAAAAAATTGTTCTCATTTTAGTTCCTACCATCATTTCACTAACAGAAATTTGCCTACGTGGCACATGGAGTGCACAACTGGCACGTAAGACACTGATGTGGCTAATAAAATAATAAAAAATTCCACGTTAGCATTCAAATAAAAAAATAAAAAATAAAACTAAAATTTTCATTTTTCATATGTTTTTCTTAGAGAACCAACACTAATTAGGCATACACAAAACCATAAAATCAAACAAGAACCTAGAAAATCAAACCGACAAACTGAATTAAATTTCTAAAATCCCTCTCTCTCTTGTCTCAAAGCCTCTCTCATCTCAAACTATTTCTCTCTCTCTCTCTCTCTCTCTCTCTCTCTCAGCCACCATGATTGGTTGAGCCTAAAAATCAAGCCACCAGCACCACCGAGATTGGTGAGGAGGGCTTAGGGTTCGGTCAAGGGGGTTTACTAAAAGAGAGAGGTTGATGTGTAAAGGTGGAAGGGCTCTATTGGGTTAATGGGTTTTTGTTGGGAATATTATACAAAGTAATAATGGAATAACAAGGTTAACGCAAAAGACAAATAGAAAATAGATAACTTGGATGCATTATATCATTTTCTTTAGACAATATTTGCCCCTTCACACTATTGTTACTAAAAGGTTATTGCAAATTTGTCCCCAGGATACAACCAAGATGTTGGGTTCTGTAGATAGCAATTCTGGAGAATGACCACAGGATTTCTTGTGTTTCTCTCAAACTTAATATTTTGTGGAGTTAGTTATTTTTTCAAGTGAACATAAGTCTCTATTTATACCCTTAGGGTTATGTTTCATCAAAAGGCATGTATGGAGAGTTAAAATGTTTCATAAAACCGTTAACAAGACTTGAAACCTCTTTAACCTTTCTGAACAATCACCAGAAAATTCTGCAGAAAATTTTAAAAAGTTCTAGAAAATTTTGATTTTCGAATTTTCACTTAGAAAATTCCAGAACTTGAATTTTCACTTTTTGAAACCGTATTCTTTAAACTCAAACATTATTATTACAACCTATCATTGTATATTCTTACATATACAACAATCCCCCACTAGGTTGTAATAATATATGTCTCACTTGATTGATATCCTATCATGCATTATGGAAGGTATCTTTCAACTTAAACCTCCCTTTAGTGTAATTGCTCAAGAAATCAACAGAGTTAATGGTGGCTTGGTGCTTAGACCAAAACTCTTATGTGTTGATATTAGAAACAACACACACATGAGAACATCCACAACACATTTAGAAATCCACTGTTGTTAGCACTATTATGGCCTTGTGCTCTTCCTGGTTTAGTGAACATTTACAAGAGGAAACTCTTTACTCTTGCTAGAAGCGACTCCACTTCTATGTTCACAAAGGTGAAGTTCCTTCCTTGCCTGCTCCTACCAAGGCTATAAATTTTGATTCCATGGTAGAGTGAGAAATACACGTTTGTTTCTTTGATGCCCAAGAGATGGCACCCCCACCAAGAGTGAATATCCAACTAGACGTGGATTTTTGTCACTCACACTAGTAATCCAACTAGCATCTGAATAACCTTCCAACACAACTGGAAATTTAGAATAAAAGAGTCCCAAATTTATGGTTTTCTTTGAATAACCAAGAACTCTACCAATTGCTTTCTAGTGATCCACACTTGGATTACTTGAAAATCTAGAAAGTTTGCCCACTGCAAATGATATGCTAGTCTTGTACAATGCATAGCATACATCATGCTACTAATAGCACTAGCATACTCAAGCTGTGCTATTGCTCTTGCAGTGTTTTCACCCAACTTTATACTCCAATCGAAAGGTGTATTTTCTTCCTTTATATTAATATGTTCAAATCTTTGAAGCACTTTCTTAACATAATGAGATTGACACAGTGCAAATCCCTCACTATGTCTTTTAATTTTGATTCCCAAAATAGTATCTACTTCATTTACATCTTTCATTTGAAACATAGAAGAAAGATACTTTTTGGTTTCACATGCACCTTTCATATTCGTACCAAATATGAGCATATCATCCACATAAAGGCATACAATGACTCCATATTCCTTTGTGAATTTGGAATACATACATTTGTCAGAACTATTGTGCACAAAGCCATTCGACAAAATTGCTGAGTCAAACTTCTCATGCCATTGTTTTGGAGCTTGTTTCAAGCCATACAAAGACTTAACTAACTTGCAAACTTCCTCATCAAGATCACCATTTAGGAAAGCTGTCTTAATATCCATTTGATGTACAATCAACTTATATATGGATGCAAGTGCTAACAACACACGAATAGACGTGATCTTAGCCATCGGTGCATAAGTACTAAAATAGTCTACTCCTTCCCTTTGTTTAAAACCTTTTGCTATTAACCTTGTTTTAAAGGTTTGTACTAATCCATTAGTATTATATTTTCTTCTAAATACCCATTTACAACTAATTGGTTTAGAACCAGTAGGTAGATCCACTAGGACCCAAGTATTATTAGATAATATTGAGTCCATCTCATCATTCACAGCTTCTTTCCAGAAAGCTGAATCTCTAAAAGTCATAGCTTCCTTAAATGTTTTAGGATCATACTTTGTGTTAAACACTATAGGTGTTTTATTTAGGATCACTTGTCTATTACCTTTAACTAGGTACAATTGAGCTTGATAAGAAATGAAATCTGAACCAAAGTCCTTTACTTTTCTTATCCTTTGACTCTTTCTTTGTTCACTTGGTGAATCACTTTCAATCTTTTTAGTTCGACCCAAAGTAGTATTTGGATTAGAGTCAGTTTGTTGTGTTTGAGTAGGTGTCAAAGCATCTATGGAATCTTTACTGAACAAACACATTTTTCATAGCTCTTGGTCCTAATTTTGTTCATTTTGGATTAACAACTCTATAGAAGGCTAAACAACCCCACACTTTGATATAATCAATGTTTGGTTTCCTTTCATTCCATAACTCATATGGAGATACTGTAATCATCTTGGAAGGTACTCTATTGTGCACATGACATGCTGTAAGCAATGCCTCTCCCATAAATTAAAAGGAAGCTCTGCACTCAAGATCATGGCATTTACCATGTCTACAAGAATCAGCCAAACCATTTTGTTGGGGTGTATAAGGGGCTGAACTTTGGTGTATTATACCATGTTCCTCACAAAACGTAGAAAAATCATTAGGAAAATATTCACCACCTGTATCACTTTGTAGGATCTTTATTTTCCTCTCCTTTTGATTTTCTACTTTAGTTTTATAGCATTTGAACATGTCAAAGGATTCATCTTTATTTCTCATTAAATACACACATGTAAATCTAGAGAAATCATCAATGAATGTAATAAAGTATCTTGTACCTCCTCTAGTTAATACACCATTCAATTCACATACATCTTAATGTACAAGTTCAAGCATAACAAAATTTCTATTTGACCTAGAAAAAGGTTTTTTTTTGTCATATTTGCTTGAATACAAATCTCACATTTCTTTTCATCATCATGCTTATATGAAATCATACCATGCTTTGACATAAACTTCAAATATTTGAAATTTAAATGTCCTAATCTTGCATGCCAGAAATGTGAAGAATCAACAATATAAGCACAACCAGAAACTTCTTTATTAATAATACTTAGTTTGTACATGCCATCAGTAGTATATCCCTTTCCTACAAATATCCCATTTTTGGACAAGATTAACTTGTCCGTGTTGACACCCCATTTTGCAACCCATATTTAACCACGCATGGAGGGTAAAAGGGTAATTTTGCCTTGAAAATATGCATCTTGATTCTAGCCATTAGATCCTTGGACTCATTTCACCAAAATGATCTTGATGTTGTAACGATCAAATTGACTGGTCATAAGCCCTAATCGGACCACCAGATTGAAAGTTATCATCAAATTAAGTTTTAATGGCTAAGATGTACTATCGCAAATTGAGTCCAACTATATATGATTATGAACAATTGATTTCAATTGGTTATAGGAGTAATCAATTTGAGATCAATGATGTGTCATAATTTAATTGGTTAGGACTACATTTTATGGTGAGGTTGCATACACCTAATTAATTAGATAGTTAAACATTAATTATTCAATGAGTAATTTGTGTAATTATCTTTTAATTAGAGTAAATTTGAAACCAATTAATTCTGAAATGGGAGTGATTGGAGCCATTTAATGTTAATTGGGAGCTAATTTGGGACCTATTAATGTTAATTGTACTGAAACCATTTTCTAACAAATGACCTCTGCTCACCATTTCATCAATATCTCTCAGAATATTTTGAATCTGTGAATGAGGTTAATTTTCCCATAAACTAGACATCTGGGGCTTCAATTTGAGTACAAGAACGAGACAATTCCGATCAGAATTGGGTCAGATATGATTTTTCGAAGTTGGCTCTACAAGCTGTTACAGCAGCTACAGGAAAACCGAATTTTGGCTTGCTCCCCACTCCCACTAATCTCTCCATTTAATGCACAAGATTTTCCCCAAGGCTAAAATGAGGTCTAGGTTCATAATCCTTGTCAACCCTCATTAAATGGCCTTCCATTCATATTCCCTCCACTACTACTATATAAACCTTCCCTCTCATTCATTCTAGAGACCAAAAAAAAACCTCCTCTCTTCTCCTCTCTTGAGTTCTAGTGAAGTAGAGTAGTCTTGTCATATCTTGGTCTTCCTGAGACTCAAGGTATTGAGTGAGACTCACTCTTCCTCTCCTAACTCTTCTTTTCCTCCACCTTTAGGATCTCCCTCAAAAGTCTCCTCCTCCACCATATGGATCTTGCATGAAGGTAGAATCCCTTTCCCTAATTGTTTTTTTGTATTTTCATGATGAGAGTTTAAGATTAAAGCATGATAGTAATCACTTAAATTCTCTTGAATATGTTTGAATGTTCTTAAATGTTCTTATGTGTTCTTCACATGTTCTTGGTTGTTCATCACATGTTCATGCATAAACACTAGTTTTGATCTTAAATCCACATCAAAAATATGAAAAACATGTTTGTTTCATAATTCTTTTAAATCCTTGAATCTAGGATATCACCATACACACACATTCACTAGAATTTATTTTTCAATCCAAATGCAATGCTCAATAAATTGAATTAGGGTTTATCACATGCACACACATCAAATTCAACATGCAAATTGATTGACATATTGGATGATATGATATGAATGTTGGCCACCATAGTCTAGAAGACCGGTTTCACCGGGCAAGGTGGGTGCCTAACACCTTCCCACTTTGTAACATAGCCTCCGAACTTAGATCAAGGGATAGTAGATCAAATGCTTATCCTTGTAATTTTCAATTTTTAGATTGTAACTAGGAAACAAAGCCATGTACTTTATCTTAGATTGTATTTAGGACCAAAGCCATGTAATTTCCTATGTTCAATGTAAATTCAATTTCAAATTAATAAAATGATGAATTTTTCAATTATGGTTTTCTTATTTTTCCAATAATTAAATAAGTGGTGACTCCATTGTAAAACCCTTAATCTAAAGGGGAAAATATAACTAGTCGAACCTCTATTTTGAGAGGCAATAACACGACTCCACTCATTCACGTGAGTTTGGCCCAACACTCCTATAAAAAAGGGGGCCGGGGGCGCGGTCTCTCACAGTCCGATTCAAGTACAAATTCAAGTACAACTTTTACACCACTCTTACATAACAAATTGGCAGACACAAGATTCTTCTTGATATCGGGTACATGAAAAACATTGGTCAAGATCATCATCTTGTCGGAACTCATCTTCACACTAACGGTGCCCTTTCCAAGAACCTTTACTTTATTGTGGTTGCCCATGAACACTAGTTGTTCTATGGAAGACTCATCATAAGTCTTGAATTGCTCTTTATTGTTGCACACATGCATCGTTGCACCTGAATCGAACCACCAATCAAAAGGATTTGCAATCACAGCCATATGAACTTTAGTCATCATATCAATATGTATGCCACTTACCATAGCAACAACGTCCTCAATGACATTTGTTTCAATGACATTGCCTTCTTCATCCTTTTTCTTGTTCTTTAAGAGTTTACGTTTGTGAATGTAATGACCTTTCTTTCCACATTGTAAACATGCCCGGTTCTTCTTGTCCTAGTTGGGATTTTGGGAGTTATTCTTCTTGAAACCACTCCTACTTTTGTTCGCTTTCAAGTGCTTATTGGTCTTACTCAAACTCCCTCTTTGAACATTGCTCACATTGTTCACATTCACTTTAGAATCAGTGTTAGTCACATCTCTAACCCGACTCCTCATCAATTCAAAGATGTTGTCCAAATTGTTCTAAAGTGAGATTTTTCGACATATGCAGAAATTTCTTCCTAAAATTATTCCAACTTGGTGGGAGTTTCGCAATGATTGCACCCACTTGGAATGATTCAGGAATATTGATTGACAAATCACGGAGTTTATTAACCAAAATCTGTAACTCATGCACTTGATCTAGAATTGAGATATTATCAAGCATTTTATAATCAAAATACTTTTGAATAATAAACTTATTCGTACCTACTTTTTCAGTTTTGTACTGTAAGGTTGAATTTAATCAACCATCTTGTTGGCTTTATTCTGTGCCAAATTTTCTTGTATTTTAGCAATTAGTAACCCTGTATTTAGGTGGGATTCATGTAAGGGTAGTGTGTGAGAGAGTGTGAAGAAATGCTCAAGATTATGCAAGGATGTAGAGACTCACGGCTGGGACTCGCGGCTGACTCGCGACTAGCAAGCCACCAACTGTAGCACACGTGTGAAGTATGCAGGGGAGCTGAAGAGTCATGCCAGCTGTCACACTACAGGACAAAAGTCCCAGGCTGGCCAGGCTATTAGTTCGCGGCTTGAACTCGCGACTCAGACCAGTCGCGAGGCTAAGTTGCCAAACCACCCTGTTTGGGAAAAACTGACTTTTCGCATTCCAAACACACACTACTATATATAGACTCTTATGCCCACAAAATGTAGAGAGCTTCTAGAGAGAATTTTGAGAGAGAAACCCTAGAGAAAAACAAGATTGATTCATCCACAATCTTCACCTAAGAGACTCTTCAAATTCCTCTACTCTCTTCCTCTCCATTGATACATCCATGAGAGGTTCTTGGCCAAATCGTTTTCTCACCATACCCATATCTATGAGAAGGTTTATTTGGTGCTTTGGGAAGCAGTTAGAAAGGGACCAATTCATATGGGTTGATACTATGGGCCATAGCGAGATCCGGTAAGCTAGAAAAGAAAAAGGTTTGGCGCAATCTCGTTGGAGCAAGAAGCTTGGAGGGCTTAGTTATATCGGGTAGATTAGGCTTGGAGGGTCTATTACTGTTCATGTATCCCAACTACATTTTCTAGTGGATTATTGACCGCTTAGAGGGCGGCGGAGAGGTTTTACGCCGAGGGCTTCGGTTTCCTCTACGATAACACATTGAGTGTTGTCCTTGTGTTTGCATCTCTCTTTCCTTTATCTTTACCCTTTAATTACTGCTGTGATTGTGATTATTTATGGTTTAAATTGTTTATCAATTCGGTTATTAGCTTATGTTCATGTTCCGCACATTTATTGTTTGACATTAAGTTGAATTGATATTTTTGTAATTGGGATCTAAACGTTCAAGGGTGTTTTATACACATATTGAACATTCATTTGGTATTAGAGCGGGTGCACTCTAAGTGGTTTCATTACCTTAGTACGATCCCTGACCCCTTAGTGAGATGGATAGGTCTCAATCTCTAAATGTACCACCATTTTTTTATGGTAATAATTATGCTCTTTGGAAGGTCCGAATGAGGGCATTTTTGTGTTCTATTGATGATGTTGTGTGGGATGCAGTCGAAGTTGGTTGGACTAGGCTAGAGGCTGCCAAATCCACTTGGGATAAGGCAGCTCTTGCGGCGGCTAATGCTAATAGTAAAGCCTTGAATGCTATTTTCTGTGGTGTCTCTCCAGAGAATTTCACAGGATTTCACGTATCACTATTACTAAAGAAACATGGGAGATTCTAGAGACAACTTATGAAGGAACAAAGAAAGTGAAAGACACCATGCTACAGATGTTGGCCACTCACTTTGAGGAGCTAAAAATGAGTGAGGATGAGTCTTTTGACTCTTTGTACAGTAAGTTGAATGAGGTGGTCGTCAGCAAATTCAATTTGGGGGAAAAGACAGAGGATTCTAAAATAGTAAGGAAGATCCTTCGGTCACTGCCAGAAAATTTCTGTGCTAAAGTGACGGCTATTGAAGAGAGCAAAGATCTTGACGACATTAAAGTCCAAGAGTTGATTGGCTCATTGCAGACATATGAATTGTCACTACCCACGTAAAGGAAGAGCAAATCTCTTGCTCTTAAGACGATTGATGAGAAGGTAGTATCTCATGACTCTTTGGAGGAGGATGGAGTAGATAAAGATGTGGCGTATCTTGTGAAAAACTTCCGTAAATTCTTAAAACTTAAGAACAGTGAGAAATTTTGTGACAAAGGAAAATTTCAGAGTTCTGGAAAGGAGAAAAAGGAATTTAGGAGGAAAGATGGTAGAGAGCCTTAATCCTCACAAGGAATTACTTGCTTTAAGTGCAACGGACATGGTAATTTTAAGAAGGAATGTCCGAATTATTTGAAATCGAAGGGCAAGGGATATGCCATTACTCTAAGTGACTCAGATTTATCAAATTCTGATTCTGAGGATAGTTGTGACGGAGAAGGAAATTACTCCACATTTATGGCTATTGATCATGTTGAGTCCTCGGAGGATCTGAATCAACTTGTACAAGAACTTGGAGAACACAGTGATGAAGAATCTATTGGGATTATTGAAGAATTGGATGCTGAAGAGGATGAGAATATAGCTAGTCTTCAAGAGAATTACACCCTACTCCTTAAAAATTTGGGAGAGTATGCAAGGGTAGCAAAGGTAGCTGTAAAGAAAATGAAGAAAGCAGAGGAAGATTACAGAAGTCTCCTGGTCAGATATAAGGAGGCAAAGTGTGAGATTAAGACACTAAATGGTGAGCTATCAGAAGCTTATACAAAAGTGAGATTTCTTGAGCAAGAGGTAGTGCAAGCACATGCTAAGATAGATAAGGTCTCCTCTAAGATGTTGGAAGATGTTATTTCATCTCAAAAACATTTTTTAGATAAGTCCGGGTTGGGATATACTAGAGGGAGTAGCTCATCGGCCAATGTCACCAAAGAAGTGAAATTTGTAAAGGCCATAAAGCCGAGTGTAGAAGAATCTATTCTTGAGAAAGTTAAGGCTGAATAGAAAAAGAAGGTGGCTGATTAACGGGTGTTAAATAAGTCCCGTAATCAATCTGAAGTCAGATTTGAAGCTAGAGGAAGATCATTGCCAAGATCACAACAGGGTCCTAGAACAAATCATGTTTGTCACCATTGTGGATTGCAAGGACATATCAGACCTAATTGCCATAAGCTGAGAGCATTGAACAATGCAAGCGCTTCTCGGTCACGAGGAAGAAGAAATGACCGGAGGTCTTGGGGTGGTGAGCAACCAAGAAGTCAAAACAGTGATCCAAGAATGATGAACGTGATGAAGATGATCGGTGCCTTCACCAATTGCTTGGAAAGCTTCACAAGAAGGTTTGAAAGTCCTAACTCTCGTACCCAATCCTTCAAGGATATCACCCCAAACGCACGTGATGTGTGGGTGACGAAGGGTACTCATGCATAAGCATTATAACATGTCCATGCATTAATACTTCCCATGTTTTGTGAATATGCTTGGTTGTGTACTTTTTGCGAGTTTTTGAGTTGAAATATTATCTGTTTATTTTTCTTTGTTTAAAATGTTTTTACATTGTTGTTTTTGATCAATCTTCGTCTTATTTTTGTGTCAAAAATCCAAAAATACATAAAAAGTAGAAAATCCAAAAAGTTTGATCGACTTTGTTGAGTTTTGTCTCAAAACATGTTTTGCCTTGTACCTTTGTACTAATGGCTTTGTGCATCTACAAGCTTAGCTTGTTTCTATTGCACTCATATCATTGTGAGAGAAATTTTGAAATCTATGTGACTGTTGTAAATAGATCTTCAACCTTGTCATGAATGATTTGTGAATGGTTTTGTTGATCTTAAGACAAGCATAGACTTGTGCCTATATATCTTCCCACTCTTTATTTTATTGTTTTGCTTAAAGAGCTCACCAAATGTAAATCTTCGAACGAAAAAAGATATTGAGCTGCAAAAGCCTGTCGCACATACTAGTATTTGACTAGGAAAAAGGGAAAGCGACCATAAATAAAATGTATGATGCCCAAAAAGCCAAAGGCTGATTCATTAATTGAAATATCAAAAATTTCAGGCATCGATCTCACAATGAGATGCATGAATTCTAAAAGATCAAATGATATGATGTATATGAAGCCAAATGAAAAGCTTCAAAGTTATATTATCAAGTTTTGTGGGAGGTCATATATGCATATTTCTATAATTGAGATGGGTCACATTATCTAGTGCTAGTTATGTATGACTTGTTTGAATTGACCATTGAAGATTCACATTAGACTAATGACTATCTCATTGTTGATACCCACACACATCACACATGTCTATGATCAATGAATGCCATATTCATTTGTGTGATTGTACTTGATTAAATGTGTTTTCACATGCTCAATCTTTTTTGATCAAACATAAAAAGATTTTTGAGTTTTTAGTTGTTTTTGGAAAGTATTTTGTTTTTACAAAAAAATGTCTTCCCCATTTTCACTCTCTTAAACTCACCGTGTCATTCTTCGAAAAACCTACATTTCTGCACTTTTTCTACTCCAATCTTCAAGAAAAAGGTATGGGTTTTCTCTTTCTCATTTCACATTTTATGATTTGAGTATTATTTCTTTGAATCTTAGAGTTGTGTTGTTGTTTTGAGATTTGAGTGGATTTGGATATAGGTTGAGGATATTTTGTTGGGTTGGTTTTGTTTGGGTTTTGTTGCATTTATCAATTTGAGTTTTAATATGCATTTTCTCATATTTGCTATATTGTATTGTGTTCCTTTGTTTTTCTGGACTCAGCATTCATATCATACCCATTGTGTAATATTTGGTTATCTTTTGCTCAAGTGTTCAGAGATTGTTAAAATTATTCCCTTGCTACATTTGGTTCACAGATTGCTTAATGCACATTTGTTTTAAGTATTAGATCTTTTGGTGATCTTGTTTTACTGGTGCACATTGTCACATTGAGTTCTTGGGCCATTATTGCTAAATCCTCTATACTATGGCATGTTGTGTTAATCTCTATTCCTCAATGTGTTTCTAATCTGATTCTAATGTGTTGAGTGTCTATCTATTGTGCTTTGTTCTTGTGGCCTCTTTTGCTTGTTTACAGATGGCTCCCACACCTACAAAGAAGAAGACTCCTGCTAAGAAGGCTGAGAAAAGGCTGAAAATGGACCATAATCTGTTTAGGTTTGTTCAACACTTTGAGAGATGCAGAGATTCTTTCTTGAAGGGAACCATAATACAGGAAAGGTTTGTAGATTTAGGGGATTTGATGGACACTTTTATTCCAAAATGTTTTGAGGGTAGAGGATGGGATAAGTTGTTAAGTGACCTACCTCCAGTTTGTGAGCCTTTAATAAGAGAATTTTATGCAAATGCTATCATAAAAGAGGATGAACTAAATTGCTGGATCAGAGGACGTAAATTCACCCTAGATGCATATAATATTGATGAAGTCTTAGGGCTTAAGGGCTTAGAGGATTATGAATTCACAAATTACAAGGGTAGGATGCTATCTATAGAAACTATCCATAATCGCATTGGTGGACAGAGAGAGGGTAGATGTCTCAACACTAATGTCTTCCCTGCTGACATGAGGTGTCTGACCACCATCATGATGTTCAATCTATATCCAATGAGGAAGCTAACTACAATTAACAATGCTAGAGCTATCTTCCTCATGGAGCTCAAGGAGAAAACTTTCATTGATATCAGCTCCCACATATTTGACACAATTGTGGATTAGACTCGAACCACCTCTAGGCCCAAGCTAATCTTTCCAAGCCTACTCATGAGGATTTTTAGAGCAAAAGGTGTTGCAATCCCTCAAGATATCAGTCACATGACTCCACTCTCAGCCATTAACAAACAAACCATCACAAGGATACAAGTTCGTCTTCCAAGTGATGAAGAAGAAGGTGATCAAGGAGAAGGTGATGTTGGGATTTATGCCCTAAAATCCAATTTATTGGCATGTCATAAATAATTAAATTGTTTAGTTATATGAGACTATTTATAAATGAACTAATGGGACATTATCTTAGTCCATAAGATGCATAGTATGTGATTTATGTGAAAAGTCACAGAAAGATATAAATCACAAGTTCTTTGTAAGCTCAGAATTTTAGTTCGTAGTCGATGATGAAATTGGGCATTTCATCTGCGAAGATTATAACATATCAACTAAGATGATTTATCTTGATCATGGAAGTGGAGACTTCTAGTTGGTATGTTTATATGTTTTAAGAGTTAAGACATATTGAACTGGACCGCTGTGAGATTTATTATTCTCCTAACGACTGTCAAATGAATAATAAATCTCACGACTTCTATTTACATCAACTCTAAATCTTGAGAGAATAATGGATCTGATCATGAGATGTAGGTTGCTTTGATATATCAGGAGTGAGATCTATTAGTTACGGTCAAAACCTCAGTATGTTGAGCAGCCGCATTTAGTGTTGATGGAACATATATTCTCAAGATGGAATTCATAATCTCTTAACGGAGATATAAAATATTTCCTTGAGATAAGTTTAATGGGTTTGGTTATTCAGAGTGTTAGGTCCAACCACTTTAGTAAGGAGTTACTAAAGTATATATTTATGGAATTGGATTTCATAAATATATTATGAATAACATAAAGGATTAAACCGGGTACTCAAGGATTAAGATGTAGTAATCTTCAAAGTGACAGTCTATATTTATAACTTTTTATTACTACGAATATTTTAATGAAGGGGTTGTATGTATAATAAAGTCTTGGGATATAATTTATAGATAAGGCCTAGAGTACAATTATATTCTTATAGTGGTATTGAATATAATTAATGGTAATTTTGAACTTGTCAAGAGTTGACGGAAAAGCCCAAGGCCCATTGGAGCTAGTGTCTTATTGGTCCCTTTGGTCCCATCTCAAGCCACAAACTAAAGCCCAATTGGGTAGGCCCAAAAGGCTAACCCAATTAGATAATCAGTCATCATTTAATAAGAGTTATTAAATAAAAAAACGATGAGAATAGTTTTAACGTACGTATGATGAAAAGAAAAGAAATCAGTTTTTCTCCACAAGGAGAAAAAGAAGGATTTTTCTTTGAGAGTCTATGTACAAAGACTGATTGAGAGACCACACATCTTGGGCACCATGTGGAATTGAGATGAAGATGAAAGGTTTTCTCAAGTTTTTGTTTTGAAATTCACTGCATCAAGGTACGCTTTCTATTCTTTATTCTAGAATTCATGGTTACATGCTTATCTTTCATGATTGAAGTAGATCCGTGTTTGTTGCTTCCGCTGTGTGTTTTGTATGAGATACAAAACCAGATTTTCCAACAAATGGTATCAGAGCGGTCTTCAATATCATGCTTGTATAACATGTAATTGAATTTTAGAATTAAAGAAAAATCGTTTTCTTGGTGTTTTTAGTTTCTGCAGTAAAGTTTCTGCATAATTGTGTCCTTTATTGTACTCTTTTGTGAAAGACATGGATTAAGGTTTAAAGAATGTAAATTAGACTGGTATATCGGTTAAGCATGAGCATTTTGGTTTGCACTGCTTGGATATAGTTGGCAGTTTAATTTTATTCGATAACCGTTTCCTGTGTCATTCACGTATGTGAGACATGATGTTATCGGATTCACTATCAGGATGAATATATTCTTGTTTTGTTCGAAGTGGCCCATGACTATAAAGTTATGGTGTTGTGATTTTATAGTATTTGTCTTAGGATGAACTCGATAGCACTCTTGTCTCATTGGAATGCATAAACCTGTAATGCATTTGATAGTTTTTGTTTTAATGATGAACACGTTTAGTTCAATTGCTTGGATATAGTTACTGAATGAATGTCTTGGCATGAATATCGTGGGACCCATATTCATATACAATAACTATCTTTAATGCTTGTTTGTTTATATCTTTCACTGGATGTACATGAACAGATGTAAGTTTAGTAATATATTTTTATGATCAAACAGTTAGTTAATGCTAGGATTATGAAATTTATTCCTAATGAGATTAGGATTGTGTTTTCAAAGTTTCTAGCATTATTATGGTTCTTGATTTTGATATTGAAAAACCCTAATGTTTGATCTGAAAATCTTCGTTGATAAAATCAAAAAGTGTTTTTGGAAGAAAACAATGAAGATGTCAAAAGCAGTTAGTTGTTTGTTCAAGAAAAACCGTAGAAAACTGTCTTAGAAAATTTCTGGAAATTCGAGTTTCACGAGTTTCGATCGATCGAAAACCACTTTCGATCGATCGAGTGAAACAGTGATCAGACTTTTTAAATAGATTGATTTTCGATTGATAGTTGATCGATCAAATTTATTTTTCGATCGATCGAGAGGCAATTGAGTATCGATCGAAAAAGTCAGGTGGTCAAGTTCGAATTTTTTAATTTTTTCGATCGATCGAGAGGTACATTCGATCGATCGAAAGAAAGAAAATTAGAATTTTTTCTAAGTGTTTTCAAGTTTTTTAAGAGCAAGGTTATGTGTGATTAGATTACACATGGTTCTAACTAAAAGACCTAATGAGATCAAAGAAGTTAGTTAAATAGAACTCTTGGTACTAAATCATTTTATGATTAAAAGTCCTTAATTTATTTTAGTTAGAAGTTTTTAATAAGATTAAAATTCTAATTAAAGTTATATAGTTTCTAATGAGATTAGAATACTTCATCTAGTAAATTAAGGATAGAGTTCTATATAACTAATTTTTGATTCATTAGTGTTTAAGGAATCCTAAATAGTTTAGGACTTCCATTTTAGTTAGTGATTCTAATAAGATTAGAGTATTCAACAAGTGCAAGGTTATTAGTTGTGATGGGATCACAATTATTTAAGAGAAACCCAAATAATAAGTGGGAGTTCTTGAAATAACCCTATTGTTAAGTTTATTGTAATGTGAGTAGATACCTCGTCTTGACTTCAAGTCTTGCATTCCATGCAGAGGGTATTTACTTCACGGATTACAAGGTTAAACTTCTTTGTGATTGTGCGAATGTTCGTTACACTATTGTGACGTGACTTAGTTACATCACATTGAATTTAAACAATTAAACACATTGGAAGTGTTGGGTTAAAATTGTGATAAGATCACAATGATTTCAAGACAATCCACTTGTTTTTAAAATTTCTAGTGGGAGAGAGATTCAAGGGTTGATTCTCATGGCCTCCATTGCTGGTTTATAGTAGTGTGATTAGGCACCTCGCCTTGGCGTATATGCCTTGCTCCCTTCGAAGGGTGTTTAATTCATGGTACTACAAATTAAACTTCTTAATGATAGATGAAGTGTGTTTATACATTGAGAACGACCACGCTTCCGTGGAGTTACTTGGTGACTCACATTGATTCTAGGCAATGGTGTACACTAGACTAAGTGTAATGTTAAACTCCCTTCGGAGCTATGTCATTATTACTTAGAGGCTAAAGGAAAAGCGGCAAATTATTTTTGTTTGGTAAGAGTTACCATGATAGCATTAATAATGAGAATAATTCTCGCCTGATCATAGTGATTGGTATGACCTCGCTTCCGAGGAATATTAATTGCGAGATTAGGTTGTTGTTGCACCTAGTATAGTATGGTTTTCGGGTTCCATATTATATGGTTATGGATGAAAAATGATAATGTCCTGGTATTTAAGTTCATAGTCTCAAAATAAAGTTGTCATAATTTTGTTCTCTACCTACTATTTTAATTGAATCACATTAACTAAAAAATAATTTTAGACATGGTGCTTAAAGGATATGATGCATTTATGGAAGATAGTTTATGATATGATCATAGTCTCCATTGAAATGCTAAAATGTTTCATTGGCTTCTATCTCAATTGTGCTATAGCATCAGATGCAAGAATTAGTACTAGACCTAGACTTTATATTAAGTCTAAATGAGATGTTTGATATGAATCATATTGAGTGCTAAGAAAAGCTTAAGAAGTTCCAATTCTATGTCATTTTATGAAAATATTTTATTTTTAAAATGAATTGGAATTCTTGGATGTATAGATTAAATGTTAATCTCATGTGGATATGATCCACGAGTCCTTGTTAGAATCATTTGATCAATTCAGATTATTTTGAAAATAAATTCTTTTTATATTTTCTGAATTGATGAGTGAGTTCTACACAACGGAAGACATTCTAAAAGATAAGGCTAGGATCAATATGATTTAATTCAAATTCTTAGCTTGAACTGAAAGGTAAGGGTGATAAGAAGAGGAATTAAAATACCAAACAGTTGGACAAGTTAGTTGCCCTAGTAGTTGCCAAAAGGAAATTAGACTCAAAAGCATGACCAAAAGGAAAGTGTTTCTAATTTTGGTAAAGCTAAGCATTGTTCATAATTATCTTCTAGATGGAAATTTACATGTTTTACTTTTTTAAAGAGAAAGTTTCTATCTTTTGGTTTTGTATGTTTTGGCACTTATGTCTAGATCTTATTAATCTAAATGGTATTCAAGATTGGTGAAAGATGGGCTTTTAGAACCATTATTTTGTTATATTCACAATCTATGAATTCTATTTAGAGGATAATATGATCTAGGGTTCCTTTTTGTAAAGGAATAAAGTTCCAATGACTTCTTTAAGTCAGTGCATACATAAAGGAGGAATAGGGCTCTTTTAAAATAAAGGTAGATTGTTCTAGAAGAAAAATGTCAAAATTTGTTATAGGACAACTATAAAATACATTTAGAAATGAGATGCTTGTATTAGATACACCACAAGACATTATTCTAGATATATAGCTAATACACAGGTACAATATCGTAGTGGGAGGATAACCAAATAAATTCGTACTTTTGGGATAAACTTTTGAAGTCATTCCATAAAGATATGAATTTGAACCTCGGTCCTACGTGAAGGCAATAGATGATATGAATATGGATTACTGATTCAAGGTTATGAGAATAGAATTAGATTCTATTTAAAGTCTAGAACTTGTAGAGGCGCTTAATTGCGTTAAGCCTATTGTTTTTAAATAGGTCTACAAGTAAATGAGATTGATAAATTTGAAGGTGCAAACCTTCAAAGTCAAGACTAGTGGCGAAAAGATATATTCAAAAAGAAATGTTTCGACTATGAAATTTTTTTTTCACCAATAGTTAAGTTTGACTCTATCTAGATTCTCTTATTTATTATATTTCATTTGGATGAAATATGGCAATGGATATCAAGAAAGCTTCTTTTAGTAGCAATCTTGAGGAAGACATCTATATGATGTAACTAGATTTGTTCATAGCAAAGAACCAGTGGTGATTAGCATGCAAGTTGCTTAAAGTCCATTTATGGACTAATGCAAGCATCTAGGTCATAAATATCATCTTTGATCAAGCAATCAAATTGTTTGATTTTGATTAAGTATTAAAAGGCCTTAAGTGTGTAAAAGTTATATAGAATAATAAATTTCTTAATGTATATTGATGACATTTTAATCATTTAGGATGATGTAGAGTTATTGTCATCAATAGAGTTTTGGTTGTCTAGTCCAGTTTGATATAAAGTACTTAGGAAAGACTAGTCTCATCCTAAGAATTATAACTTCGTTAAAATTCAGAAATTAGGATGTTGGGTCTATCTCAAACTGCTTAAATAGATTAGATTCTAGCCAAGTATAGCATGTAATATTTCAAGAAAGGATTCTTTCCTTTTAAGTTTGAAGTTCCTTTATAAAAGGACTATGGTCCTAAGATATATAAAAGGAAGAGCATATAAGACGGTTCCTTATATCAAATCGATAGGAAGTCTTTATGCTATGTTAAATGCTAGGCTAAATATCTATTTTGTGGTGGGCATAGAAAGCAAATATCAAGTGAATCAAAGATCACTTAATTTAGTGGGAGTAAAGCATATACTCAAATATCTTAGGAGAATGAGGGATTATATGTTTGTCCACAAAAGTGAAGTTTTGATGTTTACGGGATGTACAAATACTGACTTGTAGTTTGATTGTGATTCATGAAGTTGGACTTCAAGATATGTGTTCATCCTAGGTGGTGAAGACACACATTAAGCGTAAATATCATCTCATTAGAGAGATATGAGTACGCGTAAAGTAGTAGTAGAAAGGATAATTTATGCAATAAATCTGGCTGAAACTTGTTTCCAAACCTTTTCTTAGAGTGACTTTGAATTACTCTAAAGGGAGATAAGTGTCGGATGTATAATAAATTGTCTTTGAGGGCAAGTGGGAGATTGTTGGGATTTATACCCTAAAATCCAATTTATTGGCATGTCATAAATAATTAAATTGTTTAGTTATATGAGACTATTTATAAATGAACTAATGGGACATTATCTTAGTCCATGAGATGCATAGTATGTGATTTATGTGAAAAGTCACAGAAAGATATAAATCACAAGTTCTTTGTAAACTCAGAATTTTAGTTCATAGTCGGTGATGAAATTGGGCATTTCATCTGCGAAGACTATAACATATCAACTAAGATGATTTATCTTGATCATGGAAGTGGAGACTTTTAGTTGGTATGTTGATATGTTTTAAGAGTTAAGACATATTGAACTGGACCGCTGTGAGATTTATTATTCTCCTAACGACTGTCAAATGAATAATAAATCTCACGACTTTTATTTACATCAACTCTAAATCCTGAGAGAATAATGGACCTGATCATGAGATGTAGGTTGCTTTGATATATCAAGAGTGAGATCTATTAGTTATGGTCAAAACCTCAGTATGTTGGGCAGCCACATTTAGTGTTGATGGAACATATATTCTCAAAATGGAATTCATAATCTCTTAATGGAGATATAAAATATTCCCTTGAGATAAGTTTAATGGGTTTGGTTATTCAGAGTGTTGGGCCCAACCACTTTAGTAAAGAGTTACTAAAGTATATATTTATGGAATTGGATTTCATAAATATATTATGAATAACATAAAGGATTAAACCGGGTACTCAAGAATTAAGATGTAGTAATCTTCAAAGTGGCAGTCTATATTTATGACTTTGTATTACTACAAATATTTTAATGAAGGGGTTGTATATATAATAAAGTCTTGGGATATAATTTATAGATAAGGCCTAGAGTACAATTATATTCTTATAGTAGTATGGAATATAATTAATGGTAATTTTGGACTTGTCAAGAGTTGACGGAAAAGCCCAAGGCCCATTGGAGCTAGTGTCTTATTGGTCCCTTTGGTCCCATCTCAAGCCACAAACTAAAGCCCAATTGGGTAGGCCCAAAAGGCTAACCCAGTTAGATAATCAGTCATCATTTAATAAGAGTTATTAAATAAAGAAACGATGAGAATAGTTTTAACGTACGTATGATGAAAAGAAAAGAAATCAGTTTTTCTCCACAAGAAGAAAAGGAAGGATTTTTCTTTGAGAGTCTATGTACAAAAGACTGATTGAGAGACCACACATCTTGGGCGCCATGTGGAATTGGGATGAAGATGAAAGGTTTTCTCAAGTTTTTGTTTTGAAATTCACTGCATCAAGGTACGCTTTCTATTCTTTATTCTAGAATTTATGGTTACATGTTTATCTTTCATGATTGAAGTAGATCCGTGTTTGTTGCTTCCGCTGTGTATTTTGTATGAGATACAAAACCAGATTTTCCAACAGGTGATCCAATGGAAATTGTAGCAGAGGCTGCAGGACAGACATCTACTCCCTGAAGCAGAGGCAAGAGGAGCAAGGCTTCAACCTCATTAGCTGTACCTCCAGATGCATTTCAGATCATCCTAGAGAGGATTGATGGACTCAGAGAGGTCCAGAATGAGCATACTGACAAATTGGCAGCTATCTAGGATCAGCTCAAAATACTTTCAGCCAAGTTTGACAGCATTAACACCCAACACTGACCCTTTGGCCATTCTGGTCAAAAAGGGGGAGAATTTTTGTGTGGCAGCTCTTGATGGGGAGTGCTATTTTGTGGGGGAGCAAGTCAAAAACAGTGTTTATATTGTTTACTTTATTTCTATTTATGGTTGTGGTATTATGTTTTTGATAATGCTTTGATACTTTATGGTTAATGTTTTGATATACTCATGGAATCATGGATCTGCTGTCTTTCTTTTATACTTTATGGTTAATGTTTTGATATACTCATGGAATCATGGATCTGCTATCTTTCTTTTGAAAGCTCTTGTTTTTAGTTATATGATGTTATTTAGTTAGTTTTTGTATGGTACATTTGTAACCATTTGCTTTTGTAAGCTTTTAGGTTTTTGTACTCATGCTTTGTAGCTTATGTACTTGTTGCTAAATGTCATGCATTTTCTTTAAGTACATCACTCTTGTGCCCTTGTAGGATTTTGTTGCTAGATGCATATATGTTCTATGCATTGGTTGAGTGTTAGACATGCAAATGATACTCTGCAAATAAGCTTATCAGTTTGCATGTCCGAATGTTCATTCCTTGTGTGAATGAGCATTGTGATCACTTTTGTATAGTGATTGCTTGTTTTGGTCAAGCCATGGTCTATTGCTTTATTCCATTTTGTTTGATCACATTGTGCTTGCTCCATATGCATTTCAAGTTTGCTGCATACAATGATATTATTGTGTTGTTGTGTTTTAGGAGATACTTGTTCTTATGGTTCAAGAGCTTATCAGAATCTAGAGTTAGGTGTGAGGGAGTTTTGTTCAACTATTCCCCACTCACGTGTTAAGTCTAGAGTCTGTTGTAGGGTTTTGTCATGGAATAGCCAAAGGGGGAGATTGTAAGGTTGAATTTAATCAACCATCTTGTTGGCTTTATTCCGTGTCAAATTTACTTGTATTTTAGCAATTAGTAACCCTGTATTTAGGTGGGATTTATATAAGGGTAGTGTGTGAGAGAGTGTGAAGAAATACTAAAGATTGTGCAACGATGCAGAGACTCGCGGCTGGGACTCTCTAACTCGCGACTGGCAAGCCGCCAACTGCAGCACACGTGTGAAGCATGCAAGGGAGCTGAAGAGTCACGCCAGCAGTCGCACTACAGGACAAAAGTCCTAGGCTGGCCAAGCCGTTAGCTCGCGGCTTGAACTCGCGACTCAGACCAATCGCGAGGCCAAGTCGCCAGACCACCCTGTTTGGGAAAAACTGACTCTTCGCATTCCAAACACACACCACTATGTATAGACCCTTATACCCACGAAATGTAGAGAGCTTCTAGAGAGAATTTTGAGAGAGAAACCCTAGAGAAAAACAAGATTGATTCATCCACAATCTTCACCTAATAGACTCTTCAAATTCCTCTACTCTCTTCCTTTCCATTGATACATCCTTGAGAGGTTCTTGGCCAAATCCTTTTCTCACCATACCCATATATGTGAGAAGGTTTATTTGAAGTTCATATTGGTTGATGCTATGGGCTATAGCGGAATTCGGTAAGCCAGAAAAGAAAAGGGTTCGGCGCAACCTCGTTGGAGCAAGAAGCTTGGAGGGCTTAGGTACATCGGGTAGATTAGGCTTGGAGGGTCTATTGCTGTTCATGTATCCCAACTACATTTTTTAGTGGATTATTGACCGCTTAGAGGGCGGCGGAGAGGTTTTACGCCGAGGGCTTTGGTTTCCTCTTTGATAACACATCGAGTGTTGTCCTTGTGTTTGCACCTCTCTTCCCTTTATCTTTACCATTTAATTACTGCTGTGATTGTGATTATTTATGGTTTAGATTGTTTATCAATTTGATTATTAGCTTATGTTCATGTTCCACACATTTATTGTTTGACACTAAGCTTGAATTGATATTTTTGTAATTGGGGTCTAAACGTTCAAGGTTGTTTTATAAACATATTGAACATTCATGTACTTTGCTTCCAAAGCATTCCAAATCTCCTTCGATGACTTCATTGATGTGTAAAGATCATAGAGACGATTCGAAAGAGTATTAAAAATGTGCCCTATGCATATAAATTCATCTTCCTCCCATTTCTTTTTTTGTGCCTTAATCTCATCAGTATCTTCATCACTCACAATATGAAAAGGCATCAAATTCGGGTCTAAGACATAGAAAAGTTTCTATGCAGCAAGTAGGAATTTCATCTTGTCTTTCCATCGAGAGAAATTGGTTCCCTCAAAGCGATCCAATTTCACAAACTCATGATTCAACATCTTTAATGCTGAAACATCACTTGTCCCTTCCATTGTAGGAAATATTTTCTAAGATTGTTGAGAATATTACACAAAGTAATAATGGAAGAATAAGGTTAACACAAAAGACAAACAGAAAATAGATAACTCGAAAGCACTATATCGTTTTCCTTAGACAATATTTGCCCCCCTACACTATTGTTGCTAAAGGGTTATCGCAAATTTGTCCCCAAGATACAACCAAGATGTTGGATTCTATAGATAGCAATTTTGGAGAATGACCACAAGATTTCTTGTGTTTCTCTCAAACTTACTATTTTGTGGAGTTCTTGAAACCTCTTCAACATTTTTGAACTATCACCAGAAAATTTTGCAGAAAATTCCAGAAAATTCTAATTTTCGAATTTTCACTTAGAAAATTCTAGAATTTGAATTTTTACTTTATGAAACCATATTCTCCAAACTCAAACATCATTATTACAACCTATCCTTGTATATACCTATATATGCAACAGTTTTGTGGGTATTTTGTTCAAATTTGGGTAGGAGTTGTGCTTATTGTTGTTGGTATGGTTGAAGGATTGAGTTGGGTTTGTTTGTTGTTGTTCGTTTGGTTGAGAAATTAAATATTTGAAATGGTGGGTTGATTGTGCTCAACAGTGGATTGATTGTATTCTTTAAATTTTCAGATTTAAATCTATTTTTTTCTTTCGGATAATTTGGTTTATTTATGTGGATTGGTTTTGTTCTGTACAACATTCATTTATGATTTTGCTGGGTTTGTATTCATATATGTCATATTCAAGATAACTCAGATCTAAATTAATTTTTTTTTAAAGTTTTCAATATGTTTTTTTTTTTTTTGGGTTAAAATTGATAAATTATTTTTTTCAAATTAAGACGCTAATGTGGATGCTGACGTGGTATTTTTAAAATGCCAAATAATTTTTTTTATTAGTTTAATGGTCATGTTAGCATCTAACGTACCGGTTGTGCCCTTTGTGTGCTATATAGGCAATTTCCGTTAGTGAGATGACGGTAGGGACTAAATGAGAATGATAAGAAAAAAAAGTAGGGACCAAAATCTAAATCAGCCAAAAATGTAGGGAGCTGAATGATATTTACGCCTTTTGTTAATTGTTCTTTTTCTTGGGTAAAGAGAGAATGCAACTCTATAGCTCATACAATGGCTATGTCTGTTTCTCCTCTATAAATTTTGTTTTTAGCCGCAATAACTCTTCCTCAAGCAGGTGTAGGATGCATGGAAGAGAGAATATGATCTTCTTGATATTGTTCCTTGTGGTTCTTGATAAAGTTTTTTGTTTCTTATTAAAAAAAATGGTAAAATGTAAAGTATATAAACCTCTAAAGTTTGGAGGTTTTTAGATTTTTCATCCAAAAGTTTCTATCTGTTCGCATTAGCAGCTCCTCTGTCTTTTTTTTTACTAACATGTCTGTTGAATGCCACATCAAATTGTTAAGTGTGTATATTTCGTCCAATGAAAGGATGCCACATCACCTAAATAGTAGCAAAAACCTTTTAGAAATTAAAACAATTATCTAAATATAAAAAAGCTTACATAAATCAAAATATAAACTAAAATAAAAATGGCCCATTGTGTTTTGATTGTTTTCCACGGCCAACAAACCTGCCACGCAGCACAACTCATCCAAATCATCATACCCATAACTCGGTGTCCACTTGTGGCAAATCTAGAAAACTAGATCAAGAAAAAAAAATGATGATTTTTTTTTGGCATTTAGCATTATATTTGGAACATTTTAGTTAATTATCAAGTTTGCAAAACTATTTAACAAACTAGCATCTCGAGACCCATAAACTCGAATTCAATGTGAAACTTGAGTCTCTAAAACTCAAGTTCTCCAGATCTACCAGATCTTCTTCTTTCGTTCTCCAGAGTTCTCCTTTAGGGGTGTACTTTGTAATTTAACCTAAAAAAATCAACAAATAAAATAAAAATGCTAAAATATAATGGAATTATTGACGGATGTAAGGAGAGTTATCAATGGATGTAATTTAACATGCATAAAAAATAGATATGATTTTCTTCGTGCCCAATATTCATTTCGGTTGAAAAAACATTAAGATCATTATAAATTGTACTTAAAAACAAAAACACGTATAAACTGATGTAGTAATAAGTGTAATTCCTGTTACACTAGCATTATAATAAATAAAATTTTTAAAGACTTTTTCATTTTTAAAGACTTTTTTAGTTATTGTATATTTAATTTTTGCAGTTGGGACCCCTTTCAAAACCTTAGGCCCCCTTCTCCTCAAATAACAACTATCCTACCCTAAAACTTAATAAAAACAATAAAAAAAATTTACAATGGTGATTGTATTTTAGCAAAAAAAAAAAAAAAAAAACTATTTTACCACCTGTTAGGGTACATTTTTTTACATCTAATTTTATTTAAGTATCACTTATTTATTTTCAAACACCACTAATAAATTATTGGGCTTTCACAAATATTTTTTGCCCTATTATTATGTTAACCACAAATTTTTCATTATCTAAATTGGGTCATGACATGAACTATCGCAAAAGGCCCAAAAAACTCATATCTTATCAAATTTTATTATCATTATTTAGCTAAGTGCAAAACCGGCCCTACAAGCCCAATGCACACATCCCATCCTTTTTTCTTTAAAACACAAGGCTACTAATGGTTGGTAATATTTCAAAAGCCCAATCCTCATTGGCAATATTAAAAGCCCAAGCTAGCTGCTTGACATTATTTTGTAAAAAAGTCCAAAGTTATCAATACTTGGCAAAATACTATATCATAAGTATTTCAAGCCCATGGAGAATTACGAATATGTGTTACTGATATAAAAGCACATGGAAAGTTATAATTATTAATTTTAGACCTATGACATTTATTTATTTCAACCATATTATAAACCCATGGTCACTATTTATCTTATACATTCTTAATATTTATTTCCAAAACTCATGATAATTATTCACCTTATTATGATTATCAATAGAAAAACCATGAGAATATCACATTATTCCACTATAGTGGTTGTTACCATATTTTATTTGAAACCCATGGAGATTGCCTCTATTTAAAACTCATAGTAAATATTATTCTCAAGAAATATTGGAGGTCATTATTTAAAAACCCCAAAGAAAAAATCATTTACAAAAATAACCCCTAGCAAAAATTATGAGAAAGAGAAACCAAAGTTATTAATACCGTTTCGGAGCCCGTTTCGGTTTCTCCAGTGGAATGGAATATTTCGGTACCGGTCGATTTCGGCGTACCGTTTCAGAGTGTTTCGGGGTTCCTAAAAAACAATTTATATATATTCTTATAGAACATAAAATTGTCAATTCTAATAAATAAATAACTAAATATCAAAAAATACAAATCATTTAGTCTTAACTCTTAAGTCTTAAACATCATATAACATCAATTTAACATCATACAATAAAAAGATTAACAAGACAATAACTAAATATCAAATAATACAAACCATTTAGTCTTAACTCTTAAGTTTTAAACATCAATTTAACATTACACAATAAGAAAATTAACAAGATAATAACTAAATATCAAATAATATAAGAGTTACTCCTCCTCATCATCATCCATGAGAGAAGGATCAAATTCATCATCAAAAGAACTCCCACAAGAACTGCCAGCACCCATTGCAAGATTTGTCAAGCCATGCTCATCATCATCATCGTCATCAACATCAATAGTTTCAAGTTCAGCATCCTCTTCCACATTTACCATGCCTACTGGTTCATTAAGACAATCTCAATTTATGTCATCTGGATTAAGAAGTGCAGGTTCTTCAGCCACCTAATCTCCCATCAAGTCAATGTTATCCAAGCTTATAGGATCCAATGCATACTTATTCCTTTGAATGTTCCTACCAATGAGAATATTAAACATTAGTAACATTTTATAAATTATAATTATTTGAAACTACATTTCATTTACATGTGAGTAACGATGATAAATTTACCTTTCTCGAAGCCTCAAATTATAATGGACAAAGACCAAATCATTTACTCGTTTATGTTCTAATCTATTTCTCTTCTTTGAGTGAACATATTCAAATGTGCTCCAATTTCTTTCACAACCAGTTGCACTACAACATTGACTTAGCACACGAATGGCAAATGATTGTAAATCTAGAGCTCGAAGTCCAAATTGCTCCCACCATGAAACTACCATAACAAATAAGAATGTAAAATAAGCATTGCCCATGTAATCTTACAATAACAACTATAAAGGATAAATAGACATATTGAAAGGAAATACTATTAAATTATTAATGTTTACCTGGATTTAGTCTCTCTCGTTGGCGGATTGCTAGTGATGTGCCAAAGTCACCAACTGACTTTTTGTACTCATCAAGTTGCGAACTTATTTTGTCTTGAATGTCAGGATCGGGAATCAACCTCATTAGAGTGCTTAGCAACCCTCTTTGAACTTCATTTTGCCTTTTAAATGAAGGCCTAAAGTAAATTGCAGGGTTAAGAAAGCAACCTGCTGCATGCAAAGGACTATGAAGTTGTTTGTCCCATCTAGCATCAATAACTCTAATATAATTTCCATACAAAGAAACTTTGTTCTTCAACCTTCTTTTTATTTCCTCTTTTGCTTTGTCCATTGCTTCATACAAATACCCCATTGCAGGTTTCTCATCCCCATCAACAAGACGAAGCACTCTAACTAAAGGCTCACTAACATTCACTATGTTCTTGCATTGAGACCAAAATAAATTATCTTCCAAAACAATTTTACTTATCTCCTTCCCAACGGCGGTCTTAGCATGGGGGCATGAAAGCCATTTATCACAAGTGAACATTTGTCTAAGCTCTTTTTTGAACCTTAGTATGCTTTGTAGACTTAAGAAGTTAGTGGCAAACCTTGTAATTGCAGGACGACATAATTCCCTTCCATTTGTAAAATCTTGCCTCATCATGTCTAAAACAACTCCATGGTTGTAAATGAACTTTGTTATCTTTTTTGCCTTCTTAATTGCTTCATCAACAAGAGGGAACCACCTAGGATTAGCAATATTCTCCAACATCAAGTCTATGCAATGAGCTGCACAAGGAGACCAAAATAAAATACCATACTTCTGCTGTAATTTTTTTCCAGCTTTTTTATAGGCAGAAGCATTATCTGTAATCAATTGCACAATATATTCCACACCAATTTCTTGAACAACAGAATCAAATATGTTAAACAACGTTTCAGCATCTTTTGTAAGGCCTGAAGTGTCAATAGATTTCAAGAACATGGCACCCCTTGGACAATACACCAAAAAATTCATTATTGGTTGTTGTTTTTGATTTGTCCACCCATCAGACATTACTGAACAGCCATATACTTTCCAATCATTTTTTATATCTAACAAAAAATCATTAACTTCATGCACAACATTTTTTAAAAGAGGTCCCCTCAACTCATAAAAAGAAAGCCCCTTAAATCCCGGCCCAATAGCAGCAATGGAATCTATCATAGGTTGATAATAGGGTGACTGAGATGCATAAAATGGTACATTAGAATGATACCACCATCTTGCCACACTCATTTTTGCATTATCAATCATTGCTTTTGTAGCCAAAGCACTTCTTATAGAGGGTTGAGCACCGGGGGTTGTTCTAGGAGCAAAATAACTCTTAATTTTCTTCTTTGCTCTTATTTGACCTATATCAGTGTCAACATCCTTTCCCCTAGATTTTCTTTTACCTAATGTTTGAGGCGGAGTCTTTTGAGTCTTTTCAACAACCCTAACCTCATCCTCCTCCTCCTCCTCCTCATCATCATCAACATCAAATGGATCACCATATGGGTTCCCAATTTCTGATTGAATCCTCTTTTTAGTTTGTTTAGATTTTTTCAAGTCTTCAATCATTTGTTTCATTTGAAACCTAATATCAGATGAAACAACTTTACATGGTTCAACTTGACCCCTAATCCCAGCAAGATGATACTTAAGTCTAGTAATACCACCCCCTTTAATCAACTTATTACAATGCAAACAGATAGTATTATTTTTTGCATTAGGCACTGCACGGGCATGAGCCCATGCGGGATCCTCTGATCTTGCAGGGGCAGAGGCCACAGAAGCAGAAGAAGTACCAGCTGAACTATGATGAAAATGATGATCAACCATAGTTTACTGTTCAATGAAAATGAAATGAAATTCAATCAAATGCAGTAGCTAAAATTTAATTTAATTTGCATGAAGTGGATGAACAAACAAATCACATATCTTAAATTCTTAACTCTTACGTCATAATCTTAACCACAAAACTTAGAAATCATAAGAAAAAAACCCAGAAATTTTCGGATTTCATTGAACAGTAAACTATGACAATTCGAAAATTTCTGGGTTTCTTACACAACATTTCATTGTCATAAATCCACTCAAAAGAGTTAAAACCAAAAACACTAAGTTCTTAACCACAAAAAAAATCATAAGAAAAAAAAAATTATGACAATCCGAGAGAAAATTAACACTTAATCACACATATCTTCAGCTCCTAACACTTAATCTTAAGATTCTTAACAGTTAACAAATCACAAGAAAAAAAATCTTAAAAAATCCGAGAGAGTGAGAGTAGAGAAAGAATACCTGCTTTAGCCGAAGTAGAGAAAGAGTGAAAGAGTCAAGAGAAGAAGCTAGGGCCTAGGAGCAGAAAGCACAACACAAGAGAGTGATAGATCGAAGCTTAGGAGCAGAGAGCACACTGCACAGTGAGCAGTGAGCAGTGACGGCAGTGAGTGAGAGAGAGCTTGAGAGTGAAAGAAAAGAAATCAGAGAAGTGAAGAACAACAAATGAAGACCCGAATAGTGGAGGACCATTAGGTTTTTAAGTTTTTTTAGTTCTGTCCAAAATGGCGTCGTTTTGCAGTTTCTGGATTTTTTTTTTTTTTTTTTTTTTTTTTTTTTTTTTTTTTTTATAACAGGCAAAATCTTGTACCGACCGAAATTCCCATTTCGGCCGGAATTTACCGGAATCGGCCGGAATGGCCGGAATGACCCGAAACGGCCCGAAATTTGAGCCGAGGTGGAATGCAGGTAATTCCAGTACCGGTTTGCATACCGGAACGAAAAATTCCGTCCGTTCCGGCCGAAACGGAACGGAATCAATAACAATGTGAGAAACTATAAAAGTTGTTATTTAAAGCCCATGAAAATTAATACCCAAACCTGTCATAAATATTTATCAAAGCTCATGGATTCATTTTATTTCTACTAACAACTAAAGCCCATGTGGAATAAAAATCCATGGAAATATATGGTAGCTTTATCCATTTTGTAGGCCTCACAATGAGAAAGCAAAATGATAGGCCCAAGTGGAGAGAACCACCAAGCCAGTGGCCCACTAAAATACTCAGCCTTCATGGCCAAGCCCAGCATGAAATCTCATCCAAAACAGCCCATGTGTGCAAACTGACCCTACTGGAGAACTCCATTCAGTTTTGCCTTCTGCTGGAGGTCACCTCAAGAAGCAACCAAGCTCCCAAACCAAATTAGGAGTTGGCAACCTGTCCCACTGCCAATTCTAATGTGAACAGTATCAGAAGCTGACACCTAAAGGTTAATGGGTAATGAATACCCTTCTTTCCCAAGTTTTTGTCACAACTCAAGGAAGCCACAACCAAGACCTCCAAGCTCATGAAATTCTCAACCAAATAGTTTATTTTATTACTAAAATTGTATGTAATTGGTTCATGAACCAAGCCCATGAATCCTAAAGGGGAAAATTTGGGAACATGTGATTTGGAGGGCATAAAGGGATCTCCAGCAAAATCCTATGAAGTGAACTTAAACCTTGACACATGGCTTGGGGTGTTGAATCCTACTTCTTAGGGTCCAAATCTTAGTTGCAGCACTAGAATCTCTCTTAATACCTGCCTTAATCCCATTGGCTGAACACAATCTCAGAATTCTTAGCATTTAATGCAAGATTATTTTGAATTTTACCCATATGTGACATTGCCTAAAGAAGCAAAACAGCCCTAAAAGCAAATATCCCATTTTAGGCCAAATCCTGGATAATTGATTTTGTTGTCCTGCCCCTAATCAGTCCTACGTGACTTTTGCTAATCAATCCCTTAAGCTTTACTATAAAAGGGAACTACCATCAACTCATGGAGGACAACAAATCTTATCATCAATTCCTTACCCATCATGCTATTTTCAGCCCATAAGTCAGTCCCTTAGTTCAAAAACTAGCCTTTAGTCCATAAATGCTCGTATACACTAACCCATAAACATCACATTCCATCTTCTCAGAAAATCCCAGCACCTTAAAATAGACACCAAAAACCCCTTTGAAATTTCTGATTTTCTTGTCACTTTGCTTGTTGTTTAACTCTCCCCAAGCTCATAAATCATTCCTCTTAGCCCACACTCACTTAGCCTTAGACATTCCTTTTCTTTTTCTGCATATTCACAGCCCATAAATATTTCCTAATCACTCACAAACAACCCTTTACCCATTACAGCCTTAGCCTCAGCATTAACTCCATCACACCACCATAAGCTTAAATGCCCACTCACTCAAAATAGCCTACACTACCCCATTCATGCCCTACATATATATACATATATATATATATATGTATGTATATATGTATTCCAAAATCTTAGTTTAACATTTGCTGCACTAAGCTGGAATCTCTTTCTCTCCCTTCATTCCATCCTATTTTTTCCTCTTTTACTTGTAATTATGAAACCTTTAATCCTTGTTTATTGTTATAATGATGAAAGCCATAATGTTTAGGATACTATGAAAGTTTTCTCATATGTTGACTTAATAATAATAAGGAAAATATATGATTTTTATCATGTAAATATACTTATTAACCTATTAGACGTCTACCACTAGAGGTCTGTCATATTCACTGTTAGACCATTTTTCCTCTTGTATACTTGTTATAATGGGCCCACTTTTATATTAACCAAGTATGGAGGAAATGCATAATTTTTACTATGCAAATACATTTATTGGTTTTCCAGACATCTACCGTTGGACGTTTCTCTTACCGCTAGATAATTATTTAAGTACTTGTTGTGGTGGGCCATTCTTTGTGTTAGCTTATCTTTGTAGGAGGTATTTTTAGAGCATTATTATAATCTTTGTTGGATGCAACCTAGACCTTGAGCAAAATCAGTCTTTCACACTTTGCCAATAGCTTTTGGGCCATGTTCCAAGCCTAAAGTCGAGTGTTGGTCTCGACTCCCCTAACATCACGTGGGCAACAAAGAACGACCCCAACACCACTAAAGAACCAAAAAAATCATGTGTTATTGGAGAAGCTAAAACTAAATTTTTTGCAATTACAGTAAACTAGTATAAATACCAGTTGACTGTAACAAGTCGTTAAAAATAAAATACAATATTTTATTAAGATTATATCTCTTCTTTCAATTAAAAAACTCAAATTCTCTCTTTCTTTATTATTTTAATGAGTTGTTTATATTATTTTAAATGAAGTGATAAAAAAAATAGAACATTTGATATCGGATGTATTATAAAGTGAGGCGGCAAAATAGATAAAGTAGCTTTTTGATATGTTAAAAGCTAAAATTTTTAGCACTACTACTATGAATGCTCTAACTTTAATAAAAAAAAATCCTAGTCAGCCTAGTATTAAAAAAAAAAAAACATTATTTTATTTTTGTTTTTGTTTTTGTCTTTGTTGGGAAATTGATTGCATCTTAATGTATTTAGAAACAACAATTTTATGTATTTATAATTTTTTAATACTATATAGATGTCCGTTTGAAGTTTTTTTTTTTTTTTTTTTTTTTTTTCTTTATACCCGACTCGCTTAAAATCCTAGATCCATCTTGGTACAAATGCAATAGCTTGTCAAATTTATTTAGTAAAATTTTTAAGAATCGCAACATCACTGATACTTGTTTATCCCCAAAAAATAAAGCCATGAAAATATTATCCGAACAGTTACAGACCAGGCTAGTACTACTTTGTTCAGGAATAAAGAGATAAAGTTAAAGAAAAAGAGAGAGGCACTGCCAGTAAAAAGCTAAAGTTGGAAAATGTGATGCTTGAAGGTCAAGCTTTTGTTACGCATTAAACTATATATATATTTTTGAAAGCTCGAAAATGTGTTGAAAACACAAGAGCTGTTTAGACCCCCAAATTAAAATTACGGCTCGATAGATTTTACACAACTTTAATACAAAGTGCGGAATAGTGTAAAAGCGAGCGGATGAACAAGTAAGCTACTCTAATCCATAAACTAAGCAACACAGCAATATAATGGAATTAAACAAGAGTAGGGAAGAAGTAGAAAACACCGAGACGTGTTCTCGAAGAGGAAACCGAAGAACTCGGCGAAAAACCTCTCCGCCGCCCTCCAAGCGGAAATCGATCCACTAGACAATCAGTTGGGATACATGGGTTAGCAAAAGACCCTCCAAGCCTAGTCTACCCGCTGTACCTAAGCCCTCCAAGCTCCTACTCCAACAAGGCTTCTCGGAACCGTGTCTTGTCCTAGTTATCCGGATCCCGCAACAAGCTCCATGTTGCATCTGCCATTCAAGGCTTCTTCCAATGCTTCCCAGCAGCACCAAAACGTCACACAGCACTCACAAGGTGTGGTAAGTGTTTGGGCTATCAACCTCTCAAAGATATGGATAATGGAGAGGGAAGGGTTGAGGAAATACCACAAGCAAATGTATAGAGAAAGATGGGGAAGACAATCTCTAATTACCAATGTGTTTGGCTAGGGTTTTCTCTCTGAAGCATTCCTCAACAATTGTGGGTAATGATGGTATATATAGGAGAGTTGCAAAAGGTGTGACTCAAAAAGTACAAGCTGGCAGAACAGCTAGTCTCGCAGGTGTCTCGCGGGAAGGCCTTACCCGCGAGATACTCGCGAGACACAGTTGTCTCCACCTGGCCTGACTCTTCGCATTCCAGCATGTGCCTGGCACATGGTTCACTTCGCGGGATGCTAGGTCGCGAGATACCTGCGAGAATCCTTCAGTTCTTCAAATGCTTGAGTCTTCAAACACTCTCTCTATCACACAACCCTTACAACAAGTCCCACAACAAATACAGGGTTCTAAACGATTGAACATAATTACAATCAAATTTGGCACGGAATAAAAGCCAACAAAAACACAGTTGTAAATTACAACTTTACAATCTCCCCCTTTGGCTATTCCGTGACAAAACCCTAAAACAGACTCTAGACTTAAACGTGAGTTTGGGAACAAAGGCAAAACTCACTCACACCTAGTTCTAGATTCTGAAGTGCTCTTGAAACATATGAACAAGTAACTCCTAAAACACAACAACACAATAACATCATTGTATGCAGAAAAACTTGAAAAGCATATGGAGCAATACTAGCAAGATCAAGCGATGAAATAGAAACACTAGATCATGGCAAGATCAAACAAGTAATCACTATACAGAAGCAATTACTATGCTCATTCACACATGGAATGAACATCCGGATTTGCAAGAAGATAAGCTCAAACGAAGAGTATCATTTGCATCTCCAACACTCAACCAATGCAAACTACACGAAGTATTTGCATCTAGGAACAATCCTACTAGGGCACACGAGTGTTCATCACTCAACCAATGCATAGAACGTGTATGCATCTAGGAACAATCCTACATGGGCACAAGAGTGTTCATCACTCAACCAATGCATAGAGCGTGTATGCATCTAGGAACAATCCTACATGGGCACAAGAGTGATGTACTTGAAGTAGAATGCATGACATTGAACAACAAGCAAACATGCATGAAGGTTGCATAGGCAAGGTATTGCAAATGCATGGCACAAACCACAAAGACCTACAAACTATGCATACAACAAACCCTAAAGCTTACATAAGCAATCATGGGTACAAATTAAAAATGCCACAAAGCATAGAAATAAACACACAGTTCTGAAAATATACTGAAATTAATACTGGAGTTAAAGCATAAGTGTCAGAACTATAAACCAAAAAACAGTAAGACATTAACTATAAACCGAAAAAAACTTAGTAAAACCCGTTTGTAAAACCAATAACCAATAGTTAATGTAACTATGTATCTAAGCTACGCTCCCCCTAAGGCTGTGCAAGCTCTTCTTCATCAGCTCCCCCTCAAAATTTTCTCCCCCTTTTTGACCGGAATGGCCAAAGGGCTAGATTTGGTCGGATTCGAAGTTTGAACCATGTGTAAGAGATAAGCTCTGAATCTATGCTGATAATGTGGTGATCTGTTCCTGGAGGTATGCAAACTAATCCGCTGTGTGCTGTACGTGAGTGTCAAGCACTGTAGACATGTGATCCATCTTAGCTAGGATCTGATCAAGCTTGCTGAGACCTTGTGTTTGTGCTGGAGCAGAAGACGATGGCTGTGTAGTCTCTGGATGTGCAGTCTCTGGAGCAGAAGTAAACCTGTCAATCTCCTCCTCTGTATCCCCACCCTCATCTGGCGCATCCTGAGGCACAACCCGAGGCGATGGAATGAGATGAGCACCAGTCTTGGGGCCTTTAATGTGTGCAGTGCTCCGAGTCAGAGTATTTGTACCAATGGGGTAATCCCTCTGAACAACCGTAAGGCCACTAGGGAATTTCAGCTTCGTCTTGGCAATGAACCCCATTATCAGTGAGGGAAAAGGCATTATGGTTCGTGAATTTTGCTTTGTAATGCTCTTTTTCAGGACATGGAAGATGTGGCTGCAGATATCAATTTCCTTGTGAGTGAAGAGGTCGTAGAGAAATCTCGTCCTTGGAGCAGATAAAGTGGTGAGGTTGGTGACCGGATACAGGTTATGGATCATGACATAGCTCAGAGTCCTCATCTCTGGAGAAAAATTAAGAGTATCCATTGAGGATTTCTTTGGAACCCCACCAAGAGTGGATATCATCTCCGTGATAGACCCCAATCTCTCATCATATTGAACCGTCATCGGCTGTGAGGTAGGACGTATCTCCAGAAGGTCTTGAATACTGTCCCTTGTGATCTCAAATTCTTTGTGCCTCACCCAGCAGATTATCTTGTCATCTTCTACAGCAGCATTGGAGAAGAACTCTCTGATTATTTCGGAGTACACAGTTCCAATTGGATTCAACAGTTTGGTCCAAGTTCTTTCTTTGAATGCATCTGGAATGCATGTGTGCTCAAGTTCCTCCAATTGGACCACCCTTTCCATGATAATGGTTGCTTTCTTGTAGCAATCATTGTACTTCATATCTGCGTCCGCGGATTTGAAGTGATCGGATTCAGTGCGAGCACGCTTAGGAGCCTTCTTCTTTGAGGCAGCATGCTTGGTGGGAGACATCTGCACAAGTGGACACAACACACATAGCACAAGTGCACAAAACATAAGAGCAAAGACTTGATTAGATTCAAGTTAGTTTGCACCTATTGAGATAATCCCAAAACAGAGTAGATTGAAAAAAAAGAGCATGACCAATTTACACAAGCATGCTTCAATACATACATCACAAAATCAAAAACAAGAATGCATGAAAACAAGACATTATGCATGAAATGAAATAACTGTGCAAGTGTGTATGTCTGTGTGTATGCATGTGTGTGCAACAAGTGATGCATGAGGGTGTGCCTAGGAGTTTGGTTGTGTGCCAAGTAGCAACATAATCAAAATGCAATATACACAAGATCAAAGAACGATTCTAGACCAAACCATGGTAAGACACATGCAAACCTTGAAATTGGGACTCACTTGAGACCAATTAGGCACAACAATATCACTTAGACATTTAATCAAACACCTAGTATGCATAAGAACATTTTAAGTATAAGCAATGCATGAACATGGTAAAATTATGCCTAAATACATGATAAAATGCCACAAGGGGCCAACACAGATGCATTAAGATCAAAAGAAACAAAACCCAATCAAAAATTTAACAAAAACTTCACCCAATTTTGAAAACCAATCAAAGTTTCGAAAAATCCCCAATTTTGAAAGCCCTAACAAAAAAATCTGCATAATCTAAGTAAAAACTTTAAAAGAAATGGTTAACAAACATACCTTGAAGAAGAAAATGCAGAAAAAGTCTTGATTTGGAAAGGGATTTGATGGAATAATGTTTTGGGTTGAGAGAGGTTCGAAGAAAAATGAGGGAGGGAGTTTTTGTGTTTTTGAAAAACTGTCACATCAGCCCCTTTAAAAACTGAAAACAAGCGTTTTTCGTGGGTTAGAGAGGGGCGAGACAGTCGCGAGAAGTGCCACTGAAGCAAAAAATTTTCGCAAGAAGCTCTAAGTCGCGAGATAGTCACGAAACAGTCGCGAGATTCTCTGCCTGATTTGGAGAAAATTCCAGTTTTTGCCAAACAGCATTTCGCGAGAAGCTGTTGGTCGCGAGACAGTCGCGAGACAGTCGCGAAAGTCTCTGTGTGACAAGATGAAAAAAATATTTCCCTCAAATCTTTTCGCGGGAAGCAGCTTAGTCGCGAGCTTCTCGCGAAAGAACCCCTGAACCAGTTTTTTGATGAAAAACACACAAAAAGCATTTTGACCAAAAAGAAACACAAGAAAGTATAAAATCACTTTCAAAAACTAATAAAACTCACAAAAATCTTTTTGGATTTGATCAACAAGTTCATGGGCAATCACATCACATTTGGACATATACAATCACACAAATGAGATAGGCATTGATTGAATCAAAAAACTTGTGTGTTGTGTGTGAGTATCAAATGTGAAATAGTCCTTAGACCAGAGTGAAGCTTCAATGATCAATTCACACGAGTCATACACAACTGATACGAAATCATGTGGACTATCTCCATTATAGAAATGAGTATATATGACCTCCCACACATTAAAAACATAACTTAGAAGCTTTTCATTTGGCTTCTTATAACTCATAACAATTGGTCCATTTTCATTTTGTATGGACAAAACATCTCATTTTGAGGAAGGTGCTTGAAATTTATGATATTTCAACATTGATGAGAAGCCTTTGGCCTTTTTGAGCACCTTAACATTTACTTTAAAAAGAGTCGCTTTCCCTTTTTCCTAGTCAAATACTAGTGTGTGCGACAGGTTTTTGCAGCTCAATATCTCTTTTCATTTGGAGATTTACAATTGGTGAGCTCTTTTTGCAAAAACATAAAAATAAAGTGAGAAGAGATATAGACACAAGTCTATGCAAGTATCAAGACCAACAAGACTATTGACCAATCATTCATGACAGGCTTGAAGATCTATTTACAACAGTCACACATAGTTTTCAGGGTTTCTTCCACACAGAAAAGAGTGCATACGAACAAGCGAAGATCGTAAATGCACTATGCCATAAGTACGAAGGTACTAGGCCAAACTCACATGAGATATTCACATAACAAGTGATCAAACTTTTTGAGATTTTTCAATTTTTATGGGTTTTTGAATTTTTGAAACACACCCAAAACAAAACAAAAGAAGTAAGATCAACAAAAACTAGGTTCAAACCAGACAAAAGAAAAAAATTCATGAAATGATGCAACAACAAATGTCCCTACACATGGAAAGAATTGATGCATGGACATATTACAATGCTTATGCATGAGTACCCATCTTCACCCACACGTCACGTGCGTTTGGGGTGATATCCTTGACGGATTGGGTACGAGAGTTGGGACTTTCAAACCTCCTTGTGAAACTCTCCATGCAAGTGGTGAAGGCACCTATCATCTTCATCATGTCTGTCACTCCGGGATCACGATTTTGGCTTCTTGAGTTCTCACCGCTCCAAGCTCTATTGTCATTTTTTCTTCCTCGTGACCGCGGTGCGCTTGCATTGTTGTCTGCTCTCAACTTTTGGCAGTTTGGTCTAGTATGTCCTCGCAGTCCGCAATAGTGACATACATAATCTGTTCTAGGACCCCGTTGAGGTCTTGAAAAGGATCTTGCTCTGGTTTCATGTCTTCCTACAGATTGATTTCGGGGCTTATTCACCATCCGTTGCTCAATTACATTCTTCTTTTCAACCTTAACATTCTCAGGAACGGCCTCCTCTATAATTTGCTCTACGGCCTTCACAAATTTTACTTCTTTGGTAGCTTTGACTGATGAGCTACTCACTCCGGCATATCCCAATCCGGACTTGTCTGAGGAATGTTTTTGGGATGAGATAACATCATTCAACTTTCTGGAGGAGACCCTATCTACCTTGGCTTGCGCTTGAACCACCTCTTGTTCAAGAAATCTGATCTTTAAGTAAGCTTCTGACAGCTCACCATTCATCTTTTCTATCTCGCATTTTGCCTCCCTATGTTTGACCATGAGGCTCCGGTAATCTTCCTCAGCCTTCTTCATTTTTCTGATGGTCGCCTTGGCTACCCTTGCATATTCTCCCGACTTCTCAAGGAGTAATGAGTAGTTTTCTTGAAGATTAGCTGCACTCTCATCCTTTTCTTTATCTGATTCTTCTACAATTCCAATGGACTCTGAATCAGAATGCTCACCAAGTTCCTTCACAAGTGCACCCAAGTCATCCGAGGAGTCTACATGATCAATGGTCATGAATGCGGAGTAGTTTCCCTCACCGTCACAGCTCTCTTCCGAGTCAGTATCAGAAGAGTCAGAATCACTGAGCGTTGTAGCATAAGCTTTCCCTTTTCCCCTCAAAAAATTCGGACACTCCTTCTTTAAATGTCCATGGCCATTGCACTCATAGCACACAATGTCTGAAGAAGGTTGATAATCCTTCCCTTCTTTTCCTTTAAACTCTTTCTTATCACCTCTTGATGGAGAGAACTTTCCTCTGTTGAACGGTTTTCCACTGTTCTTCATTTTCAGAAACTTGCGGAAGTTCTTTGCAAGATATGCTACTTCCTTCTCCATTCCATCTTCTTCGGAGGAATCATTTATTCTTTCGGTGATGGTTTTAAGAGCAAGCGATTTGCTCGTCTTATGGGAAGGCAGTCCCAGCTCATACGTTTGGAGAGACCCAATCAGCTCTTGAATCTTAATCTTATCCAAGTCTTTGCTTTCTTCTATGGCTGTAACCTTTGCTCTAAAACTTTCAGGTAGGGACCTCAAAATTTTTCTCACCACTTTAGTGTCTCCAATCTTCTCCCCAAGATTGAGTTTAGCAATGACAATTTCATTGAGCTTCCCATAGAATAAATCAAATGGTTCATCATCACCCATCTTGAGTTCTTCAAATTTGGTGGTAAGCATCTGAAGCTTCGTGTCCTTAACTTTCTTTGTACCCTCATAGGTAGTCTCCAAAATCTCCCAAGCTTCCTTGCTACTGTCATATGAGAGATCCTGTGGAATTCATCAGGGGACACACCACAAAAAATGGCATTTAAAGCCTTACTGTTAGCATTGGCTGCCGCTAGAGCTGCCTTATCCCAAGTGGACTTAGGAGCCTCCAGCTTAGTCCAACCTATCTCAACCGCATCCCAAACGGTATCATCAATAGAGCATAAAAATGCTCTCATTCTAACTTTCCAGAATGCATAATTATTTCCATAAAAAAATGGTGGAACATTGAGCGATTGAGACCGGTCCATCTCAACAAGGGTCAAGGATCACACTTAGGTAATTAAACCTCAGCAAGTGTACCCGCTCTGATACCAATTGAAAGCTCGAAAATGTGTTGAAAACACAAGAGCTGTTTAGACCCCCAAATTAAAATTACGGCTCGATAGATTTTACACAACTTTAATACAAAGTGCGGAATAGTGTAAAAGCGAGCGGATGAACAAGTAAGCTACTCTAATCCATAAACTAAGCAACACAGCAGTATAATGGAATTAAACAAGAGTAGGGAAGAAGGATGCAAACACAGAAAACACCGAGACGTGTTCTCGAAGAGGAAACCGAAGAACTCGGCGAAAAACCTCTCCGCCGCCCTCCAAGCGGAAATCGATCCACTAGACAATCAGTTGGGATACATGGGTTAGCAAAAGACCCTCCAAGCCTAGTCTACCCGCTGTACCTAAGCCCTCCAAGCTCCTACTCCAACAAGGCTTCTCGGAACCGTGTCTTGTCCTAGTTATCCAGATCCCGCAACAAGCTCCATGTTGCATCTGCCATTCAAGGCTTCTTCCAATGCTTCCCAGCAGCACCAAAACGTCACATAGCACTCACAAGGTGTGGTAAGTGTTTGGGCTATCAACCTCTCAAAGATATGGATAATGGAGAGGGAAGGGTTGAGGAAATACCACAAGCAAATGTATAGAGAAAGATGGGGAAGACAATCTCTAATTACCAATGTGTTTGGCTAGGGTTTTCTCTCTGAAGCATTCCTCAACAATTGTGGGTAATGATGGTATATATAGGAGAGGTGCAAAAGGTGTGACTCAAAAAGTACAGGTTGGCAGAACAGCTAGTCTCGCGGGTGTCTCGCGGGAAGGCCTTACCCACGAGATACTCGCGAGACACAGTTGTCTCCACCTGGCCTGACTCTTCGCATTCCAGCATGTGCCTGGCACATGGTTCACTTCGCGGGATGCTAGGTCGCGAGATACCCGCGAGAATCCTTCAGTTCTTCAAATGCTTGAGTCTTCAAACACTCTCTCTATCACACAACCCTTACAACAAGTCCCACAACAAATACAGGGTTTTAAACGATTGAACATAATTACAATCAAATTTGGCACGGAATAAAAGCCAACAAAAACACAGTTGTAAATTACAACTTTACAATTTTCATCAAAAAAAAAAAAAAAACTATATATATTTTAGACAGTAGATCTGAAAAATACTGCGAATGGTAGAAACAAAATATAAAAGATTTCAGGAAAAGAAAAATTCTTCAAAATTTTTATATATTTTTATATTAGTTGTGAATTTTAAAAATCTAAGAGTCAAATTGTATATTCTTATTTTATTCTTCATGTCTGTAAAATTTTAAAAAGATAAAAAATCAATTGTCATGTTAACAAACAAATGTTAAAATTTTAAGTTTTTGTGATCTAAAATTGTGTATAAAAGTTAAGTTTATTAATCGAATAGTAAATAGTATCTTATTTGAGCGAAATTTGATATACATATTAAGAACATAAGGAATATGAAATTCAATGGTTAGATTTTCAAAATTCATATTCAAAAAATAAATATATGAGAAGTTTGAAAAATTTCTTTCTAAACTAGTTTGGAGAGAAACTTTGTTTAAATATTTCAACTCCTCCTAATTACAAAAAGTACTTAATCTTTTTTATGGAGTATAGACAAGTGGGGTGAGTTTATGGGGTCTAACTAGTTCAACCGGTAAAACCTTTTGTCATCGAAGAAGAAATTTGGGATTCAAATCTTGTTTACACTAAAAACAAAAAATCAATTATATGAAAAATGAAAAATCAATTAGTATCTTAAACTGATGATAAAGAGTAATAATTCTAGAAAATTTTTATCTAAGTTATAAAAAAGAAAAAGAAAAAGAGTGAGGTGGGTACTGTTTGGGGAGAATTGAATAATAGAATGTATCACATTACGTTGAAAAGAAGAGATCAATTATTAGAGAATTTGCAAGTGGAAAAGCATTTATACTATTCAAATAAATAATGAAGAAATCAACTTTCCATATATATATATATGGTTTAAAGTTGTTCGAACCATAATTGATTATACTAGTAAGCTTTTTCCACTTTTTATTTCTTTATTAATTTACAGTAGGTTCATCGTAATTGGTTACATGGGAGCTCATTGGACAGAGAAACCTAATATCGAACTCGAATACCTAAACACTGACTCTGAGTGAACCAAATTACATTTCTGCCGACAATTTGCTATTGGTTTCTCATCCAAAAAGGTCACTAGCTAAATATTATATTAACCTATGATTATTTATCAGGAGTGCTTTTATTTTATTTTTGAGTACATGATGTAATTATCTTGGAGCAAGCCTTTGTTTTAGGCTTTCTAGTCTTACAGGCCTTTTAATTATTGTGTGTGTGTGGATTAAAACTGTTTCTATAGATTATCAATAAAAAAAAGTGAGCAACAAAGGTTTTTACGGGCTTTCTAGTGTTTAATTGATATTTTTTAGTGTTTTTAATGAAAACGTCTAATGTTCAAATCTTTCATCACCAACTACTTAATTATAAAAATAAATAAATAAATTCAGACATATTAGAGAAGACACACCATAATTTCACTCAAAATTTATGGTAATTTTTATGCGAGTGTAGGGCAAATTATATGGCACATAACACATTTTCTTAAGCATGGAGCTGCCCCATCATTTGGTAAATATTATCATAATTTTTGAATGGAAGTTGTAGTATACTTTTGTGTTATAAACCCTTCTCCTTTCCCTTTAAAAAAATAAAATATAAAGACTTATTGGTTATTTTAATAAGGGAAATGCTAATATCAAAAGGTAAAAGAAAAAAAAAGGAAGAAGACTATTAAAGATACTACATATTTTATTAAATAAATTTTACAAATTGACGTGACAATAAATATGATTAATAAGTTTCAACATAATAACAAATGAATATATGAATTATTAATTTTTTAGTGATGTTAACATTTAAACACAACACTAAAAAGTAATTAAGGAATTTGTTTATTACATGTTATGAATGTGACATCAATCACATTCGTTTGAATTTTTTTTTTTTTTATATAAAAATTTTTAAAACATATTTAGTAAAATTTATAACATCCCTAATATTACTCTTTAAAATAAATAAAAAAACTAAAATTTTATTATAAAAAAACTTACAAATGAATGTGGAAGTAGAATGATTGGTACCTCTTAATAACATAATAATTGATAATATTGAATTTATATTATCTCTAACATTAGCATTAGAGCATTACCATCAGGTATTGCATACCAAATGCCATTTTGACACATAAAAACCTACTTTTTCTATTTTAACACATCATTTTACAATACGTCATTTATCACATTTTCAATTCTTGGATTCTAAACATTAAAATAACATATCCACACATTAAAATAATATTTAACTAAAAATTGCTACCAAATTCACAGCAACCACAAATCTCAAATCCATCGGCACCATCCCAAATCTCAAATCCATAGCAACATCCCAAATCTCACTCCCACAACTTGATTGAGAGAGGTCGGTGGCGAGTTGTGGAGAACAAGGCGGCGAGATTGGCGTGGCATGAGGGACTACGCATCGAGGTCGGCGGCGAGTTGTGGAGAACGATGCGGCGAGATCAGCAGCAACAGCAGTGGATGACGACGTAGCTTCAATGGACGATGACGCGGTGTTTTGATCTGGGTTTGGTCGAACCCATCGGCACCGCAACCCACCTCCAAAACCAACAAAAACCCAAACCCATCGGAACCACCCAATACCAAAGTCACAACCAACTCCGGTTGAGGGAGGGGTTGGGAATCTGATCTGAAGAGGAAAGAGGCAGAGAAAGAACACTGGTTTGGAGAGAGAGACAAATTCTGAGAAGAGAGAGAAAGATGAATAAAAAAATAATGAACCCATTTGCTATAATCTTCCATACTGTGCCAAACTTATCATAGTACTGTAGTGTGTTAAAATTTTGACACATTTAAAACACCTCATGAAACTTGAATAGTGGTGTTTAGTGTATCAAATACCACACACACCTGATGGCAGTGCTCTTAGAGTTTTAAAATAAAAAGTCCTCGATGTGATGTCATGAAAGGACATAAGAAAAAAAAAATGAAAAAGAATTCCACAAAAAGTATGACACATGGAATAATCAAATTAAAAATAATATTATCTAGTGCGTCACTCTCTTCTTTTACTCGCTATAAGTAAGTATACCTGTGAAAGTATACAATGTGTGTGAAAGAGTTGTGGAGTAAAATCAAGTAGGAATAGTACTAGGGAGCGAGATAAAGGAACAGTACTAGTACTGAAATGGATGTTCAAAAGGGGAAGGGAGGGATATATCCCCTGGCAATATTGTATGTGATGGTAATGCTCCTTATTTACCCATATTGTTGTGCAGGTGCTGCCGTCGTTGTAGAGAGCAACACCACCACTGTCCGCTACAATAATGGCCGCATCGAAGAAAGCCTGATCGAGTACGACTTGGAGTTAGAGTTATTCATGAACCCCTACGTAAGCCGGATTCTTGATACGAAGGGGAAGTCAGTTACCGGTGGTACCCTCGATGCTACCCACCCAGTTTGTCCTCCAAACGCATGCACCAGCAGCACCACCAAGGAACACTGTTCTACGTACAATAAAGGCTGCCCCAAATAGCCTCCGCCGCCTGCGATGGCACGGTAAAAATGCTGTCACCGATCGATCGCAATAACCCAGCTTGTCAGAAACGCAATAAGTACAACCGCGAGTGCCTCAACGAACCCTGATCGATGTCAATGTACACTTGCTGCCTATTCTCTAATCTTTATTTTATTTTTTTTTTGGGTTGAAATGTCTTTTGCTTGTCTGTATAACGGTTTTATCTGCGTGTGCCTTCTTTTTTATTTTTAAAATTTTTATAATAAAATTGGTAGGTTTGGTGTGTTATATTTAAAATATATGCATGTGTGGAGAATGTCGGTTGTAAGGCTTCCATAAGGGATCAAATACAAACCCTCTCTCGCTTGTACAACGACGACCATTCTAGAATTATATTGTTCTCTCTCTCTCTCTCTCTCTCTCTCTCTCTCTCTCTCTCTCTCTGTGTAAAAAAAAAAACGCTAAGATAATTAGTTTACCAATTAGTCCGCTAGCTTTAGGATAGGTATCAGCAAAATTGTTACAGTTTAAAAAAGGAGTAATGACATTACATTTTTATAATTGTTGATATAATCTTTTGATTCCTTTCTAATTTTACTTGGATGTATTATTATCAATACCTTTATCATAAAAGAGCAACACATTTTTCACAAGGAGACCAAGCGAGATATCATTAAATTCTTATGTAAATTAAACTTTTTCTATTAGGCTGGGTTTGGCTCGATGTAAAATGTTTTCTAATATGCCAAAAAATAGTTTCTAGTGTTTGGTTTGCACATAAAATTATTATCGGAAAAATATGCCTCTCTCTCTCTCTCTCTCTCTCTCTCTCTCTCTCTGAACTTGATTTCAATCCACTCAAACACCATGTTAGGTGTAAAATATTTTCCGTATATATTTTTCACCCGAAACAAACACCACTAAAAAAGTGCTTTATTTCATAAATCAACTTTAACGGAATAATGTTGTTCTCTACACTCTTTTATAGTACTAAAATAATTTATAATTGATTTTTTGAACTAAATTGTTTAGCAATATCTTTATTCACAATAAGTATTCACTCAAAATCTCCTTTTCAATCTTGTACATTGAATCATTTCATAATATCCATTCGCTTACATCTATTGGTTCAAGTTCACATCTTTGAATCTTTAATTGTAGAAGTTCAATATTTAAAGTTTCAGCGTTTAAGACAGAGAACTTAATTGTAACTTTTGAATCTTGAACTTTTTTCCTCTTAAATTATGGATAATTTTCCTATAAATTACTCACACTTTAGCTAAAAAAATTATTCATGAACAATCAAGTGTAAACTACTGAATACAATAAGATAAACCCAAACCATTGAGCACATCTCAAAACCAAATATAAATACATTAATGTACAAAAAAAAAAAAAAAAAAAAAAAAAAAAAGACTTTTTATAGCATTCACTTTCAGTAGTGACTCCAGGAATTTCTTTTAGGAGTTATTAGAAAACTTGAATTATACAATATCCAATAAAGAATAACTTGAATTTATCGACAGTTTAAAAAAAAAAAATGCAATTACATGAAGTTTTACAATTATCTTCAACGAGATTTCATATTTTAAAACCAACTACATTTTTTTCAACGTACACAACTAGGTAATCTTTCATCCACTGATCTCTCATTTGATTACACAGTTCATTATTTATATATTTTACTGCTGAAAAACTTCTTTTCACTGTAGTAGTTGTGATAAGAATTTTTTAATTTTTAAGTAATTAGTTTTTTGTTGTTACTTTTACAATTATTTTATTGAACTATCCAACTTAATTTTGAAATTTTATTGGTCTTTGTAATTTATTAAGAAATTTTTTTTTTTCCCATAGCATTACTTAATTAAGAATTTTTTTTTGTTGGGTCATTTCTTTTATATTAAAAAGGCTAGGATAAAAATTGGTATTGAATAGGTTTGTTGTTAGGCTTTCTTTAGGGTGTTCAAATTTTTATTTTAGGATAGTAAAATATAAATAATATTATATAGATAAATAATATTTTTTTTAGACCGGGGGGTTCATTTGAACCCCTGGGTTGATTGTGGTGTAGGTGTAGCCATTGTTCAGTTTTAAGTTCTAACTAGGGGTGTGCATGAGTTGGGTTGGAGAATTTTTTCAACCCAACCTTGTCAGGTTGAAAATCTCTCTCTCTCTCTCTCTCTCTCATCCTCATCCCTCCCTTCAATTATAGCTTTATGGCCTCACCAAGCCTAAATCAGCCTTATAATTAGAGGACTGCACATCCATATTCAACCCATTAACCTGATCTGATGCCTCAGGTTATTTTTATATGGGTGGGTTAGTTGATTTGGATTGAGAATTTATTTTAAGCATTAAGTTGAGTCAGTTTTTGTTGATAGGTTTTTCAACCCACCTAACTCAACTCAACATATTTAAGTTTATTTTATTTTAATATCCTTATTTTTATTTGTTTGATTGATTTATTTTGGCATTTTAAGAAATAATTTTAATGAATCTAAAAATTTAGAATATAATTTTGCATATTATGTGAATTATAATATAGATAAATTCAACACAGAGATTTGTATGGTTCGGTAGTGTGAGACCTTTAGGCTAGAGACCAATGTTTCTTTCCATATTAAGAACCCTAGCTTGTAACGTAGTTTTAAAAATTACAATAATTAGATGCATATTAAAATTCTTACTAAGTTAATTGAGTGTTTTTGTTTCTTATTTTTTAAAAGTCTAGATTTTTGAATCTACCTATAATGACATTTGATACAAAACGAGACATGGAGTGACACTTGGCACAAATTAAAAATCATTTAAAATATAGAGACACTTGCATATGGCATCAAATTAGTGGGTGAATAAAAGGACACTTGGTACAAAAGTGGAATTCAATTAAGATCTAATTTGAATTTTTAATTGAACTTTCTTACAACTACTACTACTTTGACATAATATATAGGCAAAACTACAATATTGGTCCTTAAAGCTTACCAATTGAGTGATTTTGGTTTTTGAAATTTCAAATGAGCGCTATTAGTCCCTGAAATTTAAAAAAAAAAAAATGAACACTGTTAGTCTCTCTGTTAAATTCCTTGATATGTGTCTAACCAAATAATGACACAGCTCTTTTTAAATAACATGACAATTTTTTTGTACTAAAAAATCACACGTGCTATTGGGTATAGTGGGGAAAATTTCAATTTGGGTTTTGCCCCAAATTAAAACCTAAACAAATCCTTAATTTGTATAGAACAACTCAAGAGAGAGAAGCTAATATGAGGATACGATAGCTCTGCCCACATAAGCATTGACGCCGTTTGACACAAACAGAGCGATGCCAACTCGTTTCTCTTGCATTCGATCAGCAAGACATCACTAGAGGAAGGCGAATGAGTTCCTATGCTTATATCTGTCACGACCCAAATCCATAGAATATGAATTTAGATGCATAACTAACTTGTTGACCTTGCATATCTCGATAAATGTAATTAATTCCAAAAATCAAATAAAAATCCAAATAAAAAATGCTAGCTCTTAGTAAACCTCTTACAATATCTAAACCACAATTCAGAAATAATCTCCAAATATTGTAAAATCTTAAGAGTAGTAAAAATAACTAAAAAATCCTGTTAGGGTCATATTTTCTATGTAATTGGCTAATCATTTGATAAAACGTACTTTACTTGTATTTTGGTAGATTTAAGTTGGGCTTAATGTATCAAAAAGTACGTTGCTCAAACATATCAAGTGGTGTTTTTAAACAAGTGAAGAAAAGTTTATTCATTAAGTCTTGACAGAAACTCGACAGATACTACTATCAAGGTTAAATGAAGAAGCTTAACACAAGCTTGATTTATTGAGAATTATGATTTCAGAAATTTCAGATCTGAAATTGGTCCATTGCTGTATTATTTGATTAGGGTTTCTTTTCTCACAACCTTAATTATATATAAGACATATTTTAAAAGCCGTCATACACGAACTGGGTGAAGCTACTACTGGAGACACTTGATTTTGCACCCATGATTTTATCAAGGAGAATGACTCGAATGACCATCCATGTACCCCAAAAATCATAATTGCATCACATGTATCAATTTGTTCTTGCATTACATACATCATTTTGTCTTTATATTACATGCATCATGTCATTCATTGCATATCATTAGAATGATCTTGAGATTCTAATGGTCGCAATGGTGTGTTTGGTTTCTAAATTGGACCAACGGATCGAAAGATATCGCATGATCAAGTTTGCACGGTCAACATGTATTGTGTCTAGGTAAGGTCAACCATGATTAGTTCAGATTAATTCTGATTGGTTGAACAATTAAAATTAATTAAATAATTTTGTGATTAGTTGATAACTAGTGTTTAAAATAGAGATGCATGCATGAGAACAAAATGGGTGATTGGATAATAATAAAATTATGGATAATCTGAACTTTATCAAAATTTATTTTAAGGGATTTGTCCACAAGATAATTTTTCAAGATAATTGTTCTTAAAAAGTCTGAATTATCCAGAAAAGAGATAAAAAAATCATAGACGGATGATGAAAACATGTCTAGGTACAAGGACCAGCCAAAAAACCCTAGAAGATGAGTCCAAACGGCACCCAAACACGAAAATGCATTTGAAGCCATAGGGCCAATTCGACACTTTTGGAGTGCCGAACGACACTCTAAATGGGCCGAATTTCCCTGATGTAGACTTTGGTCCAATTGTTTTCGGGTGACGATTATGCATACCCTTTTCGATCTTTTTGCAAAAGAATGCATTTAGATTCAAAACCTAATCGTCCGTACCTATTTTTTAGAGTCTTCTGGCCTCTATAAATAGAAACTGAACCTTATAATTCAACACTTTTTTTCTATGCTTTGAGAGACATATGTTTTTTACTCTCAAACCACCTTTATTTTCTGATCCCTTTTCTAAGTGTTGTTGCTTAAATTAGGGTTTTTAGGTTTCAAAGAGAATTGAACAAATTTCTTTGAACTCTAAAATATCCTCTCAAGAACAAAGTGTGCTCATGCAAGAGGTTGTTTCCTTCACCCTTTTTCTTGTGATGTGATGATGCATGTTATATCTCTTTCTTTTTCACATATCTCATAACATGAATTGTAAATTGTTATTTTGTTAAAGCATGATTGTTTTTTATGTGATTGTTATAATCTTTTTCTTGAATGTCAATAAATCTGCATGTGAACAATTATTTTTCTTAAAACAAAAATAGATCTGCATCTTTATAAGATGTAGATCTGAATTTTTCTCAATATATATATATAAAAAAAAAAAAAAAGATCTGCATCTTTATAAGATGTAAATCTGAGTTTTTCTTAATATAAAAACAAATCTACATCTTCCTTAGATGTAGATCTGAGTTTTCTCAAACAAAAAGAGATTTGCATCTTTATGAGATGCAGATCTAAATCAAATCAAAACTGATATCTGATTTTCTTAATACATCCAAATTGTTGAAATAAAAAAAGAGATTGTGTATTATTGTGTTTGTGTTTATTATAATTCATGATTGCATAAATTTAGATTATGAGTAAAATTCTTTTCTTAAAAAATCTTTTTCATTCTTTGTAAAACATATAACAAAACAGATCTGAATTTTTGTTATCAAAAGTCACTTTTTTTAAATATAACAAAACATATCTGAATTTTTGTCATCCAAAAATCACTTTTTTTAAATATAACAAAATAGATCTGAATTTTTGTCATCCAAAAATCACATTTTAAAATATAACAAAACGAATCTAAACTTTTGTCATAAAAAACCATTTTTTTTTTAAGACTACAAAACAGATATGATATTTTGACAAATCAAAATCATTTGTTTTTAATCATAAAACAGGTCTGAATTTTAATAAATAAATAAAAAATCAAAGAAGAGACTTTATTCATAAATAAATTTGTGTGATTTATTTTTTCATTCACATTTTCAACATATCATTTATGACATGTATAACAAAGTACATTGGTCACAAGAGTCTTGAAGACCAGACTTTGTCTGTACGGAATAGGTGCCTAACACCTTCCCATTCCGTAACCTAGCCTCCAGATTTAGGTTTTTGGTTTAGTAGATCTAGCATTGTCTTCATTTGTTTTGGGTGGAATGTAACTAGGACAATAAGCCATGTAATTATTTGGGTAGATTGTAATTAGGCCCTAAAGCTATGTAACTTTTTAATTTTCTTTCAGATATGAAATTTTATTCAATCAATAAATGGAACTATTCAGTCATGTATTTTGTAATTAGTATTTTTTCTTATTTTTTTGTATAAAGAAAAAATAAGTGGTGACTCCATACCACTTACCTAAAAAGAGAGGTGCTTTAAAAGGTACCTGAATATCTCCTTTTTGAGGGACCCGTCTCTCACAAATGCGTTTGTACACCATAGGGTTTTGTAACTAAGTGCTTTCTGATCTTAATCGTTTATGAAGTGAAGAACTTTGCAGTCAACAACAATCATTCAAGTTGCTGGAGTTAGTCACGTACTGGAATCCGTGCAAATGAGTTAGTCACAGATTGGAGATTTGTGTAACAAAAGAAAGAAGGCTACTACAAGAACAAGTCCAATTGGATATTGGAACAAAGGTTTAATTATACGTTAGTATTTTGGAATAGACCAGGGTAGTGGTAAGATTCCTTATATTTGTAACCGCTTGATTATTGACTAGTGGATTCTTGAGAGTGGTGACCTTAAATTCACTCAGTGAAGTTTTTGCCTTGTGAGAAGTTTTCTCCATTTGTCAACAAATCACCTTATTAATTTATTTTCCGTTGCATTTTAGCTATTTTGGTGATTTGTTGGTGCCTCCATGACTTACATGTAATTTGACCTAATTAATCAACTTCGGTAATTGAATTAATTAACCGAATCAATCTATAACCCAATAAATCTGATAAGGTTTCAAGCTTTAATAAAGTTGCCTAAAAACTCCCACGCTCTACTTTGCATCTTGTGAAGAGATCTAAAAGTTCTATTTCTCAACTAAACTTTAATTTGAAAATTGTAATTGATAGGGTGAGCCACACATCTAATAAGCAATTATACACAATACACAACATAATAAAGTCAAGCAAAGTACAAGTATTTTGATTTTACAAATTCACTCAATGATATCAAATATAGTTTTCCAAAACATATAATGAACAACTTAATATGTATGTAATCAAATCTCAAAATCATTCGGAAACACATACAGATAATTGATCAGAGTACAGTGTCACATATCACATATTCTCACATATAATCCTATGAGTGGATACCAATATCTAACCCCTGCTGGTAAAAGTTCAACACTTATTGTCATATACAATCCTATGAGTGAGCTTGCACATATATCTAATCAATTTTAAAAACATTTAATGAGTCACATATCGCAAAAGAAAAATTTATACAAAGTAGAACAATTTACTTAATAGTAACAATCATTCCAAATATAAAGGCTTCTTGAAGATCACAACATTGAATTGAGCATAAAACAAATGATGCTTGACTCTCTTAGAGAATGAATAGGAACTGAAAAGTTTATATAAATATTTTACAATTCTTGAGTAAGTCTAAAAATTCAATTTGCTAAAATAAACGTTTTAAATACCATTTGAAAAATAGGAATATGACTTTGAAATCACTTGGTTTTAAAAAAAATTTAAAGAACAAGAACACTTTTAAATGAGATTCGGATGTTCAAAACACTATTTAAAATTCGAAGTTTCTCTTTAAAACATTATTTAAAAGTTGAAGTTTTTCTTTCAATGGTGTAAAATTGCTTTTGATAAACTTTACAAAACGTATGCTTAAAAAAATAACTTTTAAAAACTTTTGACTTCTAGGAACTTAATGAACAAAACTTGTGCATAATATGTATAATTACTTACAGAACTTGACTCCCATTGAAAGTCTAGCTGAAATACTATTCAAATATTCTCAAAATGCTCTTAATAGGACCTAAAATCAACCATGGAAAATTGTTTCAAGATACTTGTACTTTGATGAACCAAATAATAATACTGATGCAAAGCATCTCTACCCAAAAAGATGTTTCCTTGAATTTATCAAATCTCAAAGGCAAGAGCCAATACTTTCTAGACTTAGGATTTAATATATGTCCCAAACTAAAAAGTAAGGCCTTATACATGAATAAAGCTTTATAACCACGACTTTTGTTCTAGAATACAAATTGTATTCAACTTAACGTAATAGTGTAAACAACATTCTAGGAAACTTCCCTTCTAAACAATCTAAACATCACTAACGATTTCATGATAAAATTCTAACCTTTTTAATTCTTTGTTTTCTAACAAATGAGAAATCATACCCGGAACAATTGGTTGCCTCTTCAATTGTATTCCTTCTAAAAAGGGAAAAATACACCTCCTAGCCTCTTTAGCGATGAATCTCTTCCTATCATTATCTCTCTTTTATCTCTTCCTCTATCTTGTGTATAATACATCAAAGATGTGGACTTCGTGGAATAGTTGTTAGGGTCATATTTTATGTAATTGGCTAATCCTCTGACAAAATGCACTTTATTTGTAATTTGGTAGATCTAAGATAAGTTTAATACATCAAGAAATATGTTGTTCAAGCATATCAAGTGTTCGTATTAAAAGATACGAAGATTGGTCAAATAAACAAGTGAAGAAAAACTGTTCATTAAATCTTGACAGATAGCTTGATAGATGCCTGCTATCAAAACTTACTGTGAAACTCAATAGATAACTCGACAGCAGCTTGATCTATGAATTACGATTTTCAATTTTCCAGATCTAAAATTTGGCCCAAACATATGCATTTGTTTAGGGTTTCTTTTCTCACAACTCTAGACGTATATAAGGCTTATTTTAAGAGCCGTCACATACGGATATAGTGACCTAGAGATTTATTTTCTCTGAGAGAAGCTACTGTGTTTGTATGCCATAGGGTTTTATAGCCAAGTGCTTCCTGATCTTCACTGTTGATGAAATGTAGAACTTTGCAACCAACAACATCTTTCAATGTTGCTGAAGTTAGTCACATACTGGGATCCATGCAAAGGGTTAGTCACAGATTGAAGATTTGTGTATCAAAGGAAAAAAAGGCTACTACAAGATCAAGTTCAATTGGGTATTGAAGCGAAAGTTCAACTATAGGTTAGTATTTTGGGATAGGCTAAGGTAGTGGTAAGATTATTTATATTTGTAATCGCTTGATTATTGATTAGTGAATTCTTGGGAGTGGTGATCTTAAATTCACTTGGTGGGGGGTTTTTGCCTTACAAGAGGTTTATCCCATTTGTCAACAAATCATCGTGTCAATTTATTTTCCGTTGCATTTAGTTTATTTGGTGATTTGTTGGTGCCTTCACGATTTGCATGCAGTTAAATCTAATTACTCAATTTGGGTAATTGAATTAATTAATCGGGGTCAAACTATCATATCACTACAAAAAACGAGGGCTATAGCCGCGTTTCTAAAATGCGGCTATAGACCCTAAAAATGCAGCTATAGGCTTGTTTGGTCTATAGCTACACTAACACAAAGCCTAAACCCCGCAACTATAGGCTCTTGTGGGTCTATAGCTACGTTTTTTTAAACGCGGCTATAGGCTGCCCTGTAGTTGGGTTTTCCAAACGGAGCTAAAGCCACCTGTATGGGTTTTGTCCATAGTTGTGTTTATAAAAACGCGGCTATAGACAATTTTTTTTCTCCTTTTTTTTTCTCCTTGCTAAATCACAAGTTCCTGCCAAGAAATACAAAACAAGTTCCCAATAGATACAAAATGCTAAAACCAATACGCCTTAGATAAATAAATTGCCAATAAGCTTTTAGCTCAAATGGCACTTGGTTCTTTTTTCATAATAATGGGATGGAAGGTGAGGTCAAGAGCCATTGGTGGGTATGTAAGAATCTAGTGAGAGCATCATATTCATAGACATAGTATGGTGGAGTAGGTTCTTTCTATTGGCAGGTTTAGATTCTCCAGCATGACCATAGAAATTAAATAGAGAGACAATGTGGTGCTTTGTTGAACAAAGTCCCCCCCCCCCCCCAAAAACAGGGGGTTAAGTCTTGAGTTGACATAAAAATAGAAGGAAATAGCTTAGAAGATTATATAAGATTAAATATGAGATAAAAAATCAAATCATGCTTATTAAGCAATTCAAAATGCAAGTAATAAGAGCGAATTGAGGGTAAGGTTGTGGGTTCAAAATGCAAGTAATAACTTCAACATCTTCTTTGGTTAAAATCTGTTAATAAGCAATATAAGATAATAAGTGAAAATTCAATTAGTTGAATTAAAATTCACAGCCCTGGAAGTGAAAATTCAATTAAAATTTTTAAGAGCATAAATTAGTAGAAGTTTAAAAGTATCTCATAAAGACGTTGGGCACGCTCCTTTGATGGAGGAGCAGACATTTTATCCATTATTTGTACAATCATCATCCATTTAATATGCTCTTGTAATTCCAAAAGGCATTAATCTGTAAATTTTTACAGGCACATAACCATAAACTTGAAGACAAACAAGAAACCAATTCACCTTTTCAATAAAGAGATGCAGAGGAAAGAGAGGAATAACAGTGCATTCCCAAGTGAAACAATCCACATCAAATCAATTGTGTAAAAAAGTTTATAACTAGCCAACAACATCAATAACAAACAAAATCAAATTTTAACCAATTCCTCATTTAAAGATACTTGAGCACATGCACAAATTGTTCATGACACTTTTTCCCATTTTGTCTGGTCTAGTTCAACAAATAGAATTGCAAAACAGGGCGCCCTGGTTATGTCAAATGCACTTCATGTTTGATATAACTTCGGATAATTTATTTTGGTAACGTGAGCTGCAATAGACAAACTAGCAAAAATAAACTGTACTCCAGCGATGTTATGATGTTATCACCCTTAAAATCATATTCTCCTATTCTCTAATAACAAATTAGGTTGATTATATGATCAGCAACAAGAGCTACCTTTGAGTGCATCTATCTTACACAAGTACCTTAAATGCTAGTATAGAATTGCACAAATTAATAGCAAATTTAAGTTTAACTAAGTGCCAATAACTGTTCTAGCTGGCATGGTGTGTGAAAGGAAGAAATGATGTTAACAAAAACAACAAATGAGTGCGTATAAGAAGCAACATATTTCGATTACTAGAAGGCTTAAAATCTGAAGGACAAGTACATCCCCATCACAATATTAACATTTATATTCCATGCTATGCTTGATATTTGAAATTGTATAGAACATGAAACAAATTGAAATGGTGGTCCATATATAAAAGCTACACAATAAAACTATAAAATGTGAAAAATAATCCCTAGTCTGAGTTGTAATGCATAAAGCTCACGGTTAGACTTTTAAATGATGAGAAGATTATAAAAACGGTAGGTACAACTCAATCTGCTGAAGTCAAAATTATTGGCAGCAAAAACATCTATATCCAGTCCTAATAAAAAACAGCAAAGACACAATTGTAGCAGTTGAACGAAAAAAAAAATGGGAAGACAGATGTCACCAATTGATATTAGGTTGCACCATAAAGAAATCTGTGTCAACCAAGCTAAAGACAACATGAATAAAAAAAATATTTATGTTAGGTTCTAAGGTCTTAGGATTTTATGTATTTAGAACTCTAATTTGTAATGTTGGCAAACCATGATCAAAACAATGTGTATAGTCTTGTTTAGGCTTGCTCAAATTTGATTTATTATTGTAAAGTTGGAATCGAGTGGCTGTAGAAGTCTTTGTGACTTTCGGCCTGGCTCGATCGATCGAAGGACAGACTCGATCGATCGAAAATCGGCCAAAACGTTTTTCTGCAGAATTCCAACTCAACCCAAACTCTATTTAAACGTCTTGGGGTTCAAGTAAAACTCTCCTATATATAAGGGAAACTCTAGAACGTTTTTGAGACTTCAGAGAGAGAGATTAGAGTGCCTCTTGTGCCTCCTTTTATTAGGGTTTTGTACCAAAACCTCTCTAAGTCTTTGTTGCTCATATTGCTGTTTATGTGAATCTCTTGTGAGATCTTCGAGGAGTTTTCCTTCACATAAACTTAGGGTTTTTAGGGTAGAGATATATCTACATCTTGATAATCAACAAAGTTGCTACCATTGGAGCTTAAAGAAAAACAAGTGGGGAGCTTGTAGCTGATTGGAGAATCCAAGAAAGAAACAGTCCGTGGATTCGGAGCTTGCACGTGGTCGTGTCAGTAAGTTCTACTGGTGGGTAGCATTAGGAAGTCAAGCGGGGAGCTTGTAAGTCCTTTTGTATGAACTTCGATTATTTCATAGTGGATTCAGGTTTGCCTTAAGGATAGGTGGGTAAAATCCTCCCCAGGTTTTTACCGTGTGGTTTCCTGGGTGATTATATATTGTGTTATTTATTATTCCGCTGCTTTTTATATCTTGATATGATTATTTAATTGTGTTAACTTAGATTTGCATGAAATTGGACTAAGTAAATCACTTGGCTAATTAACTAGATTAATCCGATTGTTTGTTTTTAAGGGGTCAAAAACCCAACAATTTATATTCTAATTCGAATTAGAACATACGAAAGTGGCTGTGTACTAACTAGTAGATATTTTACTCAATGCAAAATGATCAAATACTAAATAAATGATTCTTCAATTATATATAATCCTTATGTTTGACATTCATCAGAACTGTAGTAGGCACTTTGCACCGTCAATTTCGGTACACCATGGAAAATATGACACAATGACAAAACCATTATAACTACCGTTGGTACCACAATTCGACTCCCTACAATAACTCTAAAAACAAGTTTGCAGGATATGATGTCGAATACCATAAAAGACTTGAGTATGTCTTTTTCATCATCAATTAGTTTTGAGGTGAAGTGGCACATCTCATGGTCTAACAAGTGGTATTAGACAATAGTGCTAAGGTCATAGGTTTGAGTTGCAAGAGTCTCATTGTGATGGGGGATTGCTGAGAGATCACAATTTGACTCCCTACAATCACTCTCAAAATAAGTCTGAACAAAATGTTAAATGCCGTAAAATACTTATGTATTATTCTCATCACCAATTAATTTTGAGATAGAGTAGTATAATCCTTGAGCTCCGACAACTACAATAAAAAGTCAAATATGTATTGCAAAAGTTGGAATCATATATCCAAGCCATAATATATTAGTTTCCAAAAAAATACCATGGCCAAATTCATAAGATGCAACTGATTAGTTTGCTCTTTATACAAATCGAATAAAAGCAGTGTACTGAGAACGGAGACCATATGAGATGGAAGTTGACGAAGAAGGGAGATTTTGACATCCACTCATTCTATAATAAGTTTCGAAGTAACTTGCCTATTATCTTTCCTTGGAAAGGAATTTGGAAGGGCTCCTCCGCGCGTCTCTTTCTTTGTTTGGACTGCAACTTGGGATAAGATTCATACAGGCAACATTTTGCGGGGTAGAGGTTTTGATTTTGTTGACTGGTGCATTATGTGTCATTTTCTAATCCTAGAAGCCCATATTGTTATGCACCAAACACTGAGTTTTGGACTATAGAATCCGAGTCCTACTCCAAGTCCCAATTGGGCATACTGAACGGGCCGATGACCGTTAGTTGAGCTAAACGTGGACTATGACCTGTAGTTGTGCTAACTGGCCCAAGTTCTATTCTATATATTTTCGTGTAAGTCTGTTAGCTAGTCTTTTTTTTTTTTAACATTAAATAATTGTTTTATTTTAACACAGCTGTAAAGATATTTAGGTAGAGAAGAAAGTGAAGACTCCACAATTATTGTTGATTTTCTATTATTTTTGGAAGAGCTGAATGAAGTAAGCATACCCTACAAGGGCTGATAAAAGAAAAAGAAGCATACCCTACAATGAGAGCAACGTGGATCATGTGAAACTGTGAAGCTCAAGCTAGTCGACAATGTGGCTGACAATTCTTTTCTAAATTACAATCAGTATCCTTTTAAACTTCAATATTATTATTATTAATTTTTTTTACTCTTATTATTATTGTTTTTGCCTTTTTGGTGCAAAGAAGTGGGGATTTCGTTATTTATTATTTGTTTATCCCTAAAGGAGCCACAATAAAAAAAATATTGTCCGAGCAGATTAGGTATTACGTACCAAGTCCCTACTTACTACTATTTGGCAAGGAATAAAGAGAGAAAGTAAAAGACAAAAGGAGAAAAGGGTTGTGAGTCTCTGTGACCCACTTAAAAAAAGCTAAAGTTGATAGACAAATTATTTTCATTGCAAAATTCGAATCATGTGCAATTATTGGATAAGTTTTCTGATATAATATTTTATTTTGGAAATTTTTATTTATATCATATATTTTACATGATGTAAACCCTATTTGTTTTTAAGAAAAAAAAAAAAGTTAAACTTTATGGTTTCAAAAAAAAAAAATTTAAGTTTTAAAAAAAAGTAATTATTGTCTGTTTTGGAATTAATTATTTTTGATAGCTTATTTGTATAATATGAAACAAAAGTTAAAAATTAAATATTATAAAAAATATATATTAAAAATTAGATGTTTCAAAAAGTTGAAAGTTTAGATTATTTGAAATAAAGTTGAGACAAAAAGCAGTAACGTAAGATATGTACTAATAAGAAAAAAAAAAAACTAATAATCACATCCCAAACTCTCACCCAAGTAAAGTCTATAATTTCAAAAGTAAAAACTAAACCTAAGCCCATTTAAGTGGAACAGTATTATGTCAGGGTTTAATATAAGTTGGTATATAATTTGTTAATTTTGAAAACTATAAAATTTATAGGATTCTTGCCTATACTATACAACGTAGCTTTCCACGGTTGACCCAAAAAAAAAAAAAAAATAAATAATGGCCATATGTCGTAGTGTGATGGCATGGCATACACCAGTTTGACGAGCCCAGCTCCCCAGACTTCCTTCTTTATCAGACTTCCTTTTTAACACATGTCCTGGACATCTCCAAATGTAGAGATATTTCATACTAGGCTTACGCCCACTCCACAATTCCTTAGGTGTGTTGGGAATAGATTTTGATGGAACTAAATTCAAAATATGCATTGCAGTTTTTAGTGCATATCCCTAAAAAGAAACTGGTAAAGTTGAGTAACTCATCATGGACCTAAACATTTCCAAAAGAGTCCTATTCCTTCTTTCTGCTACACCATTCTGTAGGAGAGTTCCAGGTGCAGTCAATTGGGATATGATCCCATTTTGAGTTAAGTAATCCTTGAAATCTCCAAGAAAGTATTCACCACCACAATCAGATCGGATGGCTTTTATGTGTTTACCTAATTGATTCTCAACTTCAGCCCTAAACTCTTTGAACTTTTCAAAGGCTTCGGACTTCCGTCTCATTAGGTATACATAACCATATCTTAAGTAATCATCGGTAAAAGTGATGAATTACTCATAACCTCCTTTTGCTTGGGTTGACATAGGATCACATACATCTGTATGAACTAATTCAAGTAATTCTTGGGCTCTTCTACCTTTTACATTAAAAGGTCATTTGGTCATTTTGCCTTCCAAACAAGATTCACAAACTGGAAATTCATCAAAGTCCAATGGCTCTAAGAGTCCATCTTTGATCAGTCTTTGAATTCTGTTTGGATTAATATGACCCAAACGCAAGTGCCAAACTTCATTAGTAGAAATAAACTTTCTCTTTAATGATTTTACATGAGAGTTATGATCTAATTCAGAATTATATAATTCATGCTTATTAGGAGTTAAAATATAAAGACCATCCACAATATTGCCATAACAGATAAACACTTTATCCTTTTTTATTACAACATTGTCTTTCAGGATAACATAATATCTATGTTTACCTAAATAAATTGCAGAAATTAAATTCCTACGAACATTAGGTACATACAAACAGTCTTCCAATATTAAAACCCTAGATTCAAAACATAAATTAAACACTCCAATAGCTACAACTGGAATCATGCTCCCATCAGCTAAGGTAAGAAACATTTCCCCTTCATTCAACTTTCTGGTCTCCTGAAACCCCTACAAGGATTTGCAGATATGATTAGTACAACCTGAATCCACACACCAGGAATCTGTGGGATTCTGTACTAAACATGTTTCAAGAAGGAATGTACTTTTCATGCCTCTATTCTTGGCAACCTTAAATATTGGACAATTCCTCTTCCAATGTCCTTTCTCACCATAATGGAAACACTTTCCTTTGGTTTTCTTTCCTTTGTTGGCAACTCCTAAGGCAATTTGTTTACCATCTTTCTTGGAGAAGTCTTTCTTCTTCTTCTTCTTACCCTTGCCTTTCAACTTAGGTTGAGAAGTAGAAGCTTCAGCCATATTAGCATCAACACTAGAAGTACCAAGGATGCCTTTCACCACTACCAACTCATTCATCAATTCAGACAATGTATAAATATTTTTGTTCATATTATAGTTAAGTCTGAATTCCTTGAATGATTCTGGTAGTGACTGGAGTATCATATCCACTTGGGATTCTCCATCAATATCGGCACCTAAAACTTCTAATGTATTCAGATTAGAGATCATCCTAAGACAATGCTCCCTTATTGAAGTACCTTCAGCCATTTTGATATTATAAATCTGCCTCATAGCTTCTTGCCTTGCAGAACAGCCTTGCTCACCAAACATCTCCTTCAAGATTAGCATAATGTCCGAAGCTAGTTCTACATCCTGCATTTGATGTTGTAGAATATTTGAAATAGATGCTAGGATATAGCACTTAGCCATCTCATTAGATTTCTGCCAACGATCATATCGCTGTTTTTCCTCAAGAGGAGCATCTAATGATGGAAAGCTAGGTCATGGTTGAGAAGCACATATTTGTGCTCTTCAGTAGTAAGAACAATGTCCAAATTTATTTTCTAGTCAACATAGTTGGATCCAGTCAGTTTGTTTTGATGAAGAATAGCAACAAGTGGGCTAAATGATGCCATGATTTTAAATCTGAAAATAACAAACATGAATATAATAAGTAAACTAGACATTATCAATTTAGCATATAAACATATAATATGGAACCTTATAAAATCATAAAATCATATATGCAACGACAAACCAATCCATGTCTATAATTCCTTGGTAGCAAGTTTATTATAAACACATTAATTGATTGAGAACTATTCTCATTATTAGTACTATCATGATAACTCTTATCATGCACTAATAATATGCCATATTAGCTTTAGCCTCTAAGTAATAATGACATAGCTCCTTTGGGAGGTTAACATTACACTTAGTTTAGTGTACACCATTATTTAGAATCACGTGTAGCCACATTTAACCTCCCTTATAATGTTTAAACTTGTAGTACCATGGAACAAAACACTTTCCTTTGGGATCGGGAGGCATATACGCCAAGACGAGGTGCTTACCCACACTACTATGAACCGATAATGGAGGCCGTGAGATCCAACCCTTGTATCTCTCTCCCACTAGATATTTTAAATTAAAGGTTTTTAAAATCAAGAACCATAATAATGCTAGAAACCCTTGAAAACATAATCCTAATCTCATTAGGAATAAATTTCATTAAATGAATAATTTTAATCCTAGCATTAATATATATAAATATATAATGTAATAATCAATTCATGAAGTAATATAACATAGGGATTATTACATCATATATAACTTACATTAAAACCTATATGATTTCAAGATGGCAATTAAGGCAATAACTATTAAATTGTCTTTTATAGCCAAGCGGTGCAAGAAAGTCCAACTAGTGCAATCAATTAATTCATGCACATGACAGTTATTTGAATTACATTCAATAACTATATACTTGGCAATTACTAAGACACGGCACCATCCAATAAGTAAATATTAAGCCAAGATGTCCATTTCGAACAAACCAATGCAATACAATGGTTATCATCATGAACGGTTATCCTTGGCAATGAAATTCTTTAAAAAGAATTTCTCTTAGACAATAACTACTTTCTTTGAATGGATCCGTATCTTAATTGTGTGGCCAAGAGAATTTCTATTAATATGGAATTCCATATTAATAGAAATTCTCTTCACATCAACGCAAAGTCAATCACCTTCTCTTAAAACAAATTATGAAATCAAAATCCTAAACGTGATTATATAGAACAATCACTGCAGATTCAAGAATCCCATAACACCAAGAAAATGATTTTCTTTGATTCAAAAACTCAAGCACATGTTATACAAGCATGAGATGAAAACCTAGCTTTGATACCAATTGTTGGAAAATCTAGTTTTGTATCTCATACAAAACACACAGTGGAAGCAACAAACATAGATCTATTTCATTCATGATTGATAACATGCACTATGTAAATTTCAGAATTTAAGAACAAGATAGCGTACCTTGGTGTAGTGAAATTCAAAAAAAAAAAAAAAAAAAGATTAGAAGAACTTGGGAACACTTTTAATTTTCACTCCAATTCCACTTTATACCCAAGAAGTGCGGTCTCTCAATCAATTTCTAAGGGAGAATAACGAGTGGCTTCACTCACACATACATACCATTTCACAATGGTGTCTCTCTTAAATAAAATTTTGTATGTTTCTCCCTTTATAACTAACTGATTATCTAATTGGGCTGGCGTATTGGGCCTTTCCAATTGGGCTTTAGTATGTGGCTTGGAGTGGGACCAAAAGGGACCAATAAGACACTAGCTCCAATGAGCCTGGGGCTTTTCTGTCAACTCTTAACAAGTCCAAAGTTACTATTAATTATATTTAATACCACTATATAAATATAATTGCACTCTAGGTCTTATTAATAAATTATATCCCAAGACTTTATTATTCATGCAACCCCTTCATAATATATTCGTAGTAACACAAAGTCATGAATGTAGACTGTCACTTTGTAGATTACTACATCTTAATCCTTGAGTACTCGGTTTAATCCTTTTAAGTTATTCATCATATATTTATGAAATCCAATTTCATAAATATATACTTTAGTAATTTCTTACCAAAGTGGTTAGGCCTAACTCTTTGAATAACAAACTCATTAAACTTATCTCAAAGGAATATTTTGTATATCCGTTAAGAGACTATGAATTCCATCTTGAAAATATATGTCCATCAACACTAAATGTGGTTGCCCAACATACTGAGGTTTTGACCGTTACTTTAGATCTCACTCCTGATATATCAAAGCAACCTACATTTCATAATCAGGTCCATTATTCTCTCAGGATTAAGAGTTCATGCAAATATAAGTCGTGAGATTTATTATTCAATTGACAGTCGTTAGGAGAATAATAAATCTCACAGCGGTCCAGTTCAATATGTCTTAACTCTTAAAACATATCAACATATCAACTAGAAGTCACCACTTTCATGATCAAGACAAATCATCTTAGTTAATATGTTATAGTCTTCGCAGATGAAATGCCCAATTTCATCACCGACTACGAACCAAATTCTGAGTTTACAAAGAACTTGTGACTAATATTTTCTATGAATAAATCACATAAATCACATACTATGCATCTCATGGACTATATGATAACGTCCAAATATTCATGTTACCATTATTTCAGATAATAATAAAACAACTTTATTAATTACAATATTAAGTCATACATCATGTCATACATAATATAATACATAGCATCATACAATAGGATTCTAGGGCACAAATCCTAACAGTTTGACTAAATTTATCCAAGCATAAGCGTCTTTGGGGTTCTACTTCATGTCTCAATTAGAATTAAATAAATTTTAATTCAATTTTAAATTTAGTCATATTATGACTAAGTTCATTACAAAGATGAGAAAACATTTTAACATCGAGAAAATAAATTTATTTAAAAAAAAACATAAAATTTTAAAATTAATAAAATAAATTTATTTCCAGTTTTTCTTGAAATAAATTTTTTTTTCTCAATTTTAAAAGGTTTTCTCATTTTTGTGATATTCTGTTCGTTTTACATTCGATCTTGATAATCTGCTCCTCATTTCGGAGGGAATTTTTTTTTTTTTTTTTTTAAGATAATTTCAGAGGGAATTAAAATGTCTTTGTATTGACATCACATGAGAATTGCTTCGATTGAATGATCAAATTTTGGATTGAAGTAGATAGAAGTTTGGTTGAAATGGGTTAAAGTTGGTAAACTGGGCCAAAGGTTTCTTGTTCAATATATTTGGAGGGTTGTTGTAGGCCGAGCTCTTTTCCTAGTTTTTGCGTAGTGCTAATTGGTTTCTTTTGGACCAAATGGAGCAGTTGTATTTGAAGTTAAGATTTCATCTTTTTACCAACCCATTAATGAAATTGAATTTTAAAGATGGGATTACAACTTTCATCTTCAAAATGAGATTTCAACTATTCGCTATTGCATATTTGATCCAAGGTTGAAATTGCATATTAATTTCATCCAAGAAATAAATCACATCTTTAAGATACGAGTTTGTGTTATAGACCTGTGGTGCTCTCAGCACCGTGACATGTGCCAATTCACTAAGAAATCGTCCCTTTAAGATGCCATTTCACTCTGCATCGCATGTTGAAGATTCAATTTCAAAAAAGTACAGTAGGTTAAATTATTGATTTTCTCAAAAGCTTAATCTATTGGGACATAATAAATTTAATTACTTAGGCTATGTTTGGTAGATTGTAATAGATACTGTAATGTAATATTTATTTCTATGGTTTAGTTATTCAATAGTTTGGTTATGCTTTTATTACAAGGAATAGTCATTCTTTTTGAATAGCTATTCTTTAAAATGAGGAATAATCGAATAACTATTCATTTCGAAACAAGTAATGCTACGACGCAAATTATTTTACAACATTTTTACGAATTACTGATGTGACAAATTCTTACTAGTTCTAATTTGAGCCCATTACTAACATCACATTTTTACTTGCAATAACTATTTGGAAAATACTAAAGCCAAATCAGAAGTTTGTAAAAATGTTGTACAATTGTTTTTGTCTGTAGCATTACTCTTTCTAAAGGGGTTGTAATAAATTCTTTGGTAGGTGTATTAATTTCTAAAATTAATATATTTTCAAATAAACAAACTTTCCTTATGTATAGAACAATTATGAAAATAAAAAATCATAAAAAATAACTAATCTCTTTTTCAAATTTACAAAATATTATTTTTTAGAAAATATAAATATATGAGTAAGATATTTCCTAAAATATATCTTAAGTTTGATTTAAAATGCTTTCATTCCATTATCTTCAGAGTTCTATTATTGTGTTATCACCAAACAAATGAATATTAATAAGTATTACATTACAACGTCTTGTATTCTTTGTAATACCTATTTCTATTAGTATGTAATTATTATTACAGTCTACCAAATGTGTCTTTAATCATAAATTCTAACGCTCACCTTCATGTGTGGGCTAAAATTACCTTTTAATAGGTAAGACTCAACACATGGGATTTTAAATGAGATATAAAATAGAGGAGACAATGATCGAATTTAGGAACTGTTACCTTGATATCATGTTAAATTACTGATTCTCTCAAAAGCTCGTTAAAAAAAAAAAAAAAAAAAAAAAAAAAAAAAAAAAAAAAAGTTTTTACAATTTTTTTCCAAATCTAGAAGCCCATAATGTTAATTATGCATCACTAAATATGAGTTTCAGACTATAAAATCAGAGTTCTATTCCTAGTCCCAATTGGGCATTTACTAAACGGGGCCTAAGACCGTTAGTTGAGCTAAACGTGGCCTAAGACCTGTAGTTTTGCTAACTGCTAACTGGCCCAAGTTTTGTACATTCATGTGTAAGCTAGTCTTTTTTTTGTCTCAGACCCAAAAGTTAAATATCCCTAAATAATTGTTTTGAGTCACAGCTGTAAGGATAAGGTAGAAAAGAAAGTCAGGAATCCACAGTTATTGTTGATCTTACATTATTGAAGACCTGAATGCACAAGTAAGCATACCCTACAATGAGAGCAACGTGGATCCACAATTATTGTTGATCTTACATTATTGATGGAAGACCTGAATGCACAAGTAAGCATACCCTACAATGAGAGCAACGAGGATCATGTGAAACTCTTTTTCAATCAGCTTTAGCTAACTTCAATACCTTTTTGTTTTTTTAAGAATTTTTAAACTTTGAACAGTTTAAGACCCCTTTAAACACAACCAGATTGCGTAGCCTAGATTAATTAGCCAAGTTGTTACTTAGTCAAATTAAACAATTCTAGGTTAAAACAATCAAATAATCATATCATGCATATAAAACATATAAAGCAGCGGAAATAATAAAGAACACAAGATATGATCACCCAGGAAACCACACGGAAAAACCTGGGGAGGATTTGACCCACCGATCCTCAAGGCAAACCAGAATTCACTATGAAAGAATTGAAGTTCCTACAAAAGGACTACAAGCTCCCCCGCTCGACTTCCTAATGCTACCAACCAGTAGAACTTCCTGACACGACCACGCGCAGCCTCCGAATCCACGGACTACTTCTTTCTTGAATTCTTCAATCAGCTACAAGCTCCCCGCTTGTTTTTCTTTAAGCTTCAATGGCAGCAACCAAGTTGATCATCAAGATGTTGAAGTAATCTCAATCTTGAAAACCCTAAGCTTTGTGTAAAGGAAAGCTCCTCTAGATCTCACAAGAGATTTACACAAAACCACAATGTATGAGCAACAATACAACTTGTGCAACCCTAAAAACGTGGCTAGGGTTTTGCCTTATATACCTAGGGCAAAAACATAAAACCCTAAACGTTTAAAGAGTTAGGGCTGAGCTGGAATTTCTGCAGAAAACGCATCTGGGCCGATTTTCGATCGATCGAGAATTACATTCGATCGATCGAGCCAGGCCGAAATGCACCAATGCATTTGCAGTCACTCGATTCCAACTTTACAATATTTTACCAACTTTGAGCAAGCCTAAACTAGACTAAATACAATGTTTTGATCATGGTTTGCCAACATTACAAATTAGAGTTCTAAATACATAAAATCCTAAGACCTTATAACTTAACAAACTTCAATACTTAGCTTTAGGGCAATGAATATTTAAACATATATTAAATTATTTATACAGTGGGAGAGGAAGTTTATATTAGCACTAGCACACAGCTTGGTAACAGGTGAATTTGGGCAATCCCTGATCAATATTTATCTTAAATTTAGGGCTCAAAAGTTTTTAGAAGATTGCATGATTTTATTGATACTAATCAATTAGATGAAATGGTGCAAAGAAGTGGGCTTTTCGTATTGTTTGAACTCAAGTCTCATTCGATCACCTGGTTCATCTTGGTGCATAGTCTTGTTGCTTAGTTGGAGATATATAAGAAAATGTTTCTAAAATATAATAAAAATTGATACGATTACGTTTTATATATAAAATGAGAATTCAACTTATGGAATTCATTTCATGATAAATGTTTTTTATTATCAATCTAATGTATTGATTGTTTTTTTTTTTTTTTTTTACTTTTTAGTGGACCATGTTCAAATCTAATCCCTTATTGGATAATATGAAAAATTATTAACAAAAATAAGCAGTGGAGTAAATTTCAATGAACTCAGTTAATAATTTTTCTTTAAAAATTATTAACTGAGTTAATTAGAATTTATTCCACTACTTATTATTTGTTTATCTCCAAGGGTTCGTTTGGTTGAAGAAGTAGAAAAATGGGAGGATGAAAAAGTGGGAGGATAGGAAAAATTCTAATTTTTCTAATTTTTGTTTGGTTGGTAGTGGAAAAGTAGAGAGATAGAAAAAATGAGTTTGTATAAATTTACTCATATACCCTTGTTAAAAAATGATACTCAATTAAAACAAAAAAAAAAAAAAGCAATCACCCAAATTTATTAAAAATAATAAAATAAAAATCATGTCCAAAAAAAAAATTATTTCTAGTTAAACAAAAAAAAAAAAAAAAAAAAAAAAGAAAAGAGAAGAAAACAAAACAACTATCATGCTCACAACATAGGAAATCAAAAGAAAAAAAAAAAGTGGCAACATCCAGGAAAGCAAAAGAAAAAAAAGAAAAAAGAAAAAAGAAAAAGAGAAGAGGCAATGTGCCCAAGAAAGTACAAAAAAAAAAAAAAAAAAAAGAGTTGGATGAAGCTTATGTGCAAGTGAACATGGGCATTTTTTGTTAGACAAGAGATTCAAAATCCCCACCCAATAGAAAACATTTTGTTGGGCTCGGGAGAAAATACCCAGGCCCAACCAATTTTTTCCCCTCTCCTCCCTCTAATCAAAAACCCACCAAAAATGTTTTCTCTCCCATTTTCTCTTATTTTCTTTCCATCTACCCTGAAATCCTCCCAACCAAACATACCAATGAGCCACAAAAAATATTGTCCCAGCATGCTAGGGTTTACCTACCAAATGATTACTCACAACTACTTTGGCAAGGAATAGAGAGAGAAAGTAAAAGACAATAGGAGAAAAGAGCCATGACCCACTGAAAAAGCTAAAGTTGAAGAAAAAAAATATGTAAAAATCCTCTTGTAGTACAATAATGGTATATTTCCTCCTATTACACAGTAGTAGTCATACTTACTAATTTTATAGTAAGATTTACTATTCATGTGAAAGGAAAAAATATGTTATTATTGTACTCTCAAAGTATTGTGTAACTTTTCTAAGTCGATAGATAAATTACTTTCATTGCAAATTTGAATAGGAAAGGACTTTAGGATAGTAGAAACCCCCGTGGATCATATGCAATTATTCAATAAGTATTGCGATATCATATTTGCTTTTAGGAAAATTTCATTTAAAATCATATGCTTTAGAGGTTGTAAAAATTAAACCCTATAGTTCCAAAAGTAACAAATAAAAAGCCTAAGGTTTTAAATGGTAATAAATTTTCTACAACATTTTTTACAAACTTTCGAGGTACAAATTATTATTGGTTCGCATTTGAGGCCCACCACTTACATAACTTTTTTATTTACTAATAATCACTCACCATATCAATAAAGGCCATAAAAAAATTTATACATCTAAAATCTAAAATAAAATATACAAGCTCAAAAAAATTAACCCAACAACAAAAATTACTAATAACAAAACTAAAAAAAAAAAATTAAGCACAATCAACTAATTTACCCATCAAAGACAAACAAAAAAAAAAAAAAAACTTAGTGGCTAAGCAGCAATAGAGCTAGAGGTCAAAGCCGTCGCACGTAGATAGTAGTAGAGCCACCAACTTTTTTACTTACCAATAATCACTCATCATAGTAGTAAAGACCATAAAAAAATTTATACATCTAAAATCTAAAACAAAATATACAATCCCAATAACAAAAATTACTAATAATAGAAGTAAAAAATATTTAAACTCAATCAACCAATTTTACCCATCAAAGACAAAAAAATGAAAGAAAGAAAATACTCAGTGGCTAAGTAGCAATAGAGCTAGAGGCCGAAGCAGCTGCACGTAGACAATAGTAGAGTCTCTCTCTTTTTTACCTACCAATAATCACTCATCATATCAATAAAGGCCATGAAAAAATTTATACATTTAAAATCTAAAACAAAATATACAAGCCCAAAACAATTAACCTAATAACAAAAATTACCAATAACAAAAATAAAAAAATTTAAGCCTAATCAACCAATTTTACCCATCAAAAAAAAAAAAAAAAAAAAAAAAAAAACCCTCAACGGCTAAATAGCAACAAAACTTGAGGTTGGAACCACCGCATACAGATAGTAGCAGAGCTGCCCCTAACTCCAAGTCTTTACTGTTACCTCTTTCCTAGTCACCATGTCTTGAATGTAAAGGTACCTAATTTCAATATATTTGGTCTTCCCTTGACATTTTGGGTGCTACGCATATTCAAGGGCTCCCATGTTGTCACTGTAGATTGTTACCGGATCTACAACATTGGTGACAACACTAAGGCACTGAAGGAACCTCTAAAAACCAAACTGCCTCTTGCATTGTTGCTGAACATGCCACATATTCAGATTCCATTGTGTATAGTGCAATTTATGACTGCTTCTTGCTGCACCAAGAGATGGCCTCGCCATCTAGCAAGAACGCATGCATAACCAAAGGTTGATTTGAGCTCATCTAGATTGCTCGCTCAATTGGCACATCACTATAGCCTCTTAGCCGCAAATTCGTTTCCAAGTAGCACAACATATAGTTTGTTGTCCCTTGCAAATATTGGAAAATCCTCTTCACAGCCCTACAATGGGAAGGTCTAATGTTGCTTTGGACTATGCTTACTACTAAACTGCTAATTGGAATCAGCCCTCAAAATGATTCTTTAATCTCAGGAAACCGAGCAATTAAAATTTACTAGTAAACCCTTTGAACGATTTGTCCGATTGACGAACCAAGAAATTGTTCATGGTAGGGCGAGGATGGGGGACAAAATAATGATTTTTTTAAAATATATTTGCTTTGGCCCCCAAAATTGATGAGTTCCTTCCTTTTGAAACTTTTAAATTCTAAGAAGTTCTATTTTTTAACGAAGTAAGAGTTTTCTCATTATCTATACTATATATAAAATGATTTCCCTCGTTCAATTGGATTTTTTTTGTGATTCAAAAATACCATCATTAATAAAAAGTAACTTCATTTAGAAATAGGTCATAAATGTCAAATAAAAAAAATTTCATTTTGAATTCAAAAAGAGAATTTCTAAAATTTAGGATTTTTTTTTCCCTTCATGTTTAAAAAAGAAATTACAGTTATTGCTTATCTCTAAAATTTATAATTTTTAATTTTTTTGAAAAAAAGAATCCTAAATTATTATTGATGCAAATTATTTACATTTACAAAAAAAGAAAGAGCCTCTAAGCACACGTATGAGCGCATACTTAAAAGCTAGTTAAAAATAAAGCAAGTAGTATATTACCTAGATAGTACAAATATCTAATTTTTATTCATAGTTTTAGGATAAAAGTTAAGTATTTAAGATTCTCAACTTTGTATTACAATCTCCAATTGTGATTTATGCAGTCTTAAATGTCATTATGTAAAAAAAAAAAAAAAAAAAAAAAATCATAAAAAGAATAATAAAATTAGAAATCTTCGTATAGTATTGGTTTACTCATTTCTCAAAAAACATTATATTTTCACTAACACGCCTTTTAAGCAAACACATATGTATATGAATATTAAAAATTTTCATTAACATTTAAGCAAATACATTCGCTTACAAACATATATGTATATGAATTCTGATAGCTTCCACTAGGGCTTTGTACTTGATGGATTAATAAAACATTATAGGTTTGTGTTTATTTATTATGTTTTATTATTATTATTATTATTTTTTGTCTTACAGTAGTTGTGAAAAATGAAAATACATTAAAGTTGTTTTAAATATCAGATATTATTTTTAGTCAACTTTGCTAATTTTTACAAAATTTTCATTTATTTGTATGTTAAATTAATTGTGATATTATTATGTCTCGACCTTTGATCAAAATCTAGTCCAACTTAAAAGTCTTGAATGCTATCTTTTTTATCTTTTTTAAAAAATGAACTTCTAGGTTGATTTTTTTGTTGCACTATGCAATATTCATATTGTGAATGCAAGTTTTTGTTCACATAATTATTTAGAATTAATTATTTATGAATTTTTTATGTGAGCCAAATAGCCAAAATGTTGTTCATATTTTCACTTCATTTTCCAGGTTGTTACCAAACAAAAAGAAAATTAGTTATGCTGTTAAAAAATAAATTATTTACAACTAAAAATAAATAAATAAATAACAATAACAAAAACTTTTGCTGCCAAAATATAAGCTAACCTCAAGTTCTTTGTATTTTCCGAAAATTGAAAATTAAGATCGTCAATGGTCAAAGTATCTCTGCACTAAATAATTGTTTTAACTTTCCATTTGTTCTAAAACAGCTGTAAAGATTATGAAGAAAAGAAAGCGCTGAATGTCAGAATCCCCAAAAGAAAGAAAAGTGAAGAAACGTGCATGGTCCACTTACAACTTTAAAGCTGATTTTGCATTATTGATGGAAGACCAGAATGGACTTGAGCCGAAAAAGAAGGCCAGAGTGCACAAGCAATGCATACCGTACAAAGAGATAGGGGCGTGGATCATGTGAGGCTCAAAGCTACTCTCGAAAATACAAAATGCCTTTTTTTTTTTTTAATAAACAAGTTGGAATGGGGATGAACCCAAGACATGATATTAATGGTGAGTTTGGATAGCAGGTCCAACGTTTTGCGTGCCTGTGTTTTTTTGATTGATTCATGTATACTGTTTACGAGACTCGTAAGTATAAATTTTAGCAAATATTAAGTTAAAATTGGGTCTCACGGTATTATTCACACATTTTAAAATTATTTTACTACTGTGTTTTTATTTTTCAGTAATAAACAATATCCAAACATACCCTAGAAGTGCTGATCCAATCAAATGCCCTTAGTTTTGTAATCATTTCCGTTTGACAATCTTTACCTAGCATTTAATATTTGAACCTAGACTTCTTGTCTTGCAGTTCTAATGTTTTTTCTGTCGCGAAAATTCAAGAACCATGTAAAAAAAAAAAAAAAAAACTAAAAATTTTGCTATAATTATTTATGTGATAAATTGTGAGTAGTAAAAAAAAAGTAGTATATTCGTGTAAAAATTACAAATAATCAGTTACAGTTTATGTAACGACCCAATAAAAAGTGCTAGCCACATCTGTGTTATTTCTCAAAAGGACTAGTCACAATTGAGACTCCTTGTAGTTGTTAATAAAGCTCAAATCTACCCAGTAGATACCTGATGTAGGACTTATCATACACCTACACACATCACACAATCAATAAAATTGGTGTATCACAATCTCCCCCACTTAAATCCCTAACGTCCTCGTTAGGCCCCACTTTGTGGAGTAGTGTCTCTGAGCCCACACGAGGTTACTAAGCCGGCTTTGATACTATATGTAATGACCCAAAGAAAAGCGCTAGTCACATCGGTACTATATTTCAAAAGGACTAGTCACAAGTGAGGCTCTTTATAGTTGTTAATAAAGCCTAGATCTACCCAGTAAATATCTGATGTGGGACTCATCACACACCCACACACATCACACAATCAATCAATCAAATTGGGGCATCGTAATTCATATGTAACGACCCAAGGAAAGATGCTAGCTACATCTGCCTCATACTTCAAAAGGACTAGTTACAATTGATGCTCCTTGCAGTTGTTAATAAAACCCAGTTTAATCCAGTAAATACCTGATGTAGGACTCAACACACACCCACACACATCACACAATCAATCAAATTGAGGCATCACAATCTCCCCCACTTAAATCTCTAACGTCCTCGTTAGGGCCCACTTTGTAGAGTAGTGTCTCTGAGCCCACACGAGGTTACTGGGTTGCCTTTGATACCATATGTAATGACTCAGGAAAAGCGCTAGCCACATCTGCGCTATACCTCAAAAAGACTAGTCACAATTGAGGCTCTTTGTAGTTGTTAATAAAGCCCAGATCTACCCAGTAAATACCCGATGTGGGATTCATCACATAATCAAACAAATTAGGGCATTACAATCTCCCCCACTTAAATCCCTAACGTCCTCGTTAGGGCCCACTTTGTGGGATAGTGTCTCTGAGCCCACACGAGACTACCAGGCCGGCTTTAATACCATTTGTAACGACTCAAGGAAAAGCGCTAGCCATATCTGCGCTATACCTCAAAAAGACTAGTACAATTGAGGCTCTTTGCAGTTGTTAATAAAGCCCAGATCTACCTAGTAAATACCCTATGCGGAACTCATCACACACCCACACACATCACACAATCAATCAAATTTAGGCATCACAGTTTGCCACAAAAAATAATTGTGACAAAAATTATAAATTTTTATGTGGTACTTTTGATATATCGTGAAATTGTCCAACGTGATGTAAATATTAGTAAATGTAATTAGTTTCACAAATGATTTTGTTACTTTCTATCTAAAATATAAAATTAAAAAAAAGAAACATTGGTTATCATTATGTGATATGGCAAAAACTACCACCGACTTTGATATAAGCACTATCTTACTTGACTTATCACACTTTAATAGCAACAAGAAAAATAAATGCTTTGAACTTAGGATATACATAATAGCCAGTGGAATGCAAGGACTTGATTATTAAATACTTTGGAACTTAGGACTTTTTTTTTTGTTAAGGTGTAAATATCATTTTCGTCCTTATATTTGTGGCTAATTTCCATTTTGGTCTATACTTTTTCCCTTTATTTTGGCCCTTAAAATCGAAAAATTGTTCTCATTTTAGTTCCTACCATCATTTCACTAACAGAAATTTGCCTACGTGGCACATGGAGTGCACAACTGGCACGTAAGACACTGATGTGGCCAATAAAATAATAAAAAATTTCACGTTAGCACTCAAATAAAAAAATAAAAAATAAAACTAAAATTTTCATTTTTCATATGTTTTTCTTAGAGAACCAACACTAATTAGGCATACACAAAACCATAAAATCAAACAAGAACCTAGAAAATCAAACCGACAAACTGAATTAAATTTCTCAAATCCCTCTCTCTCTTGTCTCAAAGTCTCTCTCATCTCAAACTATTTCTCTCTCTCTCTCTCTCTCTCTCTCTCAGCCACCACGATTGGTCGAGCCTAAAAATCAAGCCACCAGCACCGCCGAGGTTGGTGAGGAGGGCTTAGGGTTCGGTCAAGGGGGTTTACAAAAAGAGAGAGGTTGATGTGTAAAGGTGGAAGGGCTCTATTGGGTTAATGGGTTTTTGTTGGGAATATTATACAAAGTAATAATGGAATAACAAGGTTAACACAAAAGACAAACAGAAAATAGATAACTTGGATGCATTATATCATTTTCTTTAGACAATATTTGCCCCTTTACACTATTGTTACTAAAGGGTTATTGCAAATTTGTCCCCAGGATACAACCAAGATGTTGGGTTCTATAGATAGCAATTCTGGAGAATGACCACAGGATTTCTTGTGTTTCTCTCAAACTTAATATTTTGTGGAGTTAGTTATTTTTTCAAGTGAACATAAGTCTCTATTTATACCCTTAGGGTTATGTTTCATCAAAAGGCATGTATGAAGAGTTAAAATGTTTCATAAAACCGTTAACAAGACTTGAAACCTCTTTAACCTTTCTGAACAATCACCAGAAAATTCTGCAGAAAATTTAAAAAAGTTCTAGAAAATTTTGATTTTCGAATTTTCACTTAGAAAATTCCAGAACTTGAATTTTCACTTTTTGAAACCGTATTCTCTAAACTCAAACATTATTATTACAACCTATCATTGTATATTCTTACAGATACAACAATCCCCCACTAGGTTGTAATAATATATGTCTCACTTGATTGATATCCTATCATGCATTATGGAAGGTATCTTTCAACTTAAACCTCCCTTTAGTGTAATTGCTCAAGAAATCAACAGAGTTAATGGTGGCTTGGTGCTTAGACCAAAACTCTTATGTGTTGATATTAGAAACAACACACACATGAGAACATCCACAACACATTTAGAAATCCACTGTTGTTCGCACTATTATGGCCTTGTGCTCTTCCTGGTTTAGTGAACATTTACAAGAGGAAACCCTTTACTCTTGCTAGAAGCGACTCCACTTCTATGTTCACAAAGGTGAAGTTCCTTCCTTGCCTGTTGCTGCCAAGGCTATAAATTCTGATTCCATGGTAGAGTGAGAAATACACGTTTGTTTCTTTAATGCCCAAGAGATGGCACCCCCACCAAGAGTGAATATCCAACTAGACGTGGATTTCTTGTCACTCACACTAGTAATCCAACTAGCATCTGAATAATCTTCCAACACAGCTGGAAATTTAGAATAAAAGAGTTCCAAATTTATGGTTTTCTTTAAATAACCAAGAACTCTACCAATTGCTTTCTAGTGATCCACACTTGGATTACTTGAAAATCTAGAAAGTTTGCCCACTGCAAATGATATGCTGGTCTTGTACAATGCATAGCATACATCATGCTACTAATAGCACTAGCATACTCAAGCTGTGCTATTGCTCTTGCAGTGTTTTCATCCAACTTTATGCTCCGATCGAAAGGTGTATTTTCTTCCTTTATATTAATATGTTCAAATCTTTGAAGCACTTTCTTAACATAATGAGATTGACACAGTGCAAAACCCTCACTATGTCTTTTAATTTTGATTCCCAAAATAGTATCTACTTCGTTTAAATCTTTCATTTGAAACATAGAAGAAAGATACTTTTTGGTTTCACATGCACCTTTCATATTTGTACCAAATATGAGCATATCATCCACATAAAGGCATACAATGACTCCATATTCCTTTGTGAATTTGGAATACATACATTTGTCAGAACTATTGTGCACAAAGCCATCCGACAAAATTGCTGAGTCAAACTTCTCATGCCATTGTTTTGGAGCTTGTTTCAAGCCATACAAAGACTTGACTAACTTGCAAACTTCCTCATCAAGATCACCATTTAGGAAAGCTGTCTTAATATCCATTTGATGTACAATTAACTTATATATGGATGCAAGTGCTAACAACACACGAATAGACGTGATCTTAGCCATCGGTGCATAAGTATCAAAATAGTCTACTCCTTCCCATTGTTTAAAACCTTTTGCTATTAACCTTGTTTTAAAGGTTTGTACTAATCCATTAGTATTATATTTTCTTCTAAATACCCATTTACAACCAATTGGTTTAGAACCAGTAGGTAGATCCACTAGGACCCAAGTATTATTAGATAATATTGAATCCATCTCATCATTGACAGCTTCTTTCCAGAAAGTTGAATCCCTAAAAGTCATAGCTTCCTTAAATGTTTTAGGATCATCCTTTGTGTTAAACACTATAGGTGTTTTATTTAGGACCACTTGTCTATTACCTTTAACTAGGTACAATTGAGCTTGATAAGAAATGAAAATTGAACCAAAGTCCTTTACTTTTCTTATCCTTTGACTCTTTCTTTGTTCACTTGGTGAATCACTTTCAATCTTTTTAGTTCGACCCAAAGTAGTATTTGGATTAGAGTCAGTTTGTTGTGTTTGAGTAGGTGTCAAAGCATCCATGGAATCTTTAATGAATTTATTCTTTATTGAATTTATCATCAATAAATACAACATCTCTTGATTCCACCACTATATTAGAGCTTAATTCTAATAATCTATATGCCTTTGAATTTTCAGCATAACCTACAAACACATTTTTCATAGCTCTTGGTCCTAATTTTGTTCATTTTGGATTAACCACTCTATAGAAGGCTAAACAGCCCCACACTTTGATATAATCAAGGTTTGGTTTTGATATAATCAAGGTTTGGTTTCCTTCCATTCCATAACTCATATGGAGATACTGTAATCATCTTGGAAGGTACTCTATTGTGCACATGACATGCTGTAAGCAATGCCTCTCCCATAAATTAAAAGGAAGCTCTGCACTCAAGATCATGGCATTTACCATGTCTACAAGAGTCAACCAAACCATTTTGTTGGGGTGTATAAGGGGCTGAACTTTGGTGTATTATACCATGTTCCTCACAAAACGTAGAAAAATCATTAGGAAAATATTCACCACCTATATCACTTTGTAGGATCTTTATTTTCCTCTCCTTTTGATTTTCTACTTCAGTTTTATAGCATTTGAACATGTCAAAGGATTCATCTTTATTTCTCATTAAATACACACATGTAAATCTAGAGAAATCATCAATGAATGTAATAAAGTATCTTATACCTCCTCTAGTTAATACACCATTCAATTTACATACATCTTAATGTACAAGTTCAAGCATAACAGAATTTCTATTTGACCTAGAAAAAGGTTTTTTTTTTTTTTTTGTCATCTTTGCTTGAATACAAATCTCACATTTCTTTTCGTCATCATGCTTATATGAAATCATACCATGCTTTGACATAAACTTCAAATATTTGAAATTTAAATGTATTAATCTTGCATGCCACAAATGTGAAGAATCAACAATATAAGCACAACCAGAAACTTCTTTATTAATAATACTTAGTTTGTACATGCTATTAGTAGTATATCCCTTTCCTACAAATATCCCATTTTTGGACAAGATTAACTTCTCCGATTCAAGTACAAATTCAAGTACAACTTTTACACCACTCTTACATAACAAATTGGCAGTCACAAGATTCTTCTTAATATCGGGTACATGAAAAACATTGGTTAAGATCATCATCTTGTCGGAACTCATCTTCACACTAACGGTGCCCTTTCCAAGAACCTTTGCTTTATTGTGGTTGCCCATCAACACTAGTTGTTCTATGGAACACTCATCATAAGTCTTGAATTGCTCTTTATTGTTGCATACATGCATCGTTGCACCCGAATCGAACCACCAATCAAAAGGATTTGCAATCACAGCCATATGAACTTTAGTGATCATATCAATATGTATGCCACTTACCATAGCAACAACGTCCTCAATGACATTTGTTTCAATGACATTGCCTTCTTCATCCTTTTTCTTGTTCTTTAAGAGTTTACGTTTGCGAATGTAATGACCTTTCTTTCCACATTGAAAACATGCCCGGTTCTTCTTGTCCTAGTTGTGATTCTGGGAGTTATTCTTCTTGAAACCACTCCCACTTTTGTTCGCTTTCAAGTGCTTATTGGTCTTACTCAAACTCCCACTTTGAACATTGCTCACATTGTTCACATTCACTTTAGAATCAATGTTAGTCACATCTCTAACCCGACTCCTCTTCAATTCAAAGATGTTGTCCAAATTGTTCTAAAGTGAGATCTTTCGACATATGCAGAAATTTCTTCCTAAAATTATTCCAACTTGGTGGGAGTTTCGCAATGATTGCACCCACTTGGAATGATTCAGGAATATTGATTGACAAATCACGGAGTTTATTGACCAAAATCTATAACTCATGCACTTGATCTAAAATTGAGATATTATCAAGAATTTTATAATCAAAATACTTTTGAATAATAAACTTATTCGTACCTACTTTTTCAGTTTTGTACTGTAAGGTTGAATTTAATCAATCATCTTGTTGGCTTTATTCTGTGCCAAATTTTCTTGTATTTTAGCAATTAGTAACCCTGTATTTAGGTGGGATTCATGTAAAGGTAGTGTGTGAAAGAGTGTGAAGAAATGCTCAAGATTGTGCAAGGATGCAGAGACTCATGGCTAGGACTCGCGGCTGACTCGCGACTGGCAAGCCGCCAACTGCAGCACACGTGTGAAGCATGAGGGGAGTTGAAGAGTCATGCCAGCTGTCACACTACAGGACAAAAGTCCCAGGCTGGCCAGGTCGTTAGTTCGCGGCTTGAACTCGTGACTCAGACCAGTCGTGAGGCCAAGTCGCCAGACCATCTTGTTTGGGAAAAATTGACTCTTCGCATTCCAAACACACACTACTATATATAGACCCTTATGCCCACGAAATGTAGAGAGCTTCTAGAGAGAATTTTGAGAGAGAAACCACAGAGAAAAACAAGATTGATTCATCCACAATCTTCACCTAAGAGACTCTTCAAATTCCTCTACTCTCTTCCTCTCCATTGATACATCCATGAGAGGTTCTTGGCCAAATCCTTTTCTCACCATACACATATCTGTGAGAAGGTTTATTTGGTGCTTTGGGAAGCAATTAGAAAGGGACCAATTCATATTGGTTGATGCTATGGGCTATAGCGGAATCCGGTAAGCTAGAAAAGAAAAGGGTTCGGCGCAATCTCGTTGGAGCAAAAAGCTTGGAGGGCTTAGGTACATCGGGTAGATTAGGCTTGGAGGGTCTATTACTGTTCATGTATCCCAACTACATTTTCTAGTGAATTATTGACCGCTTAGAGGGTGGCGGAGAGGTTTTACGCCGAGGGCTTCGGTTTCCTCTTCGATAACACATTGAGTGTTGTCCTTGTGTTTGCATCTCTCTTCCCTTTATCTTTACCATTTAATTACTGCTATGATTGTGATTATTTATGGTTTAAATTGTTTATCAATTTGGTTATTAGCTTATGTTCATGTTCTGCACATTTATTGTTTGACATTAAGCTTGAATTGATATTTTTCTAATTGATTCATTTGGTATTAGAGCGGGTGCACTCTAAGTGGTTTCATTACCCTAGTGCGATCCCTGGCCCCTTAGTGAGATGGATAGGTCTCAATCTTTAAATGTACCACCATTTTTTTATGGTAATAATTATGCTTTTTGGAAGGTCCGAATGAGGGCATTTTTGTGTTCTATTGATGATGTTGTGTGGGATGTAGTTGAAGTTGGTTGGACTAGGCTAGAGGCTGCCAAATCCACTTGGGATAAGGCAGCTCTTGTGGCGGCTAATCCTAATCGTAAAGCCTTGAATGCTATTTTCTGTAGTGTCTCTCCAGAGAATTTCACAGGATTTCACATATCACTATTGCTAAGGAAGCATGGGAGATTCTGGAGATAACTTATGAAGGAACAAAGAAAGTGAAAGACACCAAGCTACAGATGTTGACCACTCGCTTTGAGGAGCTAAAAATGAGTAAGGATGAGACTTTTGACTCTTTTTACAGTAAGTTGAATGAGGTGATGGTCAACAAATTCAATTTGGGGGAAAAGACAGAGGATTCTAAAATAGTAAGGAAGATCCTTCGATCACTGCCAAAAAATTTCTGTGCTAAAGTGACGGCTATTGAAGAGAGCAAAGATCTTGACGACATTAAAGTCCAAGAGTTGATTGGCTCATTGCAGACATATGAATTGTCACTACCCACGTAGAGGAAGAGCAAATCTCTTGCTCTTAAGACGATTGATGAGAAGGTAGTATCTCATGACTCTTCGGAGGAGGATGGAGTAGATAAAGATGTGGCGTATCTTGTGAAAAACTTCCGTAAATTCTTAAAACTTAAGAACAGTGGGAAATTTGGTGACAAAGGAAAATTTCAGAGTTCTGGAAAGGAGAAAAAGGAATTTAGGAGGAAAGATGGTAGAGAGCCTTAATCGTCACAAGGAATTACTTGCTTTAAGTGCAACGGACATGGTAATTTTAAGAAGGAATGTCTGAATTATTTGAAATCGAAGGGCAAGGTATATGCTACTACTCTAAGTGACTCAGATTTATCAAATGCTGATTCTGAGGATAGTTGTGACGGAGAAGGAAATTACTCCACATTTATGGCTATTGATCATGTTGAGTCCTCGGAGGATCTGAATCAACTTGTACAAGAACTTGGAGAACACAGTGATGAAGAATCTATTGGGATTGTTGAAGAATTAGATGCTGAAGAGGATGAGAATACAGCTAGTCTTCAAGAGAATTACACCCTACTCCTTGAAAATTTGGGAGAGTATGCAAGGGTAGCAAAGGCAGCTGTAAAGAAAATGAAGAAAGCAGAGGAAGATTACAGAAGTCTCCTGGTCAGATATAATAAGGCAAAGTGTGAGATTAAGACACTAAATGGTGAGCTATCAGAAGCTTATACAAAAGTGAGATTTCTTGAGCAAGAGGTAATGCAAGCACATGCCAAGATAGATAGGGCCTCCTCCAAGAAGTTGGAAGGCGTTATTTCATCTCAAAAACATTTTTTAAACAAGTCCGGGTTGGGATATACTAGAGGGAGTAACTCATCGGCCAATGTCACCAAAGAAGTGAAATTTGTAAAGGCCATAGAGTCGAGTGTAGAAGAATCTATTCCTGAGAAAGTTAAGGCTGAATAGAAAAATAAGGTGGCTGATCAACGGGTGTTAAATAAGTCCCGTAATCAATCTGAAGCCAGATTTGAAGCTAGAGAAAGATCATTGCCAAGATCACAACGGGGTCCTAGAACAAATCATGTTTGTCACCATTGTGGATTGCAAGGACATACCAGACCTAACTGCCACAAGCTGAGAGCACTGAACAATGCAAGCGCTACTCGATCACGAGGAAGAAGAAATGACTGGAGGTCTTGGGGTGGTGAGCAACCAAGAAGTCAAAACAGTGATCCAAGAATGATGAACGTGATGAAGATGATCGGTGCCTTCACCAATTGCTTGAAAAGCTTCACAAGAAGGTTTGAAAGTCCTAACTCTCGTACCCAATCCTTCAAGGATATCACCTCAAACGCATGTGACGTGTGGGTGACAAAGGCTACTCATGCATAAGCATTACAACATGTCCATGCATTAATACTTCCCATGTTTTGTGAATATGCTTGGTTGTGTGCTTTTTGTGAGTTTTTGAGTTGAAATATTATCTGTTTGTTTGTCTTTGTTTAAAATGTTTTTACATTGTTGTTTTTTTATCAATCTTCGTCTTATTTTTGTGTCAAAAATCCAAAAATACATAAAAAGTAGAAAATCCAAAAAGTTTGATTGACTTTGTTGAGTTTTGTCTCAAAACATGTTTTGCCTTGTACCTTTGTACTAATGGCTTTGTGCATCTACAAGCTTAGCTTGTTTCTATTGCACTCATATCATTGTGGGATAAATTTTGAAATCTATGTGACTGTTGTAAATAGATCTTCAACCTTGTCATGAATGATTTGTGAATGGTTTTGTTGATCTTAAGACAAGCATAGACTTGTGCCTATATATCTTCCTACTCTTTATTTTATTGTTTTGCTTAAAGAGCTCACCAAATGTAAATCTCCAAATGAAAAGAGATATTGAGCTGCAAAAACCTGTCGCACATACTAGTATTTGAGTAGGAAAAAGGGAAAGCGACCATAAATAAAATGTATGATGCCTAAAAAGCCAAAGGCTGACTCATTAATTGAAATATCAAAAATTTTAGGCATCGATCTCACAATGAGATGTATGAATTCTAAAAGATCAAATGATATGATGTATATGAAGCCAAATGAAAAGCTTCAAAGTTATATTATCAAGTTTTGTGGGAGGTCATATATGCATATTTCTATAATTGAGATGGGTCACATTATCTAGTGCTAGTTGTGTATGACTTGTTTGAATTGACCATTGAAGCTTCTCATTAGACTAATGACTATCTCATTGTTGATACCCACACGCATCACACATGTCTATGATCAATGAATGCCATATTCATTTGTGTGATTGTACTTGATTAAATGTGTTTTCACATGCTCAATCTTTTTTTTATCAAACATAAAAAGATTTTTGAGTTTTTAGTTGTTTTTGGAAAGCATTTTGCTTTTACAAAAAAATGCCTTCCCCATTTTCACTCTCTCAAACTCACTGTGTCATTCTTCGAAAAACCTACATTTTTGCACTTTTTCTACTCCAATCTTCAAGAATAAGGTATGGGTTTTCTCTTTCTCACTTCACATTTTATGATTTGAGTATTATTTCTTTGAATCTTAGAGTTGTGTTGTTGTTTTGAGATTTGAATGGATTCGGATATAGGTTGAGGATATTTTGTTGGGTTGGTTTTGTTTGGGTTTTGTTGCATTTATCAATCTGAGTTTTAATATGCATTTTCTCATATTTGCTATATTGTATTGTGTTCCTTTGTTTTTCTGGACTTAGCATTCATATCATACCCATTGTGTAATATCTGGATATCTTTTGCTCAAGTGTTCAGAGATTGTTAAAATTAGTCTCTTGCTACATTTGGTTCACAGATTGCTTAATGCACATCTGTTTTTAAGTATTAGATCTTTTGGTGATCTTGTTTTACTGGTGCACATTGTCACATTGAGTTCTTGGGCCATTATTGCTAAATCCTCTATACTATGGCATGTTGTGTTAATCTCTGTTCCTTAATGTGTTTCTAATCTGATTCTAATGTGTTGAGTGTCTATCTATTGTGCTTTGTTCTTGTGGCCTCTTCTGCTTGTTTACAGATGGCTCCCACACCTACAAAGAAGAAGACTCCTGCTAAGAAGGCTGACAAAAGGCTAAAAATGGACCATAATCTGTTTAGGTTTGTTCAACACTTTGAGAGATACAGAGATTCTTTCTTGAAGGGAACCATAATATAGGAAAGGTTTGTAGATTTAGGGGATTTGACAGACACTTTTATTCCAAAATGTTTTGAGGGCAGAGGATGGGATAAGTTGTTAAGTGACCTACAGTTTGTGAGCTTTTAATAAGAGAATTTTATGCAAATGCTATCATAAAAGAAGATGAACTAAATTTCTGGATCAGAGGACGTAAATTCACCCTAGATGCACATAATATTGATGAAGTCCTGAGGCTTAAGGGCTTAGAGGATTATGAATTCACAAATTACAAGGATAGGATACTATCTATAGAAACTGTCCAGAATCGCATTGGTGGACAGAGAGAAGGGAGATGTCTCAACACTAATGCCTTCCCTGCTGACATGAGGTGTCTGACCACCATCATGATGTTCAATCTATATCCAGTGAGGAAGCTGACTACAATTAACAATGCTAGAGCTATCTTCCTCATGGAGATCAAGGAGAAAACTTTCATTGATATCAGCTCCCACATATTTGATACAATTGTGGATGAGACTAGAACCACCTCTAGGCCCAAGCTAATCTTTCCAAGCCTACTCATGAGGATTTTCAGAGTAAAATGTGTTGCAATCCCTCAAGATATCAGTCACATGACTCCACTTTCAGCCATTAACAAACAAACCATCACAAGGATACAAGTTCGTCTTCCAACTGATGAAGAAGAAGGTGATCAAGGAGAAGGTGATCCAATGGAAACTGAAGCAGAGGCTGCAGGACAGACATCTACTCCCAGAAGCAGAGGCAAGAGGAGAAGGGCTTCAACCTCATTACCTGTACCTTCAGATGCATTTCAGATCATCCTAGAGAGGATTGATGGACTCAGAGAGGTCCAGAATGAGCATACTGACAAATTGGCAGCTATCCAGGATCAGCTCAACATACTTTCAGCCAAGTTTGACAGCATTAACACCCAGCACTGACCCTTTGGCCATTCCGGTCAAAAAGGGGGAGAATTTTTGAGTGGCAGCTCTTGAGGGGGAGTGCTATTTTATGGGGGAGCAAGACAAAAACAGTGTTTATATTATTTACTTTATTTCTATTTATGGTTGTGGTATTATGTTTTGGATAATGCTTTGATACTTTATGGTTAATGTTTTGATATACTCATGGAATCATGGATCTGCTATCTTTCTTTTGAAAGCTCTTGTTTTTAGTTATATGATGTTATTTAGTTAGTTTTTGTATGGTACATTTGTAACCATTTGTTTTTGTAAGCTTTTAGGTTTTTGTACTTATGCTTTGTGGCTTATGTACTTGTTGCTAAATGTCATGCATTTTCTTTAAGTACATCACTCTTGTGCCCTTATAGGATTTTGTTGCTAGATGCATATATGTTCTATGCATTGGTTGAGTGTTAGACATGCAAATGTTACTTTGCAAATAAGCTTATCAGCTTGCATGTCCCGAATGTTCATTCCTTGTGTGAATGAGCATTGTGATCACTTTTGTATAGTGATTGCTTGTTTTGGTCAAGCCATGGTCTATTGCTTTATTCCATTTTCTTTGATCACATTGTGCTTGCTCTATATGCATTTCAAGTTTTCTGCATACAATGATATTATTGTGTTGTTGTGTTTTAGGAGATACTTGTTCTTATGGTTCAAGAGCTTATCAGAATCTAGAGTTAGGTGTGAGGGAGTTTTGTTCAACTGTTCCCAACTCACGTGTTAAGTCTAGAGTCTGTTGTAGGGTTTTGTCACGGAATAGCCAAAGAGGGAGATTGTAAGGTTGAATTTAATCAACCATCTTGTTGGCTTTATTCCGTGCCAAATTTACTTGTATTTTAGCAATTAGTAACCCTGTATTTAGGTGGGATTCATGTAAGGGTAGTGTGTGAGAGAGTGTGAAGAAATGCTCAAGATTGTGCAAGGATGCAGAGACTCGCGGCTGGGACTCGCTGACTCGCGACTGGCAAGCTGCCAACCGCAGCACACGTGTGAAGCATGCAGGGGAGCTGAAGAGTCACGCCAGCTGTCGCACTACAGGACAAAAGTCCTAGGCTGGCCAGGCCGTTAGCTCGCGGCTTGAACTCACGACTCAGACAAGTCGTGAGGCCAAGTCACCAGACCACCCTGTTTGGGAAAAACTGACTCTTCGCATTCCAAACACACACCACTATATATAGACCCTTATACCCACAAAATGTAGAGAGCTTCTAGAGAGAATTTTGAGAGAGAAACCCTAGAGAAAAACAAGATTGATTCATCCACAATCTTCACCTAATAGACTTTTCAAATTCCTCTACTTTCTTCCGATATTGATACATCCTTGAGAGGTTCTTGGCCAAATCATTTTCTTACCATACCCATATATGTGAGAAGGTTTATTTGAAGTTCATATTGGTTGATGCTATGGGCTATAGCGGAATCCGATAAGCCAGAAAAGAAAAGGGTTCGGCGCAACCTCGTTGGAGCAAGAAGCTTGGAGGGCTTAGGTACATCGGGTAGATTAGGCTTGGAGGGTCTATTGCTGTTCATGTATCCCAACTACATTTTCTAGTGGATTATTGACTGCTTGGAGGGCGGCGGAGAGGTTTTACACCGAGGGCTTTGGTTTCCTCTTTGATAACACATCGAGTGTTGTCCTTGTGTTTGCATCTCTCTTCCCTTTATCTTTACCATTTAATTACTGCTGTGATTGTGATTATTTATGGTTTAGATTGTTTATCAATTCGGTTATTAGCTTATGTTCATGTTCCACACATTTATTGTTTGACACTAAGCTTGAATTGATATTTTTGTAATTGAGGTCTAAACGTTCAAGGGTGTTTTATACACATATTGAACATTCATGTACTTTGCTTTCAAAGCATTCCTAATCTCCTTCGATGACTTCATTGATGTGTAAAGATCATAGAGACGATTCGAAAAAGTATTATGAATGTGCCCTATGCATATAAATTCATCTTCCTCCCGTTTCTTTTTTTGTGCCTTAATCTCATCAATATCTTCATCACTCACATTATGAAAAGGCATCAAATTCGGGTCTAAGACATAGAAAAGTTTCTGTGCAGCAAGTAGGAATTTCATCTTGTGTTTCCATCGAGAGAAATTGGTTCTCTCAAAGCGATCCAATTTCACAAACTCATGATTCAACATCTTTAATGCTGAAACATCACTTGTCCCTTCCATTGTAGGAAATATTTTCTAAGATTGTTGAGAATATTACACAAAGTAATAATGGAAGAATAAGGTTAACACAAAAGACAAACAGAAAATAGATAACTCGAAAGCACTATATCGTTTTCCTTAGACAATATTTGCCCCCCTACACTATTGTTGCTAAAGGGTTATCGCAAATTTGTCCCCAAGATACAACCAAGATGTTGGATTCTATAGATAGCAATTTTGGAGAATGACCACAAGATTTCTTGTGTTTCTCTCAAACTTACTATTTTGTGGAGTTCTTGAAACCTCTTCAACCTTTCTGAACTATCACCAGAAAATTTTGCAAAAAATTCCAGAAAATTCTAATTTTCGAATTTTCACTTAGAAAATTCTAGAATTTGAATTTTCACTTTATGAAACCATATTCTCCAAACTCAAACATCATTATTACAACCTATTCTTGTATATACCTATATATGCAACAGTTTTGTGGGTATTTTGTTCAAATTTGGGTATGAGTTGTGCTTATTTTTGTTGGTATGGTTGAAAGATTGAGTTGGGTTTGTTTGTTGTTGTTCATTTGGTTGAGAAATTAAATATTTGAAATGGTGGGTTGATTGTGCTCAACAGTGGATTGATTGTATTCTTTAAATTTTCAGATTTAAATCTATTTTTTTCTTTTGGATAATTTGGTTTATTTATGTGGATTGGTTTTGTTCTGTACAACATTCATTTATGATTTTGCTGGGTTTGTATTCATATATGTCATATTCAAGATAACTTAGATCTAAATTAATTTTTTTTTAAGTTTTCAATATGTTTTTTTTTTTTTTTTTTTTGTTAAAATTGATAAATTATTTTTTTCAAATTAAGACGCTGATGTGGATGCTGACGTGGTATTTTTAAAATCCCAAATAATTTTTTTTATTAGTTTAATGGTCATGTTAGCATCTAACGTACCGGTTGTGCCCTTTGTGTGCTATATAGGCAATTTTCGTTAGTGAGATGACGGTAGGGACTAAATGAGAATGATAAGAAAAAAAAGTAGGGACCAAAATCTAAATCAGCCAAAAATGTAGGGAGCTAAATGATATTTACGCCTTTTGTTAATTGTTCTTTTTCTTGGGTAAAGAGAGAATGCAACTCTATAGCTCATACAATGGCTATGTCTGTTTCTCCTCTATAAATTTTGTTTTTAGCTGCAATAACTCTTCCTCAAGCAGGTGTAGGATGCATGGAAGAGAGAATATGATCTTCTTGATATTGTTCCTTGTGGTTCTTGATAAAGTTTTTTGTTTCTTATTAAAAAAAATGGTAAAATGTAAAGTATATAAACCTTTAAAGTTGGGAGGTTTTTAGATTTTTCATCCAAAAGTTTCTATCTGTTCACATTAGCAGCTCCTCTGTCTTTTTTTTTACTAACATGTCTGTTGAATGCCACATCAAATTGCTAAGTGTGTATATTTCGTCCAATGAAAGGATGCCACATCACCCAAATAATAGCAAAAACCTTTTAAAAATTAAAACAATTATCTAAATATAAAAAAGCTTACATAAATCAAAATATAAACTAAAATAAAAATGGCCCATTGTGTTTTGATTGTTTTCCACGGCCAACAAACCTGCCACACAGCACAACTCATCCAAATCATCATACCCATAACTCGGTGTCCATTTGTGGCAAACCTAGAAAACTAGATCAAGAAAAAAAATGATGATTTTTTTTTTTTTGGCATTTAGCATTATATTTGGAACATTTTAGTTAATTATCAAGTTTACAAAATTATTTAGCAAACTAGCATCTCGAGACCCATAAACTCGAGTTCAATGTGAAACTTGAGTCTCTAAAACTCAAGTTCTCTAGATCTACCAGATCTTCTTCTTTCGTTCTCCAGAGTTCTCCTTCTTCGCCTCCATCTTCTTCTTCTTCGTTCTCCTTCTTCTTTTTCTTCAACTCCTTTTTCTTTGTTCTCTAGTTTTTCTTCATCTTCTTCTTCTTCTTCTTTTTCTTTCTCCTTTATTCTGAGAGACTCAAGTTTAACGTCTAAATTCAAGTTTTTAACACTTGAGATATTAGTTTACAAAATAGTTTAAAAAATGTGTTTACTAACAACAATGTTTCAAAAATCATGTTAAAAGGCAAATTTCACAAAAAAAATAAATAAAAAATGGTGACCAATGGAACATCCCAAACCCTCGTCACTGACGCATCGAAACTACTATCAAACCCCAAAAATCTCCAAAACCATCATGAACCACCCTTCATAGATAACAAAACCCATTGTTTGACCAAAAACACCGACTGCCACCTGCGAATCAATTGCCAATCCCACACCACTTTGCCAACAGCAGCTCGTGGCCTCTATCTCCAGTTGTGAACCCACATTGCACGAAGATGTTGTTATGATGGTCCATGTAGCTTTGTTGTAATGCCGAGAGCTTCATTTCCCTTTTCTCTCTCGGTGAAGTGAGGGGTATTTGTTGAGTTGTGTTTGTTTGAAGTTTGGGTTTGATGGTTGTAATGAGTAATGAATGTTCACGTGGTTAGCTAGGTTTGTTGTGAGCTTAATTGGGTGTATGATAATTGTTCAAAGAAAATTTATGGATTTGTTCAAAGAAAATTTCTGTGTTTGGCTCAGTTTGCTGTTGTTGTGAGTCGAATTAGTTGGGTATTTTTTTTTTTTTTTTTTTTTGTGTGTTTGTTTCCAAATAAAATAAATGAGTTTGTTGATGATAGGATTTTTAGATTTACTAATTTTCTATGTTTGTTAATATTTAGGGTTTGCAAAATTTCTGCTATCTTTTGGATTTGGGTATGGATTGGACTATTAGATCTTGGCATCTATTTGGGTGGCAAGAAAATTGCCAAGAAAATGCTATGATGATTTTTATTTTAATTTATACAAGTTTTTTTTTTTTTTTTTTAGATAATTATTTTAATTTTTAAAATATTTTTTATATTTAAGTGATGTGGCGCGACTAATTAATGTGGCACCCTTTCATTGAAAAAAATATACATGTGTGACAATCTGACATAACATTTAACAGACATGTCAGTAAAAATGGATGGGGGACTGTTGATGTAAATGGTCTGAAACTTTAAGCTGTAAAATCTAGAGACCCCCAGACTTTAGGGGTGTACTTTGTAATTTAACCTAAAAAAATCAACAAATAAAATAAAATTGCTAAAATATAATGGAATTATTGATGGATGTAAGGAGAGTAATCAATGGATGTAATTTAACATGCACAAAAAATAGATATGATTTTCTTCGTGCCCAATATTCATTTCGGTTGAAAAAACATTAAGATTATTAAAAATTGTACTTAAAAACAAAAACACATATAAACTGATGTAGTAATAAGTGTAATTCCTGTTACACTAGCGTTATAATAAATAAAATTTTTAAAGACTTTCATTTTTAAAGACTTTTTTAGTTGTTGTATATTTAATTTTTGTAGTTGGGACCCCTTTCAAAACCTTAGGCCCCCTTCTCCTCAAATAACAACTATCCTACCCTAAAACTTAATAAAAACAATAAAAAAATTTACAATGGTGATTGTATTTTAGCAAATATATATATATATATATATATTTTTTTTTTTTTTACCACCTGTTAGGGTACATTTTTTTACATCTAATTTTATTTAAGTATCACTTATTTATTTTCAAACACCACTAATAAATTATTGGGCTTTCACAAATATTTTTTGCCCTATTATTATTTTAACCACAAATTTTTCATTATCTAAATTGGGTCATGACATGAACTATCGAAAAAGGCCCAAAAAACTCATATATTATCAAATTTTATTATAATTATTTAGCTAAGCGCAAAACCGGCGCTACAAGCCCAATGCACACATCCCATCCTTTTTTCTTTAAAACACAAGGCTACTAATGCTTGGTAATATTTCAAAAGCCCAATCATCATTGGCAATATTAAAAGCCCAAGTTAGCCGCTTGACACTATTTTGTAAAAAAGCCCAAAGTTATCAATACTTGGCAAAATACTATATCATAAGTATTTCACTTAAAGTCCAATAATTAACAATGTTTTGAGTTCTTAAACCTATTACCACAATATTACAAACCTATGAAATCTATTTTATAAAACCCATGGTAACCATTTATGTTACGTGACACTATTCATTTTTCCAAAGCCCATGGCAAACATGCATTAAGCCCATGGAGAATTATGAATTTGTGTTACTAATATAAAAACCCATGGAAAGTTATGATTTATATTAAACCCATAATATTTATTTATTTCATACCATATTATAAACCCATGGTAACTATTTATGTTACATAACACTATTCATTTTTCCAAAACCCATGGCAAACATATATCAAGCCCATGGAGAATTACGAATATGTGTTACTAATATCAAAGCACATGGAAAGTTATAATTATTAATTTTAGACCTATGACATTTATTTATTTCAACCATATTATAAACCCATGGTCACTATTTATCTTATACATTCTTAATATTTATTTCCAAAACTCATGATAATTATTCACCTTATTATGATTATCAATAGAAAAACCATGAGAATATCACATTATTCCACTATAGTGGTTGTTACCATATTTTATTTGAAACCCATGGAGATTGCCTCTATTTAAAACTCATAGTAAATATTATTCTCAAGAAATATTGGAGGTCATTATTTAAAAACCCCAAAGAATAACCCGTAGCAAAAATTATAAGAAACTATAAAAGTTGTTATTTAAAGCCCATGAAAATTAATACCCAAACCTGTCAAAAATATTTATCAAAGCTCATGGATTCATTTTATTTCTACTAACAACTAAAGCCCATGTGGAATAAAAATCCATAGAAATATATGGTAGCTTTGTCCATTTTGTAGGCCTCACAATGAAAAAGCAAAATGATAGGCCCAAGTGGAGAGAACCACCAAGCCAGTGGCCCACCAAAATACTCAGCCTTCATGGCCAAGCCTAGCATGAAATCTCATCCAAAACAGCCCATGTGTGCAAACTGACCCTGTTGGAGAACTCCATTCAGTTTTGCCTTCTATTGGAGGTCACCTCAAGAAGCAACCAAGCTCCCAAACCAAATTAGGAGTTGGCAACCTGTCCCACCGCCAATTCTAACGTGAACGGTATCAGAAGCTGACACCTAAAGGTTAATGGGTAATAAATACCCTTCTTTCCCAAGTTTTGGTCACAACTCAAGGAAGCCACAACGAAGACCTCCAGCTCATGAAATTCTCAACCAAATAGTTTATTTTATTACTAAAATTGTATGTAATTGGTTCATGAACCAAGCCCATAAATCCTAAAGAGGAAAATTTGGGAACATGTGGTTTGGAGGGCATAAAGGGATCTCTAGCAGAATCCTATGAAGTGGACTTAAACCTTGACACCTGGCTTGGGGTGTTGAATCCTACTTCTTAGGGTCCAAATCTTAGTTGCAACACTAGAATCTCTCCTTAATACCTGCCTTAATCCCATTGGCTGAACACAATCTCAGAATTCTTAGCATTTAATGCAAGATTATGTTGATTTTTACCCAAATGTGACATTGCCTAAAGAAGCAAAACAGCCCTAAAAGCAAATATCCCATTTTAGGCCAAATCCTGGATAATTAATTTTGTTGTCCTGCCCCTAATCAGTCCTACGTGACTTTTGCTAATCAATCCCTTAAGCTTTACTATAAAAGGGAACTACCATCAACTCATGGAGGACAACAAATCTTATCATAAAATTCCTTACCCATCATGCTATTTTCAGCCCATAAGTCAGTCCCTTAGTTCAAAAACTAGCCTCTAGTCCATAAATGCTCGTATACACTAACCCATAAACATCACATTCCATCTTCTCAGAAAATCCCAGCACCTTAAAATAGACACCAAAAACCCCTTTGAAATTTCTGATTTTCTTGTCACTTTGCTTGTTGTTTAACTCTCCCCAAGTTCATAAATCATTCCTCTTAGCCCACACTCACTTAGCCTTAGACATTCCTTTTCTTTTTCTGCATATTCACAGCCCATAAATGTTTCCTAATCACTCACAAACAACCCTTTACCCATTAGAGCCTTAGCCTCAGCATTAACTCCATTACACCACCATAAGCTTAAATGCCCACTCACTCAAAATAGCCTACACTACTCTATTCATGCCCTACATATATATACATATATATATGTATTCCAAAATCTTAGTTTAACATTTGATGCACTAAGCTGGAATCTCTTTCTCTCCCTTCATTCCATCCTATTTTTTTCTCTTTTACTTGTAATTATGAAACTTTTAATCCTTGTTTATTGTTATAATGATGAAAGCCATAATGTTTTGGATACTATGAAAGTTTTCTCATATGTTGACTTAATAATAATAAGGAAAATATATGATTTTTATCATGTAAATACACTTATTAACCTATTAGACGTCTACCGCTAGAGGTCTGTCATATTCACTGTTGGACCATTTTTCCTCTTGTGTACTTGTTATAATGGGCCCACTTTTATGTTAACCAAGTATGGAGGAAATGCATAATTTTTACTATGCAAATACATTTATTGGTTTTTCAGACATCTACCATTGGATGTTTCTCTTACTGCTAGATAATTATTTAAGTACTTGTTGTGGTGGGCCATTCTTTGTGTTAGCTTATCTTTGTAGGAGGTATTTTTAGCGCATTATTATAATCTTTGTTGGATGCAACCTAGACCTTGAGCAAAATGTGCCTTTCATACTTTGCCAATAGCTTTTGGGCCATGTTCCAAGCCTAAAGTCAAGTCTCGGTCTCAACTCCCCTAACATCACGTGGGCAACAAAGAACGACCCCAACACCACCAAAGAACCAAAAAAATCATGTGTTATTGGAGAAGCTAAAGCTAAATTTTTTGCAATTACAGTAAACTAGTATAAATACCAGTTGATTGTAACAAGTCGTTAAAAATAAAATACAATATTTTATTAAGATTATATCTCCTCCTTCAATTAAAAAACTCAAATTCTCTCTTTCTTTATTATTTTAATGAGTTGTTTAAATTATTTTAAATGAAGTGATAAAAAAATAGAACATTTGATATCGGATGTATTGTAAAGTGAGGCGGCAAAATAGATAAAGTAACTTTTTGATGTGTTAAAAGCTAAAATTTTTAGCACCACTACTATGAATGCTCTAACTTTAATAAATAAATAAAAAAATTTCTAGTCAGCCTAGTATTAAAAAAAAAACATTATTTTATTTTTGTTTTTGTTTTTGTTTTTGTTTTTGTTGGTAAATTGATTGCATCTTAATATATTTATTTTTTTAGAGAATGGATCTTAATGTATTTAGAAATAACGATTTTGTGTATTTATAATTTTTTAATACTATATAGATGCCCGTTTGAAGTATTTTTTTTTCTTTATACTTGCTTAAAATCCTAGATCCATCTTGGTACAAATGCAATAGCTTGTCAAATTTATTTAGTAAAATTTTTTAGAATCGCAACATCACTAACACTTGTTTATCCCCAAAAAATAAAGCCATGAAAATATTATCCGAACAGTTACAGACCAGGCTACTACTACTTTGTTCAGGAATAAAGAGATAAAGTTAAAGAAAAAGAGAGAGGTACTGTCAGTAAAAAGCTAAAGTTGGAAAATGTGATGCTTGAAAGTCAAGCTTTTGTTACGCATTAAACTATATATATTTTCATAAAAAAAAAAAAAAAAAAAAAAAAAAAAAAAAAAAAAAACTATATATATTTTAGACAGGAAATCTGAAAAATACTTCGAATGCTAGAAACAAAATATAAAAGATTTCAGGAAAAGAAAAATTCTTCAAAATTTTCATATATTTTTATATTAGTTGTGAATTTTAAAAATCTAAGAGTCAAATTGTATATTCTTATTTTATTCTTCATGTTTGCAAAATTTCAAAAAGATAAAAAATCAATTGTCATGTTAATAAACAAATGTTAAAATTTTAAGTTTTTGTGATTTAAAATTGTGTATAAAAGTTAAGTTTATTAATCGAATAGTAAATAGTATCTTATTTGAGCGAAATTTGATATACATATTAAGAACATAAGGAATATGAAATTTAATGGTTGGATTTTCAAAATTCATATTCAAAAAATAAATATATGAGAAGTTTGAAAAATTTCTCTCTAAACTAGTTTGGAGAAAAATTTTGTTTAAATATTTCAACTCCTCCTAATTACAAAAAGTACTTAATATTTTTTATGGAGTATAGACAAGTGGGGTGAGTTTATGAGGTCTAACTAGTTCAACCGGTAAAACCTTTTGTCATCGAAGAAGAAATTTGGGATTCAAATCCTGTTTACACTAAAAACAAAAAATCAATTACATGAAAAATGAAAAATCGATTAGTATCTTAAGCTGATGATAAAGAGCAATAATTCTAGAAAATTTTTATCTAAGTTATAAAAAAAAGAAAAAAAAGTGAGGTGGGTACTGTTTGGGGAGAATTGAATGATAGAATGTATCACATTACGTTGAAAAGAAGAGATTAATTATTAGAGAATTTGCAAGTGGAAAAGCATTTATACTATTCAAATAAATAATGAAGAAATCAACTTTCCATATATATATGGTTTTTTTTATTTTTTTTTTATGAACATATATATATATATATATGGTTTAAAGTTGTTCGAATCATAATTGATTATACTAGTAAGCTTTTTCCACTTTTTATTTCTTTATTAATTTACAGTAGGTTCATCATAATTGGTTACATGGGAGCTCATTGGAGAGAGAAACCTAATATCGAACTCGAATACCTAAACACTGACTCTGAGTGAACCAAATTACATTTCTGCCGACAATTTGCTATTGGTTTCTCATCCAAAAAGGTCACTAGCTAAATAGTATATTAACCTATGATTATTTATCAGGAGTGCTTTTATTTTATTTTTGAGTATGTGATGTAATTATCTTGGAGCAAGCCTTTGTTTTAGGATCTCTAGTCTTACAGGCCTTTTAATTATTGTGTGTGTGTGGATTAAAACTGTATCTATAGTTATCAATAAAAAAAGTGAGCAACAAAGGTTTTTACGGGCTTTCTAGTGTTTAATTGATATTTTTTAGTGTTTTTAATGAAAACGTCTAATGTTCAAATCTTTCATCACCAACTACTTAATTATAAAAATAAATAAATAAATTCAGACATATTAGAGAAGACACACCATAATTTCACTCAAAATTTATGGTAATTTTTAAGCGAGTGTAGGGCAAATTATATGGCACATAACACATTTTCTTAAGCATGGAGCTGCCCCATCCTTTGGTAAATATTATCATAATTTTTGAATGGAAGTTGTGGTATACTTTTGTGTTATAAACCCTTCTCCTTTCCCTTTAAAAAAATAAAATAAAAAGACTTATTGGTTATTTTAATAAGGGAAATGCTAATATCAAAAGGTAAAAGAAAAAAAAAGGAAGAAGACTATTAAAGATACTACATATTTTATTAAATAAAGTTTACAAATTGACGTGACAATAAATATGATTAATAAGTTTCAACATAATAACAAATGAATATATGAATTATTAATTTTTTAGTGATGTTAACATTTAAACACAACACTAAAAAGTAATTAAGGAATTTGTTTATTACATGTTATGAATGTGACATCAATCACATTCGTTTGAATTTTTTTTTTTAATATATAAATTTTTAAAACATACTTAGTAAAATTTATAACATCCCTACTATTACTCTTTTAAAAAAAAAAAAAAAAAACTAAAATTTTATTATAAAAAAACTTACAAATGAATGTGGAAGTAGAATGATTGGTACCTCTTAATAACATAGTAAATGATACTATTGAATTTATATTATCTCTAACATTAGCATTAGAGCATTAGCATCAGGTATTGCATACCAAATGCCATTTTGACACATAAAAACCTACTTTTTCTATTTTAACACATCATTTTACAATACGTCATTTATCACATTTTCTATTCTTGGATTCTAAACATTAAAATAATATATCCACACATTAAAATAATATTTAACTAAAAATTGCTACCAAATTCACAGCAACCACAAATCTCAAATCCATCGGCACCATCCCAAATCTCAAATCCACAACACCATCCCAAATCTCACACCCACAACTTGATTGAGAGAGGTCGGTGGCGAGTTGTGGAGAACAAGGCGGCAAGATCAGCGTGGCATGAGGGACTACGCATCGAGGTCGGCGGCGAGTTGTGGAGAACGATGCGGCGAGATTGGTGGCAACAGCAGTGGATGACGACACAGCTTCAGTGGACGATGACGCGGTGTTTTGATCTGGGTTTGGTCGAACCCATCGGCACCGCAACCCACCTCCAAAACCAACAAAAATCCAAACCCATCGGAACCACCCAATACCAAAGTCACAACCAACTCCGATTGAGGGAGGAGTTGGGAATCTGATCTGAAGAGGAAAGAGGCAGAGAAAGAACACTGGTTTGGAGAGAGAGACAAATTCTGAGAAGAGAGAGAAAGATGAATAAAAAAATAATGAACCCATTTGCTATAATCTTCCATACTGTGCCAAACTTATCACAGTACTGTAGCATGTGTTAAAATTTTGACACATTTAAAATACCTCATGAAACTTGAATAGTGGTGTTTAGTGTGTCAAATACCACACACACATGATGGTAGTGCTCTTAGAGTTTTAAAATAAAAAGTCCTCGATGTGATGTCATGAAAGGACATAAGAAAAAAAAAATGAAAAAGAATTCCACAAAAAGTATGACACATGGAATAATCAAATTAAAAATAATATTATCTAGTGCGTCACTCTCTTCTTTTACTCGCTATAAGTAAGTATACCTGTGAAAGTATACAATGTGTGTGAAAGAGTTGTGGAGTAAAATCAAGTAGGAATAGTACTAGGGAGCGAGATAAAGGAACAGTACTAGTACTGAAATGGATGTTCAAAAGGGGAAGGGAGGGATATATCCCCTGGCAATATTGTATGTGATGGTAATGCTCCTTATTTACCCATATTGTTGTGCAGGTGCTGCCGTCGTTGTAGAGAGCAACACCACCACTGTCCGCTACAATAATGGCCGCATCGAAGAAAGCCTGATCGAGTACGACTTGGAGTTAGAGTTATTCATGAACCCCTACGTAAGCCGGATTCTTGATACGAAGGGGAAGTCAGTTACCGGTGGTACCCTCGATGCTACCCACCCAGTTTGTCCTCCAAACGCATGCACCAGCAGCACCACCAAGGAACACTGTTCTACGTACAATAAAGGCTGCCCCAAATAGCCTCCGCCGCCTGCGATGGCACGGTAAAAATGCTGTCACCGATCGATCGCAATAACCCAGCTTGTCAGAAACGCAATAAGTACAACCGCGAGTGCCTCAACGAACCCTGATCGATGTCAATGTACACTTGCTGCCTATTCTCTAATCTTTATTTTATTTTTTTTTTGGGTTGAAATGTCTTTTGCTTGTCTGTATAACGGTTTTATCTGCGTGTGCCTTCTTTTTTATTTTTAAAATTTTTATAATAAAATTGGTAGGTTTGGTGTGTTATATTTAAAATATATGCATGTGTGGAGAATGTCGGTTGTAAGGCTTCCATAAGGGATCAAATACAAACCCTCTCTCGCTTGTACAACGACGACCATTCTAGAATTATATTGTTCTCTCTCTCTCTCTCTCTCTCTCTCTCTCTCTGTGTAAAAAAAAAAACGCTAAGATAATTAGTTTACCAATTAGTCCGCTAGCTTTAGGATAGGTATCAGCAAAATTGTTACAGTTTAAAAAAGGAGTAATGACATTACATTTTTATAATTGTTGATATAATCTTTTGATTCCTTTCTAATTTTACTTGGATGTATTATTATCAATACCTTTATCATATAAGAGCAACACATTTTTCACAAGGAGACCAAGCGAGATATCATTAAATTCTTATGTAAATTAAACTTTTTTTATTAGGCTGGGTTTGGCTCGATGTAAAATGTTTTCTAATATGCCAAAAAATAGTTTCTAGTGTTTGGTTTGCATATTTTTCTGATAAATATGTGAACTTGATTTCAATTTGACCATATTTTTTGGTCCACTCAAACACCATGTTAGGTGTAAAATATTTTCCGTATATATTTTTCACCCGAAACAAACACTACTAAAAAAGTGCTTTATTTCATAAATCAACTTTAACAGAATAAAGTTGTTCTCTACACTCTTGTATAGTAATAAAATAATTTATAATTGATTTTTTGAACTAAATTGTTTAGCAATATCTTTATTCACAATAAGTATTCACTCAAAATCTCCTTTTCAATCTTGTACATTGAATCGTTTCATAATATCCATTCGCTTACATCTGTTGGCTCAAGTTCACATCTTTGAATCTTTAATTGTAGAAGTTCAATATTTAAAGTTTCAGCGTTTAAGACAGATAACTTAATTGTAACTTTTGAATCTTGAACTTTTTTCCTCTTAAATTATGGATAATTTTCCTATAATTACTCACACTTTAGCTAAAAAAATTTATTCATGAACAATCAAGTGTAAACTACTGAATACAGTAAGATAAACCCAAACCATTGAGCACATCTCAAAACCAAATAAAAATACATTAATGTACCAAAAAAAAAAAAAAAGACTTTTTATAGCATTCACTTTCAGTAGTGACTCCAGGAATTTCTTTTAGGTGTTATTAGAAAACTTGAATTACACAATATCCAACAAAGAATAACTTGAATTTATCGACAGTTTAAAAAAAAAATGCAATTGCATGAAGTTTTACAATTATCTTCAACGAGATTTCATATTTTAAAACCAACTACATTTTTTTCAATGTACACAACTAGGTAATCTTTCATCTGCTAATCTCTCATTTGATTACACAGTTCATTATTTATATATTTTACTGCTGAAAAACTTCTTTTCACTGTAGTAATTGTGATAAGAATTTTTTAATTTTTAAGTAATTAGTTTTTTGTTGTTACTTTTACAATTATTTTATTGAACTATCCAACTTAATTTTGAAAATTTATTGGTCTTTGTAATTTATTAAGAATTTTTTTTTTTCCATAGCATTACTTAATTAAGAATTTTTTTTTTTTTTTGTTGGGTCATTTCTTTTATATTAAAAAGGCTAGGATAAAAATTGGTATTGAATAGTGTAGGGACCTGGTTCGAGTACTCTTCCTTGTGAATGAGTGAACTCAAGCCCAGCTGGCCCAATACAATGAATTTATAGAGAGCGGGCTAAAGAACTAGGCCCTAGTGAGGGTTGTACAATAAAGCATGGTAATATAAGGATCGATTGACAAGAATACAGACCAAAAGTATGAAATTAGGCTCCTCGACCACTTTCTTTTATAATCTCTTTTCTTCTTTCTCTCCTGGTATTGGGTTACAAAGATTATACAAATACTATGACTCCTCTCTTCTCTCCCAAAAAAATGCCGTCCTCCTTTCTGGAGGACTTGTTACATTTTATATCCTCCTTCTGGTTAATCTCGGCCCTCCATTTGTCACTTATGTAGGTCATCATGCCAGTGCCTGTCCTATCAGCCACCTTCTATACTTTCTGTGGGTGGTAGCAGCTGAGGCGGCACTGTTCAAGGGTCACTTCTCCATTTAATGCGGCCAAAACGTCAATTGTGGTCATTTAATGTGGAGGTGACAGTTCCTCCTGGGATTACTCCTCCACCATGCTCCTATGACCAACCCGCTGTACCTGCCTCTATCTTGGATGGTTGTGAAAGTCTACCTCCGAAGACACCTTGTTCTTCCTTACAACGATCAGTGCGGGCCGAGGACGTAGTTGTCCTCGGCAGTATTACTGGCTGAAGGACTCGTCCTCGGACACATCCTTATCCTCGGCATGGGCCTTGGGCTTAGCGTAGAGTGGGTTGGGGCTGCCAAATTCTCTGGCCCCACAATAGCCCCTTGAAATTCTGCTGTCAGGCTCCTCGAACTGAGAGGAGGATTTTGACGTTCTCGGGCCTCTGCCGTGGCCTAGTGGGTCTTGTCCTCCATGAGTATCAGTGCCCTTTCGCTTGTCCAAGGCACGTTTCTGATGCCTTGGTATGCGTGGTGCACTCGCATTAAATTTGGGCGGCCTTGTGTTCCCCACGTTCAACGGCGTGATGATAATCTAACAATGGTGATCTTCTTGGCTAATTGGGCAGGAAAACTTTGCACGGTTGTTACTTGTTATTGGGGATATAAATACTCATTTAAACTGATCCGCCCATTTACTTTCGCATTCAAGAGATATTGTTTACATACTTCGAATCTGGTCACGTCTTCAACTGAAACTGCACTTCTTTCAGCACAAAAAAGTCTGCCCGAGGAGCTTTTTCTAATTTCTGTAAGTCATCCTATCTCTCTCCAATTACGTTCTCCCCTCTTTTAGACTTCTTTCTTCGTGTCTCTTAGTTATCTTTGGGAATGGGTAGGCTTAAGAAATTTGTTGAATCTGAAGAGGCGATGGAGAAATTCATTGCTGATTATAGGATACCCATCACCGTAGGTCTAAGGTATTGCGAAGAGGAGGAGTGGAGGTTTAGGAGGGAAGAAAGATAGGTGGTGATTCCCATAATCGCCTTCTTAGAGGGTGATATGCGGATCCCCATGGGTCAGGTGATGACAAGTTACCTTAGGCATTTCCGTCTTGCCCCCACCCAATGCGGCGTCAATATGTTTAGGATCCTGGGTTGTGTAGATGCCTTAAATAAGGAGATGGGGTTGAGGCTAACCCATCATGATGTGAATTGGTGCTATAACCTTCAACGTCTGAAGGACAAGTCCTACTACATGAAGATGAGGGATGATAGTGTACGACTTATTTAGTGCCTCCCCTCGTCCAGCAAGGGGCTGGACAAGAACTTTCTCATCATGTCCGGGAAGTGGCACGATGGCCTCCATTGTCCAACGGTGGAGGGCACACCAGGTGGGGCACTCAGAGTAGGAGAGGGTGTTACTTTTTGGATTTTCGTTGCCTGCTTTGTTTGGTTGCTAATTGTAGTGCGTTTTTGCTTCTTGCAGATCCACATGCTTTCGAGCGTCATTTTAGCTTAGTCAACAAAGAGGACTTGAAGAAGGTGCTGAGGGCGGAGATCTTTGTGAACAAGGCCGACAACCAAGTTAGGGCTGTTCATAGGATCCTGAGGTACGTCCCTATTCAAAAGTCATTTGTCGCACCAAAATGTGTGATTCGGGCCAAAGATCCTCGGCTCCAGAGAATTACCGTAGTTGAGGACGGTTTCTTGATTCAGAAGGGATCTCCTGCTTCAGAGGGCACTCCATTGGCAGGTTCCTCTACATCCCGCCGATCTGTGAAGGTTGAGGAGGGAGGTGAACAAACAGAGGAAGGAGGTGCCAGCTCGGGTCCTGCCGAGGATGATTTCGGAGTGTTCGAACAGGTTCGCTTGTCCGAGGATCCTTGTGGTGACTTGGGCGACCAGAGTTTGACCGAGGCAGACTTCCTGTCAGCAGGGGACTCTTCTGAGGCCGAGATGGGTTTCAAGAGGAAAACTCAGTCTAGCTTGCTTGATTTGCTTGAAGGCCAGTTGGGGAAGTATCAGCCTAAGCTTCCTTTTCCTCCACCCAAGTCTCAGCCTGCCCAGACCAGGTCAGCTTCCACCCAGCCTAGGCTTCCCCTTCCTCCATCTCGTCCGAGTCCATCATCCAGGCCCGAGCCCTCTGATCCTAAACAAAGGAAGGATAAGGGTAAAAGGCCCATGAGAGGGGAGAAGCCCCATTCTCCCCGAGAGGAGGGCGATACCCAGCGACCTCTGAAGCAATTAAAGATAGGGGCCCATGGTCAGGACAAGCAGGTCGCCGCCCATCCCGAGGCTGATGCCTGGCTCCCCGCCCCAATGCTCCATGAGGAGCCTCTAATGGGTAATGCTTCCCTCAGGAACTTCCAAGGGGGTGAAGGCAAGCTTGTAGCCGACGCACTAGAGCGGTCCCTGCTACTCCTTGCGGATATGGCTGAGTTGGAGACCTTGAAGAGTAAGGAGGTCTTCCTCAGCCTCAAGCGATACTTAGGGATGGTGAGATTCTTAATACTTAAGATTTTTCTGACTTCAATTTTCTTTTTCTTTTTGTTTTTATTCCTTTTTTTTTTTTTTTTTTGTGCGTTTGCTTCGATTGGCAGGCTGTTTAGGTTACTTTCAGATTGGAGGAAGCTTCCATCAAACAGAACAAGGCCACTGACGCAGAGCGCGATAAGCGTATATCGGTTAGTCAGACCTTCAAGGCCATCGAGGCTGATCTAGCGAAGGCTCGAGAGAATCTAAAAGAGGTAACCAGGGCTCGAGATAGCACCGAAGCAGGCCTGTCAGGTGCTTAAAAGCAGGCCCAAGACCAGACGAGGCGTCTGGCTCGGGTGGAGGAACAGCTGAAGCTCGCAAACGAGTTGATTATTGATCTGAAAAGGCAAATGGCTGATACTGAGGAGGTCAGGAAGGTGGCTGAGTGGGCCAAAGAGGAGGCTCTTAGGGCTAAAACTGAGGCAGACTTTGGCAAGGAGGAAGCCCAGGTTTCCAAGGAAGAAGCCGAGGAGGCGACTTATGAAGCTGGGATGGCTGAAACGGACGCTGCTCTCAGAGCCCAAGTCCTTGGGGTATGCAGGCTCTACTGCTCTCAGGTATGGAGTGAGGCCCTCAAGCAAGCCGGGGTGGAGGCTTCGTCCGTCCTTTGGAAGGAAGAGAGCATGTATTATCCCCCTGCCATCCGCGAGGTTGTTCTTGCCAGCTCTGAGGCCAAGGCGACTACTGAGGAGACTGATGCTGCGCCTGGTGAAGGAGCCGAGGATGCTACAGTTATTACCGAGGAGGTTATTACACATTCTGATGAACCTGCCGTGGGAATTGGTCGTCTCGGTTCGACTGAAACGGCCAGAGGTCCCAATGAAGATGCACCTTAGGATGCAGTAAACCTCTCAGTCAATGTCCAGGCCTTTCTTGCTAAGGATACAGCACCTTCTGCGCCGCCCTTGCAAGTTGTTCCTCCAAGTCAGAGTTCAGAGGATCCCGAGGCCGCCACAAATCAGCCAACCATAGGGAGGAAGAAGATTAAGCTGAAGAAGTAGGCCCTTTGCCTTGTTTCTTTTTTTTTTTTTTTTTAGATATTGGAATATGATTCCTGCTGTATACCATTCATGAACTTAATGTATCGCGCGTTTTGGTTTCCCTTGCTTGTTGTATTCCTATGGGATTTGCTGATGTAGTTAGTTTCCCTAAAAGCTTGAGTTCGAGGACCATGCGAGGCCATAGTTCTGTCTAACACTTATTATTTTGAAGTAACTAGTTTCCCCATAGGTTTGAATCCGAGGACCATGCAAGACCTAGGTTCTATCTAGCACTTATTATTCTGAAGTAACTAGTTTCCCTATAGGTCTGAGTCCGAGGAACATGCAAAACCTATATTCTGAAGTAACTAGTTTCCCCATAGGTTTGAGTCCGAGGACCATGCAAGACCTAGGTTCTGTCTAGCACTTATTATTCTAAAGTAACTAGTTTCCCCATAGGTTTGAGTTCGAGGACCATGCAAGACCTAGGTTCTGTCTAGCACTTATCATTCTGAAGTAACTAGTTTCCCCATAGGTCTGAGGCCAAAGATCATGCAAGACCTAGGTTCTGTCTAGCACTTATTATTCTGAAGTAACTAGTTTCCCCATAGGTTTGAGTCCGAGGACCATGCCGAGGACCATGCAAGACCTAGGTTCTGTCTAGCACTTATAGGATTTATCGAACTGGTTAGTTTCCCCATAGTTTTGAGTTCGAGGACCATGCAAGACCTAGGTTTTGTCTAACACTTATTATTTTGAAGTAACTAGTTTCCCCTAGGTTTGAGTCCGAGGACCATGCAAGACCTAGGTTCTGTCTAGCACTTATAGGATTTATCGAACTAGTTAGTTTCCCCATAGGTTTGAGTCCGAGGACCATACAAGACCTAGGTTCTGTCCAGCATTTATAGGATTTATCGAACTGGTTAGTTTCCCCATAGGTTTGAGTCCGTGAACCATGCAAGACCTAAGTTCTGTCTAACACTTATTATTTTGAAGTAACTAGTTTCCCCATAGGTTTGAGTTCGAGGACCACGCAAGACCAAGGTTCTGTTTAACACTTATAGGATTTATCGAACTGGTTAGTTTCCCCATAGGTTTGAGTTCGAGGGCCATGCAAGACCTAGGTTTTGTCTAACACTTATTATTTTGAAGTACTAGTTTCCCCATAGGTTTAAGTCCGAGGACCATGTAAGACCTAGGTTCTGTCTAGCACTTATAAGATTATTAGGGTGAGAAGCATATAATCACGACAGTCTTAAAATATAAATTGACAAAGATGCCTTTATTAATAATAATACCTTCGTAGGTTATTTACATTCCATGGACGAGGTACAGGTTTTTCATCTAAATCTTCTAAGTAGTATGCACCTATTCCCGCCACTGAGGTGATCCAGTATGGTCCTTCTCAGTTGGGTCCTAGTTTCCCATAGGACGGGTTCTTGGCAGCGCCCACAACTTTTCTTAACACTAAGTCCCCTGGTGTCAGTGGTCTTAACTTCACATTGGCATCATATCCCGGTTTGAGCTTTTGGTGGTAGTAGGCCAGCTGGATCATTGCCTTCTCCCTTCGCTCATCGATCAGATCTAGGCTCTCCCCCAGCAGCTCATTATTACCGTCCGGGGAGAAGGAGCTTGTTCTTAGTGTTGGGAAGTTTGATTCTAGGGGGATAACAGCCTCGACCCCATACGTCATAACAAAAGGTGTTTCCCCTGTTGACCGCCGTGGTGTAGTACGGTAAGTCCATAGGACGTGCGGCAACTCTTCTACCTATCTTCCCTTGGCGTCATCTAGCCTTTTCTTCAACTCATTAACTATGACCTTGTTGACAGCCTCAGCCTGCCCATTTCCTTGAGGATAAGTCGGGGTCGAGTACCGATTCGTGATCCCCAGCTCGTAACAGTATCTTCTAAAGGCTTTGCTATCAAATTGAAGCCCGTTATCCGAAATGAGGGTATGGGGGACCCTGAATAGCGTGACAATGTTCCTCCAGATGAACTTCTTAGCATCCACGTCTCTAATGTTTGCCAAGGGCTCAGCTTCGACCCACTTGGTGAAATAATCTGTGCCGACTAGCAGATATTTCTTATTCCCTAGTGCCTTAGGGAAAGGTCCTACAATATCCAAGCCCTACTAGGCAAACGGCCATGGGCTAGATAAGGGATTTAGGACGCCTCCTGGTTGATGAATGTTTGGGGCAAACCTTTGGCATTGGTCACACTTCTTTACATACTTTAGGGCTTCCTTTTGCATCTTCAGCCACCAATATCCCTGGGTGATGGCCCAGTGCGACAGGGATCTTCCTCCTATGTGGCTCCCACAGATCCCTTCGTGCAACTCCTCGAGTAGTAGTTCTAATGCCTAGGGGTGAATGCACAATAAGTAGGGTCCTGTGTAAGAGCGCCTATATAGCTTATAGTCCTCGGACAACCAGAACCAAGGAGCTTTCCTCCTTATTTTATCGGCTTCCGACTTCTCCTCAGGTAGGATGTCATCCTTGAGGAAACTCACTATTGGGTCCATCCAGCTGGGGCTGGCCCTAGCCTGGTGGACATGGGTTATGCCCCTTGCCCCATCATTTGCCCTCTCAAGGTGTTCAACAAGGATAATCCGGGGTAGATCTCCTGCCGACGACGTAGCAAGTGTGGCCAAGGAGTCTGCATGGGTATTTCCACTTCTGGAGACATGTGACAGGCTGGAAAGGTCGAAGTCTGACTGCAGGCACTTAACTTGGCTTAAGTACTATTGCATCCTCGCGTCTCTGGCTTCCAGTTCTCCGTTTACCTAGCCCACCACCAACCTTGAATCCGAGAACATATCCACGGCCTTTCTGCCTATTTTTTGCACTATGACTATACCTTGTAATAAGGCTTCATACTCGGCTTCATTATTTGTGGCAGGGAATCTAAGTTTCAAGGACTTTTCCACGACAGACTTCTCTGGGGACATTAAGACTAGCCCCACTCTAGACCCCCTTTGATTCGCAGCGCCATCAACGTACAGTTCCCAGCGCGGGGGCCTTGGAACAGAGATTGCCCCGACCAGTTTTTTCTCCATGTCCTCATTCTTGGCTACTGCTTCCAGTGGTTCAGCGAACTCGGCCACCAAGTCAACTAGGGCTTGGCCCTTTATAGAGGTCCGAGGCATGTATTTAATGTCAAAAGCCCCTAAAATCGTGTTCCACTTGGCGATTCTTCCAGTGTAATCAGTAGACCGAAGTACAGATCTCAAGGGCAGTTGAGTTAGGACGACTATCGTGTGTGCCTGGAAATAATAGGGAAGCTTTCGCGTGGCATGGACTACGGCCAGTAGGGCCTTTTCCAAGGGCAAGTGCTTGATCTCTGCTTCATGCAGTGATTTGCTCACGTAGTAGACTGGCTTTTGGATGCCACTGTTATCCCGTATTAGTACCAAGCTCACCGCGTAAGGGGCTACAGCAATGTAGGCATACAAGATTTCGTCAGCGTCGGGGTTAGACATGATCGGTGGCCGAGATAGGTATTCCTTGAGCTGTTGGAATGCTACGACACATTCCTCAGACCACTCGAATCCTTTCCACTTGTTAATTAGGAGGTAGAAAGGCCTGCACCTATCAGCCGACCTGGAAATGAAATGGTTCAGGGCCGCGATCATTCCGGTGAGTTTTCCCTTGCTTTGTAGCTGATCCTCTTCCACCCGCTTATACTTGTCGATCCGATTCATCAGCTGGCGCACACTGGTGGCAGGTTTACTAGTCAGAGACTTCCTCAAGCCATGCCCCGTTGGGAGACTATTTTTGAAGGTGCTGACGGCGACGTCCTCATATTTGCCGTCCAGCTCGTTGTATATCTCCCAGAATCGGTCCAAGTGGGCCTTTAGAGTTTCTCCATCATGCATGGTTAGAGCCAACAACACACTCAAGGGTCGAGGAGTTCTTCTGTTGGTGACGAAGCAGGAGCCAAAGGCTTGGGTCAGCTGCCTGTATGAGTCTATAGAATTCATTTTGAGACCATTGAACCACCTCATTGCTACTGGTTCTAGGCTAGAGGGGAAGACTTTACACATCAGCGCCTCGTTCCTGGCGTGGACAGCCATCTTCTGGTTATATTGGCTTACATGCTCCACAGGGTCCGTCTTGCTGTTATAACTAGTGAAGGTTGGCTGCTGAAATCGCCAAGGAAGCGTAGCCTCTTCGATGTGACGGGTGAAAGGTGACTTCGAAAGCTGATCCAATGCTCGGCTCATGGCATCACTCCCCACGCCCTTAGGGGACGGGCTCTTACGCTTGCGCCTCTAGTAACGCTCCTCCTCGTGAGAGAAGGTCTCACTTGGGGGGGTCCTTGACCTCCGCCTATAGTCATCGTCGCCATCCTCGTTGGAGGGTGTGTCGGGACTAGAACGAGACTGCCTTCGTTGTGCATGGCGCAACTTTCTCTTTAGATCGTTTATCTCCCGTTGCATGGCCACCTTATCATCCGGTCTCTTGGACGCATGGCTTCTAACCTCTTCCGGTTGCACGGTCTGGTCGTCATTTTGTCTCCGTAGTGCGTGGCTGCCTCCACAGATGTGGCTTCCGCTGGTTCTTGTGGTGTGTGCACTCCCCTCTCGAAACCTTCCGTTTTCTTCGTTTCGACTGTGTTCGGGGTTGGGAAAAGTACCTTGTGGCTGTGACCTCGCTGGTTTGGACTGGTGGGATCCCGCTTGGTGAGGGCCTGTTCCTACCATGCTTGACCACTACCCTGACTAACACACAAGTTCTCCCCACAGACGGCGCCAATTGTAAGGACCTGGTTCGAGCACTCTTCCTTGCGAATGAGTGAACTCAAGCCTAGCTGGCCTAGTACAATGAATTTATAGAGAGTGGGCTAAAGAACTAGGCCCTAGTGAGGGTTGTACAATTAAGCATGGTAATATAAGGATCGATTGACAAGAATACAGACCAAAAGTATGAAATTAGGCTCCTCGGCCACTTTCTTTTATAATCTCTTTTCTTCTTTCTCTCCTAGTATTGGGTTACAAAGATTATACAAATACTATGACTCCTCTCTTCTCTCCCAAAAAAATGCCGTCCTCCTTTCTAGAGGACTTGTTACATTTTATATTCTCCTTCTGGTTAATCTCGGCCCTCCATTTGTCGCTTATGTAGGTCATCATGCTAGTGCCTGTCCCATCAGCCACCTTCTATCCTTTCTGCGGGTGGTAGCAACTGAGGCGGCACTGTTCAGGGGTCACTTCTCCATTTAATGCGGCCAGAACGTCAGTTGTTGGCATTTAATGTGGAGGTGACAGTTCCTCTTGGGATTGCTCCTCCACCATGCTCCTATGACCAACCCGCTGTACCTGCCTCTGTCTTGGATGGTTGTGAAAGTCTACCTCCGAAGACATCTTTTTCTTCCTTACAACGATCAGTGCAGGCCGAGGACGTGGTTGTCCTTGGCAGTATTACTGGTTGAAGGACTCGTCCTCGGACACATCCTTATCCTCGACATGGGCCTTGGGCTTAGCGTAGAGTGGGCCGGGGCTGCCAAATTCTCTGGCCCCACAAATAGGTTTGTTGTTAGGCTTTCTTTAGGGTGTTCAAATTTTTATTTTAGGATAGTCAAATATAAATAATATTTTTTTTAGACTGGGGGGTTCATTTGAACCCCTAGGTTGATTGTGGTGTAGGTGTAGCCACTGTTCAATTTTAAGTTCTAACTAAGGGTGTGCATGAGTTGGGTTGGAGAATTTTTTCAACCCAACCTTGTCAGGTTGAAAATCTCTCTCTCTCTCTCTCTCTCTCTCTCTCTCTCTCATCCCCATCCCTCCCTTCAATTATAGCTTTATGGCCTCACCAAGCCTAAATCAGTCTTATAATTAGAGGACTGCACATCCATATTCAACCCATTAACTTGATCTGATGCCTCAAGTTATTTTTATATGGGTGGGTTAGTTGATTTGGATTGAGAATTTATTTTAAGCATTAAGTTGAGTCGATTTTTGTTGATAGGTTTTTCAACCCACCTAATTCAACTCAACATATTTAAGTTTATTTTATTTTAGTATCCTTATTTTTATTTGTTTGATTGATTTATTTTGGCATTTTAAGAAATAATTTTAATGAATCTAAAAATTTAGAATATAATTTTGCATATTATGTGAATTATAATATAGATAAATTCAACACAGAGATTTGTATGTTTCGGTAGTGTGAGACCTTTAGGCTAGAGACCAATGTTTCTTTCCATATTAAGAACCCTAGCTTGTAACCTAGTTTAAAAAATTACAATAATTAGATGCATATTAAAATTCTTACTAAGTTAATTGAGTGTTTTTGTTTCTTATTTTTTAAAAGTCTAGATTTATGAATCTACCTATAATGACATTTGATACAAAACGAGAAATGGAGTGACACTTGGCACAAATTAAAAATCATTTAAAATATAGAGACACTTGCATATGGCATCAAATTAGTGGGTGAATAAAAGGACACATGGTACAAAAGTGGAATTCAATTAAGATCTAATTTGAATTTTTAATTGAACTTTCTTACAACTACTACTACTATGACATAATATATAGGCAAAACTACAATATTGGTCCTTAAAGCTTACTGTGGGCACCCGAGGAACGAGAAAGGAAGCCAAGGGGGCTGGACCAATGGGCCGAGGCCCTAGGAGGAGCAGGATGGGCTCTGCACCTGGCCGAGCAAGAAACTGGCAAGGCCCGAGGAGCATTGGATCCCGAGGGAAGAACCAGACCTTACGCAGCGCCACGTCACGTGCCACAAGAAGAGCCTCCTCGGCTGAATGGGGCGTGGGTCAGTGGCAGACAGGCGGCCGTCAGGGCAGTAGCTCCTAGTCAAATCAGCAATAAATAGCGCACACCAGCCCTGTCAGCCGCATTAAATGCAGAGGTGACCTGAAAGGATGCCCATCGCCGCTGCACCAGCTACCACTGCCGCCTGCCCCTAGAAAGAAGATAGGAGACAGGTGTCGGAAATTGGGAAGGGACAGTTAAAGATGAACGGAGCAGATTAAAGGGCCAGGGGCTATATAAAGGGAAGGCTGGGGCCTTTGTAAGGGGTTCGGTTTTTGTTGTTCTAGCCCACCTCTACCAAATTCTATTGTACTGAGTCTGAAGAAGCTTGTCTCACCGTATAAATACAACTCGGTCTTACTTTCTTTTTTGGGCCCTTACAATTGGCGCCGTCTGTGGGGAACAACAAGCACCTGTGGATATACCTTGGGTAGCAATGGCGAATGAGGATAGAAGTGAGCAGGGGTCGGTTGGACTTCGGGGTGGGGACCCTTTCCTTGACATGGAACGAAGGAGGGATAGGCGACGGGCACTCAGCACGCCAGCAGGGCCGCACCGCTCGAGGCGAGAAGGGCAGGACCGCCCCCGCCATGAGAGTCGAGCCCAGCGTAGGCAGGACCTGCTGGCGTTACAACGAGAGATTGAACGCTTGTGTAGGAAATTGAGGCGGAAACAGCGAAACAGGAGGAGCCCGTCGCCGGCGTCGAGTGTGGATTCGCGGGGAAGCCCAGACCCACCGTACCGGCGCAGGTCCAGAACCCCACCTAGTGAAACGTACTCGGACACCTCGGACGAGGGCGACCACGGGCAGGAGAGGTTGCCCCTGCGTCACGATAGGAGAAACGACGCCATGAGTAAAGCTTTGAAGCAAATCTCCAAGTCACCGTTTGTCAGGAGAATTAATAAGGCCAGGCTCCCGCATCGTTTCTCCCAGCCCACATTCACCATATATAACGGGAGAACGGACCCCGTGGAACACGTCAGCCACTTCAACCAAAAGATGGCCGTGCACGCTGGCAATGAGGCTCTCATGTGCAAGGTCTTTCCTTCCAGCCTGGGGCCTGTGGCCATGCGTTGGTTCGACGCGTTGGGCGAGGGATCCGTTGGATCTTTCCAGGAGCTGACCAGAGCTTTCGGCGCGAGGTTCATCACCTGCAGCAGGACACCCAGGCCGTTGGACGCCCTGCTATCCATGGCAATGAGGGAAGGGGAAACCCTCAGAACCTACGCAGACCGCTATTGGGAAATGTATAACGAGGTGGATGGTGACTTCGAAGACGTCGCGGTAAGGACCTTCAAGGTCGGCCTTCCGACTGACCACGACCTCAGGAGGTCGTTAACTATAAAACCTGCTGCCAGCATGCGCCAGCTCATGGAGCGCATGGAAACGTACAAAAGATTGGAAGAAGACCAACTCCAAGGGAGAGGCAAGGCTGGGTTGTACCCGGAGAAGAGAGATCCTCGGGGAGGAGGGTACCATAACGACCGGCCACGGAGGGAGTTCCTCGGTCGGCAGGCCCCGGAAGGGGTTCATATAGTCAACTCGCTGTTTAAAGAATCGATGCACCAGATACTTGAAAAGATTAAGGACGAGCCGTACTTCAGCTGGCCAAACAGGATGGGCGGGGACCCGTCCAGGAGAAACCAAAACCTCCACTGCCATTATCATCGGGATAAGGGTCACAAAACGGAGGACTGCAGAACGCTGAGAAGTCATTTGAACCAATTGGCAAAGGCGGGGAAACTGGGTCGCTTCGTGCATCAGCCTGCGGGGCAAAACGAGCCAGCGAGGACAGAATTCCACCAGGGCGACCACTCACGCCCGACCCTGGGAACCATCAACATGATTCTGGCCGGGCCAGGAACCGGCGTCGTGTCGAGCCCCCAGGTCCTGTCTGTGGTGGGAAGCCTGAACCAGGAAGAATGGCATAACAAAAGGTCAAGAGCGGCGATCCCCGACTTAAGCTTTTTTGAGGAAGATAAGAGGGGAACCCAACAGCCGCACGAGGATGCCTTGGTCGTCACAGTTAGAATCGGGGGGTACGACGTCAAAAGGGTGCTAATTGACCAGGGAAGCCAGGCTGATGTAATGTATCCCGATCTGTACAGGGGACTGGGTCTCAGGCCCAAAGACCTGGAGGCGTGCCATTCCCCGCTTATGGGCTTCGACGGAAAAATGGTAGCTCCCCTGGGAAGAATTAAGCTTCCCGTGCAAATTGACGGCAGCGAGGTCCGGGTGAACTTCATAGCGGTTGGGGCTTCCTCGCCCTACACGGCCATCCTCGGCAGGCCGTGGCTTCATTCTATTGGAGCCGTGCCCTCAACCTTGCACCTCAAAGTCAAATACCCTATTCACGGGGGAGTAGGAGAGCTGGTGGGAGATCAGGCAATGGCCCGACGGTGCCTGGCGTCCGCGGTTACGCAACACTTGCCTGGCCAGACCCTCAGTCACAGTGGTGCGGCCCAATAGCAATTACAGGGGGCTGCCCCCGAGCAGCCAGCCGAGGCGCCGCGACAAACATCCGAGGAACTGGTGAAGGTGTTAATTGGCACATGCGAGGAGCGGTATTTCCAGATAGGGTCGCAGCTACCACCTAGAGAGAGTTCGGAATTGATAGAGTTCCTGAAAGCGAACATGGATGTGTTTGCATGGGACGCGAGAGACATCCCTGGGATCAGTCCCGAACTGGCGTGCCACCGGTTGAATGTGAATCCCGAGGTGACCCCACGAAAACAGCCCCCTCGGCGGTCATCTGACGCGCACGCCGAGGCGGTTAAGGAAGAGGTGAGCAGGCTGAAACAGGCAGGGGCGATTAAGGAGATCTTCTACCCCGACTGGCTGGCCAGCACCGTGGTAGTGCAAAAGAAAAGCAGAAAGTGGCGAGTGTGCGTAGATTTTACCGACCTCAATAGGGCCTGCCCGAAGGACCCCTTCCCGATTCCCAGGATAGACCAGCTAGTGGACGCCACGGTGGGGCATCCTCGAATGAGTTTCCTAGATGCATTCCAAGGCTACCATCAGATACCCCTGTCCTTGGCCGACCAGGAGAAAACGGCTTTTCGTTCCCCCACTGGCAACTTCCACTATCGGGTGATGCCCTTCGGCCTCAAGAACGCCGGCTCGACCTACCAGAGGATGATCACGCGCATGTTTGAAAGGCAGCTCGGGAGAAACATGGAGGCATACATAGATGACATGGTGGTCAAAAGTAAAAGGGCCAAGGACCACCTCGCGGATTTATCAGAAACCTTCGCGACACTCAGGAAGCACAGATTGCGGCTCAATGCATCAAAGTGCTCCTTTGGGGTAGGCTCGGGCAAGTTCCTGGGCTACATGATCACGCATCGGGGGATCGAGGTCAACCCGGAGCAAATAAGGGCCATTAACGACCTACATCCCCCTCGAAACCCAAAGGAGGTACAGAAGCTGGCTGGGATGACGGCGGCGCTGAGCAGATTTATCTCGCGGTCCGCGAACAGGTGCCGACCTTTCTTCCAGTTACTTCACAAATGGAAGGACTTCAAGTGGACTGAGGAGTGCACCTGGGCATTCGAGGACCTCAAAACATACTTATCCAACCCTCCCATTCTGTCTCGGCCTGACAGGGAGGAAGTACTGTACGCCTATCTGGCGGTCACAGGGCACTCCGTCAGCTTTGTGTTGATCAGAAATCAGGACGGGGTCCAAAAGCCGGTCTACTACGTCAGCAAGTCCTTACAGGAAGTGGAAATGCGCTATCTCCCGCTAGAAAGAGCAGTCCTAGCTATTGTACACGCGACCAAAAAGCTCCCGCACTACTTCCAAGCTCACACAGTGGCAGTGCTGACTCAACTGCCACTACAGGCCCTGCTGAGAAAGTCCGACTACACGGGCAGGATAGCGAAGTGGGCCACAAGGCTGGGGGCCTACGATGTTAAGTACCTACCCCGCACGGCAGTAAAGGGCCAAGTCCTAGCAGATTTTGTAGCAGAGTTCGCCGAGGACGTATGTGGAGAAACGAGCACGATCACAAGCGTGATGATCTCGTCGGCAACCATTGCCCCCGTGTGGAGGGTTTACACGGATGGGGCCTCCAATCGAAAGGGAGCCGGTGTGGGAATAGTACTAATCACGCCCGAAAGACTGATAATGGAAAAATCTTTACGACTAGGTTTTCCAGCCACGAACAATGAGGCCGAGTACGAAGCCCTACTGGCAGGAGTGAACCTGGTCAGATTGCTTAGGGGGAGGATGGTGGAGGTGTATTCTGACTCTAGGCTAGTCGTTGGCCAGATCAGTGGGGAGTTCGAGGCCCGAGACGAAAGAATGCAGAGGTATCTCGCCCGGGTACGAAGCATGCAGAATCATTTTGATGGTTTCAGAGTGGAGCAGGTCCCAAGGGGGCAGAACTCGCACGCCGACGCCCTGGCCATGCTTGCCACCTCGTTGGAATCGAACCTGCCTCGGATCGTTCTGGTGGAAGAAGTCAACACGCCTGCCGTGGTGGAAGAGCCCGAAGCAAGGGTATGCAGTGTCCGCGTGGGCCTAAGCTGGATGGATCCTATCGTGGCCTTCTTAAGAGGGGGGCAGTTGCCGGAGGACAAAGGAGAGGCGGAGAAGATACGAAGAACGGCCCCGCGCTATTGGCTGTCCGAGCAGCATAAGCTTTACAAACGCTCGTACTCGGGCCCATACCTTCTGTGCGTACACCCAGAGGCCGTGGAGCCATTGCTCGAAGAGCTGCACGAGGGCATCTGTGGAAGCCACACGGGCGGGCGATCCCTGGCGCATAGGGCCCTATCGCAAGGATACTGGTGGCCTAGGATGCGCCAGTCCTCCCAGGACTATGCAAAGCGATGCGATCAATGCCAGAGGTACGCCCCCAACATACACCAGCCGGGGGGAGTCCTGAACCCCTTGTCCAGCCCGTGGCCATTCGCCCAGTGGGGCTTGGACATAGTAGGCCCTTTCCCTCGGGCCACGGGCAATAGGAGGTGGCTACTCGTCGGAACGGACTACTTCACTAAGTGGGTTGAAGCTGAGCCCCTTGCCAACATTAGAGATGCTGACGCCAAGAGGTTCATATGGAAAAATATCGTGACCAGGTTCGGAGTACCACACACACTGATCTCGGACAACGGGCTCCAGTTTGATAGCAAATCTTTCAGAAGATATTGTGGGGAATTGGGAATCAAGAATGGGTATTCCACGCCGGCGTACCCTCAGGGCAACGGACAGGCCGAGGCCACCAACAAAGCCATAGTCGCCGGGCTCAAGAAAAGGCTGGAGGATGCGAAAGGAAGGTGGGTTGACGAGCTGCCCCACGTGTTATGGACGTACCGCACCACCCCACGGAAGTCTACAGGGGAGACCCCATTCTCATTAACCTACGGTTCAGAGGCAGTAATCCCTGTGGAAACCGGGTTTCCAACTTTAAGGACTGACCAGTTTAGCGCCGAGGGAAACCGCCAGTTGCTCCTGGACAGCCTGGACCTGACCGAAGAAAGACGAGACGTCGCCGTGATAAAGATGGCCCACTACCAACAGAAATTAAAGCAAGAATACGATAAGGGGATCAAGCACAGGCCCCTGTCCCCAGGAGACCTGGTCTTAAGGAAAATAGTGGGGTCGGCTAAGCTCCCATCCTGGGGCAAGCTCGGACCCAATTGAGAAGGACCGTTCAAAGTCACCTCTGTTACAGGAATCAGAGCGTATCGACTGGAGGACCTGGATGGAAATGTAATCCCCCGCCCATGGAATGTAAACAATTTGCGACGCTATTATTTTTAATGAAAATCTTCAACTTTCGTACCTAGACTCTGTCTCTCTAACATTTGCAAGAAAAATTCTAAGTGTTAGAACGAACCCAACGCTAGTCTGGCTCCTCGGCCACAAGCTTAGGGGAAACTAACATTTGCAAGAAAAATTCTAAGTGTTAGAACCTGCCTGGGACTTGCCTGGCTCCTCGGCCACAAGCCCATTGAAAACTAACATGTGCAAGAAAAATTCTAAGTGTTAGAACGAACCCAACGCTAGTCTGGCTCCTCGGCCACAAGCTTAGGGGAAACTAACATTTGTAAGAAAAATTCTAAGTGTTAGAACCTGCCTGGGACTTGCCTGGCTCCTCGGCCACAAGCCCATTGAAAACTAACATGTGCAAGAAAAATTCTAAGTGTTAGAACGAACCCAACGCTAGTCTGGCTCCTCGGCCACAAGCTTAGGGGAAACTAACATTTGCAAGAAAAATTCTAAGTGTTAGAACCTGACTGGGACTTGCCTGGCTCCTCGGCCACAAGCCCATTGAAAACTAACATGTGCAAGAAAAATTCTAAGTGTTAGAACGAACCTAACACTAGTCTGGCTCCTCGGCCACAAGCTTAGGGGAAACTAACATTTGCAAGAAAAATTCTAAGTGTTAGAACCTGCCTGGGACTTGCCTGGCTCCTCGGCCACAAAGCCCACTAAGGGTTAACATTTGCAAAAGTTCTAAAAAAAAAAAAAAAAAAAAAAAAAAAAAAAGAGGGAAGAAGAGAGCCTAGTGCTAGTCTGGCTCCTCGGCCACAAGCTCAAAAAAAGTTATCAAGAGCAGGAAACATTCTAAGTATTGGGAATATTGCAAATATACTTAGCAAAACAAAAAAAAAAAGGGAGACAAACTTAGCTTAACTTTTCATTCAAAACTGATTACAAAATGAGGATCTGATGCTGGAATGCCCCCTTACAAAAAGGGGAGGGGGATTTGTTACAAAGAGGGCGCCCTGCTACAAAAATTCCTCTAGGGAAGGGCGTACAAAGAGGGGAAGCAAAGAGAAAAGCTAAGCTTGGGGCTCCTTGTCCTTAGTGCTCTTCTCCTTCTTGTCCTTCTTCTTTTTTAAAGGAACTCCTTCTGGCACCCCCTCCTCGGCCTCCAAGTTCACCACGCCTTCTGGAGGAGGTAAACCTTGGGAGGAAGCAAGCGAAGAGGGAGGATTCAGGGGCTTGGCAGAGACAGGGTCAGCGGAGTTCGGATCAGCTGGAGGTACGGAGCTTGGATCCACGGGGGGAGCCGAGCTTGGATCCACGGGGGGGCTGGGGGCTGAAGACGGCAGACGCAGGGGCGGAGGGTAGTAAACCCGGTCGGGGGCTCGGAGCTCCGAATCAGGACTAACACCCGCCGCGTTCAGTGCTTCCCCCCAGACCTCCTGGCTAAAAGCGCGAGCGACGTCGCGAAGTTGGGCAGTGAGTGATGCGGCAGTCTTATTCACGCCTGCGTCATAGGCCTCTTGCTCGGCCCGGGCCTTCTCGGCGTCCTTCTCCTCTAGCTTCTGATGCGCTTGCTTCAATTCCACCATTGAAAGGGCCAGGGCACTTTCGGCCTTCTGTTGGGCCGCCAAGGCATCAGAAGCCTGCCTCTCAAAGCTCTTCAGAGCGGAGTCAGCATCGTGGAAAGCCCTCTCGGCCGCAGACAGCTGGGTAAGGGCCTCCTTCAATTTCTTCTCTGACTCGGCCCTGGCCTTCTCGGCAACCTCATAGGCCTTTTCAGATTTCCTGGCCGCATCTAGGGAATGATCAACCCACTCTTCTGCCATAAAGGCAGCTTGAACGGCCTGCAAAGGTGGGAAACGAAAAGAAGAATTAGTAGTCAAAGGAAAAATACTCGACAGATGAAGAAGTTGACTAGAACGCCTGAAGGTACCTTAGCCAGATCTTGCTTGAGAGAAAGGAAAACCTCCCTCTTCCTGAAGGACTTCAGCTCCTCCATATCCTCGGGGAGGCACAGAGCCCTCTCCAAGCATTCAGCCACCAGGCCAGAGCTTCCCTTAGAAGGGTCCCTCAGATTGGCGTCATCTAGGACTGGAGATCCCGAGCTGAGGGTAAAGGAGGGCCTCCAGACGGAAGCCTTCCTAGACAACTCCCCGCCGCTCTCCCTCGAGGGCACCACGGGGTCGGGCCTTTTCTTCGACGAGCCCTTGCCGGCCCGGGCCTCTTTAGTTGGGGGCTCGGATATCTCCCCCTCTTCGGGCGTAGTTACCCCTTTTCCGCTGGGACCGCGCTTGCGTTTCTTGTCCGCGGCATCGGTAGGAGATGTACGGGGAGCGGGTGGAGTTGGCAAGCGAGCGGGCACCACCGCCGCCGAGGAGGACCCCCCAGCATGGGCCGATAGTAGTGCCAGGAGGTCAGGGGTCTTCTCTTGGAATCCCATGGCCGACGATGAGGATCGGGCGGTAGATGCGCTCGGAGCGTCGGGGCGGTTAAAGACTTCGAAGTCTTCCTCGGTCACTTCTTGGACGGAGGTTGATGTGGACCCCACCGCCTCCTCGTCTGACGGCAGGGGAGGTTCTTGGGCGTATAAAAGCTGAGCGGCCAAGGGCCCAGGGAGTGCGGCGTCTTGCGTCCCCTCGGGGGGGGGTCCTGCCTGCAGAAACCCTGGGATGGCAACGTCTATCCTAGCCAATCGCGGGTCGCGAGCCTTGATGACGTTCTTCGGACTCTGGAAACGTTTGGTCGAAGCTTTGTAGCCAAGGATGACGTGCGCTGCCCGGAGTTGCCCGTCCCGATGAAGAAAGATCTCGGCCCGGAGAATCCGGTTCAAGTCGTGAAAATTCACCAGGTGGCGGGCGGGGGCTGTATGATACTCGTCTGCCATGAAAAAACATGACCATGGTTAGCAAAAAGAAAACAAACATCAAAACGAATGAAGGCTAAAAAAGAAAAAAAGGGGGAGGGGGACGCCAAGCAGGGGCTCCTCTAAAACGAAAAAGCCTAAAGCGGCGACCCAAGCCCTTGGGAATTCTACCTGGTTCCCCTTTCTGGGTGGGGCAGTGTCGCCCATCATGCCACTCGCCCGAGACGAGAAGGAAGTCTTCGTCCATGCCCTTGCTCGAATCGGGCAAGCAGGAGATTAACCTAACAGTGGGGATCCTACTCCTCATATAGTACTTGGTTTTTTCCCCTTTTTGGCAATTGTACACCCAGTTCACATCATGCCATGTGAGACGGGTCCCCATCCTACGGTTGATGGCGTCTACACACCCGAGGATCCTAAAAACGTTGGGGGAACACTGGGTGGGGGCTAGCCTAAAGTTGATTAAATAATCCCTGGTCACTGGGCTCATGGGAAGTTCCATCCCACCTTCGATGAAGGCGATCATAGGAATTACCACTGACTCAAGAGGACGATTGATGACCAGCCATTCACCCTCCTCACAATGTCTAAAGGCCACGTTATCAGGAATCCTGTACTTGGCCCTAAAGGCCGCCCTAGCCTCCTCGGTGTCCACCAGCCTGGCGTACCTACCCATAGAAAGAGAAAAAAAGGATCGAGACAAAGAAAGGAACCAACACACCTACTGTGGAAGTAAAAAAGACGCTCCTCGGGAGTAGAATCTCGCTTTGCCAAAGTTTGAACGCCAAAAAATGCCAGAAATGAACCCTCACTGCCTTGATCGCTCCATTTATAGGAGGCGAAAATGAGCGGTAAAATTCCCGCCCATAAATGAGAATCAGCAAGGGCCGCACGATCCCCATCATACCGTTGAACGTGGGGAGACAGGCAGCCGCCTGACGCCATAAATGGGAGCTCGCGAAATCCGAAGCGTCAGGAGCGTGCGAATGACAGTTGAAAAGACGTAGGCTCGTGTGAACACATACAGCACATACGACTCATCCGCGGAGCTAAAATTTCACTTATACCTCGAACAAATTAAGCGAAAATTTTAGGGGGCTATTGTGGGCACCCGAGGAACGAGAAAGGAAGCCAAGGGGGCTGGACCAATGGGCCGAGGCCCTAGGAGGAGCAGGATGGGCTCTGCACCTGGCCGAGCAAGAAACTGGCAAGGCCCGAGGAGCATTGGATCCCGAGGGAAGAACCAGACCTTACGCAGCGCCACGTCACGTGCCACAAGAAGAGCCTCCTCGGCTGAATGGGGCGTGGGTCAGTGGCAGACAGGCGGCCGTCAGGGCAGTAGCTCCTAGTCAAATCAGCAATAAATAGCGCACACCAGCCCTGTCAGCCGCATTAAATGCAGAGGTGACCTGAAAGGATGCCCATCGCCGCTGCACCAGCTACCACTGCCGCCTGCCCCTAGAAAGAAGATAGGAGACAGGTGTCGGAAATTGGGAAGGGACAGCTAAAGATGAACGGAGCAGATTAAAGGGCCAGGGGCTATATAAAGGGAAGGCTGGGGCCTTTGTAAGGGGTTCGGTTTTTGTTGTTCTAGCCCACCTCTACCAAATTCTATTGTACTGAGTCTGAAGAAGCTTGTCTCACCGTATAAATACAACTCGGTCTTACTTTCTTTTTTGGGCCCTTACACTTACCAATTGAGTGATTTTGGTTTTTGAAATTTCAAATGAGTGCTATTAGTCCCTGAAATTTAAAAAAAAAATGAACATTGTTAGTCTCTCTGTTAAATTCCTTGCCTATGTGTCTAACCAAATAATGACACAGCTCTTTTTAAATAACATGACAATTTTTTTGTACTAAAAAATCACACGTGCTATTGGGTATAGTGGGGCAAATTTCAATTTGGGTTTTGCCCCAAACTAAAACCTAAACAAATCCTTAATTTGTATAGACCAACTCAAGAGAGAGAAGCTAATATGAGGATACGATAGCTCCGCCCACATAAGCATTGACGCCGTTTGACACAAAGAAAGCGATGCCAAGTCGTTTCTTTTGCATTCGATCAGCAAGACATCACTCGAGGAAGGCGAATGAGTTCCTATGCTTATATCTGTCACGACCTGAATCCATAGAATATGAATTTAGATGCATAACTAACTTGTTGACCTTGCATATCTCGATAAATGTAATTAATTCCAAAAATCAAATAAAAATCCAAATAAAAAATGCTAGCTCTTAGTAAACCTCTTACAATATCTAAACCACAATTCAGAAATAATCTCCAAATATTGTAAAATCTTAAGAGTAGTAAAAATAACTAAAAAATCCTGTTAGGGTCATATTTTCTATGTAATTGGCTAATCCTTTGATAAAATGCACTTTACTTGTATTTTGGTAGATTTAAGTTGGGCTTAATGTATCAAAAAGTACGTTGCTCAAACATATCAAGTGGTATTTTTAAACAAGTGAAGAAAAGTTTATTCATTAAGTCTTGACAGAAACTCGACAGATACTACTATCAAGGTTAAATGAAGAAGCTTAACACAAGCTTAATTTATTGAGACTTATGATTTCAGAAATTTCAGATCTGAAATTGGTCCAATGCTGTATTATTTGGTTAGGATTTTTTTTCTCACAACCTTAATTATATATAAGACATATTTTAAAAACCGTCATACACGGACTGTGTGAAGCTACTGCTAGAGACACTTGATTTTGCACCCATGATTTAATCAAGGAGAATGACTCGAATTGCTAGAGACACTTGATTTTGCACCCATGATTTAATCAAGGAGAATGACTCGAATGACCATCCATGTACCCCAAAAATCATAATTGCATCACATGCATCAATTTGTTCTTGCATTACATACATCATTTTGTCTTCATATTACATGCATCATGTCATTCATTGCATATCATTAGCATGATCTTGAGATTCTAACGGTCGCAATGGTGTGTATGGTTTCTAAATTGGACCAACGGATTGAAAGATATTGCATGATCAAGTTTGCATGATCAACATACATTGTGTCTAGGTAAGGTCAACCACACATGATTAGTTCAGATTAATTCTGATTGGTCGAACAACTAAAATTAATTAAATAATTTTGTGATTAGTTGATAACTAGTGTTTAAAATAGAGATGCATGCATGAGAATAAAATGGATGATTGGATAATAATAAAATTATGGATAATCTGAACTTTATCAAGATTTATTTTAAGGGATTTGTCCACAAGATAATTGTTTAAGATAATTGTTCTTAAAAAGTTTGAATTATCCAGAAAAGAGATAAAAAAAAATCATAGACGGAGGATGAAAACATGTCTAGGTACAAGGACCAAACAAAAAACCCTAGAAGATGAGTCCAAACGATACCCAAACAAGAAAATGCATTTGAAGCCATAGGGCCAATTCGACACTTTTGGAGTGCCGAATGGCACTCTAAATGGGCCGAATTTCCCTGATGTGGACTTTGGTCCAATGGTTTTCGAGTGACGATTATGCATACCCTTTTCGATCTTTTTTGCAAAAGGATGTATTTAGATTCAAACCCTAATCGTCCGTACCTATTTTTTAGAGTCTTCTGGCCTCTATAAATAGAGACTGAACTTTATAATTCAACACTTTTTTTCTATGCTTTGAAAGAGATACGTTTTTGACTCTCAAACCACCTATATTTTCTGATCCCTTTTCTAAGTGTTGTTGCTTAAATTAGGATTTTTAGGTTTCAAAGAGAATTGAACAAATTTCTTTGAACTCTAAAATATCCTCTCAAGAACAAAGTATGCTTATGCAAAAAGTTGTTTCCTTTACCCTTTTTCTTGTGATGTGATGATGCATGTTATATCTCTTTCTTTTTCACATATCCCATAACATGAATTATAAATTGTTATTTTGTTAAAGCTTGATTGTTTTTTATGTGATTGTTATAATCTTTTTCTTGAATGTCAATAAATCTGCATGTGAACAATTACTTTTCTTAAAACAAAAATAGATCTGCATCTTTATAAGATGTAGATCTGAATTTTTCTCAATATATATATATATATATATAATATGCATCTTTATAAGATGTAAATCTAAGTTTTTCTTAATATAAAAACAAATCTACATCTTTCTTAGATGTAGATCTGAGTTTTCTCAAATAAAAAGAGATCTGCATCTTTATGATATGCAGATCTAAATCAAATCAAAACTGATTTGCATCTTTCTTAAGATGCAAATATGATTTTCTTAATACATGCAAATTATTGAAATAAAAAAAGAGATTGTGTATTATTGTGTTTGTGTTTATTTTAATTCATGATTGCATAAATTTAGATTATGAGTAAAATTCTTTTCTTAAAAAATCTTTTTCATTCTTTGTAAAACATATAACAAAACAGATCTGAATTTTTGTCATCAAAAGTCACTTTTTTTAAATATAACAAAACATATCTGAATTTTTGTCATCCAAAAATCACATTTTAAAATATAACAAAACAAATCTGAATTTTTGTCATCAAAAACCATTTTTTTTAATACTACAAAACAGATTTGATATTTTGACAAATCAAAATCATTTGTTTTTAGTCATAAAACATATCTGAATTTTAATAAATAAAAAAAATCAAAAAAGAGACTTTATTCATAAATAAATTTGCGTGATTTATTTTTTCATTCATATTTTCAACATATCATTCATGACATGTATAACAAAGTACATTAGTCACAAGAGTCTAGAAGACCAGACTTTGTCTGTACGGAATAGGTGCCTGACATCTTCCCATTCCGTAATCTAGCCTCCAGATTTAGGTTTTTGGTTTAGTAGATCTAGCATTGTCTTCATTTGTTTTGAGTGGAATGTAACTAGGACAATAAGCCATATAATTATTTGGGTAGATTGTAATTAGGACCTAAAGCTATGTAATTTTTTAATTTTCTTTCAGATATGTAATTTTATTCAATCAATGAATGGAACTATTTAGTCATGTATTTTGTAATTAGTATTTTTTCTTATTTTTTTGTATAAAGAAAAAATAAGTGGTGACTCTATACCACTTACCCAAAAAGAAAGGTGCTCTAAAAGGTACCTGAATATCTCCTTTTTGAGGGACCCGTCTCTCACAATTGCGTTTGTACACCATAGGATTTTGTAACTAAGTGCTTTCTGATCTTAATCATTTATGAAGTGAAAAACTTTATAGTCAACAACAATCATTCAAGTTGCTGGAGTTAGTCATATACTAGAATCCGTGCAAATGAGTTAATCACAGATTGGAGATTTGTGTAACAAAGAAAGAAGGCTATTACAAGAACAAGTCCAATTGGATATTGGAACAAAAGTTTAATTGTACGTTGGTATTTTAGAATACACCAAGGTAGTGGTAAGATTCTTTATATTTGTAACCGCTTGATTATTGACTAGTGGATTCCTGGGAGTGGTGACTTTAAATTCACTCAGTGAAATTTTTGCCTTGTGAGAAGTTTTCTCCATTTGTCAACAAATCACCGTGTTAATTTATTTTCCGTTGCATTTTAGCTATTTTGGTGATTTGTTGGTGCCTCCACGACTTACATGTAATTTGATCTAATTAATCACCTTCGGTAATTGAATTAATTAACCGGATCAATCTATAACCCAATAAATCTGATAAGGTTTCAAGCTTTAATAAAGTTGCCTAAAAACTCTCATGCTCTACTTTGCATCTTGTGAAGAGATCTAAAAGTTCTATTTCTCAACTAAACTTTAATTTGAAAATTATAATTGATAGGGTGAGCCACACATCTAATAAGCAATTATACACAATACACAATTTAATAAAGTCAAGCAAAGTACAAGTATTTTGATTTTACAAATTCACTCAATGATATCAAATATAGTTTTCCAAAACATATAATAAACAACTTAATATGTATGTAATCAAATCTCAAAATCATTCGGAAACATATACAGATAATTGATCAGAGTACAGTGTCACATATCACATATTCTCACATATAATCCTATGAGTGGATACCAACATCTAACCCCTGCTAGTAAAAGTTCAACACTTATTGTCATATACAATCCTGTGAGCGAGCTTGCACATATATCTAATCAATTTTAAAAACATTTAATGAGTCACGTATCGCAAAAGAAAAATTTATACAAAGTAGAACAATTTACTTAATAGTAACAATCATTCCAAATATAAAGGCTTCTTGAAGATCACAACATTGAATTGAACATAAAACAAATGATGCTTGACTCTCTTAGAGAATGAATAGGAACTGAAAAAGTTTATATAAATATTTTACAATTCTTGAGTAAGTCTAAAAATTTAATTTGCTAAAATAAACGTTTTAAATACCATTTGAAAAATAGGAATATGACTTTGAAATCACTTGGTTTTAAAAAAAATTTAAAGAACAAGAACACTTTTAAATGAGATTCGAATGTTCAAAACACTATTTAAAATTTGAATTTTCTCTTTAAAACATTATTTAAAAGTCGAAGTTTTTCTTTCAATGGTGTAAAATTGCTTTTGATAAACTTTACAAAACATATGCTTAAAAAAATAACTTTTAAAAACTTTTGACTTCTAGAAACTTAATGAACAAAACTTGTGCATAATATGTATAATTACTTGCAGAACTTGACTCCCTTTGAAAGTCCAGCTGAAATACTATTCAAATATTCTCAAAATACTCTTAATAAGACCTAAAATCAACCATGGAGATTACTTAATATCCAACATAAAATATAAGGCTTATCAAATCATACAAATTGTTTCAAGATACTTGTACTTTGATGAACCAAATAATAATACTGATGCAAAGCATCTCTACCCAAAAAGATGTTTCCTTGAATTTATCAAATCTCAAAGGCAAGAGTCAATACTTTCTAGACTTAGGATTTAATATATGTCCCAAACGAAAAAGTAAGGTCATATACATGAATAAAGATTTATAACCATGACTTTTGTTCTAGAATACAAATTGTATTCAACTTAACGTAATAGTGTAAACAACATTATGGGAAACTTCCCTTCTAAACAATCTAAACATCACTAACGATTTCATGATAAAATTCTAACCTTTTTAATTCTTTGTTTTCTGACAAATGAGAAATCATACCCGTAACAATTGGTTGCCTCTTCAATTGTATTCCCTCTAAAAAGGGAAAAATACACCTCCTAGCCTCTTTAGCGATGAATCTCTTCCTATCAATATCTCTATTTTATCTCTTCCTCTATCTTGTGTATGATACATCATAGATGTGGACTTCGTGGAATAATTGTTATAGTCATATTTTATATAATTGACTAATCCTTTGACAAAATGCACTTTATTTGTAATTTGGTAGATCTAAGATAAGTTTAATACATCAAGAAATATGTTGTTCAAGCATATCAAGTGTTCGTATTAAAAGATATGAAGATTGGTCCAATAAACAAGTGAAGAAAAATTGTTCATTAAATCTTGACAAATAGTTTAATAGATGCTTGCTATCAAAACTTACTGTGAAACTCGATAGATAACTCGACAGCAGCTTGATCTATAAATTACGATTTTCAATTTTCCAAATCTAAAATTCGGTCCAAACATATGCATTTGTTTAAGATTTCTTTTCTCACAACTCTAAACGTATATAAGGCTTATTTTAAGAGCCGTCACGTATGAATATAGTGACCTAGAGATTTATTTTCTCTAAGAGAAACTATTGCGTTTGTATGCCATAGGGTTTTATATTCAAGTGCTTCTTGATCTTCACTGTTGATGAAATGAAGAACTTTGCAACCAACAACATCTTTCAATGTTGCTGAAGTTAGTCACGTATTGAGATCCATGCAAAGAGTTAATCACAGATTGAAGATTTGTGTATCAAAGGAAAAAAAGACTACTACAAGATCAAGTTCAATTAGGTATTGAAGCAAAAGTTCAACTATAGGTTAGTATTTTGGGATAGGTTAAGATAGTGATAAGATTATTTATATTTGTAATCGCTTGATTATTGATTAGTGAATTATTGAGAGTGGTAACCTTAAATTCACCTGGTGGGAGTTTTTGCCTTACAAGAGGTTTATCTCATTTGTCAACAAATCACCGTGTCAATTTATTTTCCGCTGCATTTAGTTTATTTGATGATTTGTTGGTGCTTTCATTATTTGCATGCAGTTAAATCTAATTACTCAACTTGAATAATTGAATTAATTAATCGAGATCAAACTATCATATCACTACAAAAAACGAGGGCTATAGCCACATTTCTAAAATGCGGCTATAGACCCTAAAAATGTAGCTATAGGCTCGTTTGGTCTATAGCTGCGCTAAGACACAGCCTAAACCCCGCAACTATAGGCTCTTGCGAGTCTATAGCTACGTTTTTTTAAACGCGGCTATAGGCTGCCCTGTAGTTGGGTTTTCCAAACAGGGCTAAAGCCTCCTATATGGGTTTTGTCCATAGCTGTGTTTATAAAAACGTGGCTATAGACAATTTTTTTCCCCCTTTTTTTTCTCCTTGCTAAATCACAAGTTCCTGCCAAGAAATACAAAACAAGTTCCCAATAGATACAAAATGCTAAAACCAATATGCCTTAAGATAAATAAATTGCCAATAAGCTTTTAGCTCAAATGGCACTTGGTTCTTTTTTCATAATAATGGGATGGAAGGTGAGGTCAAGAGCCATTGGTGGGTATGTAAGAATCTAGTGAGAGCATCATATTCATAGACATAGTATGGTGGAGTAGGTTCTTTCTATTGGCAGGTTTAGATTCTCCAGCATGACCATAGAAATTAAATAGAGAGACAATGTGGTGTTTTGTGAACAAAGTATAGAAAAACAAGGGGTTAAGTCTTGAGTTGACATAAAAATAGAAGGAAATAGCTTTAGAAGATTATATAAGATTAAATATGAGATAAAAAATCAAATCATGCTTATTGAGCAATTCAAAATGCAAGTAATATGAGCGAATTGAGGGTAAGGTTGTGGGTTCAAAATGCAAGTAATAACTTCAACATCTTCTTTGGTTAAAATCTGTTAATAAGCAATATAAGATAATAAGTGAAAATTCAATTAGTTGAATTAAAATTCACAGCCCTGGAAGTGAAAATTCAATTAAAATTTTTAAGAGCATAAATTAGTAGAAGTTTAAAAGTATCTCATAAAGACGTTGGGCACGCTCCCTTGATGGAGGAGCAGACATTTTATCCATTATTTGTACAATCATCATCCATTTAATATGCTCTTGTAATTCCAAAAGGCATTAATCTGTAAATTTTTACAGGCACATAATCATAAACTTGAAGACAAACAAGAAACCAATTCACCTTTTCAATAAAGAGATGCAGAGGAAAGAGAGGAATAACAGTGCATTCCCAAGTGAAACAATCCACATCAAATCAATTGTGTAAAAAAGTTTATAACTAGCCAACAACATCAATAACAAACAAAATCAAATTTTAACCAATTCCTCATTTAAAGATACTTGAGCACATGCACAAATTGTTCATGACACTTTTTCCCATTTTGTCTGGTCTAGTTCAACAAATAGAATTGCAAAACAGGGCGCCCTGGTTATGTCAAATGCACTTCATGTTTGATATAACTTCAGATAATTTATTTTGGTAACGTGAGCTGCAATAGACAAACTAGCAAAAATAAACTGTACTCCAGCGATGTTATGATGTTATCACCCTTAAAATCATATTCTCCTATTCTCTAATAACAAATTAGCTTGATTATATGATCAGCAACAAGAGCTACCTTTGAGTATATCTATCTTACACAAGTACCTTAAATGCTAGTATAGAATTGCACAAATTAATAGCAAATTTAAGTTTAACTAAGTGCCAATAACTGTTCTAGCTGGCATGGTGTGTGACAGGAAGAAATGATGTTAACAAAAACAACAAATGAGTGCGTATAAGAAGCAACATATTTCGATTACTAGAAGGCTTAAAATCTGAAGGACAAGTACATCCCCATCACAATATTAACATTTATATTCCATGCTATGCTTGATATTGAAATTGTATAGAACATGAAACAAATTGAAGTGGTGGTCCATATAAAAAAGCTACACAATAAAACTATAAAATGTGAAAAATAATGCCTAGTCTGAGTTGTAATGCATAAAGCTCACGGTTAGACTTTTAAATGATGAGAAGATTATAAAAACGGTAGGTACAACTCAATCTGCTGAAGTCAAAATTATTGGCAGCAAAAACATCTATATCCAGTCCTAATAAAAAACAGCAAAGACACGGTTGTAGCAGTTGAACGAAAAAAAAAATGGGAAGACAGATGTCACCAATTGATATTAGTTGCACCATAAAGAAATCTGTGTCAACCAAGCTAAAGACAACATGAATAAAAAAAAATATTTATATTCTAATTCGAATTAGAACATACGAAAGTGGCTGTGTACTAACTAGTAGATATTTTACTCAATGCAAAATGATCAAATAATAAATAAATGATTCTTCAATTATATATAATCCTTATGTTTGACATTCATCAGAACTGTAGTAGGCATTTTGCACCGTCAATTTCGGTACACCATGGAAAATATGACACAATGACAAAACCATTATAACTACCGTTGGTACCACAATTCGACTCCTTACAATAACTCTAAAAACAAGTTTGCAGGATATGATGTCGAATATCATAAAAGATATGAGTATGTCTTTTTCATTACCAATTAGTTTTGAGGTGAAGTGGCACATCTCATGGTCTAACAAGTGGTATTAGACAATAGTGCTAAGGTCATAGGTTTGAGTTGCAAGAGTCTCATTGTGATGGGAGATTGCTGAGAGATCACAATTTGACTCCCTACAATCACTCTCAAAATAAGTCTGAACAAAATGTTAAATGCCATAAAATACCTATGTATTATTCTCATTACCAATTAATTTTGAGATAGAGTAGTATAGTCCTTGAGCTTCGACAACTACAATAAAAAGTCAAATATGTATTGCAAAAGTTGGAATCATATATCCAAGCCATAATATATTAGTTTCCAAAAAAATACCATGGCCAAATTCATAAGATGCAACTGATTAGTTTGCTCTTTATACAAATCGAATAAAAACAGTGTACTGAGAACGGAGACCATATGAGATGGAAGTTGACGAAGAAAGCGGATTTTGACATCCGCTCATTCTATAATAAGCTTCGAAGTATCTTGCCTATTATCTTTCCTTGGAAAGGTATTTGGAAGGGCTCCTCCGCGCGTCTCTTTTTTTGTTTGGACTGCAACTTGGGATAAGATTCTTACAGGCGACAATTTGCAGGGTAGAGGCTTTGATTTTGTTGACTGGTGCATTATGTCTCGTTGTAATGGGGAGTCGGTAAATCATTTGCTTCTCCATTGTGATAAAGCTTATCAGTTGTGGAGCTTAGTTTTTAAATATTTTGGGATTTCTTAGGTCTTGCTAAGATCGGTTGCAGATACGCTTTTTGGTTGGTGGAATTGGTTTGGAAAGCACTCTTCTAGCATTTGGAATTTAGCTTCGTTGTGCCTAATGCGATGTATTTGGAGGGAGCGAAATTGGCGAACTTTTGAGGATATGGACAAATCCGATGACCAGTTGCTTGCTTCTTTTAGAAGTTCTCTTTTTGATTGGTCTAGGGCTTAGGGACTCACCTCTAGTGATTCTCTCCCTTTGTTCCTTAGTTCTCTCCTTTGTAATTAGCTTTTTCTATCTGTTTGTTTCTTTTTCTGTATTCTTTGCTCTGCCTCATGCTTTTTCATGAGGTAGCTTTTTGAATATACATCTTTCTTACTTATCAAAAAAAAAAAAAAAAAATCATCCAAAGACATACACATTTTTCAATAGAAAATTGCTAAATCAGGCAAGTAATTGAATCACAAAATCCAGCTACTGATTCTCTAGTCAGTTGACTCAACAGTGATAATTAAAACACACAAATGTTGCCATGTCATGAAATAAGTGCCGTAGAGAAAATAAATTAAATAAATAAAAGTTGTTGTAAAAAGTGACACAATAAATGCTAGAGCTAGAGGTTTTTTAATTTATTTATTTTTTCTTCAGCATAAGCATTCAAGGATGATAATTGAGTTTCCTCTACCACACAATCATAAAAAATTTGAAGACTCTAGATTCATATTGGTTGGTTGGTGTGTAGGCCAGGCCATCCATGGAATTATGAAATTCAAATGAACGTGGCTTTTTCTTTTCCTAAAATTTTTATGTGCCAACTGCCAACATATGTGATTTTGTCACTAATAAATTAATGAGAGCATCCGGCAGTCATATCATCCCCCCTAATAATTAATGAGTATTATTATATTTCATTACAAATTTAAAAAGTAGGTTAGGTAATGAGTAACGACCTTCCTCACTTTACCTGAGTTGCTGTACCGGTAACTTTAAAGATTGGAGTGGGGAGACCTTTCGCAATATTTTTGCTAATAATTATTGAACAAAAAAATTGTCCTGTGTTTGGGGAATCTTAAAACTTCACAGGCATTGATAAGGAGGGGGTGTATTTTGTCAAAAGACTATATCAAATACTATATGATATACCTTTTTTTTTCTACAAAAAAAGAAAAAGAAAAAGAGAAAGAGACAAGTTATTATTTTAAAATGTCGAGTTCATGGAAATTAATTTATAAATTTTTAAAGAAATTACCTGAAGAAGATATGTAAGCTTCAAGTTTCTAAAGGGTATGTGGTCCTCCTTCTTTGCCAATGCAAATATAACATCACTTAGGGATGATAAACTCTTATTAATGGCCTGCTATAATTGCAAAACAAAAATAAATATGAGAAAATTCCACAAAATGAATTGCAGAAAAGAAATAGAATCAAAATAGTTTTACCAAAATACTTGAGTTTCTTTAAAATTTAGTTTAAAGTTTTTTTATTTATTTTTAAAATATCAATATAATTCCTCCAATGTGACTAATAAAACCCATTTTTTAAAGCCAAATTGAATCAACCACGTATTTGAGGATCTAAAATCAAACTAACAAGTTATTGAAGAGGCCAAAATCAAACAAAAAGTCAAAAACTATAAATTGAAAAAAATAATAAAAAAAACTATTTAAAGAACTATAATTGAACTACTTAGAATTCCTTTTTATTTGACCTACAAACAAAAAATAACACAAAAAAATACCATTATTACTAAAAAGATTAAACTCTAATTAGAGACCAAATCTAAACATTTTAATCAGAATTTAAAAGATTTGAGAAATCAAACTTAAGCTACTAATAAATTTCAAGAACACAAGTAATTACCCACCAAATAATCAATCAAAGGTATGATTTTTACCCAAATAATAATCAAAAACCCAGAGAAGATTAGAGGGCATGAGTTAAAAACTAATTTAATTAAACTTCGCTTAGCCCACACCTCACGCCGCTCGAGATTGCCCGAGTCTGTTCTATACTCCTTCAAGAAAAGAATATAAAATCAATAATAATCAGCTAAAAAGAGAAAGAAAGAAAAAATTTACATCACGCAGAAAAATATGAAAGTACGAAATTTCACCTTTTCACAATTCCCTTTGATTGTTCATATTCATTGATCCTTTCCTTCGCCAGAAAATTAAAGGACACAAATATATACACAAACTTGTGGATTCCATTCAAATCAGAATACACTTACACAATTAGTCCATTACAAATAGAAACGACAAATCAAAAACAAAAATTATGATATTTCTCTAAACTATATTCGTTTTTTTTTTAGCAATTCTGTTTATCGGTATTAGTAATATCCGTCCCTTACATAAAAAACCAGCAGGGGATCGAATTATGGAGTTCCATATTAGTAAATCTCTTTAGTAATCAAAACAAAACCCACCAAAAAAAAAAATATATATTAAAAACCAAAAATCAAAATTTCAAGGCGCTCACTTTTACTCTATAAGCTTTATTTATTCACTTTATTTACTTATCAAAAAAAAAATTTCAAGGCGCTCACTCCCAGCAAGATCAATAAGATTCAGAACTCCTTGTACCTGTTGTTCAGTGCTCTAGCACACGAGTGGAAAGAAAAATAAGTTTCAACAGTACAACATCTAAGAAACAGAAGAACGAGAACTAGACCGTGCTAAATGATTGTACCTCATTAATACCAAATATTCGTAGGGTGAAAACAAAATGACTTCTCGATGATTGCTCATTCATCTGGGTTTTCTCGAGAATAATACGATTTTCAGAATCCAAAACCAAAAAGCAAAAAAAAAAAAAAAAAATCAATTAATTAATTGAATGGAAAACTGACCTAGCGAATTGGATCCACGGTGTGAGATTTGAGGGGATCAGAGCATCGGATTGTGAAGAAGATGAAGACCAAAAGTCTTTGTTAGGGCTTGGGTTAGAGAGAGAGAGAGAGAGAGAGAGAGAGAGAGAGAGGCTGTGGTGGGTTTGGTAATAGAAAATAGAAAGTAGGAGATGATGAGGTTTAGAAAATAGGGTTTTTTCTTTTAATTTATACAAAACATTTAGGCCGAGTTTTAAAAAGCAGCTGCAGTCAGGATATAGCCGCGTTTTAAAAACGCGGCTATAGGCCTTTTTTAAAAAAGGGCAAAATTTTGTTGTTCAACCTATAGGACATCTTTTTTTAAAAAATTAAATAAATTTGGCCCCAGGCCCTACCCAATAGCTCTAGGTGTATTGTTTTAGCGGCGTTTATAAAAACGTAGCTATAGAGCCCTTATAGCCGCATTCTTATAAAGTGGTTAAAAAACGCGACTATAACCTCAATTCGATGAATAAGAATAAAAAAAAGAAAATAATAATAACATCAATAATATGCGGTGTAATTACAATATCAGTGCTAGCAAATCTCTTCGCTAGTAAGTAGTCAAGATGTTTTTTTTTTTTTTTTTTTTTTTTTTTAGAAAAGTAGTCAAGTTGTTGATGAATGGAATTTGAAATCATTGCTCAAATGAGTCTTCATGTTAAAGTTCTAATAACTAGAATCTCGAATAATACAGTTAGTGACTAATCATTTTGGGCCACTTGCAGGGGCGTAGCTAGGAATTTTTACATGGGTGGCCAATTCGAACCATGAAGGTTGAAATCGACAATGATGAGTATCATCGTTGTATGGATAGTCTATATTTTTAGGTTGATATAGACCTTCTTTGAGATAAGCTCATCGGATTTCATCTTGTTTGTTGATAGGAAATTCAAATATTTGTTTACGTGATCCTGGATTACGATCTATCTCTTCAGATTGAATTCCTGAACATTTAGAGGGGTCAGGGTGTTCATTAGGCATTGAAGTATCAACATTTGTTTCTACAGCCATAAGTGTCCTAATTTCTGAATTGCTAACATCTTTTTTCTTAAAGAACGCGACTATAACCTCAATCCAATGAATAAGAATAAAAAAAGAAAATAATAATAACAACATCAATAATATGCGGGGTAATTACAATATCAGTGCTAGCAAATCTCTTCGCTAGTAAGTAGTCAAGATGTTTTTTTTTTTTTTTTTTGAGAAAAGTAGTCAAGTTGTTGATGAATGGAATTTGAAATCATTGCTTAAATGAGTCTTCATGTTAAAGTTCTAATAACTAGAATCTCGAATAATACAGTTAGTGACTAATCATTTTGGGCCACTTGCAGGGGCGTAGCCAGGAATTTTTACATTGGGGGCCGATTCGAACCAGGAAGGTTGAAATCAACGATGATGAGTATCATCGTTGTATGGATAGTCTATATTTTTAGGTTGATATAGACCTTCTTTGAGATAAGCTCATTGGATTTCATCTTGTTTGTTGATAAGAAATTCAAATATTTGTTTACGTGATCCTGGATCACGATCTATCTCTTCAGATTGAATTCCTGAACATTTGGAGGGGTCAGGGTGTTCATCAGGCATTGAAGTATCAACATTTATTTCTACAGCCACAAGTGTCCTAATTTCTGAATTGCTAACATCTTTTTTCTTAAAGAATGCATCAATTGTTTTTCGTTTGCTTATAATTTTTTTAGCTTTAAGAATATGACTCAAAAATTAACCTGAAAAGAAGTTAAAAAAATAAAATTTTAATTAGAAATTTTTACTTAGTTATATGGATGTTATTCATACTCAATAAAAAACAAAATTTCCACTATAATTTAAACATACATCTCATTTTTAATACGACTTTAATTAATAATAACCCCTCAAACAAAAACAAAAATTAAACACACAAGTATTGGTACACAACATAAACCAAACAATTTAACAACACCCACAGCCACATTTATAGTCACATGATATCTAACTAATCAAAAATAGGTAATAAATCAAAACAATTTTACCTTAAAAACTTTGTCTTCACAAAGTGTAAAGATGGGTCACCTGTGTGGCAATGCCTACTCCCTCTGCCTGACTGCCTCCAACTTTAGATCTTCCCTTCAAGACTCATTACAAACAATCTTCCCATGCCTTGAATCATGTATTTCTCTAAAAATCTATGAAAATATAAAGAGCATGTGAATAGTTGAGAAAATAAAATAAAAAGACACTAAAAAGAGATGTACCACAAGGCTCAATAAAGTTCAAAAATTACAGACTTAAGTAGCTCTACTTAGACTTTCAAGACTTGTGAAATTTGAATCCCTTTGAATCCGAGTGACTGCTTAAGTGTTTGCTCCAGGACCTTTTACAACGCCTCACTCTTCCCACTTTATCTCAAGTAAAAGCTCAAGGCTTTTTTTCTGGTGTTTCTTTGTATCTTAAGTGCTTATGTCTAAATGTCCTTCCTTAGCTTGGGTTCACCTTTTTTGTAGACACCTCATTTTGTATCCGGTTAATAAACTTTAGTCTCCGGTCCCAATGATGAGTTTGATATGTCTACAAAAGGTAACTGAAGTTATTTTGATAGTTTAGAAGTAATCACAACTCAAAAGTGCTCAAATTGCTTTGAAATCAATATTGAAAAATTACATTTTCTTACTGTTTCGATCATAACTTTTTATCCACAAAGAATTTTTTAGTGAGACTTGTCTCATTGGAAATTAGATATTCTAAACTTCAATTTGAACACAAATTTTGTCTAATTTGAATTTAAATTAAGTGAGTTATGACTATTTGAAGTTGGGCTAATTGAGCAGTCCAATTTTCTAGGTTTTAAAACTTCATTTTAAGGGCCCAAAACATCATTATTTGATGTGGGCCAGCCCATAGACCCTTAAGTATATCCAGAGATCATTAAACAGTCCCCAAAATCCTAATTTTTACTTATAAATACTTACCTTATGCCTCCAATCAAAACCCTAGCTAGAGAGAGTGATTTTTTTACCTCCATTTTCTCTAAAACCCTATTTTCTCTTTTGAAAACCCTAAGGCAGCCCTTTAGCACATTTTTGACAAGATAGAAAACCTCTCTTTAGTTAGTTCCAAGGCAACAAACTATTTTCAAATCTCTTTCAAAACCTTTTTCAAACAATCTTTTCAAGAATGTCTTTTTATTTTGAGTTGTGATTACTAATGAACTATTAATATATTTGGTTCCTTTGATTATCATTTAATCTTGTTGTGTAGGCACTGAGGGGCCGGCTAAATATCAATTAAGTTTGTGTCCTGTTAGAAATACTGAATGAGTATATTGTATTTCATAGTGAAAGAATATACATGAGTACCTTTATATAGGAGGCATATGAGTGCAGTACAAGTAAGAGTATAGTACAAGAATATGTGCTATACAAGTAATCTAGTTAGGCCTAACGCCTACAACATTATACACGTTAACAGCCTCCCTCAAACTCAAGGTGGATGTGAGACCAACTTGAGGTTATCAATCAAAGTACGAAGGCGTCCCTTAGGATGTGACTTGATGAAGATATTTGCAAGATGATCTTTAGAGGAGATTAAGATCAGCTTGAAAGCACAATGGACAAGATGATAATGGATAAAATGACAATTGATCTCAATGTGTTTAGTCTGTTCATGGAAGACATCATTGTGAACAATATGAATGACACTCTGGTTGTCACAATAAAGAGGAGTAGCAGAGAATGTGGAAACACCTAAGTCTTTAAGAAGCCATCATAGCCAAAGAAGCTTAGATGTGGTATTAGCAAGGGCACAATATTCTGCTTCAGTACTGAAGCAGGCCACATGAGTTTGTTTCTTGTTTCGCCAAGAAATCAGAGAAGAATCAAGAAGAAACAATAACTAGTGGTGAACCTGCAATCAGTGGGATCTCCTGCCCATTCAGCATCAGAAAATGCATGGAGAATAAAAGAAGACTGAGCAGAATAGAAAAGACCATGGAAGATAGTGCCCTTTAGGTATCTAAGAATGCATAGAATAGCAACATAGTGAGTCGATTGTGGAGCAGACAGATATTGGCTCACTGGGTGAACATCATAAGAAATGTCTGGACGAGTAACAGTGAGATAAACTAGGCTGCCAACCAAGCTTCTGTAAAGAAAGGGATTAGACAATGGTTTTCCCCCTAAGGGAGTCAGATGCTCATTAAGCTCAACTGGAGTGTCAACAGTCTTGCTATCAATGAGTCCAGCACGAGACAAGAGTTCAAAGGCATACTTGGCTTGAGTAATATAAAGTTCATCTGTAGAATGAGTGATTTCAAGACCCAAGAAGTAGTTGAGATGTCCAAGATCTTTCATCTCAAATTGCTGACTGAGAAAATCCTTGAGTTCTTGAATGCCACTGAAGTCATCACTAGTTATGATCATATCATTCACACACAGAAGAAGTAAAATAATGCCTTTGTCAGTGTGACGAAAAAATAAGGTAGAATCATAATGACTAGCCATGTAACCCAAGCGAGAGATGGTAGAGCTGAATTTGGCAAACCAAGCTCCTGGAGCTTGTTTAAGGCCATAAAGTGCACGTAGAAGGTGACAAACCTTGTTTGATTCAACAGAGAGACCAAGAGGAGGTTGCATATAAACTTCTTCACTTAAATTCTCTTAAGGAATGCATTTTTGACATCCATCTGAAAAAGATCCCATTTATTGGCAGCAGCAATAGCTAAGAGGGCACGAACATATGAGATACGAGCAACCAGAACAAAGGTCTCTTCATAATCAATCTCATACTCCTATGTAAAACTTTTTGCAACAAGACGAGCTTTGTAACACTTAATGGACCCATCAGAGCTAGTCTTAATTTTGTAGATCCACTTACAACCAACTACAGATTTCCTAGAGGGGAAAGTCACCAAATCCCAAGTATGGTTTTTATATAATGTATTAAGTTCCTCTTTCATTGCAATCTACCATAAAGGGTCAGTGGAAGCCTTACGATAGGTGTGAGGCATGTGTAGTGTAGCAAGGGTAGTGTAACAATGATAGTCAAGTAAATGTGTAGGAATAGATCTTACCCAATTTGAGTGACGAGGTGGAATGTCTTGTGTAAGATCTTCAGGCAGAGCAGGAGTAAGGGACCCAAGCTCAGGGTTAGGTAGCTCATCTTCGACCTATTCATCTTTTACCTATTCATTAAAAGGTGAACTAGGAAAAGGATCAAATAAATCTGGTGGTTGGATAGAGAAGTCTATAGGAGAATCAAGAGCAACTATAAGAGGATCAGGAGTAGCTACAGAAAGAATATGTGCTTCATCTGGAAAAAGATCTAAGACAGAGGAGGAAGATAGGGAGGCACGGAAGTGAGAGAACTCGACAAAGAAGCGATATTCCCAAAAGACAACATTGCGAGAGATACAAAGTCGATGAGAGACAGGATCATAACATCGATACCCCTTTTGAGTTTCTCCATAGCCAAGAAAACAACAAAGCCTTAATCGAGGCTTAAGTTTGTTATGCTCAGAGCTTATATGGAGTTTGATTTTGGATGAAGGGACTGGGAATGCGATTAATAGCATGAACAACATGAAGTGTAGTTTCGCCCCAAAAAGGAGCAGGAACTTTGGCAGAGAGAAGGAGAGTACACACAGTGTTAAGAATATGATGAAGTTTTCGTTCGATTCTACCATTTTGCTGAGAGGTACCTGGACAAGTTAGTTGATGAACAGTGCCATAGGAATGCAAAACAGCTTGAAAAGCATATTGAGTATAATCAAGAGCATTATCAGATCGAAAAAATTTGATATGTTTGGAAAATTGAGTCTCAACCATTTTTGTAAAATTAGAATAGACTTGCAATAATTCAGAATGATATTTCATATGAAAAATACAGGAATAGCAGGAATAATCATCAAACAAAGACAACAAAATATCTAGATCCACCAATTCTAGAGATAGAGAAAGGCCCCTAGATATCAGAATGAATTAGGTTAAATATATCAGTGGACACTGATTCACTAGTATTGAAAGGCAAAGCTGGTTGTTTTCCTAATTGACATGAAACACAATCAAAATTTTCTGTGGACATTGAACCTAACAAATCTCTAGAAGCTAAGTGTTTTACCCGAGAGAAAGATGCGTGACCAAGTCGGGCATGCCAAAGTGCAAGGGAAGGAATACAGAAGAAACTGCAATAACTGCAACAAATGAAACAGGAGCAACAAGTGGAAGACGAAGGTTGTCCACGAGAAACATACGCCCAACTCTAGGATCGGTTCCAAGCTCCAGTCCCGTCCTCGGATCCTGCATAATACACCTAGAATAATAAAATATAATGCGATAACCTAACTCAGCTAATTGTCCCACAGAAAATAAATTGTAAGAAAGGTCATGAACATTAAAGACCCAAGGAACCGATAGGTTGGAGGTTGAAATAGAACCTATATTATGACTAGACATTGTGGAACCATTTGTTGTATGAATATTAAAAGGGTTTGGTGCAGGTTTAAGGTCAGAAATAAGGACGAATGAGGTGTCATGTGATTGCAACAAGTAAAATCCATAAGCCAAGAGATAGGAGACATACCAGTTAAAGTTGAGAGAGAAGAGGAATAAGATGCATTACCAACCATACAAATGACATTAGCGGTGATGTTTATAAGGTCATCTCTGGAAATAGTGAAAGTGGATCTAAAAGATTGAGACTGTGCAGAGACGGGAGCCATGGGTTGGACACTCACAGTGTTAGCAACGTAGCAGCAGAAATGGAAACTACTGATTTATTGCGTTGATAACAAGTTTCAATATTATGGCCAAAACGTTTGCAAAATTTGCAAAAACGTTTGATGGATTGGCAGCGATGATTGTTGCAATAAGAAGAAGATCTGTCCTTATTCTTTATTTAGAAGCAAAATATGCAAAAATGGACTGCAAAAATGAAATCTATGCAAAAAACTGGGTAAGGAGCATCTGGATTGCAAAAAGTCAACAGTCAACTCTACCTAAGTCAAAGTCAAAGTCAAAGTCAATGCTTGAAAGAGTCAATTGCCTGAAGTCAAAGTCAAGCTGAAGATGACGTCAGCGATGACGCGAGCTGATGATGTAACTAAGCCTGACGTGGCAGAATGACATCAGCAATGATGTTTGTGATGGAAATATGAATGTGCCAGCAAAAAAATTAACGGATCTACTTCATTCGATATTGATAACATGCACTATGTAAATTTCAGAATACAAGAACAAGAGAGTGTACCTTGGTGTGTTGAATTTCAAAACAAAGATTGTAAGCACTTAGGAATACTTTTAATCTTCATTCTAATTCCACTAACGCCCAAGATATGTGGTTTCTCAATCAGTTATATGAATTTGTTCAAGAGAGAATTAGAGAGTGTCCAACACTCACATACACCATTTCATGCAAAAATGTTCATCAATTAAAATATGTATGTTTCTCTCCTTATAACTGATTATCTAATTGGGCTAGCCTTTTGGACCTTTCCAATTGGGTTCTAGTATGTGGCTTGGAGTGGGACCAAAAGGGTGATGGAAATAAAGATAAATGCAGTGGAAAATAAGTTTTAAACGAATCTACTTCATTCGATATTGATAACACGTACTTAGTAAATTTCAGAATTTGAGAACAAGAGTTCGTACCTTGAAGCGGTGAATTTCAAAACTGAAGATTGAAGCACTTAGAAATACTTTTAATCTTCACTCCAATTTCACTAACGTCCAAGAAGTGTGGACTCTCAATTGGTTACAAAGGGATGATTAGAGAGTGGCATACACTCACTTCCACCATTACAATGTTGTTTTTCTCACCCTTACATTTCCGTACGTTTTTCCCTTTTGTATATAACCAATTATCTAATTGGGCTGGCCTTTTGTGCCTTTCCAATTGGGCTTAAGTGTGTGGCTTGGAGTGAGACCAAAAGGGACCAATAAGACACTAGCTCCAATGGGCCTTGGGCTTTTCTGTCAACTCTTGACAAGTCCAAAGTTACCATTAACTATATTTAATACCACTATAAAAATATAGTTGCACTCTAGGCCTTATCTATAAATTATATCCCAAGACTTTATTATACATACAACCCCTTCATAAAATATTCGTAGTAATATAAAGTCATTAATGTAGACTGTCACTTTGTAAATTACTACATCTTAATCCTTGAGTACCCGGTTTAATCCTTTAATGTTATTCATTATATATTTATGAAATCCAATTCTATAAATATATACTTTAGTCTCACTAAAGTGGTTAGGCCTAACTCTCTGAATAACAAACCCATTAAATTTATCTCAAGGGAATATTTTATATTTCCGTTAAGAGACTATGAATTCCATCTTGAGAATACATGTTCCATCAACACTAAATGTGGTTGCCCAACATACTGAGGTTTTGACCATTACTATAGATCTCACTCCTGATATATCAAAGCAACCTACACCTCATGATCAGGTTCATTATTCTCTCAGGATTAAGAGTTCATGCAAATACAAGTCGTGAGATTTGTTATTCATATGACAGTCTTAGGAAAATAATAAATCTCACAGCGGTCCAGTTCAATATGTCTTAAATCTTAAAACATATTAACACATCAATCAGAAGTCTCCACTTCCATGATCAAGACAAATCATCGTGGTTGATATGTTATAGTCTTCGCAGATGAAATGCTTAATTTCATCACTGACTACGAACTATTATTCTGAGTTTATAAAGAATTTGTGATTTATATCTTCTGTGACTCTTCACATAAATCACATACTATGCATCTCATGGACTATATGATAATGTCCGAATATTCATGTTACCATTATTTCAGATAATAATAAAACAAATTTATTAAACATAATATTAAGTCATACATAATGTCAAACACAATGTCACACTTAATATCATACATAACATCTTACAATAAGATTTAAGGGCACTAATCCTAACAATCTCCCACTTGCCCTAAAGACTATTGTGCACTAATCTAACTCCCATTCTTTCCAAATGCGACTCAAAAGTCTTTTGAGGCAAGGCTTTAGTAAATGGATCTGCTAGATTGTTTGCACTTTCAATCTTTGCTACCACCACATCTCCACGAGCAACAATATCTCGAATAATATGGTACTTCCTCTCAATGTGCTTTCCTTTCTTATGATTCCTTGGATCTTTAGATTATGCAACTGCTCAACTGTTATCACAAAACAATGTGATTGAAACTTGTTCCATTCTTATTACACCAAGGTCAGAAAGAAACTTCTTGAGCCATACAGCTTCCTTTGCTGCTTCATAAGCAGCAACATATTCTGCCTTCATAGTGGAGTCTGCAATACAAGATTGCTTAATATTCCGCCAACTAATGGCTCCACCTCCCAAGGTGAAAACACATCCTGAAGTGGATTTTCTGAAATCTAGATTCGATTGAAAATATGAATCTGTATAGTCAATGGGAATTAAATCTTCACAACGGTAAACAAGCATATAGTCTTTCGTTCTCCGTAGATACTTGAGAATATGCTTTACAGCTTGCTAATGTTTTGGTCCTGGATTTGATTTATATCGGCTGATCATGCCAGTTGAATAGGAGATATCTGGTCTAGTACAAAGCATGGCATACATGAGACTTCCTACTGCAGAAGCATAAGGAACTTGTCTCATCATTTCTTCTTTCTCTTGAGTCTTAGGCTTTTGGTCATCAGACAGAGGAACTCCATGTCTGAAAGGAAGCAATCCTTTCTTGGAGTTTTGCATGCTAAACCGTTCTAGAACCTTATCTATATATCCAGCTTGTGATAATCCTAACATTTTATTCTTGCAATCTCGCCAGCTTGATCCCTAAAATAAAGTTAGCCTCACCCAAGTCCTTCATATCAAATTGGCTTGACAACCAAACCTTTACAGATGACATTACCCCTACATCATTTCCAATGAGTAGAATATCATCAACATAAAGCACTAGGAACATTACTACTTTATCTTGATGTCTTTTGTACACACATGTTTCATCAAGATTTTATTCAAAACCAAATGTCTTGATTGCTTGATCAAATCTGATGTTCCATGATCTAGATGCTTGCTTAAGTCCATAAATGGACCTTTGCAACTTGCATACCAAATGCTCTTAGTTCTTTGCGATGAAACCTTCTGGTTGCATCATATAGATTTTCTCTTCAAGATTGCCATTAAGAAATGCAGTTTTGACATCCATTTTCCAAATCTCATAATCAAAATGAGCAGCAATGGATAAGAGAATTCTGATAGATTTAAGCATTGCTACTGTAGAAAAGGTTTCATCATAATCAATACCTTCTTTTTGTGTATACCCTTTCGCCACTAGCCTTACTTTAAAGGTTTCAACCTTTCCATCTATCCCTCTCTTCCTCTTGTAAACCCATTTGCAACCAACAGGTTTAATGCCATTAGGCGCATTTACAAGATCCCAAACTTGATTGGAATACATGGAATCTAATTCAGATTTCATAGCTTAGACCCAATGATGTGCATCTATATCATTCATTGCTTCATCATATGTGTAGGGATCCGATTCAACCTCTTCTGAGATAGCTTCATAAGTTTCTCCCAAACCTATGAATCTTATAAGATGCTGAACAATTCTCCCACTATGACGAGGCACCTGGGTACTAGACATGTCATGAGCAGTATCTTGTGGTGTATCTAATACAGCCACATCATCCCTAGTTTCATCTATTGGTTGTTCATTTACAGATTCATTCATTTCAGTCAACACAACTCTACTTCTAGGAGTAAAATTATTCATATAGTCATTTTCCAAGAATTTAGCATTTGTACTAACAAAAACTTTGTTATCTTTACGACTATAGAATAAATAACCCATAGTTTCTTTTGGATAACCTACAAGCAAACACACTTCTGATTTTGGTTCCAATTTATCAGGCTTCCCTTTTAACACATGTGCAGGACAACCCCAAATGTGGAAATATTTCATACTAGGCTTACGCCCACTCCACAATTCCATGGGTGTTTTGGGAACAGATTTTGATGGAACTAAATTTAAAAGATGTATTGTTGTGTTTAAGGCATAACCCCAAAAAGAAATCGATAAAGTTGAGTAACTCATCATGGACCTAACCATTTCTAAAAGAGTCCTATTCCTTCTTTCTGCTACACCATTTTGTTGTGGAGTTCCAGGTGCAATCAATTGAGATACAATCCCGTTCTTAGTTAAGTAATCATTGAAATCTCCAAGAAGGTATTCACCACCTCGATCAGATCAAATGGCTTTTATGTGTTTACCTAATTGATTTTCAACTTCAGCCCTAAACTCTTTGAACTTTTCAAAGGCTTCGGACTTCCGTTTCATTAGGTACACATAACCATATCTTGAGTAATCATCAGTGAAAGTAATGAAATATTCATAGCCACCTCTTACTTGGATTGACATAGGACCACAAACATCAGAATGCACTAGCTCTAGCAAATCTTGGGCTCTTCTACCTTTTGCATTAATAGGTCGTTTGGTCATTTTACCTTCCAAACAAGATTCACAAACTGGAAATTCATCAAAGTCCATGGGCTCTAAGAGTCCATCTTTGATCAGTCTTTGAATCCTATTTGAATTAATATGACCCAAACGCAAGTGCCAAAGATATGCATCACTAGTAGAAGGAAATTTTCTCTTTAATGATTTTACATGAGAGTTATTATCTAATTCAGAATTATATAATTCATGCTTATCAGGAGTTAAAATATAAAGACCATCCACAATATTGCCAGAACAAATAAACACTTTATCTTTCTTTATTACAACATTGTCTTTTAGGATAACACAATATCCATGTTTACCTAAGTAAGTAGCTGAAATTAAATTCCTACGAACATTAGGTACATACAAGTAGTCTTCTAATATTAGAACTCTAGATTCAAAACATAAATTACAAACACCAACAGCTACAACTAGAATCTTGCTCCCATCAGCTAAAGTAAGAAACAACTCCCCATTCTTTAAGCTTTTTGGTCTCCTGGAACCCCTGCAAGGAATTGCAGATATGATTAGTACAACCTGAATCCACACACCAGGAATCCGTGGGATTTTATACCAAACATATTTCAAGAAGGAATGTATTAATCATACCTTTGTTCTTGGCAGCCTTAAATATTGGACAATTTCTCTTCCAATGTCCTTTCTCACCACAATGGAAACACTTTCCTTTGATCTTCTCTCCTTTATCAGCAACCCCTAAGGCAATTTGTTTACCCTCTTGCTTGGTAAAGTCCTTCTTCTTCTTCTTTCTACCCTTGCCTTTCGACTTAGGTTGAGAAGTAGAACCTTCACCAACATTGGCTTCAACATGGGAAGTACCAAGAATGCCTTCTGCCGCTACCAATTCATTCATTAATTCAGACAAGGTATAAATCTTTTTATTCATATTATAGTTAAGTTTGAATTCCTTGAATGATTCTGGTAGCGACTGGAGTATCATATCCACTTGGGATTCTCCATCTATATCGGCACCTAAAACTTCCAATGTATTCAGATTAGAGATCATTGTAAGACAATGCTCTCTCACTGAACTTCCTTCAGCGATTCTGGTATTATAAATTGGCCTCATGGTCTCTTACCTTGCAGAACGGCTTTGCTCACCAAACATCTCCTTTAGACTTAGCATTATGTCTAAAGCTAGTTCTACATCCTGCATTTGATGCTGTAGAACATTTGAGATAGATGCTAGGATGTAGCACTTGGCCATTTCATTAGATTTTTGCCAACGATCATATTGTTGTTTTTTCTCAGAAGGAGCATCTAATGAAGGAAAGCTAGAACATGGTTTAGTAAGAACATATTTATGCTCTTCAGCAGTGAGAACTATGTCCAAGTTTCTTTTCCAGTCAACATAGTTGGATCCAGTCAGTTTGTTTTGATTAAGAATAGTTACAAGTGGGCTAAAAGATACCATATTCAAATCTGAAAACAATAAACATGAATATAATAAGTAAACTGGAAATTATCTATTTAGCATATAAACATATAGTACGGAACCTTAATAAAACCATAATATAATATATGCAACGACAACCCAATCCCGCAATTAATATTCCTCGGAAGCGAGGTCATACCAATCGCTATGATTAGGCGAGAAACATTCTCATTATTAATGCTATCATGGTAACTTTTACCAAACAAAAATAATTTGTCGTTTTCCCTTTAGCCTCTAAGTAATAATGACATAGCTCCGAAGGGAGGTTAACATTACACTTAGTCTAATGTACACCATTGCCTAGAATCAATGTGAATCACCAAGTAACTCCACGGAAGCGTGGTCGTTCTCAGTGTAAAAATACACTTCATCTATCATTAAGAAGTTTAACTTGTAGTACCATGAATCAATCGCCCTCCAAAGGGAGCAAGGCATATACGCCAAGGTGAGGTGCTTAATCACACTATTTTAAACCGACAATGGAGGCCGTGAGATGCAACCCTTGTATCTCTCTCTCACTAGATGTTTTAAAGAAAAGGTTTTTAATTACTAAACATGCATAATCTAATTACACATTGTCTTAGTACTTTTACATGTAAAAACACTTAGAAAAATTTCTGATTTTCTTTCTTTCGATCGATTGAATGTGCCCCTTGATTGATCGAAAAAATTAAGAGATTCAAACTTGATCCTCTGACTCCTTCGATTGATACTCGATCGCCACTCGATCGATCGAAAAACAAATTCGATCGATCGACTAACAATTGAAAATCTATCGTTCTAAAAAGTCTGATCACTGTCTCATTCGATCAATCGAAAATGATTTTCGATCGATCGAAAATCGCGAAACTCAAATTTTCAGAAATTTTCTAAGGCAGTTTTCTACGAGTTTTCATGAACAAACAACTTTAATACGAACATGATAGACAGAGATTGATGTCAAAACCGAATTCTATTGATGCTATAGCCTTAAAACTCAATTTAACATACTTAAATTTAAACTTAAATAACATCATAACATCAATTTCAGTTTTCATCAAATCATAGTTTCAACAACATGCAGAAAATTAAAACATAATCTTCTAACAATATGAAACTATCTTCTCCGATTCTAAAACTCACAAAACATGTTAAACAATACGAAATTGAAGACTTGGCTCTGATACCATTTGATGGAAATAAAGATAAATGCAGCGGAAAATAAGTTTTAAACGGATCTACTTCATTCGATATTGATAACACGTACTAAGTAAATTTCAGAATTTGAGAACAAGAGATCGTACCTTGAAGCGGTGAATTTCAAAACTGAAGATTGAAGTACTTAGGAATACTTTTAATCTTCACTCCAATTCCACTAACGCCCAAGAAGTGTGGACTCTCAATTGGTTACAAAGGGATGATCAGAGAGTGACATACACTCACTTCCACCATTACAATGTTGTTTTTCTCACCCTTACATTTCTGTACGTTTTTCCCTTTTGTATATAACCAATTATCTAATTGGGCTGGCCTTTTGTGCCTTTCCAATTGGGCTTAAGTGTGTGGCTTAGAGTGGGACCAAAAGGGACCAATAAGACACTAGCTCTAATGGGCCTTGGGCTTTTCTGTCAACTCTTGACAAGTCCAAAGTTACCATAAAAATATAGTTGCACTTTAGGCCTTATCTATAAATTATATCCCAATACTTTATTATACATGCAACCCCTTCATAAAATATTCGTAGTAATACAAAGTCATTAATGTAGACTGCCACTTTGTAAATTACTACATCTTAATCCTTGAGTACCCGGTTCAATCCTTTAATGTTATTCATTATATATTTATGAAATCCAATTCTATAAATATATACTTTTGTCTCACTAAAGTGGTTAGACCTAACTCTCTGAATAACAAACCCATTAAACTTATCTCAAGGGAATATTTTATATCTCCGTTAAGAGACTATGAATTCCATCTTGAGAATACATGTTCCATCAACACTAAATGTGGCTGCCCAACATACTGAGGTTTTGACCATTACTATAGATCTCACTTTTGATATATCAAAGCAACCAACACTTCATAATCAGGTCCATTATTCTCTCAAGATTAATAGTTCATGCAAATACAAGTCGTAAGATTTATTATTCATATGACAGTATTAGGAAAATAATAAATCTCACAGAGGTCTAGTTCAATATGTCTTAACTCTTAAAACATATTAACACATCAATCAGAAGTCTCCACTTCCATGATCAAGACAAATCATCGTGGTTGATATGTTATAGTCTTCGCAGATGAAATGTCCAATTTCATTACTGACTACGAACTATTATTCTGAGTTTACAAGAACTTGTGATTTATATCTTCTGTGACTCTTCACATAAATCACATACTATACATCTCATGGACTATATGATAATGTCCGAATATTCATGTTACCATTATTTCAGATAATAATAAAACAAATTTATTAAACATAATATTAAGTCATACATAATGTCAAACACAATGTCACACTTAATACCATACATAACATCTTACAATAGGATTTAAGGGCACTAATCCTAACAAAGGGACCAATAAGACACTAGCTCCAATGGGCCTTGGGCTTTTCTGTCAACTCTTGACAAGTCCAAAGTTACCATTAACTATATTTAATACCACTATATAAATATAGTTGCACTCTAGGCCTTATCTATAAATTATATCTCAAAACTTTATTGTACATTGCAGTGTTTAAGGCATATCCCCAAAAAGAAATAGGTAGAGTTGAATAACTCATCATGGACCTAACCATATCTAAAAGAGTCCTATTCATTCTTTCCACTATATCATTTTGTTATGGAGTTCCAGGTGCAGTCAATTCGGATATAATCCCATTCTTAGTTAAGTAATCCTTAAAATCTCCAAGAAGGTATTCGCCACCACAATCAGATTGAATGGCTTTTATGTGTTTGCCTAATTGATTCTTAACTTCAGCTCTAAACTCTTTGAACTTTTCAAAGGCTTCAGACTTCCGTTTCATTAGGTACATATAACCAAATCTAGAGTAATCATCAGTGAAAGTAATGAAATACTCGTAGCCACCTCTTGCCTGGATTGACATTGGACCACATACATCAAAATGCACTAGCTCTAGCAAATCTTGGGCTCTTCTACCTTTTGCATTAAAAGGTCGTTTGGTCATTTTACCTTCTAAACAAGATTCACAAACTAGAAATTTATCAAAGTCCATGGGCTCTAAGAGTCCATCTTTGATAAGTTTTTGAATCCTATTTAAATTAATATGAACCAAACGCAAGTGCCAAAGATATGCATCACTAGTAGAAGGAAATTTTCTCTTTAATGATTTCACATGAGAGTTATTATCTAATTCAGAATATATAATTCATGCTTATCAAGAGTTAAAATATAAAGACCATCCACAATATTGCCAGAACAGATAAACACTTTATCATTCTTTATTACAACATTGTCTTTTAGAATAACACAATATGCATATTTACCTAAGTAAGTAGCAGAAATTAAATTCTTACGAACATTAGGTACATACAAATAGTCTTCCAATATTAGAACTCTAAATTCAAAACACAAATTATAAACACCAACAGCTATAACTGGAATCCTGCTCCCATTAGCCAAAGTAAGAAATAACTTTTATTCTTTAAGCTTTTGGTCTCCTAGAACCCCTGCAAAGAATTGCAGATATGATTAGTACAGCCTGAATCCACACACCAAGAATCCGTGGGATTCTGTACTAAACATATTTCAAGAAGGAATGTATTATTTATACCTTTATTCTTGGCAGCCTTAAATATTGGACAATTCCTTTTCCAATGTCATTTCTCACCACAATGGAAACACTTTCCTTTGATCTTCTTTCCTTTATTAACGACCCCTAAGGCAATTTGTTTACCCTCTTACTTGGTGAAGTCCTTTTTCTTTTTCTTACCCTTGCCTTTCGACTTAGGTTGAGAAGTAGAAGCTTCTCCAATATTGGCTTTAACATTGGAAGTACCAAGGATGTCTTCCGCCACTACCAACTCATTCATTAATTCAGACAATGTATAAATCTTTTTGTTTATATTATAGTTAAGTTTGAATTCTTTGAATGATTCTGGTAGTGACTGGAGTATCATATCCACTTGGGATTCTCCATCAATATCGGTACCTAAAACTTCCAATGTATTCAAATTAGAAATCATTGTAAGACAATGCTCTCTCACTGAACTACCTTCAGTCATTTTGGTATTATAAATTTGCCTCATGGTCTCTTGCCTTGTAGAATGACCTTACTCACCAAACATTTCCTTCAAACTTAGCATGATGTCTGAAGCTAGTTTTACATCCTGCATTTGATGCTGTAGAACATTTGAAATAGATGCTACAGAACATTTGAAATAGATGCTACGATATAGCACTTGACCATTTCATTAGATTTCTACCAATGATCATATCGTTGTTTTTCCTCAAGAGGAGTATCTAATGAAAGAAAGTTAGGACATGGTTTAGTAAGCACATATTTGTGCTCTTCAGTAGTAAGAACAATGTCCAAATTTCTTTTCCAGTCAACATAGTTGGATCCAGTCAGTTTGTTTTGATTAAGAATAGTTACAAGTGGGTTAAATGATGTCATGTTCAAATCTAAAAATAATAAACATGAATATTATAAGTAAACTGGACATTATCAATTTAGCATATAAACATATAGTATGGAACCTTAATAAAACCATAATATAATATATGCAACGACAACCTAATCCCATATTTAATATCCCTCAGCATAGAATGAATATAAAATAGTATGATTGATTGAGAACTATTCTCATTATTAGTGCTATCATGATAACTCTTATCAAACACTAATAATATACTGTTATACATTTGGCCTCTAAATAATGATAGTAAGAACTCAACATAGAGAATACTATAATATTTAGCCTAGTGTATACCATTGTCTAGAATCATGTGTAGCTACATTTCATCCCCTTAACAGGCTTATTTTGTAGTACCATGATACAAAACACCCTCCGCATGGAATGCAAAGCTCGAGGCTAAGACAAGGTGTTTGATCAAATCACTATAAACCAAGAAATTCAATCTTGTAGGACCATGAAATAAATACTCTCCGCATGGAATGCTAAGCTCGAGGCAAAGATAAAGTATATATTCCACACTACTATGAACTGACAATAGAGGCCGTGAGATCCAACTCTTGTATCTCTCTCCCACTAGATATTTTAAAGGAAAGGTTTTTAATTTTAAAACATGCATAATCTAATCACACATAGCCTTGCTCTTTATACATGTGAAAACACTTAGAAAAAATACTGATTTTCTTTCTTTCAATCAATCGAATGTGCCCCTCGATTGATTGAAAAAATTAAAAAATTCAAAGTCAAATTAGTGTTTCATTCGATCGATCGAAGGTAATTTTCGATCGATTAAAACTTGTGAAACTCGAATTTCCAGAAATTTTCTAAGGCAGTTTTCTACGGTTTTTCTTGAACCAACAACTAACATACGAACATGAATGATACAAAAACTGAATTTCATTGATGCTATAGCCTTAAAGATCAATTTAACATACTTAAATTCAAATTTAAACAACATCATAACACCAATATCAGTTTTTATCAAATCATAGTTTCAACAACCATGTAGAAAATTAAATGTGTAATCTTCTAACAACATGAAACTATAACCTCTAATTCCAAAATTCATAAAACATGTTATACAATTCCAAATTGAAGACCGCTCTGATACCATTTGATGGAAATATGAATGTGCGTAGCAGAAAAATTAACGGATTTACTTCATTCGATATTGATAACATGCACTATGTAAATTTTAGAATACAAGAACAAGAGAGTGTACCTTGGTGTGTTATATTTCAAAACAAAGATTGTAAGCACTTGGGAATACTTTTAATCTTCACTCCAATTCCACTAACGCCCAAGATGTGTGGTCTCTCAATCAGTTGTATGAATTTTTCAAGAGAGAATTAGAAAGTGTCCAACACTCACATACACCATTTCATGCAAAAATGTTCATAAATTAAAATCTGTATGTTTCTCTCCTTATAACTGATTATCTAATTAGACTAGCCTTTTGGGCCTTTCCAATTGAGCTCTAGTATGTGGCTTGGAGTGGGACCAAAAGAAACCAATAAGACACTAGCTCCAATGGGCCTTAGATTTTTCTGTCAACTCTTGACAAGTCCAAAGTTACCATTAACTATATTTAATACTATTATATAAATATAGTTGCACTCTAGGCCTTATCTATAAATTATATCCCAAGACTTTATTGTACATGCAACCCATTCATAAAATATTCGTAGTAATACAAAGTCATAAATACAGACTGCTACTTTGTAAATTACTACATCTTAATCCTTGAGTACCCGGTTTAATCCTTTAAGTTATTCATCATATATTTATGAAATCCAATTTCATAAATATATACTTTAGTAACTATTTACTAAAGTAGTTAGGCCTAACATTCTGAATAACAAACCAATTAAACTTATCTAAAGGGAATATTTTGTATCTCCATTAAGAGACTATGAATTCCATCTTGAGAATATATGTTCCATCAACATTAAATGTGGCTACCCAACATACTGAGGTTTTGACCGTTACTTTAGATCTCACTCTTGATATATCAAAGCAACCTACACCTTATGATCAGGTCCATTATTCTCTCAGGATTAAGAGTTTATGCAAATATAAGTCGTGAGATTTATTGTTCATTTGACAGTCTTTAGGAGAATAATAAATCTCACAGCGGTCGAGTTCAATATGTCTTAACTCTTAAAATATATCAACATATCAACATATCAACTAGAAGTCTCCACTTCCATGATCAAGACAAATCATCGTAATTGATATGTTATAGTCTTCGCAGATAAAATGCCCAATTTCATCATCAACTACGAACTATAATTCTGAGTTCACAAAGAACTTGTGATTTATATTTTTCGTGACTTTTCACATAAATCACATATTATGCATCTCCTGGACTATATGATAATGTTCGAATATTCATGTTACCATTATTTCAAATAATAATAAAACAAATTTATTAATCACAATATTAAGTCATACATAGTGTTAAACATAATGTCACACTTAATATTATACATAGTATCATACAATAGGATTTAAGGGCACTAATCCTAACAGTTAGCAGGTGTGGCCCAGGCGCGTGAAGGCGCTTGACTGCGCTTGGAGGTGTACGGCGGAGCATTGAGCGCGTGGCTGAACTCACCGAAACTTTGGTCGGCGCGTGAGGGCACATGAATAGTCTGATGGTGACATGTCCGGCAGTGTTGAGTAGATTGTTTGACGAGTTACATGCTTATATGATTTGTGTCTTAGTCAGAGGTTAAAAATGATTGATTTGATGAAGGCAATGGTCTTGGCGGCGAAGATTGAGCTTCTGGTGGCGGAGATTTAACCTTGAGACCTCTGACGGCGGTGGGGCAGTCAAGAGAGGCACTGAAGAGGCTTATTAACCAGAGAAGTTGAGGTAGCGGAAATTATCAACAAAGACAAGATTGCAGAACCAAAAAAAAAAAAAAAAAAAAAAAAGTTAGAGCAATGGCTCTGATACCATGTAAGAAATATTGAATGAGTATATTGTATTTCATAGTGAAAGAATATACATGAGTGCCTTTATATAAAAGGCATATGAGTGCAGTACAAGTAAGAGTGTAGTACAAGAATGTATGCTATACAAGTAATCTAGTTGGGCCTAAAGCCCATAACATTATACATGTTAACATGTCCCATAGCAAGGTGAGTCTTTCTTTATAGCTGTTTCTTAATTTGGTTCTTTTATAATTTGTGTTTTTTGTTGTTCTTGGTTAATTTATATGTTATTCATGTTTAGAAATATATGTTCTTTTGTTTGATTTTATTTTGTTTTGTCTCATCATGTTTTGATTGGAAAGTCAAATGATTTGATATACTAATGAACAAGTTTTGAAGTTATTCTTGTTTGTTGTTAGATCCAATGCATGTTTAGGAGTAGATTTTATTTTGCTTATCTTTGATATATTTGTTCTTATTTTAGGTTGTTTAGATTTATATTAGAAGCATGTTAGGATGTTAGATTTACCGTTTTAAAGCTCTGCTTTAGTTTTTGTGTTGCTAGGGTTTCTAGGCTGAAACCCACATGCGCATAATCTTGACTGTGTACACAGGCTTGATTATGCGCACGTAGGCTTGTTCATGCGTGCGCATGATCCTACCAAGAAATCCTAATTTTTCTGATTTTTTTTTCCTGATTTCACATGCGATACTTCTGTCTTGGATCATTTTTAATATATTTGTGGTTTTAATATTTTGTTTCACATGCTTATTATTCGTTTGCTTTTTCACATGTTTAAATTAGGGTTTGTCTTATGTTTCTTGTTTTGATGCCATGAACACACATTCACATGTTCATGCATGAATGCCATAAGTGTTGAGTTGCTACAAGATAAGTGAGGTAAGTCATGCATTCACATTCCCATGCATCTTTGAATATGATTTTGCCTTGATGATGGAGATAAACATGTTTGTTTGGTTGAGGTCTTCTTGAAGTATAGGTGTAATCACATGTTTGCTTGGATCTTTCTATGCCTATGTGCTGCCTTAGATATGATATGTATAATAGTAACATGCTAGGGTCTATAGTGATATGTTATGCATGATTAGATGTATGGTAGGCTTTGTTTGTGAGCAAGATAGATGTGTGGTTAGGGATGTTTGATGCCATGTTGGTTGCTAGATGTATGATTAGTGTGTGTTTGTGTGTGTGTGAGTTAGATGCAAGTATTGAGTGTGCCTTTAATAGGGTTAAGATATAAGACAAAATGATGAGAATCCAACATTAAGGTTACGCGGTTTTGCCTAACACCTTCCCAAAACCATACCTTAGCTTCGAACCTATATCTTTGGTAGTAAGATCAAAAGGTCCTTTCTTGAAAGGACGCTATATATATGGTTCCTAAACCATTGCAAAAACTAGGTGGTGACTCCTCCATTGTGTCCACACCTTTTATAGTGCTACTTGAAGATTCTTTAAATCAACAATCCATTCCTTTGGTGCTTGGGTACCAAAACCAATGTTCTATCTAAAGTATTGGTGGCTGGTCCTTTCCCCTTTCTTCTCTTATTTTACTTTTTTGAGGACTGATAGTTGAAATTCCACCTGCTAACTTTCCTCTTGCTGGAGATCCTTTTTGAGTAAATCCAAATTCTTCTTTGAGGTCAAAACTCCTTATTCTTCTTCCAAAGCCTTAAAAGGGACACCTTAAAGTTTTGAGGCTTTGATGTTGACTTCTCATAATTTGTTCATTTCCTTAAAATGGGGTAGATTCCTTTTTGTTAATGGTGTAGTCGTAAAGGTTCCTGACCATCTTTCTTTTTGTTTCATCTTTTTTGCTTTACTCGAGGTCTTAGGTTCCTTCCATAGGTGTTGACCTCGAAACCATCATCTGTCTTTGTCACTCCCTTCTAGGTCCTAGGAAACTAATGCTAACATGACCTCTTTCGTTTTTCGTGCCTCTTTTAAAATGAGCATGCCATATCCTAAGCTGTCCACATCTTGGCTGGCATCCTCTAGCTCTCGTCGAGGATTTACTCCCCCAAACTGGCGGATCTCATGTGGCCTAGGCCCAAATCCTACTCGTTCCTTATTCTTCCTTTTTTATTGGACTTCCTTGGGCATTATGACTTCTTCATGTTGTTGGGCCAAGACTTCTTGCTCCCTCATTTTCTAAGGCCCAAGACTTATCTTCCTCTTCCCATAGGCCAGGCTCTCATTTTTCATTTTTTAAGGGCCAAACTTTCTTATTTTTCCATTTCTATGGGCTGGCCATTTTTTTTTTCTATGGGCCTAGCTCCTTGTCACATTTTGGATCTCAACACTCTGTAACACTGAAACAATCTGGCAGAGACATAACATTCATTGAACACCAAATGATCTCTTTTAGTGATTTTGATGTTATTAGTTTCTAAAGTTGCAAGGAGATGGAAGGGCCTTACTGTGACTATGTTGAAAGACAATTTAAAAAGCCTGTGATTCTTGCAGGGCCAATAGTGCCTAAGCCACCAACTATAGCATTAGAAGAGAAATGGGCAAAGTGGTTAGATAGCTTCAAGCCCAAAATTGTGATATTTTGTGCATTTGGAAGTGAATGCATTTTAAAGAAAGATTAATTTCAAGAACTAGTTTTGGATTTTGAGCTAACAGGTATGCACTAGAAGCTGAGTTCATGTACACTGTGAAGTGGAAGGAAACAAAAATTCCTTTTGAGAAGAGAATGGAGAAGTACTCACAGTCTTCTTCTTTACTGCATCACTTGGAAATTCATTGGTTTTCAATTATTAACTCATGTGTGACGGTTCTGCTTTTGACTGGTTTTCTTTCCATTCTCTAGTTCAGGTGAGGAAATACATAATTTCAATTTTTAATGTGTTAAAATAGAAGATCTAAAAGTTGATACATGAAAAGAAGATATAAAAGTTAGGTTTTAGCTTTTATGAAACCTAGCTTTTAGATCTTTTTTTACCTTGATTTTTTAGATTTTCATGTTTTGAGAGGAGAGAGACATAAAAGGGTAACAAAAATATAAATTTACCCTTGTTTTTTTATAGAGATGGGTAATGGGAGACAAACCGAGCTAACCTTAGATGGGTAAAGTGCCAATTTTTAAACCATAGGTAGGCAAAATGTTTTTTGGGCAAACCACAGGTGGGAAAAATGTAATTTCCCCAAATAACAATTTTCAACCTGGGGATGTTAGTTATAGTCTAGTGCATTTGTCCTCAACTGAATTAGGTCACATACATTTAAGTTCTTGACATGTTTCATCACCAATAGGGCAGTGTATATTGTTAGGTTCTAAATATTTAGGATTAAATGTTTAGTTTCTAAATTTATATATGTTGACAAACTGAGAACAAAAACATGTCTAGATTAAGTGTTAGACATTGCTCAAGACTGTATAAGTCAAGATTCAAGAACTGTCAAACTATAGTAAGAAGAGTTTAGATTCTATGAAACTCGACCAATCGAAAGAAAGACTCGACTAATCAAAAGTCGTATTCTACAAATTTTAAATTCGGCCCAAGCTTGCGAAAACGTCTAGGGTTTCATCCAACACTACTAAGTATAAAAGGAAAACCCTAATTACATTTTAGAAGCTATTGGAAGTCTTGTGAGTTACTCCTATGAGATTAGTAAGGTTTCTGTAACCTTCTAACTCTGCAAGCGTTTACGGGAACGAGATCTACAATTAAGAGCTGGTGGAAATAAGTTGCTACATAAATTTATTTCTACTAATGGTGATTTGAAACCTTTGAATGGGATCTCAAAGTCACAAACGTGGGAGTTTGTATTTAGCAAATTCAAGATAGAAAAGTCTGTGGAGACGGAGCTACACGTGATTGTGTTAGTAAGTTCTACAAGAGGTATCTTTAGATTTAGAGTTTAAATCTATTGTAAACTTCCATTCTATCATAGTGGATTTGTTTACCTTGAGGATAGTTAGGTTAAATCATTCCTAGGTTTTTTACCTTGAAAAGGTTGGTTTCATTGGTTTTCTTGGATCATTATATTGCTGTCTTTTTTATTTTTCCACACTAAGTAATATGATTGCGTGAGTTTAACCTAGATCAGAATAATTAATCTAAGTAAACACTTAGCTAATTAATTAGGTTAAATGAATATGATTTATTGGGGTCTAAACTAAATAAACAAGTGGTATTAAAGTAGGTTAGCTCTTAATTAGGTAGTTTTACCTTAAGTTGATCCTTGACCCCTATTGTCATGGAATACGGTCACTCTCTTGTGATCCCTCCTTACTTTGATGAGAAAAATTATGCTTATTGGAAGGTAAGGATGAAAGCCTTCCTAAAATCTCTGGATGAGAGAGTTTGGTTGTCTATGGAAACCGGTTGGGAAAGACTTGCCACTCTTGTGGATCAATGATCTAATGCTAAAAAAGAAGCGGCAAGCTTTAAAGGCAAGGTTATGAATGAAATATTCAATGCCGTTTCTATAGAAGAATTCAAGAGGATTTCTAATGTGGAGGTTGCCCACATTGCCTGGAATATCCTACAAACTATGCATAAAGGCACTAAGGCTGTGAAAATTAATAAACTACAACAGTTAACCTTTAGGTTTAAGTGCATTAAAATGGCAGATGATGAAGCTTTTGATGAGTTCTATGCCAAACTGAATAACATAGTTAACTTGGCTTTTAATTTGAGTGAAGTGTATGATCAACCTAAGATAGTTAGGAAGATCCTTAGATCTTTGACTGAAAATTTTAGACTCAAAGTTACTACCATAACTAAGAGCAAGGATGTTGACACCATTCCTATTGATGAACTTGTAGGGTCCCTTTAATCTTATGAGTCTGAGTTACCCAAGTCTAGCAAGTCCAAATTATGGCTTTGAAGTCTGTAGAAGACGTAGATGATTGTGGTTTTGTTGATGAGATCACTTCTACTAAGATTGCTTATTTTGCCAAGAACTTTAGAAACTTTCTAAGAAACAATAAAAGAAGGGCAAAAAATCGAAAATGTTGACCCTAAGAATGTGAAGAAAAATGAAACAACCAAAAATAATGTTTCTGAAAAATTCAAAGATAAAGTTGTTCAATCTTCTAATAATTCTTTAGGCTAATAGTGTTTTGGTTGTTAAGGGTATGGTATCTTAGGTCTAAATGTCCTACATATTTGAGGTCAAAGTGTAAAGTTATGACTGTTACTCTTAGTGATGATGGTGATGATGAAGTATTTGATCACGAGTCTAAAAGTGATCAAGAATGAAATTTCATGGCTTTCACTACTACAGCTGTAGTAGGTGAAACTGAGATTGTTGAGGAGAACCCTTTTAATGAGGAACTCTTTGAGAATGCTGACTTACAAGAGGCTTATAACAAACTTCGCAAGATTGCAACAAAAGAAGTCATGAATGTTGACATAGGATTGAAAAAGATAGACATTCTTGAACATGAAAAGAAAAATATTTTGGTCAAACTGTTTGATGCCAATGAACTTATAACTATTGTTAAGATTAAGAACATGTCCTTGATTGAAAAAGATAAAAGTTTAGAATTTGAATTACTTGTTGCTAGAGAACAACTTGATAGGACTTCTACTTATAAACTTGATAACGTGTTGAATGTTTAAAAATCTGCATCTAATAAGACAGGGTTAGGGTTTGTTGAGAGTGGTTTATCTTCTGAGGTGATTCCCACTGATAAGGCCAAGAATTTTACTAGTGAGCCACACGATACTTGCGCATTCAAAAATAACACCTGCACAACACAAAGGAAAATACTTAACAGAGAGCATCGGTGTGGCGCCGGCCAAATACCCTTCGAAGATCAAGTTAGAACGATTCTCATAACTCTAGAGTGCTAGAGAGGGGGTAAATTATGCATACCTTGATTTATGAGGATATTGGAGTTTTTATAGTAGTAGAGGGTTGATACCTCTTCCTTGGTGCGGAAGTCTTTTCCTTATAGGAAACCTCTTTGAATAATTCCAAACGTGATGGACAAGATATTTCCTTATAGAGAAAATCTACATTTAGACGCGTATCTTTTGAAATCCTCTTTGTGCTAGAATTCCATTTGTCTTGGGAGTTTATGGTGGTTAAACGTGCGTCGCAAGCATTTCCCATCTAGGGTTTCTGGCTTCCACATAAGTGCTCAATCTCTTTTTTGTGGCCGTTCATGTAGGACCCGTTTATAATAGATAGTGCAAATATTGGGCCCGTCCTCTATCGGCCCACAGATGATGAACCTCAGGCCCATCTCAAGGAGATTTGTCAACCTCGATTTTTTACCCCTTCAGTTGCCCCCTCACCCCATGGGTCCGTCATATTTGGAAGAACCCATAGGGTGACAGTTATGGTCCAGGTAGTGACGGTTTAGAGGCCTGTAGGTCGACGATTTCAATACGTCATCTGAGAACTGTTTCCAATTCTAACAGATTGTCTGGATGCAATTTATGTCATATGACACATGTCGTTCTTCCATTGAACGATATCTTGGATCGAGGCATCGCTTCGTCTTCCGTGCACTTCCTTTATAAATATCACAACCTTCATCTCTCATTTTTCTACTTTCCACAGAAAACACACTTGTCAGAGCGCATTCCGTCATCCTTGTTAGAAGAGACTACTTAATCTGTTTACATCCATCATCAACGCACTTCGCCCGTTCTCTTCACAAATTGGTAAGTACTTTTTTCCTCATCTTTCTACCTTCAGATAAAACTTTTTATTTTCCTAAACATTCTACTCCCGTTGCCCATTCTTAGCCCCGTCAGAGTCTTAGGTTTTGTCGTCACTTGTAGGCAATGTTTAGTGCGTTAAGTAATTAGTCAGTTATCCGTGACGGGGTCGATTACGAGGAAGTCTACCCGTCAGGTCATAAAGACCAAGAGAGTCCCAGCGAGGTGAGGAATTCGTCCGCCTCTTCCCCATCCTTAACAAATGAGGATATGGAGGTGGCTAAACCAGAGGAAGGTTCTGATGACGGCGAGGAACAACCAATAGGACCCGTCTAGAATGGACAGTGAACGTTTTTAGATCCACCACGAAGGAGACACACTTCAAAACCCTTAGGGCCAATTACCAAATCCCAAATAACATCCCCATCCGTCTATCTTATAAATCAGAGAAATGCTACTATGAAGGGGTAGAAGGTGTCGGGGTGTAAGAACAAATGTTGAAGGCAGGACTTAGGTTTCCACTAAGCTCCCTTTACCATGAGCTCCTAAAGTATCTGGGCTTATCCATCAACCAAATATCCCCCAACACCTGGAGGGTCTCCATAGCAATGGAGGTCCTATATGGTGCTTGGTCAAATGGTGCTAAGAGGCTGATGGTGCGGGAATTCCTTCATTGCTACCGTCTAGATGAGATAGACAAATCAAGGGGGATATATACTTTCGTCCCTAGGAGTTCATTGTTGAAGGTTATATACGAAACTCCAGACTCTAACAGGGACTGGAAGAGCTATTATTTTTTCTTAGAGGGCGATGAGTGGTTATGTCGTCCAGGGGATATGGCATACATGCCTATCGACACTATTTGGGGTATACTATCTCAGTCTGGTATTCACCCATCCTAGCGTGTGAAAACTTTACATAATCGTTTAATTTACTATAATTACTTCGACACTTTTTAACCATCTTCTTCCTTACAGTACGTTGGCATCCATAAATTGATCTTGAGGAATACAACTTTCTTGAACAAATTTTTTACAAGACCAAGTCGGAGGAGAGGACTTGGGCCAAACTAGTCTTTCTTAACACCATCCACTGGTATTGTGATGGACCAGCACCAACACCAACAGCCATCAAATACGAAGCAAGAGTTTGTCAATGTAAGTCCGTCGTTCCCATTCTACTTGAACGGTTTTGATTTATATCAAAGTAATTAGCTTCATCTGTCCATCTTTACAGAAATGGACGATGCTAAGAGAAGGGTAATGATAAAAGCTCAGGCGGCCAAGAATAAGGATCCCAAAGGGACGGGCTCAAGCCAATCGTCCACTAAAAGAAAGCAGCCTCCATCCAAGGGGGACCGTCCACTAAAGAAGCCGAAGGTGCCTTTAGAGCCCGTTGTAGGGTTGATGGCTGAGGGTGCGAAGACGGTTGCCCCCGTGAAACATGGGGCCGGCAAAGGCCTTATGAGGGTCCGTCCACCGTCTAGGAGAAGCCACCCGTCCTCCTCCGTGAGGACTCCAAACATGCTCTGGAGAGGCTTTCGTCTATCATATCCGCTAAGGATTATGAGGACCTAAGCAACCACTCAATAGAGGCAATGGGGGAGATGGGTCTTTTTAGCATTGCTCAGGTAAAAATTATCCATCCTATATTACGTCCGTCTACCTTCATGCTTTGTTTGAAACTAACACTTTTTCATCTTTAGGCCATGGTCAAGATGAAGGGACTTATGGGACGGTGCCTTAACCGTGAGACTTCCTTGGATCATGTCCGTGAAAAGGCAAAAGAGATGAAGGAGAAACTAAATGAGTTGCAGGCTTAGAAGGTCGTCCGGGATAAGAAGTTTGTTATGGTTGAAAAGGCAAAGGATGAGTATTTCAGCCAGATGGAGCAGCTGAGAAAGGTCCTTGAAGATAAAGAAGTAGAGATTAAGGAATCAAAGGACCAACTCCGTCAGGCTAAAGAAACTGTGGTTCGCGAGTATCACGACTCCAATGCTTTAATCAAGGAGCTTGTTGGATCTTATGCAGACGGATTCGATGACGCTGTCTGTCAGGAAAAAAGAGCTTATCCTGACCTTGACTTCTCCATGATCAACATTGATGACCAAGCCTAAACCACCATTCAGCCAGTTGCCTCTGACAATATGGAGAGCCTATTTGCTGATGATGCAGCTGGTGACGGTGAGTCCGTTCCTCCAGAAGATCAAGATCAGGCTGTTGATGCTAGTGCCCATCTACAAGGAAATGCCGAAAATGACAATCCTCAAAAATAGTTTTAGTGCTTTTTTTTTTTTTTTTTTTTTGTAAGGATCTTTGGAGAACAATTTATGATTTATTTGTTGTGGATAATATATAAACACTTTAAGTTCTTTCTATTACTTGTCATTTTGGTTTAATTCGTCTATTATGAAAGCTTAAATATGTCCGTTTGGTTGATCATTATAGACATTGTTCGCTAAACCTGCCTACTTTGCAGATTTATTCAAGGTTTATCCTTATGGGATGTCCCGTCCCCCTTTGTGGGGTCCAAAGTCCGCTTTTTTGGATTTTAATTATATCCGTCCACTTATTGGACTTTGTAAAAGTTTTCAACCTCTTGGGGTGATCTTTTCATTTCATGGCTAATAATTTATATCCGTTCGCTTCGTAGATTTTGGTGTGCACCCGTCCATGTCCTAGACCATTTACAATCTTAACCTCTTGGGGATATCCGTCCATTCTTTGGACAGTAACCTATATCCGTCCAGTTATTGGGCTTAATAATTTTCCGCTCTTGGGGTCGTCCATCCACATTTGTGGATAGAACTTCATCACCTTAGAGTGATCCGTCCACTTTTGTGGATTTCAATAGAATTTCATCCTTTTAGTATAATCCGTCCATTTTGTGGACTTGGTGTAATGTTATCCTCTTAGGATGGTCCGTCCACTTTGTGGACTCGATGTGATTTCATCCTTTTAGGATGGTCCGTCCACTTTGTGGACTCGATGTGATTTCATCTTCTGAGGATGGTCCGTCCACTTTGTGGACTCGATGTAATTTCATCCTTTTAGGATGGTCTGTCCACTTTGTGGACTCGATGTAATCTCATCCTCTTTAGGATGGTCCATCCACTTTGTAGACTTAATGATAATCTCATCCTTTTAGGATTTTCCGTCCACTTTATGGACTTGATGATAATCTCATCCATTAGGATGGTCCGTCCACTTTGTGGACTTGATTTAATTTTTGAAGAAAACATAGTTATGTCTAAATATTCCTCTTATTAATTAAAAAAATGCTTTTGTAGAAAAGTACTTGCCCCCATGGGCTTAAAAAGATACTCATTGTAGCAAAAATTGTCCAAGTAAACTAGTAATTTAACTAAATAATTTGGGAAATTGTTTGAGCGTCGATGATCTACTGGTAGTATTTCTGTAAGTGCTCCGTGTTCCAAGGGTGTTGCAACTTTTGCCCATCCAGAGTCCCGAGGTGGTAGGTTCCCTTCCTCTGCCACGACGTTATCCTGTAGGGTCCTTTCCAGTTGGGGCCGAGCTTTCCCTACGAAGGATCTCTAGTAGCGCCCATTACCTTCCGAAGTACAAGATCTCCAACCTGAAATTCTCTATGCCTGACATTAGAGTTGTAATGTTTAGCCATGAGATTCTGATATCGTGCCAGTCTTTGTTCTGCTGCTGCTCGTACTTCGTCCACTAGGTCGAGCTGAAGGCGCATGGCCTTTTCGTTCTTATCCCCGTCGTAGTTCTCCACCCAATAGCTTGTGAGTCCTACTTTTGCTGGGATGACAGTGTCACTCTCGTAGGCCAGTCAAAATGGCGTTTCTCCGGTGGGAGTTCTTGCTATTGTTCAGTATGTCCACAAACGCTTGGTAGCTCATTCGGCCAGATGCCCTTTGCCCCCTCGAGTCGGGTCTTGATTATCTTGAGCAAGGATCGGTTTGTGACCTCAACTTGCCCATTGACCTGTGGGTGTACGGGCGACGAAAAGTGATTCTTGATACCTAGTTCAGAACAGAAGTCCCTAAATGCGTTGTTGTCAAATTGCTTTCCGTTGTTGGAGACAAGTACTCTGGGTATCCTGTACCTGCAGATGATATTTCTCCAAAGAAAACTTCGAATGTTTCTCTCCGTGATAATGGCTAGGGCTTTTGCTTCCATTCACTTGGTGAAGAAGTCGATGCCAACTACCAGAAACTTAAGCTACCTGACTCTAGTTGGGAATGGGCCTATGATATCTAGTCTCCATTGAGCGAATGGCCAAGGGGCCGTCATGGGGGTCAACTCTTCGGACGGTTGCCGGATGAGGTTATCGAACCTTTGACACTTGTCGTAGGCCTTGACATAGGCTTGTGCATCTTTTAGCATTGTAGGCCAATAATATCCTGCTCGAATCAACTTGTGCACTAATGATCGTGCCCCCGAGTGGTTCCCGTAAATACCCTCGTGGACTTCTCTCATTACGTAATCTGCTTTTTCGTAGCTCAAGCACCTTAGGTACGGTCGAGAGAATCCTCTCTTGTATAGGATATCCTTTATCAGCACAAACCGTGATGCTTAGACCTTCATCTTTCTAGCAGCATCTTTCCCGTCTGGTAACACGCTGGCCCTTAGGTAGGACATTATTGGCATAGTCCAATTGTTTACAGAATCTACTTCCTACATGTTTGATCCGTTACCGATAAGGGGGGAACTTTGAACAAATGATAGTACTTGTTTAGGGACAAGCATAAATTCGGCCGAGGCAGCTTTTGCTAGACGGTCAGTGTGTCCGTTCTCCTCCTTTAGGATTTGAACTAATCTGACTCTGAGGCTATTGATTTGGTTTTTCACCTCCTCAAAGTACCTCTTCATCCTTTCATTCTTGCATTCGTAGCTACCATTAATCTGACTTGTCACCACCTGGGAGTTGTAGTGTACGACCACAGTCTCAACACCTGCTGCCTTTGCGAGGTCTAGCCCCGCTACCAATGCTTCATACTCGGCCTCATTGTTGGTGATGGGGAAGTCCAGTTGGATCATGTACTCAATCTTATCCCCCTCTGGGGTTTGGATTACCACCTCGGCCCCTCCTGCTTGTCTGTTGGAAGATCCGTCTGTGTAGATGCTCCACTGTACGGCTATTTCTACCCCTATACCTTCTGAATTAGTGAATTCAGTGATGAAGTCAGCCACAACTTGCCCTTTTATCGCAGTTCACAAGCGGTATTGGATATCAAATTCACTAAGCTCTACTGCCTAAAGGGCCATTCGTCTGGCAGCCTCAGGATTACTCATGGCTCTCTTCAGGGGTTGATCCATCAATACTATGATTGTATGTGCCTGAAAATACGGTTTGAGCTTTCGTGCGGCGGTTACTAGCGCGAAAGCCAATTTCTCTATTTGGGGGTATCTTTCTTCTGCACCTCGAAAAGCCCGACTTATGAAGTAGACGGGCTTTTGAGATCTGTCTTCTTCTCTCACTAAGGCTACACTAATTGCTGCTTGCAAAATAGCTAAGTAAAGGTAGAGTTCTTCCCCAGGTCTGGATGGGCTGAGTAGTGATGGAGATGAAAGGTATTTCTTTAAATCTTCAAAGGCTTTCTGACATTCTTCTGTCCACTTGAACGATTTTCTCAGAGTGTGGAATAAGGGTAGACATTTATTCGAGGCTTTTGCGACGAACCTATTCAGGGCCGCAACTTTGCCGTTCAAGCTTTGCACCTCCTTGATTGTCTTTGGCGGTTCTAGCTCTATTATGGCCCGTATCTTCTCTGGATTAACCTCTATACCTCTTTGGGACACTATGAAGCCCAAGAATTTCCCCGCTGTCACTCCGAACGCGCACTTGCTCGGATTCAGCTTCATGTTATATGAACGGAGTGTGTTGAATGTCTCCCAGAGGTCGTCTAAGTGGTCATCTTCGCGTAGGCTCTTTACTAACATGTCATCAACATAAACTTGTACGTTCCTCCCGATCTGGTGCGCGAACATCTTGTTCATCAGTCTCTGGTACGTTGCCCCCGCATTCTTAAGCCCAAACGACATCACTTTGTAACAAAAGAGCCCTTGGCTGGTGACAAAGGAAGTTTTCTCCTGATCAGCCTCCTCCATCTTGATTTGATTGTAGCCCGAAAAGGCATCCATGAAGCTCAAGAGCTGGTGTTTAGTTGTCGAGTCTACCAATGTATCTATCTGAGGGAGTGGGTAGCTGTCCATTGGGCATGCCCTGTTGAGGTCCGTGAAATCGACACACATTCACCACTTTCCACTAGCCTTTTTGACCATAACTACGTTAGCTAGCTAGTCAGGATAGTATACTTCCCTAATGAAGTCTGCCTCCAATAGCTTCTTGACTTTTTCTGCTATTACTTTGTCTCGCTTTTGAGCGAATACTCTCTTTTTTTGTCGGACGGGAGAGGATGCGGGGTTCACATTCAACCTGTGAACTATGATCGATGGATCAATTCCGGGCATGTCCTTGTGGCTCCACACGAACACGTCTTGGTTCATCCTAAGGAATGTTACGAGGGCTTAACGTATTGGCTGGCTGGCCAACGTCCTTACTCTAGTCGTCCGTTCAAGTCTTGATTCGTTAAGAGTTATTTCTTCTAGTTCTTCAACTGCTTCTGCCATGGTCCTTTGCTCTTCTATGCATATGGTTTGCTGGTGATCTTCCATTTTTATCATGGCAATGTAGCATTCACGTGCGGCCACCTGATTTCCTCGCAGCTCCCCAACTCCGTACTCCGTAGGAAACTTAATCATTAAGTGGTATGTTGACGTTACTGCCTTTCATGAATTAAGGGTTGGTCGTCTGATGATAGCATTATAAGTGGACGAGCAGTCGACCACAAGGAAAGTTACATCTTTAGTGATCTGTTGAGGATAATCACCTATTGATATCGAAAGTGTGACCGTGCCCAACGGGAATACCCACGTGCCTCCGAAACCAACTAGCAGGGCATTTATGGGTATTAACCGTTCTCTATCAATCCTCATCTGCTGGAACACCGGGTATTATAGGATGTTTGCTGAGCTACCATTGTCAATCAGCACTTGGTGAATGTTGAAGTCTCCTATTTGTAGGGTGAGGACAAGTGCATCATCATGAGGGTGGTGAAGGCGTCGAGCGTCCTCTTCTAAGAATCCAATGATGGGGCTATTTATCCGTGCTATCTTTGGTATAGAGCCCGTCAACTGTACACTGTGAACCATCCTGAGATAAGTCTTTCGGGCCTTTTTGGACTACCCCGCAGTTGTACCCCCTACAATCATTCTTATATTCCCTATAGGTGCCCTGGGGAGCTCATTATCCCGTCGGGGGTGCTGCTCTTAAGGGGGTGGATCCGCTCTTTCCTTGCTGACAAACTTTTATAATTTCCCTTGTTTGATAAGGGCCTCAATCTATTGCTTTAAGTCATAGCAATCAACTGTGTTGTGACCGTGATCCCAGTGGAAGCAGCAATATTTGTTTCTAGACCGCTTGCTAGGATCCCCTTTCAGCTTCCTGGGAAAGGTTAATGTTCTCTTGTCCTTGATTTGCATTAGGACTTGGTCTATTGGGGCAGTTAATGGGGTGAAGCTTGTAAACCTCCCTTCTAGTGGCTTAGATCGCCTCTCGTCTCTTCGGTCTCCCGTTCTTGGCTTCTTCGATCCTTGGTCCCGTCGTATATCTTCCTGTCGCTCCCTTTTCCTTGGTTTTTCCTCCTCAGCCAGCAATGCGTCCTCAGCATTCATGTATTTGGTGGCTCTGTAGAGTGCTTCCGACATGGTCTTCGGGTCGTTCTTGTATAAGGAGAAAAAAAACTTACCCTTTCACAACCCATTCGTGAAAGCTGCTACTAGTATCTTGTCGTCGGCTTCATCGATCGAGAGCGCTTCCTTATTGAAGCGCGTTATGTAGGATCTCAGCGTCTCGTCCTCTCGTTGCCTGATGCTTATTAAGCACACCGTGGACTTTTTATACCTATGTCCCCTAATAAAGTGTGCAGTGAACTGAGTGCTTAGCTCCTTGAAAGTGCTGATGGAGTTAGGCATCAGTCGGCTGAATCAAATCCTGGCTGCTCCCTTCAGTGTCGTAGGGAAGGCCCTACACATAATTTCATCCACTACCCCTTGAAGATGCATCAAGGTTTTGAAGGTTTACAGGTGGTCCAGAAGGTCCTTCACTCCGTCATAGCTGTCAATCTGTGGCATGTGAAACTTATGTGGTAGAGGGAAAGAGTTGACAGCCGTAGTGAACGGCGAGTCGGTGCAGTTGACTAGGTCTTCAAGATCGCTGGACACTCGTCCCTTGAGGGCGTTCATCATGACTTCCATTTGTTCTTTCATTGCCTGCATCTCCACGATAACAAGTGGTAGAGCTATATCCGCGAGGGATGGAAGGCTCGTATTTTGCCTTTACGGTCTGCTTGGGGCGTTACTGCCTTCAGGTCTGTCTTGGTTCCTTCTTTCAGTGCTGGTCCCTTCTTGATCTTTTCTTTGGTTATTCGGTGCCGTATTCTTTTGGCGTAGTTGTTCTTCCAGGTTGTGGTTTTGTTTGGTGAGGCGTTCCACGGCAACGACGAGAGTTTGAACTTGTCTCTCGGGGTAGTCGTGGGTGGTGGTTACCATTGAGCGTGTGAGTACCATGCAACTCTTTTTGTCCGGGAAGCGATAATATGGCTTATGAATCACTCACTTTCTCATAGATGGCGCCAACTGATGAGGCCAAGAATTTCACCAATGAGCTACACGATACTCGCGCACTCGAAAATAACACCTGCACAACACAAAGGGGAAAACCTAACAGAGAGCACTGATGTGGTGCCGGCCAAATACCCTCCGAAGGTCAAGTTAGAACGATTCTCACAACTCTAGAGTGCTAGAGAAAGGGTAAATTATGCATACCTTGATTTACGAGGGTATTGAGGCTTTTATAGTAGTAAAGGGTTAATACCTCTTCCTTGGTGCAGAAGTCTTTTCCTTATAGGAAACCTCTTTGAATAATCCTAAATGTGATGAACAAGATATTTCCTTATAGAGAAAATCTACATTTATATGCATATCTTTCAGAATCCTCTTTGTGCTAGAATTCCATTTGTCTTGGGAGTCTATAGTGGTTAAACGTGCGTCGCAAACATTTCCCATCTAGGGTTTCTGGCTTCCACGTAGGTGCTCAATCTCTTTTTTGCGGCCGTTCATGTAGGATCTGTTTATAACAGATAGTGCAAATATTGAGCCCTTCCTCTATCGGCCCACAAATGATGAACCTCAGGCCCATCTCAAGGAGATCCGTCAACCTCGATTTTTTACCCCTTCACCTACCAAGTTTGTTCATGTTGTATTTATGCCTAAACCAGATGTTAGGGTTCCTAAGGAAGAGGTCCTAGCCACTAGGAGAATTAGGATAAATTTAAGTGACACCAAACCCAAGAAACCTACTCATCTTGTAGGAAAGAAAAAAAAAAACCAAGCCTCAATGGTTTTGTCACTTTTGTGGTGGAGCTACGCATACTCGCCCAAATTGTTTCAAGTTGCAAGCGACCAAGCAAGTAATTAAGCAAAAAGTGTCTATACCAAAATCACAAGATCCAATGACACTTATTCATGAATTGGTAAAGGCTTTTAGCCTCTATGCCAATACTGGAGTTGATTAGAAAACTCATATGTCTAAAAACTCTAACTCTAGGTCTGCATCTAAGAGAGTGTGGATGCAAAAGACTTAACCTCAATGAGTCTATCTGATATGGTCCTCGTGCTTAATTTCTTAATCCTTTGGACAAAATGTTTTTGCTTAGGATTTTATTTTCTGCCTTTCATTCTAGGTAGACGTGGCAAAACGGGCGGGTCGGGTCGGGTTCGTGTCGGGTCAATCGGGTTTGCAGGTCAAACGGGTCACGGGTCAAAACGAGTCATTTTTAAACGGGTTAGTTGGGTCAGGTTGACCCGTATTTTTCAAACAAATTTTTTTTTTTCAATTACAAAAAGACTAAAAGACTAATATCAAACTAAAAAGACTAAGAAAAAAGAACAACTCACATTGAGAGTGCAAAAGATCTAGATTTATATTTAACTTCCAGCAGAAGCAAAACAACTACATCTTGATTTAATGCATGGAACTTAAGCTATTAAGCACATATTTTTTCATATACAAGTTACAAGCCTTCCATCGCCTTTGTCATTAAGTAACCAACTCAAAATTTCTGACAAGCATCTTTTTTTATTTTTTTATTTTTTTTATTTTTTGATACCAAAAACAGGGAGTACAAAACAAACGACATTAAGAGTTCATATACAAAGCTGTATTCAACCAGTGCTAGTTCAAAGGCACTAGATTGCCTACTTAGCTACAATACCTATATGATTAACTAGCAAAGAGGGCACTAAGATCATTTTTTAGAGTAAGCCACCTTGAACAAGAAAGTTAAGGTTAGCAAGCCTAGTAGAATCCTGCCAATCCGAAGCTCTCTTGCTGTTAACGGTTGTAAAAAGTCCTCCACAATCACTTAAAAACAAAATTCTTTGGAAGTTATAAACAGTTGCACTGAGACTAGCTTCCACCACAGCTTCCAAAAGGCACCCTGTTGCAATCCTAGCTAAACAAAAAAAGTTAGATTACTTAGAAAGATAAACTAAACAAAAAAGATTTAAAAATAAACATAACATATTAAGTAAAGAAGAATAAGTAAATATTTTATAAGAATTACACCTCAATCTCAATCTACTCAACATTAGTAGCAGATTCAGCACTACAAATATTCATACTTGCAAATTGTAGCTCAAGTTGGCCAATTTTGTTAGCATCTTCATGTACAATACAATATTTTAATACAACTTAATGCACCATGAAAGCAAATTAATAAAGAATTAAAATTGTATAATTATGACTATAAAAAAAATTAAATTACCTTCAAATCCATATAGCCAACTTTTAGTACATAACGTAGTTTCCACATTCTTAAGTAAAAGACGTGATCGATACGGAGTAAGAATTTTTTTCCTACTGCTAAAACTTGATTAAGAAGCAACAGTGGTTATCGGAATGCTCACGAGATCCCGTGCCATTTAAGAGAGCTCTGGAAACCGAATGTAATGCTCTTTCCACCAAGAGAGAACTTCCAACTTTGAATTTTGCTTTTTTTCAAGTTTAGGCTCTTCTAAATATAAGCCCAACTGAGATTTTTTTTTGTTTTGGTACCACGACCACTTTCATAATGATCAAATTCCTAATCATTAAAAAAAAATTGCAATGAAAAATAATACCACATAACATTACAATCTTTATTATTAAAAAAACATAGCACAACATATACCAAAAAAAAAACAATTCACTTACATCATCTTCCTTATCTTCATCATCATCAGGATCATCCACAGCACCACTATTATGACTAGAACTCCCAACACAAGATGAAACATTTGTAGTGGCCATAGGCTTGGGGCGTTCATATTCTGAAAAAAGCTTATACAATTTAGTCTCAATGCACACCACCTTCATTTCAGCCATGTGCTCAATTGGCTTTATTTTCTTGAAAATATAGTCCACATAATCCAACTTATACCTTGGATCAAGAACAATGGCACAAGCTAGCACCACACTATAACAATCCCAATATTTGTCAAATTTAACTTTCATCTGTTCTGCCATATTATTGATAAATGAATCTTGGTTCTCCATTTCTTCAAGTAAGAGCAATTCAATTCGAGACACTTCTTGAAAATATAGATTTGCTGTAGCGTAATCAGTTCCAGAAAATAGAATTGGAATGTCATTGAAAGGTTTCAAAAACCGAGTTATCCTTTCAACTCTATTCCATTCATCCATTGATGGACAATGCTTGAAATTAACATCTTCCTCTGCTAAATGGGTCAACACAGAACGATATCTCATAGCACTGTCAATCATGTCATATGTTGCATTCCATCTTGTACACACATCTAAAAGTAAACCCTTTGTTCTTTTCATACCAACTATCTTGGCACATTCATCAAATCTGCACATTCTACTCTATGATCCTTTAAGATATTTCATAGTTTCTCGGATCTTAATCATCGAGTCATCTATTACTTTCAATCTTTCTTGAACAATAAGATTCAATATATGAGCACCATAACATACATAGAAAAAGATACCATCACATAACAATAAACCCCTCTCATTAAGCTTTTGCTTTATGAAATCTTGGCAATGATCATTATTAGATGCATTATCTAAAGTAATGGAAAATATTTTTTTCTCAATACCCCATTTTTCCAAGAAACTTAAAATTTTCTCCGATAAAAAAGTTCCTGTGTGTGGAGGTGGCATATGACAAAAATTCAAGATGATGTTTTTTAGTTTCCAATTCTCATCCACATAATGTGCCGTAAGACAAATATATCCCTTACTTGTAATAGAGGTCCATAAATCCGAAGTCAAACATATTCTACCAGGAATTGATTTCAACTTATTTTTAACATCATCATTCTCATTCTTGTAAAGTTTTAGAACATTAGCTTTTGAAGTATTCCTAGAAATATGTTTAACATCTGAATTTAGATAGCTAAAAATTTTTCTAATGCCCTCATACTCAACAAAGCTAAATGGTAAATTATGTTTAATAATAGCCTCCGCTAACATCTCACGAAACTTTTCTTGAGTTATCTTGTTTTGTAACACACTAGTGACACTACCCTTTTCTTCACCATCTTATTTTACTTCTTTTCGTTTTAAGCATTTAAGAAGATGGCGATGCAAGTTTGATATTCCATGATGACTATCCGCCAAAAACACTTTCCCACACCATTGACAAGTAGCCTTAGTTAACCCTTCTTCATCAATAGGCAATTTCACAAATTCAATCCAAACTGTAGAAGTGTGTAGTTTTTCCTTTGTTTTTTTCCCTGAAACTCTTTTTAGTTTCTTAAACTTTGATTTTGAATTAACTCTTAAAGATGGTGAAGGATTAGTAGAAGTATCCATAATTACAGCATCATCATCACTTTCCAAATTTACAGCCGGAGAAGCCGCGGTACTCTAATTATCAAAGCAAAATAAATAATTAAAATTAAAATTCTAGTCTATTTAAGACATCTAAAGAAACTGTAAACGGTAAACATAACTACATAAGACATTCATCCAAATGACACAGAGGCAAAGGCAGAGGCAGAGGCAGAGCAGTATACTATATTTGATGACACATTCATCCAAGATTCCAAATGACACAGACATTCAACAATCAAACACACAAACAATTAAATATAATATTAGCAGAGGCAGAGCAGTATACTATATTATTATTGCTAAATCATAAATTCATAATATTAAAAAAGCAATCTAAAAACTAAAAACATTTAGGGATTTAAGAGAATGATAAAAAGGATTTAACTTACCTTCACCATAGTTGATGATTTATGGTAGTGCTCCTCTTAAATAGGTCAGCACTTAGTAGCTGTGTGGGCTATGTGGCTTGTGGGTGGCGAGAGACAGAGAACTGAGAGAAGTGAGAAAGTAGAGCAGTATTGCCAGTGTAGAAGGGCAGAGGCCGAATGTGTAAAGACTGATTCACTAAAGAAGGGCAGAGGCTGTCAGGCCGGACTGAGGACTCTAGAGGCGCAAGAGATGAGAAGTGGAGGAAGTGAGGAGAGGAACTCAACTTTCAACTTTAGGTTTCAGCTTTCAGGTTTGTACCATTTGTTTTTATAATTGATTAATTCATTGTATTGTGCATTTTGTGGCTTTGGAAAATGGAGTGAATCAGAGTGGACTACAGCTAGCAGCAAGCATAAAGCATTGAAATTGAATGAGATTTTTATTTTTATTTTTAATGGTTGTGAGACAACCTTCTGAGCCCTTGACTAGTTGACTTACCCTTGTCACTTATGTTGTGTTTGTAGTGACTTCACTGACTTGTCTTGTCTTAGTCTTAGTTGTCTACTGTCAAGCATTGATGGTTACGCTTTATTTTTAATTGTTTTGATGCTTTGTGCTTTGTGCACAAAGTATCAGGACGTAATTAAAAAAAAAAATTAGCGAATTTTTTTTAATGGGTTGGGTCATGGGTTATTTGGGTTAGGTCGGGTTGACCCGTAAAAAAATCGGGTTGGGTCACGGGTCAACTCGTTTTTGCTTCGGGTCAAAAAAATCGGGTTTGGGTCAAGTATTTTTTGGGTTGGGTCAGAAAATTCTGACCCGTATTGCCATGTCTAATTCTAGGGTTGATTATGATTTTTTTTTTTTTTAAGTTTTATTTTTTAAAAAAAAATTCAAAAATTAAAAAAAAAAAATTGTGTTGCACACCATTAAGTGTGTAATTAATGTTGGCCAATGAAATTTGCATTTCATGACAATATACCTTGTTTAGCTTTGATGAGCTATTTTATGCACTTTGCTAGTTTATGTTATGTAGTGCTTAATTATGTGAGTTGTTTATAGTCTTTAAACAAATGATATTGATTTTGATGTCACTTTATGGCCGTGCGATGATCCCAATTTCATGAGTGTATTTGAGATTAAGTCTAAATCTCATAAAGAGCGGCCCCACCCCTACACTCACATAGGTGAAATTTTGTTAAAGGTGCTCCTATAATTCTAACACCCCACTCATACTTTCATTAAGAGTCCTTTTACTCAACTTTTCCAACATTACAAAATAAATGCATTTACACCATAGAGATGAACAATTACAAAATTATTTACAAAAAAAGTAATTAAAAAAATAGATAGTGCATTTTTGACAACTATCGTTGTCAACACCCAACCCAAAATGGAGAATCTTGGGCCTTCATTTGACCACCCGCCGTGGTGACGCTCCTACGCGTGCAGGGCCCGTTGGAGGCCCTTCTTGATGATCGTGCATGTGGATTGTGCAGAGCTTCGGGTGCTCTCTCCCTTTCAATGGAAGAGGGTAGGTCTACCTTTGGAGGTGTGGCAGGAATCTTGACCAAATTTTAGGTGATTACCAAAGGTAAGTGAAGTCGCCACCAATCATTGGGTTTTTTTAAGGTGTGATTGGTCACTAGTTTCTAGTTGATTTTATTACCAATCCTAAGTTAAGAAAAATGACATTTTTCCTAATCTAATGTGGATGGCCAAAAATCTTGATTCTTGAGTCCGAAAGTTTGGTTACGTGTGGAGAAGGTGATAGTCACCCCACAACACCTGTCCGAGGACAGTCCTTTGTTTTGATAAAACCTTAATTTTTGGAGATTGGTGGTAAAAAACATGATTTTGGCATTGGCTTTCGGGGCTCCCAATCTATGCTTTCCTAAGGCATTCGGGCAAAGTATCAGATTTCCACGGTGAAAATCTAGCGACATGTCACCTTACTTTTGCGGTGGAAATTAGAGATTGCTTTGCCTTAGGTGACACGGACTGTGACAATCACACTGGAAGGGGGGAGCAGGTATATATATACATATATCATGCACAATGCAAGCACATAGAGCAAGAAAGTAAATGCCTACATCCCTAGAGCATGGCCCAAAATATAAGTGTAGGAAAGTAAACAAGGGTCGCTATACTCTAGAGATGAAGACGAATGGTTCACGACATGATATACTTAATACAAACCATTTAAGAGTGAAAGGAGGGAGGAAAGAAGGGAGTTTTAAAAGAGTACATAACCAAATGGGATAAGCTAAACCCCTAAACCTACTGGACGTAGCCGCTTGGCTCATATCTACATGCTTGCATGCGCGCCCTTTTTGCTTACTCTTGGGAGATCATGCCTTAGCTCTAAGCGTCCTCGCTCTATGTGTGTACATGCAAAGGCAAAGGCAAAGACAAGAAGCCAGCAGACAAGCAAAGGAAGGAAAAGATGCAAAAAGCAGATAAGCATGATAGACATGGCAAGCAAGGGAACAAGAAAGCAAGAAAACAAGGAAGAAGACAAGCAAGCAAGAATGCAAACAAAAGATGGTATCCGCAAGGGACAAATGTTGGTTTGGATCGAATGTCCATAACTTCATTGAGTTGAAGCATGAACGACACACTAGCAAGCAAGACTAATGCATGGACATGTGAGCAAGCGTGTAAAGATGCATAGAAAGCCAACGAGTGGCGTGAACAAACATGGTAAGCATAGCATCGCACAGAGCGGAAAAGGGGAAAGGTATGCACGAAGCAACCAGCATCATGATGATGCATCCCAAATGGTTAAATCCAAACAAAGCCTCATGGGCATTGGATGTAACCACACAATTGCAAACCCACTAAGGGCGTCAAGCGTGGTAAAGCCTAGAACCAAGAAGGCTAACATGGAAGATAAAGCATAGAAGCAAACAAATATAGACATGCAACTAGGATGATCCAAACCCTTTGATATGGGCCAAGGTGTACGGATGATGACCAAGACCATAAAGGGATCAAGATCTAAATCCTACTAAATAACTAAAACATAAGAAAAAGAGACAAAAGTGACAAACAACATATGGCATGACAAACATAGCCTAGGTCTAGGCACACAAACATGGCACGGAGTGCACAAACACATGTAATATAGCATAAAGCACGTAGAAAGCATAGATCTAAACATGTAGGCATGTGAAAACATTGATTGAGACATGTAGGCATAGAAACATGCATGTAGTGATGGAAAAATAGATGTTTGTATCGCATACAAAACATACGCAGTAGAAAATTAACGGATCTACTTCATTCGTAATTAATAACATGTACCATGTAACTTTCAGAATATAAGAACAAGAGAGTGTACCTTGGTATAGTGAATTTCAAAACAAAGATTAGAAGCACTTGGGAACACTTTTAATCTTCACTCCAATTCCACTAATGCCCAGGAAGTGTAATCTCTTAATCAGTTATATGAATTTTGTTCAAGAGAGAATTAAAGAGTGCCTAACACTCACATACAAACCGTTTCATGCACACTACAAAATTCTGTATGTTTATCTCTTTATAACTGATTATCTAATTGGGCTAGCCTTTTGGGCCTTTCCAATTGGACTTTAGTGTGTGACTTGGAGTGGGTCCAAAAGGGAATAAATAAGACACTAGCTCCAATGGGCCTTGGGCTCTTCTGTCAACTCTTAATAAGTCCAAACTTACCATTAATTATATTTAATACCACTATATAAATATAATTGCACTCTAGGCCTCATTAATAAATTATATACTAAGACTTTATTGTACATGCTACCCCTTCATAAAATATTCGTAGTAATACAAAGTCATGAATGTAAACTGTCACTTTGTATATTACTACATCTTAATCCTTGAGTACCCGGTTCAATAATTTAAGTTATTTATCATATATTTATGAAATCCAATTTCATAAATATATACTTTAGTAACTATTTACTAAAGTATTTAGGCCTAACATTCTGAATAACAAACCCATTAAACTTATCTCAAGGGAATCTTTTGTATCTCCTATTAGGACATATGTGTTTTTACTTATTTGAACATATGTCACTTATTTATGTAAATTGGCTAATCCTTTAACAAAATGCACTCTACTTGTAATTAGGTAGTTCTAGGTGTTTTTTATACTTCAAGAAACAAGGTTTCAAGATCAAGTGTTGAAGTCATCAAGTCTGTCCAATAAAAACAAGCTGAAGTGCAAATTCATTAAATCTCGACACCTGCTTGATAGCTCCTCGACACCTGCTATCTGTCGAGAATTAAAAAGTCAGATTTTCTGATCTGATTTCTTAGGATCCATGAATATGCTTTTGGGCCTTCTTTTCTTCTAACCCTAAACATATAAAAGGATTGTTTTAAGAGCCGTCAAAATATACACAAGTTGCAAAAGTATTGAGCAATCTCTGTTCAAGCAAATTGTGATAAAAAACGAATTTCTTGACCTAGTTCATCTTCTCTGAAGAAGTTTCTGTGTATTTGCACCAAAGGATTTTGTGACCAAGCATCTTCCTGATCTTCATCGTGTAGGATGAACTAAAGAACTTTGTAGCCAACCTTTCCTTCTAAGTTGGTGTTTGAAGTCACGTACTGGGATCCGCTCATTGGTTAGTCACGTACTTGGAAGCCGTGCATCAAAGGTGGGAACTGTCATTACAGATCAAGTCCAATTGGGTATTGGGGTAAGGGTTCAATTGTAGGTTGGTAAGGTACTTGGCATTCCTTTACTTGTAACCGCTTAATTTGATAATAGTGGAGTTTCGGGAGTGGTGACCTGAAAATCACCTGGTGGGGTTTTTGCCGTTAGGGTTTTCCCCATTCGTGAACAAATCACCGTGTTATTTATTTTTTGCTGCTTATTTAGTTTATTAGTGATTTGTTTGTACTTCCACGCGTTTGCATGATAAATTGATTAATTAATAATTTGGCTAATTAATTAATTGGTTTAATCACAAGGGGTCATTCAATTTGTGGCCTATCAAGTGGTATCAGAGTAAGCACATTTTGATTAGGTTTAATCTTTGCTGTGTTGATCCATTGACCCCTTGTTTGTCATGGATAGAGGACAGTCATTAATCATATCAATTGTAGGTTGGTAAGGTACTTGGCATTCCTTTACTTGTAACCGCTTGATTTGATAATAGTGGAGTTTCGGGAGTGGTGACCTGAAAATCACCTGGTGGGGTTTTTGCCATTAGGGTTTTCCCCATTCGTGAACAAATCACCGTGTTATTTATTTTCCGCTGCTTATTTAGTTTATTAGTGATTTGTTTGTGCTTCCACGCGTTCGCATGATAAATTGATTAATTAATAACTTGGCTAATTAATTAATTAGTTTAATCACAAGGGGTCATTCAATTTGTGGCCTATTAAGTGGTATCAGAGCAAGCACATTTTGATTAGGTTTAATCTTTGCTGTGTTGATCCATTAACCCCTTGTTTGTCATGGATAGAGGACAGTCATTAATCATACCTCCTTTATTTGATGGCATTAACTATGCATACTGGAAAGTACGCATGAGAGCTTTCTTGCAGTCTTTAGATGAGAACGTGTGGCAAGCTGTAGAGATTGGCTAGACCAAGCCAAAAGAAGAATTGGCCAATTGGGATGACGCCAAGATCAAGGCGGCAAACTTCAACAGCAGAGCGTTGAATGCCTTATTTAGCGCGGTTACCAATAAGGAGTTCAAGAAGATATCCTCAACTGAAACTGATAAGGAGGCGTAGACCATCCCCTAGACAACCTATGAAGGAACAAAGGCTGTCAAAGATTCAAAGCTTCAGAGGCTCACTACAAGCTTTGAAGAGATTAAGATGGAGGATGATGAGTCGTTTGATGAGTTCTATGCCAAGCTCAAGGACATAGTGAACTTAGCCTTCAATCTTGGAGAAACCATCCCTGAACCCAAGGTTGTAAGAAAGGTGCTCAGATCTCTACTTGAGAGATTCCATGCCAAGATTACGACGATTGAGGAATAAAAGGATATTGACAAGATTCCTTTGACTGAGCTGGTTGGAAACTTGCAGACCTACGAGCTAGGGTTATCTAGGATTGGCAAGTCAAGCAAAGGCAAGAGCATGGCCTTGAAGGCAAAGAGCAGTGAGACAGATGAGTCTTTTGATGATGAAGATTCCAAGATGAAGTCCTACATTACAAGGCAGTTTAAGAAGTTTATGAAGAATGCCAATGGAAGGAACTTTGACAAGGATTGCAGGCAATTCAGTTCTTCTCAGTTTAAGAGCCAAGACAAAGGGAAGAAGGATGCAAAGGAAGGTGGTCAGTACACTGTTCCCGTAGAATCTAAGTGATTTGGGTATCATGGGTTTGGACACATGAAAAATGAGTGTCCTACATATCTCAAGAGCATTGGGAAGAGCAAGGCACTTGCTGCAACCTTGAGTGACACTAAGTCTGAAGATGATTCCGATAGTGAAGATGACGGAATCTTAAATGCCTTCACTGCCACAGTCAATCCTACTGAAAGGATTGTTAAAGAAGTGGAAGAAGAAGAAGAATTGGTGGACACCAAGTGTGAGAAGATGGATGATCAAGATGATATCCATTCAGCCTATGAGAAGCTTTACAAGCTCTCTGAGAAGCATAAGAAATTGTATAGGCTGGCCATCAAGAAGCTTAATGACGTGGAACTTAATCATGAAGAGTTGTCCACAAAGTTTGATGAGGCGAATCAAACTATTGGAGCACTGAGGTTTGAGAACAACTTACTGGCTAAGAAGACCAAGAAGCTTAAAGCGGAGCTATTTCAAGTCAGAGCTCAATTGGAGAGGGCTTCAAGTGCAAAACTTGATGAGATGCTCAGTAATAAAAAATTTGCTTTGGATCGAACAGGCTTAGGGTATGGTCTTTCTTTCTTTAATTCTGCTTCTACTAGTAATACTGTTTTTGCTTCTCCTGCTAATGACACTGAAATTAAGAACACCGATGTTAAAACTGAATTAGCTAGTGAGAACTTAGACAAAGGTAAATCTATCTTAGGAGCACCCCCTAAGCAAGATAAGAAAGATGCTAAAAACCCTAGGGCTAAGAAGGCTAACTCTCAAAAGCCTAAACAAAAGAAGTAGCATTTCTGTCATCATTGTGGAGCTGCCGGTCATACTCGACCAAATTGCTATAAGTGGCTAGCCACTCAACAGAGCAACAGCATGATAGCATCTGGAAGCCAAAATCAGCTTCAATCCTCTCTTGCTTCTCTTGGAGATCTTCTAAAAGCCCTCATGTTTCTTTCGAACTTGAACGGTTTCAATTCTTCCCCCTCACCGCCAGTTCAAGGGTTTAATCAAAGGAAAGGTTCTTCCAAGGTGTGGAAGAAAAAGGACTCTAAGTGATCTCTAAGTGATTTCATCACTTTCTTCTCCTTACTTGTTTTTCTTGTTTATTGCATTGCTTGTGTGTTTTGCATTTTTCTTGAGTTAGTCTAGTTTTATGCTTTGCTTTGTTAACATGTTTTTGTGTGTTTACTTTCAGTTTTGTTTATTTTGTTTTTAATATAAAAAAAAATAAAAAAATTGAAAAATAAAAAAAATACAAAAACAGTGTGTGTTTTGTGTACATTGGTACTTGTGTACCTTGGATGGCCAATGAAACAAAGTTTTCTAGACTTTGTATCTTTTGTAGCTTAGATGAACATCTCTATGCACAACTAAGTAAGTGAGCTTTGTGGCTCTTGTTTGTGATGAGTAAGATTAAGTTATTTCTTAGACTTAACACTCATATCACTTTTTTTGATGGGTAGGACTAGAAAATCCTAAGAGAAAGGCATAAATAACCATCTCACCACTGTTACCCGCCAATGATTAATGACATTTGTATGCTTCGACATAGCAAAAATATGATGTCAATGACATTTGTGTGCTTCGGCATAGCAAAATTGGAATGTCAAATATCAATGGGTATTTCTTTTCTCTCTTATATAAGACCATGTATGATATGCTTAAAAAGAAAATATGCAAAGAAAATAAAAAGCAAAAAGAATAAAAATGTTTTAAATATGATTGCAAGCATGTATTCTAGGAGATGTGAAAGTTATAGGATGTACCTCGAATGTGATAGTCCCCATCAAACAGTTATGATTGTGTGTGAGTTAAAGTTATTTCTCATATCTCAGATCGTCATAACATGTATACACATATGCAATCTTGCGATATTTTTCACACACAACACGCAATATTCTTTGCTACTTTTGATACATGTACATGTACAATGTGATTTGGCCATCACAAAGGTTTTACATGTGCTTTTGTATGCTCACTAAACTGTTTTGACTTGTTTTTGAAATATAAAATTGGTTAGACTTGTTTAGTGTGTGTGTGTGTATTTTTGAGGATCCATGTGCTTAATCTTTGATTGAGAGATGATTTTGAGAGCTTTATATGTTGATTGGATCAATGGTTGAGGTGTATGTTGGATTGCATTAATGTCTGTGTTTTTCACTTCTCGAAAAACTGCTTTTATCTGCTGGCTCGACACCTCCTCAATACCTTATCGATACCTTATCTGTCGAGCTTCTCAAGCTATTTTCTTATCGCAATCTCGACACCTGTCTCGACACCTGGTGGATCGATCGAGAAAGTTCCTGTCTCTTCGATACCTTCTCGATACCTTGTCGATCGATCGAGCTTCTGTTCTTTGAAAGTGGTTCTTGTACCTCGATACCTCTCGACACCTTCAGCTGTCGAAGGCCTTTTCCTCGACACCTACCTCGACAGCTTCCTCGATACCTCTCGACACCTTAGCTGTCGAGAATTACTGAGGTTCCTATAAAAGGCTCTGTCGCGATTCTGTTCTCATTTCTCTCAATCTCTCTCAATCTGTCCGCGGCTGTTCATCTCCCTAACCTCTTTTTCTTACTCAAAATCTCCAACCCACATGATTTTCGGCCATTCCTTGCCTCTAATCACATGGTATGATCTCATTTTCCTTCCTTTTTCATGCATTTCATGTTTTGAAGCTTAGTTTTTGGTATTTTTGAAAATTTTTGGGGGTTTTTCAAAATTAATGAGTTTTTCTTGAAATTTTGGGTTGGGTTTTCACTTAAATGTGTTCAAAATGTCATACATTACATTTCATGTGCATTAGAATGATATTTACATGCATTTAGATGTGTGTTCTATGTTTGTGTGCTGGTAGAATTGGATTGGGTTGAGCCCATGATGCTTTTTAATTTGCATATCACATGTTCATGCATTCCCCATACATACGTACTTCTTGTTCAAAATATTTGAAATATGTGAACTATTTTGGGACTTTTTTGATTGTCTCCTTCTCTATCCCTTTCTCATTTTGTTTACTAAAAGTTTAATATGGGTATGAAACACCCTTGAACGTTTAGACCCCAAATACAAAATTACCAATTCAAGTTTTATATCAAACAGTTAATGTGCGGAACATGATAACAAGCTTATAACAGAATTGATAAATTATCTAAGCCAAATATAAATACATCCACAACAGTAAATATAAGGCAAAGATAAAGTAAGGAAGATGCAAACACACGGACAACACACGATGTGTTATCGAAGAGGAAACCGAAGCCCTCGGCATAAAACCTCTCCGCTGCCCTCCAAGTGGTTAAATAATCCACTAAAGAATAAAGTTGGGATACATGAACAGCAGAAGACCCTTCAAGCTTAATCTACCCAAGTATCTAAGCTCTCCAAGCTTCTTGCTCCAACGAGGTTACGCCGAACCTATTTCTTCTTTAGCTTCCCAGATTTCACTACTAGACCATAGCATCAACCAATGTAGATTGGTTCCTTCCTAACTGCTTCCCAACAGCACCAAATGAACCTTCTCACAGACGTGGGTGTGGTGAGATAAGGATTTGGTAAAATGCCTCTCAAAGGTATAACAATGGAGAGGAAGAGAGAAGAGGAATTTGCAGAGTCTTTAAGGTGAAGATTGGGGATGAGGCAATCTTGTTTTTCTCTAGGGTTTCTCTCACAAAATTCTCTCTAGAAGCTCTCTCAATATCGTGGGTATAAGGGTCTATATATAGTGGGGTGAGAAAAGAATACGAAGAGACAGTTTTTGCCAAACAGGGTAAATTGGCAGCTTGGTCTCGCGACTTGTCCAAGTCACGAGTTCAAGTCGCGACGTAATGGCCTGGCCAGCCTAAGACTTTTGTCCTGTAGTGTGACAGCTGGCGTGACCCTTCAGCTTCCCTGTGTGCATCTCACGTGCCTGCATTTGGCGGCTTGCCAGTCGCGATCCACCCGCGAGTCCTAGCCGCGAAGCTCTGCTTCTTTGCACATACTTGAGCTTTTCTTCACATCTTCTCACACACTACCCTTACAATTTTCCCACCTAAATACAGGGTTACTAAGTGCTAAATTACAAACAAATTGGCACGGAAAAAAGCCAACAAGATGGTTTATTAAATTCAACCTTACATTTACGTTAGTAGTGTCTATGACACCCAAAACGTAAATCCACTCCGGCTTGGAACCCTCTGCATTCTGGAGCTTCTTCATCTTCTGATTCTGCTCCTCTAAATCTTTGGTTCCATGATGGAGATGCCCACAAGGCATTTTCGGAGAACTTTTCTAAACGAGGTGTTCATTCGGAACGCCAAGTCATTATGGCGGACTTTACCGACATTGACCTTCCCTCTGTCATTCATAGTAGGGGATGGGAGTCACTGTGTGACGTCCCAATCACATGTCCTCTCATGCTGATTTAGGAGTTTTACTCCAACATGCACGAGATCGATCGTTCAGTACTTCTCTTTCACACTCGCGTTCGAGGTACGCGCTTTGCTGTCACACCGCAGCTAGTTGCGGATGTGCTTCGGGTTCCTAGGATAGATTTTCTTGACTATCCTTCCTATGAGCGTCTGAGGACTGTGTCTAAAGATGAGCTCATTTCTGCTTTTTGTCAGCGCCTAGCTGATTGGGGTGAGCATCAGTACACATCATGTAGACCTTTTGCTAAAGGTCCTAGATTCCTAAACATGGTGATGACTTTTGTACTCCATCCACTCTCTCACTACAAATCCATCACAGAGCCTCGTGCTCGATTTTTGTTATCTCTTATTGAGCATCTTATTGTAGATTTTCCTTCTTATTTCATCCTTTCTATCATAGATGTTCATCTAGATTCGGCGTCCCGTGATAAGCTCATCTTTCCTTCCGCTATCACGAGGATCTTACACCATTTTTCTATCCCTTTTCCTGTGTCTGACTACTTCACACACATCTGTGCCATAGATGCCGCTACCGTAAAACGTAGTGAGGCTCAGTTTAGGTAGAGACAGACGGATTCCACTCCTCCTTCCCGTTCAGCTCCATTCAGATCAACTTCATCTACATTAGCTCATTCTTCCTCTACGGGCGATGTATCTCTTGAAGACATCATGGCGTAGCTGCAGCGCATGGATGCTTGCCTCGATACACTCTCTACTGAGTTGTATCAGGTGAATGTTTGTGTTGGTCGTATTGCACGATGGCAAGCGACCATGGGTGGTTTTGCTCCTAAGGCTACTTCATCTCAAGTGGCTTCTGATGCTGATGCTGATACTGGTGATGATTCTGATGCTTCGGATGATGATGATGGAGATGCTAGCTCTACTAATGAGATGTCTACATGACACTCTACCCTTTGTTACTCGTGACAAAAAATGGGAAGTAGTTTTGGGTTATGAGAGTAGTCATCTTAGGGGGAGAGTTAGTATAGGACATTTTTGATAAGGGGAGTGTTGATATTTTGAGGGATGTAGTGAGGTTTTGATGTATCTTTTCTTTTCTATTCTCTATAGATACATTGATCTTGTATATGAGGTCTTGTGACCAGTTTTACATACATTGTACTTATTTTCTCTCTATATGTGGATGTATGTTTCTTTCACCTTTCTCTTCATGTGTTGTTTCTTCTCTATCTTTATACACATGTTCTTTATACTTGTATGCAATCTATTATTTCTGTTTCACACAAGATTCCTTGATGAGTTTTGTTTAAAGTGTTTCAAAAATACAGGTTATCAAAGTCTACTTGCCATAAACTCTTTTCTTGCAAAGTTTTTCAAGAATTTGTGTTAGGATAGATTTTATTGTATTCAACAAGTGAATATGAGTTGAGTGATTTATGACTTCTCTCATATGTTCATTTGTTTGTTGTGGTATTGTCACAGATTGCCAAAGGGGGAGATTCTTAGGACATATGTGTTTTCACTTATTTGAACATATGTCACTTATTTTTGTAAATTGGCTAATCCTTTAACAAAACACACTCTACTTGTAATTGGGTAGTTCTAGGTGTTTTTAATACTTCAAGAAACAAGGTTTCAAGATCAAGTGTTGAAGTCATCAAGTCTGTCGAAGAAAAACAAGCTGAAGTGCAAATTCATTAAATCTCGACACCTGCTCGATAGCTCCTCGATACCTGCTATCTGTCGAGAATTAAAAGTTAGATTTTCTGATCTGATTTCTTGGGATCTGTGAATATGCTTTTGGGCCTTCTTTTCTTCTAACCCTAAACATATAAAAGGATTTTTTTAAGAGCCGTCAAAATATACACAAGTTGCAAAAGCATTGAGCAATCTCTGTTCAAGCAAATTGTGATCAAAGACGAAGTTCCTGACCTAGTTCATCTTCTTTGAAGAAATTGCTGTGTATTTGCACCAAAGGGTTTTGTGACCAAGTATCTTCCTGATCTTCATCGTGTAGGATGAACTGAAGAACTTTGCAGCCAACCTCTCATTCTAAATTGGTGTTTGAAGTCGCGTACTGGGATCCGCGCATTGGTTAGTCACGTACTTGGGAGCCATGCATCAAAGGTGAGAACTGTCACTACAGATTAAGTCCAATTGGGTATTGGGGTAAGGTTCAATTGTAGGTTGGTAAGGTACTTGAGATTTCTTTACTTGTAACTGCTTGATTTGATAATAGTGGAGTTTCGAGAGTGGTGACCTAAAAATCACTTGGTGGGGTTTTTGCCGTTAGGGTTTTCCCCATTCGTGAACAAATCATCATGTTATTTATTTTCCGCTGCTTATTTAGTTTATTGGTGATTTGTTTGTACTTCCACGCGTTTGCATGATAAATTGATTAATTAATAACTTGGCTAATTAATTAATTGGTTTAATCACAAGGGGTCATTCAGTTTATAGCCTATCATCTCCATTAAGAGACTATGAATTCCATCTTGAGAATATATGTTCCATCAACACTAAATGTGGTTGCCCAATATACTAAGGTTTTGACCGTTACTTTAGATCTCAATCCTAATATATCAAAGCAACCTACACTTCATGATCATGTCCATTATTCTCTCAGGATTAAGAGTTCATGTAGATATAAGTCGTGAGATTTATTATTCAATTGACAGTCGTTAGGAGAATAATAAATCTCACAGTGGTCTAGTTCAATATGTCTTAACTCTTAAAATATATCAACATATCAACTAGAAGTCACCACTTCCATGATCAAGACAAATTATCTTAGTTAATATGTTATAGTCTTCGCAGATGAAACGCCCAATTTCATCACCGACTACGAACTAAATTCTGAGTTTACAAAAAACTTGTGATTTATATCTTCTTTGACTTTTCACATAAATCACATACTATGCATCTCATGTACTATATGACAATGTCCGAATATTCATGTTACCATTATTTCAGATGATAATAAAACAACTTTATTAATTATAATATTAAGTCATACATAATGTCATACTTAATATCATATATAGCATCATACAATAGGATTTAAGGGCACTAATCCTAATATGTAGACATGTAGATCCTAGCACCTAAACATGGAAGAACATGAATCCAAGCATATAAGCATATATACATGGCAAAGTACACAAACAAAATAGATCCAAACAAGGCATAGCCAAAAACATCATACAAACATGTGAGCATGTAACCCTAATATCAACATAGGACAAAAAGAAGAACAAACCATGGGAAAACATGGCATAAAGCATAAAGCATAAAGCATGTAGATCGAGACAAATAACACATGAACAAGCATGGAAGGACATGGATCTAAGCTAAGAACATGCTAGAAACAAGATATAGCAAGGAACATGTCAAAGAAAGCAATAAATCATGTTATTCAAGCAAAAATAAAGGATAAAAAGCTTGATGAAGCTTTATAGGAAAAGGGGTATGGATTGTAGCCAAAAAGCTACATCCATACCCCTATACCTCAAATCCAAGGTATAGAACCAAGTAGAGGAAGATGGAGGGCATGCACAGTACCTTGTATTTTTGGTGAAGAGAGAAGAATCAAGAAGTTTTTATGTGTTTTTTTATGTGCTTTTGGTGGAGAAATGTGTTGGGAAGAGAGGAAAAATGCCCAAATAGCTCTCATAACCCCCTTTTTTCAAGTCCAATCTGGGGTGCCAGGGGCTATTTATAGCCTTTGGCATGCTTTCCGACTAGGTGGCCCTACAAGGACCACCGGGCAGATGTCATCTTGACATCAGCAAATTTGTCCTATTGCACTTTTTGGTTCCAACTTCGAACATGCATTTGGAGGTCTTTCCAGACTTGGATTGAGACGATCTTGGTGTCCCTAGAAAGCTCTGGATGTCTAATTTTCATAACTATAAATAAATTAAAATTCCAACGGTTGGATCAAAAGTTATGGCTTTAGGAAGTGTGCTGATGTGCTTTTCACAATTTTCTTGATATCTCAACTGTTTTAACTCCGATTTCGACCCATGGATAGTAGTTGGAATGAGAATTTGATTATCTATGCAATAGAATTGGTTTCGACCAGTTTTGACAATCGGATCAAGATTAGGGTTTCTTGGGCCCACCGAGAGTCAACTCTGGCTCAAACTTGGTCAAAGTTGCTAAAAATCTTCGAGGAGCTCGGGTTTGATATAAAACCACGAATAATATTTTTTTGTGAGGATTTTGACCATGTTTGACCTTCGGTTAAGCCCGGGTTGACCAGGGGCATTTTGGTCATTTTAGCTGAAGAAGTCACTTTGGGTGCTCTAGTGTCCGAACGGGTTTTCGCTACGTCATTCTGGATGTTCTCATGATCCCATAGAGAGAAAATAATATTTTTGAATATTTTGGGTTCCGGCATGCAAATCGAGGGGACAAAATATGGTATCAACAATCGTATGATTCATTTTTCCTATTGAACCAAATTCCCAGGATCTTTGGTCCTTAGGTTAGGTATCCTCATGCATGGCTTATGAATTTATAGACTTTAGTCCCACCCCCGTCGATGTATTCCAAACTCTATCTTTTGCCAAAGCCTTTGTAAATGGATCTGCAAGATTATCATTGGATATAACATAATCCGTTGTTATGATCACTACTGAAATAAGATCACATGGTACTGTGGTTTCTTCTTAAAGTTTTGGATTTATCTTGCGTTGTAATAACGGTTTTTAACTTACAAATTGTGATTGTGCTATCACAATGAATTAATATAGGTGAAATTGGCTTTTCCCGAGGTAGAATTTCATTTAATAAATCTCTAAACCAATTTGCCTCTTCACTAGTTGAAGCTAATGCTATTAATTTAGCTTTCATTGTTGAATTAACAATGAATTAGCAATAATTGTTTGTCACTTAGATTTCCAACAAATAGCACCACTACCTAAGGTAAAAATATAATCAGTGATAGACAGAGAATCACCTGACAATGTATTCCAATCGGCATCACCAAAAGCTTTAATTACAGCAGGGTACTTTTTATAAAATAAGCCATAGCTTTTGGTACTAATTAAATATCTTATGACTCACTTAATAGCTAGCCAGTTATCTCTAGTAGGCTTGCTAGTAAATCTATTAAGCACTCCTATTGCATTTGCAATGTCAGGTCTAGTAAAATTAGTAGCATAACGTAAACTACCTATGATGCTATCATAATCCTTTTGATTAAAAATCTCATCATCATTATTCATAGGAAATAAATGAACATTAAAATTAAAAGGAGTAGCTACAATTTTATGATCATGAGAATTATATTTTCTTAAAACTTTCCCAACATAATGTGATTGATCAAGAAATATTGCATCACATGTTTTTGTAATTCTCATGCCTAAAATGAAATTAACATCACCAAGATCTTTCATATCAAAATGGCTTTTAATCATATTTTTTTGTCTCATTTATAACATGCATATTTGAGCCAAAAATCATCATTTCATTCACATAGAGGCTAATAATAACATGTAAATTATTCCATGATTTAGAATAAATACATTTATCACATTCATTTGATTTATAACAATTCTCAATCATGCAAGAATCAAACTTTTCATGCCACTGTTTAGGTGCTTGTTTTAAGGCATACATGGATTTTTTAGCTTACATACATTGCTTTCTTGTCCAGGCTCTACAAAGGCTTAAAGTTGATCCATATAAATCTCTTACTTTAGGTTCCTATTTAGAAAAGTACTTTTTACATCCATTTGATAAATTTTCAAATAAAAAATTGTAGCTGATGAGTACTAAAATTACAAGTTCGTCATACAACTGATGAGCATTCAATCTACAGGCTCGTCTATACAGATGATGAGCATACAATCCATAGGATTGTCACATGAGGGATGACCATACAGCTAACCATTATGACACAATCATTAATGGTTGTGTAACCGATGAGTTCCAACGGTTAGAAAGGCTAACCATGAGCCAGTTAAGCCTTTTTTAAGCTTAGGCATACGTTACAAAAGATAGCCAAGAGAGCCATTAAGAGGCTGCCATCAGGTACACTCATAATGAACCTTCCAACAGCTGTACTAAGGCTATAAATAAGCCACCAAGCACTAGGAGAAGGTACACAAACTTAAACACATAGAATTACATTATGATTCTCTGAGAGATATTGTGAACTCTATTGACTTTATCATTGGAGAATTGTTGGCTAATACCACTCCGATGTCTTTCTCTCTCATCTTTGTAGGGAACGTTACCTCGTCATTGTAGACACTTGATTTTGCACTCACAATTTAATTTTGAAAGATGATTAGAGTGACCATTCATATACCCAAAATTTAGAGTTTCATTACATGCATTAATTCATTCATGGCATATCATTAAAATGATCTTGAGGTTTTAACAGTCACGACGGTATGCTCAATTTCCAAATCGGACCATCGGATTGACCGATATCACATGATCAAGTTTGCAAGGTCTATATGCATTTTGTTTGGGTGGAACCGACCATGAATAATTAATTTAAATTAATTTTGATTGGTTAGACAATTAAAATTAATTAAATAATTTTATGATTGGTTGTTAGTTAGTGTTAAAAATAGACTTGCTTGCATGAGAATAAAGTGGATAATTAGATAACAAAGGAATTGTGGATAAACGCGGGTTTGGCACCCAAGAGGGCCATTTGGCACTCTTGGAGTGCCAATTGGCACTTGGGAGTGTCGATTGGCACAAATTTGAGGCTCGGCCCAGGGACTCCCTGATTGAGATAAAGCCTATATTTTTCGATTTTTTAGAGATAAAGACGTGTCCCAATTTGTATCTGATCATTCAACTAATTTTTCGAAGAATTCCAACCAGTATAAATAGGGGATGCCTTTCAAAATTCAACACAATTTCTGACCCCCCCTCTTTCGGGCTCTTCTTTTCTGAATTTTCAATTTCCCTTGAATGTTCAATATGGGTATGAAACACCCTTGAACGTTTAGACCCCAAATTACAAATTATCAATCCAAGCTTATTATCAAATTATTAATGTGCGGAATATAAACATAAGCCAAACACAAAATTGATAAACAATCTAAGTCAAATATAAACACAACCACAGTAGTAAATATAAGGCAAAGATAAAGGGAAGGAAGATTCAAACACACGGATAACACACAATGTGTTATCGAAGAGGAAACCAAAGCCCTCGGCGTAAAACCTCTCCGCCGCCCTCCAAGCGGTAAATAATCCACTAAAGAATGTAGTTGGGATACATGAACAGCAGAAGACCCTCCAAGCCTAATCTACCTAAGTACCTAAGCCCTCTAAGCTTCTTGCTCCAACGAGGTTACGCCGAACCTATTTCTTCTTTAGCTTCCCAGATTTCGCTACTAGACCATAGCATCAACCAATGGATATTGGTTCCTTCCTAACTGCTTCCCAACAGCACCAAATAAACCTTCTCACAAACGTGGATGTGGTGAGATAAGGATTTGGTAAAAAGGCCCTTCAAGGGTATGACAATGGAGAGGAAGAGAGTAGAGGAATTTGTAGAATCTCTAAGGTAAAGATTGGGGATGTGGCAATCTTATTTTTCTCTAGGGTTTCTCTTACAAAATTCTCTTTGGAAGCTCTCTACAATTGGTGGGTAAAAGGGTTTATATATAGTGGGGTGAGAAAGGAATGCAAAAAGTCAGTTTTTCCCAAACAGGGCTGATTGGCGGCTTGGCCTCGTGACTGGTCTAAGTCGCGAGTTCAAGCTGCGAGATAATGGCTTGGCCAGCCTGGGACTTTTGTCTTGTAGTGCGATAGCTGGCGCGACCCTTCAGCTCCCATGTGTGCATCTTACGTGCCTGCAGTTGGCGGCTTGCCAGTCGCAAGTTAGCCACGAGTCCTAGCCGCGAATCTCTGCCTTCTTGCACATACTTGAGCTTTTCTTCACATCTTCTCACACACTGCCCTTACAATAATTTCACCTAAATACAGGGTTACTAAGTGCTTAAATTACAAGAAAATTGGCAAGGAATAAAGCCAACAAGATGGTTGATTAAATTCAACCTTACAATCTCCCCCTTTGGCTATTCTGTGACAAAACCCTACAACAGACTCTAGACTTAACGCGTGAGTTGAGAACAGTTGAACAAAACTCACTCACACCTAAATCTAGATTCTGAAAAGCTCTTGAACATATGAATAAGTAACTCCTGAAACACAATAACACAATAACATCATTGTATGCAGAAAACTTGAAAAACATATGGAGCAATAAAAGCATGATCAAGCAAAAATGGACTTAAGCAATAAAGCAATTAATCATGGCATGATCAAACAAGCAATCACTATACAAAAGTGATCACTATGCTCATTCACACAAGGAATGAACATCCGGACATGCAAGGTGATAAGCTCAATTGAAGAGTATCATTTGCAAGTCCAATACTCAGCCAATGCATACAAACATATATGCATCTAGGAACAATCCTACAAGGGCACAAGAGTGTTCATCACTCAACCAATGCATAGAATGTATATGCATCTAGGAACAATCCTACAAGGGCACAAGAGTGATGTACTAAATTGAAATGCATAGCATTTAACATCAAGTACATAAGCCACAAAGCAAGGCTACAAAGCAAAAAGATTGCATTGCATGGTACAAATCATAAAAGCCTACAAATAGCATAAGTGCATGGAAACAAACCCTTAAAGCTTACATAAGCAACATGGGTACAGAAGATTCCATATGCTGAATTAACTGAATGACCTCATCAATATATAAATAAACCAAAGTATATAAACATGAAACATAAGTTTGTTAGTCTATCCAAAAACTATGAAAAGTATATCCTGAACACATCTCCCCCTTCTAATATGCATATCTTCTCCTTCTCCTTCCTCCTTCCTGTGTCGTTCTCCCTTTTACTATATGCTCTCGCTCTCCCCTTTTTTGTCAGGAATAGCTAAAGGCTCTCCTCTAACTTCTGTTGAATAGCATTTAATTTTGTTTTAATAGCCGTGAGACGCACTTGAACTTGATTGTTAGTTGTGTAGATAAGCTGTTGTAATTCAGAGATTCGCTCGACTATAGTTTCAATCAAATGGCTTTGCCTTGGCATTTGAAACCCAAGGGGAATAGATGGAGCACTAGTTGATTGGAAAGGTATAGCTGAGCTTTGGCCAGAGGGAGTGACTGGTTCACTCTTAGGAGCTTTAGAGGAATGGCTCTTACTTGCTTGAAAAGTGTATAGGGATATTGATCGAGGACGAGATGCAATTTGGCCATCTGATGGAGGATTGACACTTTCATGAAGGATGATCTTCATGATGAGACTACAAAATGGAAGATTCATTCGAGTTGTTGATCGAGCCGCTGTTTTCCCAATAATCTGAAATATGTGGGCACAGATGTCAATCGGAACACCAGTAATGAGGTCACACAAGAATTTGGCCCTTCCAAGACTGATGAAGGCAGTGTTTGACAGCGGGTAGAGGTTGGAGAACATGATCAGCTTTAGAGTTGTCAATTCAGGCAAAAAAGATGCAGTGCCTATAGATGAACCTCCGCTTCCCACTTCATGTTCACTCCCAAGAACTTGAAGAATGTCTTGAACCTGAAGAATCCTATCATCATTCGTAGTTCGATCTGCATTTTCAGGTCTAGTGATGCAAAGGATCTTAGCAATATAGTCTACATTTATAGAAAATTCTATTCCTCGAATCCAGCATTTTAACTCGACCCCTGTGTGTCTGGCATTGGAGTAGAATTCTTTGATCAATTCTACAATTGGATCCTCAAAGTTACCAAAAAGATCAGCCCAATCTCTCTTTTCAAAGATCTTAGGAATGAATGTTGTCCCCAGGGTGTCAAACTTGACAACACGTTCCACAATGGGAGGAGCCTTTACAAAAATATATGTGTAGGTCTTTGAGTCAAGGGGTGTCATGAATTTCTCAATGGTAGAGTCTCTATATGACTGAGACGACAACCGTGTCCTTTTAGTAACCGGGGTTGATGGATCATCGGTTGTAATGGATCATCGGTTGCAATGGCTTTGTCTTTAGATGAACGACTAGTCATCTGCAAAAGAACAGACATACAGCAAAGAACCAAACCAATAGCAACTTGATTAGATTCAGATAGAAATGTGAATCCGAGAGATTTCAAAATTAATAAATCATAGGTAATGTTGAAGTATTTGTGTGGAACATGTGAACAGAAATGGTGATTGATCAGATACAACACAGTGTCAAGTGATCACTGAATATCCCAAGGTCACATACTGACATAATGACAAACTACCATGAGCATGATATGCAAACATCAATATAGTCATGAACCATTTCAAAGAGCACAAAACCCCATAAAACATCATTATAATAATCAATAACCACTCAAAAAGAACAACTCCTAACCAAATAGCACACAACAGACTAACACTAAGACATGAACGAACATGCTTAAACTCAAAACATAATGCCATCAACAATATCCACAGAAACAAGAAAATAACTCTAAAATCATGAAATCTGAGGTCAAAGAGAGAAAACCCATACCTTTTTCTTGAAGATTTGAGAAGAAAAAAATGCAGAAATGGAGGTTTCTCAAGAGTGAACACGAAGTGTTTCAGAGAGAGAAATGGGGAAGACAATGAACAGTCACTAATTTTTGAGGGAAAAACTGAAAAGTTTTTGAAAACTGACTTTAAAATGCAAAATACGCGTTTTTCATGACTGGATAAAGTCGCCAGTAAGCCGCAAGGGTAAGCCGCGAAACACAGTGAAACCAAGATTCTTGAAAAATCTTCTAAGTGTTTTTTGCGACTGGAAGATCTACCCGCGAGGGAGTCGTGAGATGAGCTGCGAAAGTTTCTGTGTACCCCTCGCGACTGGACTTTTCACCCGCGAACAAGTCGCCACACTAAGTCGCGAAAAATATAAAAACACAAATTTTGAAAAATTTTCTAAGTCTTTTTCGTGGCTAGGGCATTAACTCACCAGTAAGCTGTGAAAAATCTCTGAGTGGGCTCGCAACTAGGACATGCGACTGGGCTAACCTGCGACTTAGTTGCCAAAACAGAGGAAAACAGTTTTTGAAATTTTTGATATTTTTGAACAAGAAAAATACTTTCCAAAAACAACTAAAACACTCAAAAAACTTTTTGTGTTTGATCAAACAAAGATTGAGCATGTGAAAAAACATTTAATCAAGTATAATCACACAAATGAATATGACATTCATTGAACATAGACTTGTGTGATGTGTGTGGATATCAAAAATAAGATAGTCATTAGTCCAATGTGAAGCTTCAATGATCAATTCAATCAAGGTATACACAACTAGCACTAGATAATGTGACCTATCTCAATTATAGAAACATGCATATATGACCTCCTACATGAACTTGATTACATTCTTTGAAGCTTTTCATTTGACTCCAATATACATCATATCATTCGCACTTTTTGAATAAAGAATCTCATTGTGAGATAGATGCCTGAAATTTTTGATATTTCAATTGATGAGTTAGCCTTTGGCTTTTTGGGCATCATACATTTTATTTTGGTCGCTTTTCCTTTTTCCTAGTCGAATACTAGTATGTGCGACAGACTTTTACAGCTCTATATCTCTTTTCATTTGGTGATTCACATTTGGAGAGCTCTTTTAAGCAAAAAAAATAAAAATAAAATAAAGAGTGGGAAGACATATAGGCATGAGTCTATGCATATCTCAAGATCAACAAAACCATTCACTAATCATTCATGACAAGGTTGAAGATCTATTTACAACAGTCACATAGATTTTGAAATTTCTCCCACAATAATATGAGTGTAAAGGGAACAAGCTAAGCTCGTAGCTGCACAAGGCCATTAGTACAAAGGTACAAGGCAAAAGATGTTTTGAGACAAAACTCAACAAAGTCGATTAAACTTTTTGGATTTTCTACTTTTTATGTGTTTTTGAATTTTTGACACAAGAAAAAAAAATGTTGATCAAAACAAAGAACAAAAATTTTCAACTCAAACATGTAAGAAGCAAAACCACCAAGCATATACACAAGATATGGGAAGTATTAATGCATGGACATGTTGTAATGCTTATGCATGAGTACCCTTCGTCACCCACACATCACGTGCGTTTGGGGTGATATCCTTGACGGATTGGGTACGGGAGTTAAGACTGTCAAACCTTCATGTGAAGCTTTCTAGGCAATTGGTGAAGGCACCGATTATCTTCATCACGTTCATCATTCCTAGATCATGGTTTTGACTTCTTGGTTGCTCACCACCCCAAAACCTCTTGTCATTTCTTCTTTCTCGTGACCGAGGTGCGCTTGCATTGTTGCCTGCTCTCAGCTTTTGACAGTTGGGTCTAGTATGTCCTTACAATCCACAATAATGACACACATAATCTGTTCTAGGACCCCATTGTGATCTTGAGAGAGATCTTGCTCTACCTTCAAATCTGGCTTCTGATTGATTTCAGAACTTATTAACCACTCGTTGCTCAGCCAGCTTCTTCTTCTTCTCAACCTTAACATTCTCAGGGATGGGCTCTTCCACAATCGGCTCTATGGCCTTCACAAATTTCACTTTTTTGGTAGCTTTGGCCGATGAGCTACTCTTTTCGGTATATCCCAACCCGGACTTATCTGAGAAATATAACATCTTCCAGCTTCTTAGAGGAGACCCTTTCTATCTTGGCTTGTGCTTGCACAACCTCTTACTTAAGAATTCTTACTTTGGTATAAGCTTCAGATAGCTTACCATTTAATGTCTCAATTTGAAACTTTGCCTCCTTATATCTAGTCAGGAGACTTTTGTAGTCCTCTTTAGTTTTCTTCATCTTCTTCACAGTCGCCTTTGCCACCCTTGTATACTTTCCCGATCTCTCAAGAAGTAAGGTGTAATTCTCTTGAAGACTAGTTGTATTTCTATCCTCTTCAGCATCTGATTCCTCAACAATCCCTAAGGATTCATCATTGTTGTGTTCTTCAAGTTCTTGTACAAGTTGATTCAGGTCCTCCGGGGACTCAACATGCTCAATAGCCATAAATGCGGAGTAGTTTCCTTCTCCATCACAGCTGTCCTCAAAGTCAGAATTTGATGAGTCTGAATCACTTAAAGTAGTGGCATAGGCCTTTCCCTTTGACTTCAAATAATTGGGACATTCCTTTTTAAAGTGCCCATGTCCATTACATTCGAAACATGTAATTCCTTGTGAGGATTGGGAATCTCTACCCTCTTTTCTTCTAAACTCTTTCTTCTCTTTTCCAGCACTCTGAAATTTTCCTTTGTCACTGGATTTCCCACTGTTTTTAAGCTTTAAGAATTTTCGGAAGTTCTTTACAAGATACGCCACGTCTTTGTCTACTGCATCCTTTTCCGAAGAATCATGAGATACTACTCTCTCATCAATTGTTTTAAGAGCTAGAGACTTGCTTTTCTTCTGTGTCGGTAGGGACAACTCATATGTTTGCAAAGAACCAACCAGCTCTTGAACCTTAATGTCGTCAAGATCTTTGCTCTCTTCAATGGCTGTAACTTTGGCACGGAAACTCTCTAGTAGTGACCGAAGGATCTTCCTTACAATTTTCGAGTCCTCCGTCTTTTCCCCCAAATTGAATTTCCCAACAACCACTTCATTCAATTTACTGTAAAACGAATCAAAAGACTCATCCTCACTCATCTTTAACTCCTCAAAGCGAGTGGTCAACATTTGAAATTTGGTGTCCTTCACTTTCTTAGTCCCTTTATAAATTGTCTCCAGAATTTCCCATGCTTCCTTAGCAATGGTGATATGTGAAATCTGATAAAATTCTTCTGGAGAGACACCGCAGAAAATAGCATTCAATGCCTTGTTATTTGCATTGGCCGCCGCAAGAGTAGCCTTATCCTAAGTAGACTTCGCAGCCTCTGGCCTTGTCCATCCTACTTCAACTGCATCCCACATAGCATCATCAATAGAACATAGAAACGCCCTCATACGGACTTTCCAAAATGCATAATTATTACTGTCAAAGAATGGTGGTACATTAAGAGATTGAGACCTATCCATCTCAAAGGGGGTCAGGGATCACACTTAGGTAATTAAACTACAACAAATGTACCCGCTCTGAAACCAAATGAATGTTCAATAAGGGTATGAAACACCCTTGAACGTTTAGACCCAAAATTACAAATTATCAATCCAAGCTTATTATCAAACTATTAATGTGTGGAATATGAACATAAGCCAAATATAAACACAACCACAATAGTAAATATAAGGCAAAGATAAAGGGAAGGAAGATGCAAACACACGGACAACACATGATGTATTATTGAAGAGGAAACCGAAGCCCTCGGCATAAAACCTCTCCGCCGCCCTTCAAGCGGTAAATAATCCACTAAAGAATGTAGTTGGGATACATGAACAGTAGAAGACCCTCCAAGCCTAATCTACCTAAGTACCTAAGCCCTCCAAGCTTCTTGCTCCAATAAGGTTACGCCGAACCTATTTCTTCTTTAGCTTCCCGGATTTCGCTACTAGACCATAGCATCAACCAATGGATATTGGTTCGTTCCTAACTGCTTCCCAACATCACCAAATAAACCTTCTCACAGACGTGGGTGTGGTGAGATAAGGATTTGGTAAAAAGGCCTTTCAAAGGTATGACAATGGAGAGGAAGAGAGTAGAGGAATTTGTAGAGTCTCTAAAGTAAAGATTGTTGATGAGGCAATCTTGTTTTTCTCTAGGGTTTCTCTCACAAAATTTTCTCTGGAAGCGCTCTACATTTGGTGGGTATAAGGGCCTATATATAGTGGGGTGAGAAAGGAATGCGAAGAGTCAGTTTTTCCCAAACAGGGCTGATTGGCGGTTTGGCCTTACGACTGGTCTGAGTCGCGAGTTCAAGTCGAGAGATAACGGCCTGGCCAGCCTGGGACTTTTGTCCTGTAGTATGACAGCTGGCGCGACCCTTCAGCTCCCTTGTGTGCATCTCACGTGCTTGCAGTTGACGGCTTGCCAGTCGCGAGTCAGCCGTGAGTCCTAGCCGCGAATCTCTGCTTTCTTGCATATACTTGAGCTTTTCTTCACATCTTCTTGCACAGTACCCTTACAATAATCCCATCTAAATACAGGGTTACTAAGTGCTTAAATTACAAGCAATTTGGCATGGAATAAAGCCAACAAGATGGTTGATTAAATTCAACCTTACACCCCTTACGTTAAAGATGTTTTGGAGGGTTTTGCTTTAGGAACTTCTTTTTTGTAAGTAAAGTATTTTAGGCTTCAAAGAGGTGAACAAACTTCTTTGAATTCTAAAATATTCTTTCATTAGAAGAGCACGCTCATGTAAGAGGTATTCTATTTCTTCTTTCCTTTCTTCTTTCATTGATTTTTTGTTATTGTTTGATGCATGAATATGTGTAGCATGTTTTATTATTTTCTGTTCTTGATATATAATTACCATGTTTTGCTTGAATTTTTCTTTAACATGTTCTTAGATGATTGTTTATTGTGATTATCTTTCTTAAATTTCAAAATCTGCTAATGACTATCAAAGATTTCTTTAAACTCAAAAACTGATCTGAATTTTTCAAATCTGATTTCTTTAAATTCAAAAATTGATTTGAATTTTTCAGATCTGATTTTTTTAAAGATTCGAAAATTGATTTGTGTTTTTCATATATGATTTTTTGAAACTAAAAACTGATCTGCATTTTCATTAAATACAGATTCGATTTTTTCTAAAGCTAAAAACTGATCTGCATTTTCATTAAATACAGATTCGATTTTTTCTAAAGCTAAAAACTGATCTGTATTTTCATTAAATACGAATATGATTTTTCTAAACTAGAAACTTATCTGTATTTTCATTAAATACAGATCTGATTTTAACTTTTCAAAATAGATTTGATTCTTTTTAACAAAATCTCTTTTTTTTTTCTTTTACAAACAACAGATCTGATTTTTCTTGATAAAATCATTTTTTTTTTAACTTTATACAAAACAAATCTGATTCTTTTAAACAAAATCTCATATTTTTTTTAATAGAAACATATTTGATTTATTTAACAAACCAAGTCTTAGTTTTTTTTAATTATCAAAATAGATCGGAGTTTTCTTTAAAAAAGAAGACATATTCATGGGGAAAATTTATTTAAATTAATTTTGGTCAAGTGTCTATCATGTATGTTCAACATATCATTCAACATCATGCAAAAAATGGTATATTGGTCATTAGAGTCTAGAAGACCAGACTTTGTCTGGGCGGAATGGATGCCTAACCCCTTCCCATTTCGTAACCTATCCCTTGAGCTTAGGATTTTTTGGATAGGCAGATTAGTGCTTTGTTTTTATTTTTTTATTTTTTTTTTATTATAAATTTTGGTAGATGTTAACTAGGACCAAGACTTTGTATTCTTTTGCATAGATTGTAACTAGGACCCAAAGCCTTGTAAGGTTAATTTTCCAAAATTGTACTTTTCTTTATTCAATCAATAACATTCAAAGTATTTTGAGCATGTAATTTGTATTTGTTTTTTCTTATTTTTTTTAATAAAAAAAATAAGTGACGACTTCACACCATTACCCCAAAAGAGAAGTGCCCTTACAAGCACCCAAATCTCTTTTTGAGAGGCCCCAAATTTTCATGGTCCCTCACAGTGGCTATTCCACTGGGGATGTCGAAGGCTAAGCTTTGTGTTAGACTTTAAGTGACCAAATATATACCCTTGTCTTTTGCATGATTTTGCATGATATTGTTGTTTGTTTGTTTATTTATATCTTGAGATGTTTTTATGATATTTCTTGTTTTTGTTGCCATGTTGATTGTTAAGAGCTTTCCTTAACTGTCATAGTGTGTGCCAGCAAAACAACAAATATGTATGCACCCATCTCAACATATGGTGGTAGTAACCATAGACCACCGGTGTTCGTTAGATTCGGGTACCCAGTGGCGAACTCACCAACTCATAGCCCAAAGTCATTGGATCACTTCTTGTTGACTATAAAGGATAGACCATGCCGTTCGGACTAATGTAATGTTCATTACATTACAAGTTAAGAGGTGTAATGTCCTAGTTATGGGAAACAATGAAACAACAAACCCACCTTACTACGTAGTGACTTAGAACCTACTCTTAGGCCGGTCCATGTTAAAATTGCATTGCATGTTGTGTGTGTTTGTTGGGTTGGTTGATTGATGTAGATGCGGACCTAGTTTTGATTGACCCAACCAAGCCTTTTCTTAGGGGAGAATTTGGTCAAGATCAGAGGGAAGGCTTCAAAGAGAACCCAAGGTTGACACTCAAGCCAGTAGTTCCAGTTCCAAGCCCATCACTCCCATAATGGTACTGAAGCCCGTGAGCATAGAAGACACTCCATTGCTGCAACATCACAATCCTGTATTCGACCTACAAGACAGTCCAAACCACAAGAAGTCTGAAGATCCCATCACCATGGCGGAAGAGGGAGAACATCCAAATACTAAAGAACCCATGAACACTCAAAAGCTACTGAACACCAAGGTAGCTAGTCAAATCCAGCTGAAGGAGGACATGAACCTTATGGTACAACAATTTCAGGACCTAAAGAGTGGCCATGAAGAGAACAAAACTCACCATAATTCCTCAACCATAGAGGGTGAAAAGAAGATCAACGAGAGGATAAACAAGGTAGAAGAGATGACAAGATGGAAGACCTCATGGACTACTAATCACTCTCACTTTTCCTAGATATGAGATTGCCTCCCAAGTTTAAGATGCCAACCTTGGACAAGTTCAACAGGACTGGCTACCCAAAGTCCTATTTGAAGATGTATATGAGGGCCATGCAGCCCCTAGGAGCAATTGAAGAACTACTAGCTCAAATGTTCCAAAACACCTTGACTGGAGCCCCTCTTAGGTGGTTCCTCAACCTAGATGATGCTAGAGCAAGGAATTGGGAGGATATCTATTGTGAGTTTCATAATTAATACAAGTACAACATAGAAGTGGATGTGACAAGGAGAGATCTAGAGACCACGAAGCAAGACCCGAACGAATCCTTCTCTACCTTCATTACCAAGTGGAGGTCCAAAGCCACACAGATGGTATTGGCCAAGCGAATAAGAACAATTAACTATGGTTGTAAAAAATTTATTACCTGTATACCATAAGTACTTTTTTGCTCAGTATTTTCCTAATTTTTAAACTTTGATTACTACTAGAACCTAAATTGAGGATGCAATAAATAATGGGACTATAAAGAATGAGGACCCACCAAGGTTTAAAAAGAATTTAGGAACTAGTTTTAAAACTGCATAAGTTTCCAATATATACAAAAATGATCCTTATCAACTCATTGCACCTATTGCCTTCGTGCAAATATCACAAGGGCCACCTCCAAGGCCTAGGAGGGAATTTTATGAGTTATATTGCCCGTGAGTCAAGTGTTTGAAAAACTAAAAGCAAAAGGGTTACTAAAGCCCTTAGATCCAAGACCAATCCCAAACCCATTACCTGCAAGATTTGATGTGGCTAAGATATGTGCCTACCATTAAAGCCCTGGCCATGATATTGATGAGTGTTTTGGCCTCCGTCATGTAATTCAAGATTTAATAGACAATAAGGTGATTGCACTGCCTACCAGGCCTAGTATCACTAATAATCCCTTGCCCAACCACAATTTTGGGAGAGGACCAATGATTAATTGCTTGATGACCGAAGAGGAAAGTGAAGAGGACCTGTCTGAATTGATTTGTGACTTACCTGGGTGCTTTATGATGACATGGGAAGAGTTGATAGGTATGACGTCCACTGCAGGGTATGATATATGGAGTGAGAAATCTCAAATTACCCAACATCCACAAATAGGAGGGGGGGGGGGGAGGGACACTTCAAACCCCAATCAAACTACCTAACATCCACAAATGGGGGGAGACACTTTAAACCCCAAGCAAGTTACCAAATACCTACATATGTGGGGGAGACACTTCAAACCCCAAGATACCTATCTAAATTACCTAACAAAAATTGCCCACATCACAAGGGGGGGAGACACCTCAAATTCCCACATTTGGAGACAGCCAACCTAATAGAAGCCTTGAACAAAGCCACCCAATAAACACCCACTGAAGAGGATGAGGTCCTCAAGCAACTACAAAAGACATAAGCCAATATATCTTTATGGGTTTACTCATGGCCTCATACAAGCATAGCCAGAATCTAGAATACCTTCTCAATCGAATCCAAGTCCCTACAACCACTAATTCTCAAGATCTAAATGCTATGATCGGGTCCATAAGTAGAGAACTCACTATTTCCTACTCTGAAAAAGATTTGAGAAAGAAGGTGAAGCACCACAATAACCCATTGCACATTAATGTAGATGTCGAAGGCAAGAGGATTCCGTCCGATGGTTCTAATTAATGATGGAAGTGCCCTAAATGTGTGTCCTTTAAAGATTGCAAGTTGCTTGGGCCTAAGTATTGAGCATTTCGTGTTGACTGACCAGAATGTAAGGGCATATGACAACAGTAGAAAGGAGGTCTTGGGAACTGTGACATTAGAGCTAACTATAGGGCCAATGATCAAGAAGGTGGAATTTCAAGTCCTTAACATAGTTTCGTGCTTCAACATACTTCTTGGATGACCATGGATCCACGACATAAAGGTTGTGCCTTCATCACTATACCAAAAGGTTCGATTTCCACATAAAGGAGCCATAGTTACCATATATGGCGATACTTTGACCGTACCAAAACCCATTTTTGGTATCGATTATAAAAAGGAGCCATTGACCTTGGATGGCTTTGAAATTGAGAAGCTTGGTTTTGAAAGAAGAGAAAAGGAAGTGGAGAAGATCCTCATGGATTTTTCTCCCTACAGCAATAACAACATGGTGGCAATAATGAGGAGAATGAATTACCTTCCAAGGATGAACTTAGGGAAGACTGTGAAGAAGGCAATTATTCAAGTCCTGATAATTCCTACTGCCACACCACCTTTTGGGCTAGGCTATAAGCCCAATGATGATGACTTGCTAGAGATGGAGGTGAGAAGAATGGCCAGTGCCAAGGCTAAAGCCATGGGACTTCCTTGTCCCCCTGAACCCTTAAAGCCCTATACTCCCACATTGAATGGAAAGTTTGTCAAAGCTGGTGATAGTCAATGTTATTGGGGATTCCTTGGACCGAGATTCGATCATGAGTCAAGGACAATGATGCCCGGGTTTGAGCTACTATTTGATTGCAACAATAAGCTTCTAGAGCTGAAGAAGGAAGACACAACCTGGGTCCCTACTGATTGGGCTGATTACATGGACCCTGATGCAATGACTATGCTTTTAGGATATGCCATTTACAATATAGAAGAAGAAGAGTACTTGAAGGTTTGCCAACATGCATTGAAGAGCCTGTATGAAGCAAGAACTAGTAATGAAGATAAGGAAGGGGGAGAAGCCCCTAGTGCTAATGATGAAGGTAGTGACAGTAAGAGTGATAGTAGTAGTAGTGACAATGGTAATAGTAAGGATGATAGCAACAGTGATAGTGAAAGCAACGATAGTGAAGACTATGATAGCCAATATACTGGCAATGATTGGGTGAACCCCCTAGTGATAAAGAAGATGAAGATGTAGGACTTTTCTATAAAGGCCGTTTTGATGGTGACGTAGACTACTATGATGGAGATATAGAGGATGATGTTGAAGTTGAACCTATAGACATGGAAAGCGACACTAGAAGTGAAGAATATAGGCTAGAAAATGTATTGGAAGCTGTAGGAGAAGAGGTTGAAGAGACCGACAATGTAGACTATGATGATTACCCCTATGGGCGTCCCTTAGATTGGAGCTGCATTACTAATGGTAGCTTAAGGTCAGGTCCTTCATATGATAAGCATGGTAGAGAAATTTTCGAGTTGGGGCTATTCTTGACTCACTAACCTCATACACTGAAGAAGAAGATGACATAGACACTAGTTTGGCCACCTTAGACCAAAAGCTGGTAATCCACAGTTTCAGAAACTTAATACTAGAGAGTCTTGAGGGTGAAGATGAGATGAGAAGGTGGAAGGGAATGGGTCAGAATATCTCCCCTAATACATCCACCCTAGCAACAAAGGGTTTGTTTGGTGAGTGGATGGATAGTATAGAGTGCCTGGATGCTTTTGTGACTAACAAACCCACAGTCATGGAGATTAATGGTGAAGCCACATATTATATGGATGAAAATCCCATGGTACTAATGCTGAGGGAAGAAGGAATTCATTGGGAGCCACTCGCCATCGTTGAAGCGACAACTGAGTTGAAGAACTAGGCATGGGAGGAAGCCACCCACCCTATGAAGGACCCTGTGAAGAAGATCAAGACTGTTAGGACATATGTGGTTCACATGCTAAGAACATATGGCATACTTATTTATGTAAATTGGCTAATCCTTTGACAAAACGCACTCTACTTGTAATTGGGTAGTTCTAGGTGTTTTTAATACTTCAAGAAACAAGGTTTCAAGATCAAGTGTTGAAGTCATCAAGTCTGTCCAAGAAAAATCAAGCTGAAGTTCATTTTCATTTAAGCTCGACACTTGCTCGATAGCTCTTCGACACCTACTATCTGTCGAGATTTAAAAAATCAAGTTTTCTGATCTAATTTTCTTGGGATCCATGAATATGTTTTTGGGCCTTCTTTTCTTCTAACCCTAAACATATAAAAGGATTGTTTTAAGAGCCATCAACATAGACACAAGTTGCTAAAGCATTGAGCAATCCTTGTTCAAGCAAATTGTGATAAAAGACGAAGTTCTTGACCTGGTTCATCTTCTCTGAAGAAGTTGCTGTGTATTTGCACCAAAGGGTTTTGTGACCAAGCATCTTCCTGATCTTCATCGCGTAGGATGAACTGAAGAACTTTGCAACCAATCTCTCTTTCTAAGTTAGTGTTTGAAGTCGTGTACTGGGATCTGCGCATCTGGTTAGTCACGTACTTGGGAGCCGTGCATTAAAAGTGGAAATTGTCACTACAGATCAAGTCTAATTGGGTATTGGGGTAAGGGTTCAACTGTAGGTTGGTAAGGTACTTGGGATTCTTTTACTTGTAACCGCTTGATTTGATAATAGTGGAGTTTCGGGAGTGGTGACCTGAAAATCACCCGGTGGGGTTTTTTGCCGTTAGGGTTTTCCCCATTCGTGAACAAATCACCGTGTCATTTAATTTCCGCTGCATATTTAGTTATTCGGTGATTTGTTTGTGCTGTCACACAATTGCATGATAAATTGATTAATTAATAACTTGGCTAATTAATTAATTGGTTTAATCACAAGGGGTTATTCAATTTGTGGCCTATCAAAGACTGTCGAGCCAATCACACTTGCCAAGAAGATCAAAACCATCGAGCCGATCACACCTGAAAACATTGTCTTTATCCCTATTCAATCTGTTTCTACAAGTATTACTATTCTTGTTGAGTCTGTTTCTACAAGTATTACTATTCTTGTTGAGTCTGTTTGTGATAGTATTCCTATAGAGTTTGTTGAGAACTCTTTTACTTATAATATGATTTCTGATTCTGCTTATTTGTTGGCTTTGAATGTTTTTATTTCTTAAATTGGTAAAGAAACTCTTAATAATAAGGAATTAAAACAGGGGCATCTAAAACCTATAAAAGAAAAGACCCAACCTATTAACCTAGGAACTGATGATGAACCTAAAATGATACAAGTGGGCAATACCTTAACCGCCTCTGAGAAAGATGCATTAGTGGCACTACTGACAGAATTCAAAGAGGTATTTGCATGGTCATACGAAGACATGCCTGGGATTGATACAGATATAGTGCAGCATTGCATTCCAACAGATCCAACCATAAAGCCGGTCAAGCAGAAGTTGAGAAGAATGAAGCCAAAGTGGACTCTCATGATCAAGGAAGAAGTTGAGAAGCGGTACAATGCAGGATTTCTAAGGGCGGTCAACTACCTAGAATGGTTAGCTAATGTGGCTCCTGTGCCAAAGAAGGATGGAAAAGTGAGGATGTGTGTAAACTTCTGAAATCTTAATAAGGTTAGCCCGAAAGATGATTTTCCTTTGCCTCATGTTGACATCTTGGTTGATAATATAGCAGGTTATGCCTTGCTATCATTTATGGATGGATTTTCAAGATACAATCAGATAAAAATGGCTCTAGAAGATATGGAGAAAACCTCCTTCATTACTCCATGGGGGAGGTATTGCTACAAGGTCATGCCATGGGGGACGTATTTATGGTACTACTTACCAATGATTCGGCCACTACTTTGTTACACGATTTGATCCATAAAGAAGTAGAAGTTTATGTTGATGACATGATAGTGAAGTCCAAAGACTATGAAGGGCATATACCAGCTTTGTGAAAGTTTTTTCAAAGAATCCAATTTTACAAGTTGCGGTTGAATCCAAAGAAGTGCACTTTTGGCATTATGTCCGGAATTGAAGTCAGAGGGGAATTGAAGTCAATCCTAACAAAATCAAGGCAATTATAGAGATGAAGCCTCCCAGGACTGAGAAGGAGATCCAAGGGTTTCTGGGAAGGATACAATACATTAGCAGATTCATAACCCAACTCACCATGACATGTAAGCCATTTTTTTGACTTCTCAAGAAGGAATTTCCCATAATATGGAATGAATAATGCCATGAAGCGTTTGAGAAGATTAAGAATTATTTGATGAAGCCACCAATATTGGTTCCACTAGTACCTGAAAAGCCATTATTGTTATATCTCACAACTACAGATACAGCAATGGGGGCTTTGCTTGCCCAGTACCTAGAGGAGACTAGAAAGGAGAATGCAATTTACTACATCAGTATGAAGACGTTGGCATATGAAGAGAAATATTCACCACTTGAGAAGACATGTGTAGTACTTGTGTGGGAAACCCGTAAACTCAGACATTATATGCTTGCTTACAAAGTCTTGTTGATTGCAAGAATGGATCCTTTAAAATATCAAATGGGGAAGCCTGTGCAAGATGGGAAGACAGCTAAATGGGTTTTGCTTTTGACTAAATTTGATATTAAATATGTGACTTAGAAATTTGTGAAGAGGAGAGCAATTGCTGATCACTTAGCCCACTATTCACCTGAAGAAGTTGAAGTAATCCAAGAAGACTTTCCAGATGAAAAATTTCATGGAGTTCGATGTAGAATCATGGAAGATGTATTTTGATAAAGCAACTAATCAAAATGGAGGTGGCATTGGAGTTCTCTTAATTTCTCCAAAAAGGACACACATCCCATTCTCAGGCAGGCTCAACTTTCCTGCCACTAACAATGCTATTGAATATGAAGTTTGCATTATGGGGTTATGTGTAGCCTTGGGTCTTGGAGTAAAAGAGTTGGACGCATATGATGACTCAGCCTTGATAATCTCTCAGATTCAGAATAAATGGAAGATCAAAGAAGAAAGGCTAATGCCTTATCATGAATGTCTCTAGAGATGGGTTTCAAAGTTTAACAAGATCCAGTACCAATACGTTCCGAGAATGCAAAATCAGATTGCAGATACTTTAGCAACAATGGCATCCATAATGGATGGACCTAAGGAAGATGTAGCTAGACCAATAGTGGTGGAACAAAAAGAAGAGCCAGCTTATTGCATGTCAATAGAAGAAGATGAGGAAAAGAATGGAAAAGGTGAATGGTATTTAGACATTTTACTGTACCTCAAGGATGGGACATACCCAAAGTTTGCAAACAAGAATGACCAACTGACCATCAGAAGGTTGTCAATTAATTATATTATTTATGGTGAGAGGCTTTAGAGAAGATCATATGATGGAATTCATCTCCTTTGTGTGACTGCTAAGAAAGCACAACAAATAATTGAATAGGTTCACAAGTCAAGTTACTGGCCACATATGAATGCACATATGCTGTCACAGAAGATAATAAGAAAAGGTTATTACTGGACTACAATGGAAACCGATTGTGCAGCTTATGTTTGGAAATGCCATTAATGCCAAGTCCATGGAGATCTGAAGCACATGCCACCTATGCCATTGCATATCATGACTTCACCCTGGCCGTTTTCTACATGAGGAATAGATATTATTGGGAAGATTCACCCAACAGCATCCAATGGCCATGAATTCATACTTGTTGCTATTGATATTTCACTAAATGGGTAAAAGCTGCCTCATACAAGGTTTTGAACTCGAAGAAAGTTACTCAGTTTATTCAAACTAATATCATTTGTAAATATGGGGTACCACATGAAATTATCTCAGACAATGGGCTACATTTTAAGGGAGAAACAGAGAAGCTACTTCGACAGTTCAATATTTACTACCATAGATCTTTACCCTACTGTCCTCAGACTAATGGAGCAGTAGAGGCTGCTAAGAAAAATATAGGGCGAATCTTGAAGAAGAGCATGAAAAACTACAAGGACTGGCATTTACAATTACCCTATGCACTTTGGGGGTATAGGACATCAATTCGATCTTCCATAGGAGCCACTCCTTATTCATTGGTGTATGGGATGGAAACAGTCCTCCTCATTGGGGGATTTAGTGTTGAAAGAAATCAGAGCCCCGATTCAAGATACAAATAGGAAGTTCAAGCAAAATTGGGTAGGTCCATATATTATCAAACATATATACTTTGGGGGAGCAGTATGGTTGATGGACTTAGATGCAAATCCTTTTATTGAGCCAACCAACATGGATCAATTGAAAAAATACCACGTCTGAGGTGGTGGTTTGAAAGCACCATATTTGAAGTGGTTGTAAATTATGTTATTTCTCTTCCTAGGTTTGGTAATAAAAAAAATAATAATAATAGTAAGAGAAGAAGAAAAAAGCTTGCTAGGCTGAAAATTCGAAAGGGCGGTCTAGGCAAAAATTAGGGAAACAAAAAAAAAAAAAAGGTAGGTTGAAAACCCGAAAGGGTGATCTACCCAAAAGGAAAGTAAGAAAAGAGAGAGTAAGAGAACCTGCTAGGTTGAAAACCCGAAAGGGCGGCAAATAACAATGAACTACATGATGACTTGATTCTTCTGTCAAGGAGGTATGTAGGCAACCTTACATTGGTTCGGACACAATTTCCCCAAACCCACCATTTACCCATTAAGCAATTTTTTTTTTCCCCGAAATTCAACCATTTTATTAAACCATCTCATTACTCAAAATCCAAAATCTAAAATCCAAAAAAACCAAACCTTAAAAGAAACCAAACCCTAAAAACCTACACCTTAAATAGAACTCTTGACTTGAAAGTCTAAAATAATTCCTAAACCTAAGAGTTTCGCATCAACTTTTGAAATAAACAAATCCAAAGCCAAAAAAAATAAAAAGATCACTTTTTCTTCAGTCTTTTCCCCTTTGGTTGTTCATTGATTTCATCTGTGCTAGGTACTTCGTCATCTTTAACCCTCTTTTTAAACTCGTAGTTGTCAGCCTTTTGTCTTTCTAGGTTGTCTCTGAGGAATTGTTTTCTCATAGCAACCATGTCAGCCTCCTTGTCTGCAATCTTGTTCACCAACCAATTAGAATAGTCTTTAGTTATCCTTTGGAAGTGAACTTTAACAAAGGATTGATCCACTCGGTCCGCCATCTCCAATCCCAATAACATGTTCCTTACAGAAGTAGGATTTGTGTCCACAGGAGTGAAAGGTCTTCTCCATTTTCCACTAGGCATTCCCTATTCATATTGGAATTGCATCAAAAGTCTGTCAGCCTTGTAGAAAGTTGCTCTCCTTAATCCAACTAGGAAGATGTGATCCAATTTTGGAGGCCGTAACAAAGGAGGTGGGCACTTCCACTAGTAACAATTCCATTGAATTGGGACACTGAATTTTTTGTTTAGAAATTTCACCCAGTCACTTTCAGTTTGACACTTAGTTTTAAGAACAGTCCTACTGAGGAAATTACCAGGACTATAATTAGCAACTGTAGGCGTAGCAATCATGTCCAGTCTTTCCAAAAACCATATTTGCAAAATCAAGGGACTCCCAAGAAAGTTTTGTGACTCTCTACCATGAAATACAGAGTCCAATCCCAAAAGTGTTTCTGCTAAGATCAGAGAAATAGGATTATCGTAATCCTTAACTTGACCAACAATACCTATGGCTTGAGCATCCATAAAACCAGGTCTTCCAAAGCATAGCAAAATTTTTTCCAAAAAGCAAAGAGCTAAGCTAAAATTCTTCTGCATGCTGTTAGTCACTCCATGAGTACGTTTATTAATCAGTTTGGAAAAGACTACACAAATATTCACCCTATGCCCTTCAATCATGCTACTGGTATTTGAAGTAGGAAGTCCTAGCATCAGACAAAATTTCCCTATGTTTGGGATCATAAGAAACTACTACAGATTTCTAGCTAGGATCATAACCCAGAGTAGCTGAAAATCCTTCAATTGTGGGACAAAGCTCACTAGTTTGAAACCGGAATACATGATCTTCAGTATCCTAGAACTTCATAGTAGCGCGGAGGAAATCCCACTTGATCTTGACATTCATCAAGGCCTTGATTCCCTCTAGCTTGTAGGCTGTAAAATTGGTCTTGGTACTAAAATAAAAAATATGAACCCATCTATTGATATCATGAATTGTTGAATGAGAAAATTTTTGATTGTTGGCCATGGATAACTCTTGCTTGTGATTATTATTTCTTGATAACTTTGATGTAGAGATTTCTTTGCAGGATAGATGCTAAAATAAGCTACCTCAGTCCTTAACCCGGTTTAAATAAGTTTCAAGAGTTTGTAGTTGACTAGGAAAGTGTTTCATGGACTCAAACAGAGAAAATATTTTTCAAACAACTTGAAAGCACTAAAAATGTATTGAAAAAGCACGAGGAGTTGGCCCACAATTGGGTGTACCTGTCGGCGTCTTAAAGTGCTAGTTGGCACTTTAAGAGTTCTGATTGGGACTCCCCAAGTGCTGACGGCCACCCAGCTCCACCAAATTATCTTGTTTTGTTATTTTCGAGCACTTCCCAGGTCCATTTTGGCTCCTTTTTTCACTATAAAAAAAAAAAAAAAAATTGGTTGTGCAATAAAGTTTTCAAGAATTTGCATGAATTGTCAAATTGGGGCATTTAGACATGCCTTGTCCACCTGTTTAAAAAAAATCACCTACATCACTGCTTTCAAAAAAGGAAGGAGAGAAAGATTAATCAAGTCAAGATTTTTTTTAGGTCAGGCATTCATCTCTTAAACTAGGGGCATTCGGCTATGCCTTATCCCTTCTTTTTGGAACAAGTAAAAAACACTAATTTCTTTTCAAAAAAGAGAGAAAAAAAAAAATTCTTTTTCGAAAATGAAAGGTTACCATGCATAAATTTTCAAACTAGGGGCATTCGGCTGTGCCTTATTCAAGTAAGTGCAAAGCCCATCAGAAGTGGTCAGATAAGTTCAAATGGTTTACTACATGACTCCATCAAGTGAATTCTAAACTTGTTTCATCTAAAGTTCCAACAAGACCAGAAGTGATTCAAAGGTAAAAAAGCTAGAATCTGAAATGAATACAAATTGTCTAAGGAGTACTTTCTCGTCTTTGTAGGGAAACTAAAATACAAGTCATGCATCATTCAAACTCTGGGTCCGCTTGCTGGAAGATCTCCTAGACCCACCTCTAGAGAAGTCACCCTCAGTGTCTCCTTCCTGACTTGCATAATTCTGAGATTCTTGTTACCGGTTCTCAAGTGCAAGATTTCTGATCCTCTCCTCCAAGGACCTTGTGTTGGCATTAGCCAATGCCATTCGGGTATTATGAAGAATTAACAAAGACAAGTGTTAGATCCATTATCATGGAAGTTCAAGCAAAAACACTTGAAGAGCATCATTTTATACCTAGTTCATTTCATTATGCTCGTATTGAGAAGATTGAGTGCGTTCTACCAGTTGCAAACCTCCAATCATTTGCATGCTTTCCTCCATAAGATCAGTCCTGTCCTGAAACAAAAATTCACCAGTTCATAAAAAACTCAGTAAGCCAAAAAGAAATGAGGACAAGAAGCTAAAGGATTCAGGAACACACTAGATCACTCCAAGGGACATTTGGGGTGTGCCTTAGCCTATCTAACGTCACAGAGTTGTATGACCTATCAAGATTCATCACTTCATATTGCCATGCGAGAAAATGAGGATAAGTCTCAATGAAAGAACTAGAAGAGCCACTAGCATGGCTAGGAGGGGGGGGGGGGGTTCTTTTCTTCCTCTTCATCCTCTCCAGAAGATGAAGCCTAAGAGCGCAATATGCAAATATTGTCATAAAAGCTAAAATATGGAAGATGAGCATACAAGATGAAATGCACTTGACCCTGGAAAGAAAGAAAGATACCGAGGATACAAGAATACCAGCTAGACAACCCTACAATTGAGTTTGAACAAACTCAAGATAGTCTCCTAGTGTCCCCGAAACAACATGGCCAACTCAAGCAAGCAATTTCTTCATTAGCTAGAAGGTCAGCCAAACGGATGGAGGGACAAGGAGGAACTAGAATTATTATAGGAGGGTACACATGTTGAACCTGAGGCAACACTCGGTCACTAAGATACCAATACCTCCCATGGCCACACTCAAACAATACCCGACGCCATTCAGCTCGTAAGCCCATTCACACTCAGCATACTCCTCACATCCAAGCCAAGGATCCAAAGACAATTGAAAATCACAAAGACTCAAAATCAAAAAAAAAAAAAAAAAAAAAAAAAAAAAAAAACCACAATCAAACACAAAAACCCTCAGCCAAGCACAAAATCCCACAAAACCTACAAAGAACGCTTGGAAGGCGTTGATAAGTGATACTTGGGTAGCCAATGGAGAAACCTCGGATACATGTCACCAACATTTTCTCGAAGTTGTGGACCCACCCCAAAATACTCACACATCTAGACCTAAAAAAATCATCGTACATCATCAATGGCACAACAAAGAAAATGACTTTCCAAAAGCCACACATAGCCAAAAATTAAAAAATTCACCTGCCAAACAAATGGTGCACCTCCTAAGCTTACACCAAGAAAGTTGAGTCATGAAATGCAAGAGGGTTGCATAAACCATGCCACCCCAATCATAATTTTTTATCTGTCTAATATTCCTCAGATTCCACAAATAGCGCAAGCTCACATTATTACCCAAGTCTGGTCATAAGAAAGTTCCAATGAAAAGAAGCATGACGAGTACCAGTTGCTACAGTCTCACAATGCTCAATATTCTCATATAGCCACATCAAAGAGACATTTTTGCTATTCAATTTTGATGGCATCCCACCCAAAAGGCTTTTAATCTCTTTTGAAGTAAGTAAATTATTGACTTTGATTCTTTCACCGCCCAATCTTAAGCCTGTAATGGTTGAGAAGTCATAAGGTGTCAACATCACTTCACCAGTGCCTGGAAAATGGAAAGTGCAAGTAGTGTCCCAAAACCGCTTTGACAAAGCAAGAAGTAATTGAAGATCCTTGTACTCATGAGTATCATGATTCAACACAGCTTGGAAAAAAGTTTGGAAGCCTGCTTCATCAATGATGTTCCTAATATCTAGGGACAATATTTCCTATATGCGTTTTAGCATCTGGAGGCTACCTCGACTATTAAGGTTTTGCAAAACAAAGTTTAACCCATCATCAGGATGTCCACAAAATACTCATCCCAAAATAATCATTCCAAAATTTTTCCATATCCTAATGCTCAATATTCTCATATAGCCACATCAAAGAGACATTTTTGCTATTCAATTTTGATGGCATCCCACCCAAAAGGCTTTTAATCTCTTTTGAAGTAAGTAAATTACTGACTTTGATTCTTTCATCGCCCAATCTTAAGCCTGTAATGGTTGAGAAGTCATAAGGTGTCAACATCACTTCACCAGTGTCTGGAAAATGGAAAGTGCAAGTAGTGTCCCAAAACCGCTCTGACAAAGCAAGAAGTAACTGGAGATCCTTGTACTCGTGAGTATCATGATTCAACAAAGCTTGGAAAAAAGTTTGGAAGCCTGCTTCATCAATGATGTCCCTAATATCCAGGGACAATATTTCCCATATGCCTTTTAGCATCTGGAGGCTACCTCGACTCCTATGGTTCTACAAAACAAAGTTTAACCCGTCACCAGGATGTCCACAAAATACTCATCCCAAAATACTCATTCCAAAATTTTTCCATATCCCAATACCAACAAAAAATCCCATGACCAACAAAAATTCTCCATGACCAATAAAAATTCCATAACCAAAAAAATTTCCCGTTCAAGAAAAATTTTCAATGTCCAAAATTTCTTCCAACCAAAAAAAATTCCATGACCAACAAAAAAATCTCATGTCAAAAAATTTTCTCCATGTCCAAAAAATATTTCCAACAAAAATTCCAAGTCCAACAAAAATTTTCCAATATCTAACCAAAATCCCATGTTCAACAAAAGATTTTCTCCCATGTCCATTTTTTTTTTCCAACCAAAATGTCCATACCCATAAAAAATTTCCATACTTATGAAATAAGGCTTACACATTCCAACCAGATTTTCGTATTCATCAAAAATGAATTTGTTCAACTAGACCTACACATCAAATTTTCATGACTTCAATGCCCTCAAAATTCAAGCCAAAAACTCATTCAACAATACCACAAGTTTCATATATTGCTAAACTCCATGAATCATCAACATTGTCCAATTTTCACCATGCCAAATTGCTCAACAATTCAAAAACGCCCCAAGGCCAACAGTACAACATGATCACAAGAATTTCCAACCCAACCACACAATATGCAAAATTTCAACAAGAGCAAACAACAATAAAATGACAATGTCTCAACACCATGCTCTCAATAAAACAGGAAATCAACAAATTTCCCAACAAAGAAATCGAAAAAATGAGCTCACCTTAAATTCCATTTTGGAGTGTGGAGTATGGGTCTTGGGGTCTTAGAAGAGCCCTTCTTCCTCATTCCATTCAAGGGATGGGTGATACTTCTTCCCTTTAAAAGTAAGAAAGGATGGCCAACTGGAAGATGCCATTGTCAATGCAAAAAAATGGAGGTTTGGAGATGGGTTTCAAAAAGGGTTTTTGGTAAAAATGGTCAAGAACACAAAGATTTGAAAAGATAGGAGATGAAGGAAAGCAAGTTTAGAAGCTCAGAGAAATGATTTTCTAGAGAAAAAATGATGTGATGAGGGAGAAAATGCAAGTGAAGGAAGGAAGTGAATAATGACAATGGAGGAAGAAGGTAGAGAGGAGGGAAGAGCAAAAAGAAAAAAAAGGAAACAAAAGAGATGGGGGCCAAAAAAATTCGCCCCCCCCCCCCCCCATTTTTTTTATCACCTGAGTTGCTAAGTCAACTCTCAAATTTTTTTTTCTTTGTTCCTTTCTTCAAGAAAAGAGAAAAATAAAAAAGAATCAAAGAAAATTTTTTTTTCAAATTTTTTCAAGGACAAATGACATCAATATCAAGAAAAATTCCAATTTTGAAGGAAGAAAAAGCAAATTTTCTAAGATGATCAAGAACAAAGGACATCATTTTTCAAAAAAAAAAAAAAAAAAAAGAGAGAAGAAGGTTTCAAATTCTAAATTCCAAACTTCAAATTTCAAATTTCAAGTTTCAAATTTCAAAGGAAAATAAAAATCTTTTTTCAAAAGGGCTAAAAAAAATCAATTGATGTTTTCTTTTCAAAGGGAAAATTCAAATCAACAAAAAAAAAAAAAAAAATGAAGATCACACATCTCAAAAAAATGGAACAACAAAGCATTCATCATCTAAAGTCTAATTTCAAATTTTGATCTTTTGCAGGCAAAACTCCAGGTTCCAAGGTAGAGAAGCTCCTTGGTTGTCACAATTCAAGATTGAGATAGAAAAGCCTCTCAATCGCCCCTGGTTCCGAGGTAGAGAAGCCCTTTGGTTACCTTCCATCAAGATCGTGATAGAGAAGCCCCTTGGTCGCCACAATTGAAGATTGAGATAGAGAAGCCTCTCAATCACCCTAGGTTCTGAGGTAGAGAAGTCCCTTAGTTACCTTCCATCAAGATCAAGGTAGAGAAGCCCCTTGGTCGACACAAGTCAAGATTGAGATAGAGAAGCCTCTCAATTGCCCCAGGTTCCGAGGTAGGGAAGCCCCTTAGTTACCTTCTATTTAGATCGAGGTAGAGAAGCCCCTTGGTTGCCGCAATTCAAGATTGAGATAAAGAAGCCTCACAATCGCCCCAGGTTCCGAGGTAGAGAAGCTCCTTGGTTACCATCTATCAAGATCGAGGTAGAGAAGCCCCTTGGCCACCCCCACATGCGAATTGAGACAGAAAAGCCTCTTAATCCGCCATAGATTTAGACTGAGATAGAGAAGCCTCTCAGTCACCCTAGATTTCAAGATTCAATGCAAGGTTATCAGTTATCCAATAGATTAAATATTCACAATTTTTAATTTGTCAAAAACAACAAAACACTAATTCTATGTTCCAAGGTTTTAGGTTCTAGGGTTAGGAAATCTTTTAAAAATCAACCTCGATTAAATCATGGCTGCTAAAATCATTGTTGTTTTACATTGACATTCGCTTTGTAAGCTCTGTCAATGAGGGGCAATCTGTAGACACTCGATTTTGTACCCATAATTTAATCTTGGAAGATGACTAGAGTGACCATTTATAAACCCAAAATTTAGAGTTGCATTACATGCATTAATTCATTCATGGAATATCATAAAAATGATCTTGAGGTTCTAATGGTCGTGATGGTATGTCTGATTTCAAAATCGGATTGTCAAATTGAAAGATATCACATGATCAAGTTTGCACAGTCTGCATGCATTTTGTTTGGGTGGAATTGACCACACATGATTAATTTAAATTAATTTTGATTGGTTAGACAATTATAATTAATTAAATAATTTTGTGATTGGTTGTTAGTTAGTGTTAAAAATAAACTTGCTTGCATGAGAATAAAGTGGATAATCAGATAACAAAGGAATTGTGGATAATCAAGACTTTTTGGGATATTTATCTACAAGATAATTATCTCTTTAAAGAACTGAATATCCAGAAAATGGGATTAATTTTTAGAATATGGATTAGAAATGCGTCTAAGTGCAATTCCTGGCTTAAAAATCCTTAAAAAATGAGTCCAAATTGGACCAAAATTCAAACGTGGGTTTGGCACCCAAGAGGGCCATTCGGCACTCTTGGAATGCCAATGGGCACAAATTTGAGGCTTGGCCAGGGGACTCCCTAGTTGAGATAAAGCCTATCTTTTTTGATTTTTTAGAGATAAGGATGTGTCCCAATTCGTATCTAATCATTCAGCTAATTTTTCAAAGCATTCCAACTTCTATAAATAGGGGATGTCTCTCAAAATTCAGCACACTTTTTGACCCCCCTCTTTCGGGCTCTTCTTTTCTAAATTTTCAATTCCCCTTACGTTAAAGACGTTTTGGAGGCTTTTGCTTTAGGAACTTCTTTTTTGTAAGTAAAATATTTTAAGCTTCAAAGAGGGAACAACCTTCGTTGAATTCTAAAATATTCTTTCATTAGAAGAGCACGCTCATGCAAGAGGTATTCTATTTCTTTTTTCCTTTCTTCTTTCATTGATTTATTGTTATTGTTTATGCATGAATACGTATAGCATGTTTTATTATTTTTTGGTCTTGATATATAATTACCATGTTCTGCTTGAATTTTTCTTTAGATGATTGTTTACTGTGATTCTCTTTCTTAAATTTCAAAATCTGCTAATGACTATCAAAGATTTTTTTTAAATTCAAAAATTGATCTGAATTTTTCAGATCTGATTTCTTTAAATTCAAAAACTGATTTGAATTTTTTAGATCTAATTTTCTTAAAGATTCAAAAACTAATCTGAATTTTTCAAATCTGATTTCTTTAAATTCAAAAACTGATTTGAATTTTTTAGATCTAATTTTCTTAAAGATTCAAAAACTGATCTGTATTTTTCATATCTGATCTAAGTTTCTTAAAGATTCAAAAATTGATATGTATTTTCATTAAATACGGATATGATTTTTCTAAACTAAAAACTGATCTATATTTTCATTAAATACAGATCTGCTTTTTTCTAAAGCACAAAATTGATCTATATTTTCATTAAATACAGATCTAGTTTACTTAAACTCCAAAACTAATCTGTATTTTCATTAAATACATATATGATTTTTTTAGAAAAAATTTTCTTTGTTACAAAATTACAGATTTTAAAATTTAAAAGAAATGATTGAAAGTTAGGTTGATTTTTTTTTTTTAATATGTGATGCATGCATAATGAATTTATCTCATGAATGTGAATCCTCTTTCAAAAGTATTTTTTATTTGTTTCGAACAACAGATCTGATTCTTTATACAAGCCAAAAATCATTTTTTTTTTAACTTATCAAAATAGATCTGATTCTTTTTAACAAAAACTCATTTTTTTTTTCTTTTACAAACAACAGATCTAATTTTTCTTGATAAAATCATTTTTTTAACTTTACACAAAACATGTCTGATTCTTTTTAACAAAATCTCATTCTTTATTGATAGGCCATAAACGAATTGACCCCTTGTGATAAATTAACCAATTAATTTAGCCAAGTTTAACTAAATTAATTAACATGCAAAGTGTGGTAGTACAAACAAATCACCAATAAACTAATTATGTAGCGGAAAATAAATAACATGGTGATTTGTTTACGAATAGGGAAAACCTGATGGCAAAAACCCCACCGGGTGATTTTCAAGTAACCACTCCCGAAACTCCACTATTATCACAACAAGCAGTTACAAGTAAAGAAATCCCAAATACCTTACCAACCTACAGTTGAACCCTTACCCCAATACCCAATTGGACTTGTTCTGTAGTGACAGTTTCCCTTTTTGATGCATGGCTCTCAAGTACGTGACTAATTAATTTGCGCGGATCCTAGTACGCGACTTCAATCACCAACTAGAAAAGATGGTTGGCTACAAAGTTCTTCAGTTCATCCACACGATGAAGATTAAGAAGATGCTTGGTCACAAAACCCAAAGGTGCATATACACAACTTCATTAGAAGAGATGAACTGGGGCAAAACTTTGTCTCCAGTCACAATTTGCTTGAACAAAGTTTGCTCAATGCTTATGCAAGTTGTGAACTCTTTAACGGCCCTTAAAACAACCCTTTTATATGTCTAGGGTTAGGAGAAAAGAAGATCCAAAGACATATTCACGGATCCCAAGAAATCAAATCAGAAATTCTGATTTTATAAACCTCGACGGATAGAAGTTGTAGAGCAGGTGTCGAGCACACGGGCTTGAACAGCTTTCTAAACCTCGACACATGATAGCTGTTGAGCCAGCTGTTGAGATTTAGTAACCTTGCACTTTGAACTTGTTTTCTTGGACAAACTTGAAGGCTTCCACACTTGATCTTGAAACATGGTTTCTTGAAGTATTTCAACACATCCTAGATCTACCCAAATACAAGTAAAGTACGTTTTGTCAAAGGATTAGCCAATTACATAAAAGAATGACATATGTTCTTAACAAGTGAAACACATATGTCCTAACAATCTCCCCCTTTGGCAATCCATGACAAAACCACAACTAACAAATGAACATATGAGAGAAGTCATAAATCACTCAGCTCATACTCACTTGTTACATACAATAAAATCAATCCTAGCACAAACTCTTGAAAAACTTTGCAAGAAGAGAGTTTATGGAAAGAAGACTTTGACAACCTGTATTTCTGGAACATTTTAAACAAAATTCATTAGGGCATCTTAGTGTGAAACAGAAATAATAGATTGCATACAGGTATAAGAAACATGTGTGTAAAGAGAGAAAAGAAACAACACATGTAAGAGGTAGGTGAAAGAAACAACATACATCCACATATAGAAAAGAAATAAGTACAATGTATGTCAATAAGTGGTCACAAGACCCAATGCACATGAACAATATATCTATAAAAGAAAGAAAAGAAAAGATACATCATATTCTCACTACATCCCTCAAAAATATCAACACTCCCCCAAACAAAAATGTCCTATCTAACTCTCCCCCTAAGTATGACTACTCTCATATCCAAAACTACTCCCCCTTTTTGTCACGAGTGACAAAAGGTAAAAGTGTCAAGTAGACATCTCATCAGTAGAGCTAGCATCTCCATCATTATCATTAGAAGCATCATCGTTATCACCATCATCATCATCATCCTCAACATCGGAATCAGAGGCCACTGGAGGAGGTGGTGGAGGAGAAGTCTCAGAAGCATAGCCACCCATAGCTGCCTACCGTCATGTAATACGACTGACACAGATGTTCACCTGATACAACTTCGTAGAAAGTGTATCAAGGCGAGTATCCATGTGCTGCAGCTGCGCCATGATGTCTCTAAGTGACACATTGCTCGTAGAAGAAGAGGGAGCGGATGTAGATAGAACTGACCGAGATGGAGCCGAACGAGAGGGAGGAGTGGAATCCGGCTGCGCCTCACTACATTTTACGGTAGCGGTGTCTATGACACACATGAAAGTGAAATGGTCGGACGTAAGAAAAGGAACAGAAAAATGGCATAAGATCCTCGTGGTAGCAAAAGGAAAGATGAGCTTATCACGGGTCACCGCATCCAAATGAACATCTATAATAGATAGAATGAAATGAGAGGAAAAGTCTATAGTAAGATGCTCAAGGAGAGATGACAAAAACTGAGCATGAGGCTCTGTGATAGAGTTATAATAAGAGAGAGGATGGAGTATAAAGGTCATCACCATGTTTAAGAATCTAGGACCTTTAGCAAAAGGCCGACATGATGTAAACTGACGCTCACCCCACTCAGAAGGGCACTCACAAAAAGCATATATGAGCTCATCCTTGGACACAGTCCGTAGATGCTCACAACCAGGATAGTCAAGAGACACTACCCTAGGAACCCACAGCACATCCGCAACAAGCTGTGGTGTGACAGGAATGCGCATACCTTAAACGCGAGTGAAGGAAAGAGGTACTGAACGATCAATCCCATGCATGTCGGAGTAAAACTCCTGAATAAGCATGAAAGGACAAGTGACTGGGACGTCACACAGTGACTCCCATCCCTGATTGTGAATGACATCAGGAAGGTCAGTGTCGGCGAAGTCTGCCAAAATGACTTGGTGTTCTGAATGAACACCTCTTCGAGAAAAGTTCTCTGAGAAAGCTTTACGAGCATACTCACCACGAAACCGAATGTTAAAAGGAGTAGGATCAGAAGATGATACCTCGGAATGAAGAGGGTTTCGAGACGGAGTAGATTTACGCTTAGGTGCCATAGATATGACTAACGTAAACAGAATGAGAGGGGGGAGAGAGAGAGAGAGAGACAATCAGAAAAGCCCCAAACAGTTCAAATATCAAGATATATTGAAAAAAGAGCACGTATGCATGGGGAATGCATGAACATGTGACATGCAAAAGAAATTTCATCATGGGCTCAGCCCAATCCAATCCTACCAGCACACAATCAATTTGCACACATCTAAATGCATGATAATACAGTTATAATGCATATGTGATGCAATGCATGAGATTTTAAACTCATTTAAGTGAAAACCCATCCCAAAATTTCAGTAATAACTCATCAATTTTGAAAAACCCTAAAATTTTTCAATAACCCCAAAACCTAGGTTTCAAAATCGTGAAATGCATGAAGAATGAAGAGATAAGAGATCATACCAAGTGATTTGAAGCAAAGAAAGTCCAAAAATCACGTGGGTTGAAGGTCGTGAGTGAGAAAAGAGAGTTTGAGAGGTGAATAGGTGCGGATAAATCGAGAGAGATTGAGAAAATGAGAACTGGATCACACAAGGAGCTTAAATAGAAGCTCAGTAAATCTCAATAGATACAGGTATTGAGAGGTGTCGAGACATCTGTCGAGGAGGTGTCGATAAAATTGGTCGTCGACAGATTCAGGTGTCGAGGAATAAAACACTAGAAACGAAACAGAATCTCGATCGATTGGCTATGTATCGAGAAGCTATCGAGGAGGCAGGAGATTTCTCGATCGATCCACCAGGTATCGAGGAGCTGTCGAGATTGCGATAAGAAAAAGCTTGAGATGCTCGACAGATAGCAAGGTATCGAGGAGGTGTTGAGCTTGCTTTTAAAAACAATTTTTCAAGAAGTGAAAAACATAGACATGAATGCAATCCAATATGCAACACAAACATTGATCCAATCAACATATTAAGCTCTCAAGATTATCTCTCAATAGAAATTTTAAGCACGTGGATCCCCAAAAACACACATACACACACTAAACAAGTCTAACCAATTTTATATTTCAAAAACAAGTTAAGACAGTTTAGTGAGCATACATAAGCACATGTAAACCTAGTGATGGCCAAATCACATTGTACCTGCACATGTATCAAGAGTAGCAAAGAATATTGCATGTTATGTGTGAAAAACATCGCAAGATTGCATAAGTGTATACATGTTATGACGATTTGAGATATGAGAAAATCACTTTAACTCACACACAATCATAACTATTTGATGGGGACTATCACCTTCGAGGTACATCTTATAACTCGCACATCTCCTAGAATACACACTTGCAATCATATTTAAAGCATTTTGATCTTTTTTGCTTTTTATTTTCTTTGCATATTTTCTTTTTAAGCATATCATGCATGGGCATATAAAAGATAGAAAAGAAATACCCAATGATATTTGACATTCCAATTTTGCTATGCCGAAGCACACAAATGTCATTGATATCACACTTTTGCTATACCGAAGCATACAGATGTCTTTCATGATTGGTGGGCAACAGTGGTGAGATGGTTATTTATGCCTTTCTCTTAGGATTTTCTAGTCCTACCCGTCAAAAAGAGTGATACGAGTATTAAGTATAAAAGATCACTTAATCTTACTCATCACAAACAAGAGCAACAAAGCTCACTTGCTTAGTTGTGCATAAAGATGCTCATCTAAGCTACAAAAGATAAAAAGTTTAGAAAACTTTGTTTAAATGGTCATCTAAGGTACACAAGTACCAATGTACACAAAACACACATTGTTTTTGTATTTTTCTGATTTTTGAATTTTTTTTTATTTAAAAAAAAAATTAAGCAAAACTGAAAGTAAACACACAAAAACATGTTAAGCAAAGCAAAGCATAAAACTAGACTGACTTAAAATAAAAGCAAAACACACAAGTAATGCAGCAAACAAAAATAAGAAGAGATAGAAGAAAGTGATAGAATCACTTAGAACCCTTTTCCTTCCACACCTTGGAAGAACCTTTCCTTTGATTAAACCCTTGAACCGGCGGTGAGGGGGAAGAATTGAAACTGTTCAAGTTCAAAAGGAACATGAGGGCTTTCAGAAGATCTCCAAGAGAAGCAAGAGAGGATTGAAGCTGATTATGGCTTCCAGATGCTATCATGCCGTTACTCTATTGAGTGGCTAACCACTTATAGCAATTTGGTCGAGTATGACTGGCAACACCACAATGATGACAGAGATGCTGCTTCTTTTGTTTGGGCTTTTGAGAGTTAGCCTTCTTAGCCCTAGGGTTTTTAACATCTTTCTTATCTTGTTTAGAGGGTGCTCTTAAGATAGATTTACCTTTGTCTAAGTTCTCACTAGCTAATTCAGTTTTAACATCATTGTTCTCATTTTTAGTATTATTAGCAGATGGAATAAAAATAGTAGAACTAGTAGAAGCAATATTAGAGGAAGAAAGACCATACCCTAAACCTGTTCGATTCAAACCAGATTTCTGAATACTGAGCATCTCATCAAGCTTTGCACTTGAAGTCCTCTCTAATTGAGCTCTAACTTGAAATAGCTCTGCTTCAAGCTTTTTGGTCTTCTCAGCCAGGAAATTGTTCTCGAACCTCAGTGCTCCAATAGTCTGATTTACCTCATCAAACTTTGTGGATAACTCTTCACGATCAAGTTCCACATCACTGAGTTTCTTGGTGGTCAGCCTATAGAGTTTCTCGTGTTTCTCAGACAGCTTGTATAGTTTCTCATAGGTTGAATGGATATCATCTTGATCATCCATCTTCTCACACTTAGAATCCACAAATTCTTCTTCTTCTTCCACTTCATCAACAATTTCTTCAGTGGGATTTACTGTGGCAGTGAAGGCATTTAAGATTCCATCATCCTCACTATTGGAATCATCTTCAGGCTCAGTGTCACTTAAGGTAGCAGCAAGTGCCTTGCTCTTCCCAATGCTCTTGAGATATGTGGGGCACTCCTGTTTCATATGACCGAAGCCATCACACCCAAAGCACTTAGGTCCTGCGGGAATAGTGTACTGACCACCTTCCTTGGCATCCTTCTTCCCTTTGTCTTGGCTCTTAAACTGAGAAGAACTGGATTGCCTTCGGTTCTTGTCAAAACCCTTTCCATTGGCATTCTTCATAAATTTCTTAAACTGCCTGGTGATGTAGGACTTCATCTTGGAATCTTTATCATCTGAAGACTCATCTGTCTCATTGCTCTTGGCCTTCAGTGCCATGCTCTTTCCTTTACCCGACTTGCCAATTCTGGTTAACCCTAGCTCGTAGGTCTGCAAGTTTCCAACCAATTCAATCAAAGGAATCTTGTCGATATCCTTTGATTCCTCTATCGCTGTAATCTTGGCATGGAATCTCTCAGGTAGAGATCTGAGCACCTTCCTTACAATCTTGGGTTCAGGGATGGTTTCTCCAAGATTGAAAGCAAAGTTCACTATGTCCTTCAGCTTGGCATAGAATTCATCAAACGACTCATTCTCCTCCATCTTAATCTCTTCAAAGCTTGTAGTGAGCCTTTGAAGTTTTAAATCTTTGACAGCCTTGGTTTCCTCATAGGTTGTCTAGAGGATGGTCCAAGCATCCTTAGCAGTTTCAGTTGAGGATATCTTCTTAAACTCCTCATTGCTGACTGCACTAAACAAGGCATTCAATGCTCTGCTGTTGAAGTTAGCCGCCTTGATCTTGGCATCATCCCAATCGGCCGGCACTTCCTTTGGCTTAGTCCAGCCAATCTCTACAGCTTGCCACACCTTCTCATCTAAAGACTGCAAGAAAGCTCTCATGTGTACTTTCTAGTATGCATAGTTAGTCTCATCAAGTAATGGAGGTATAATTAACGACTGTCTTCTATCCATGACAAACAAGGGTCAATGGATCAAACATAGCAAAGATTAACATAACTAGAGTGTGCCTGCTCTGATACCACTTTATAGGCCACAAACGAATTGACCCCTTATGATAAATTAACCAATTAATTTAGCCAAGTGAATTAATTAACATGCAAAGCGTGGTAGCACAAACAAATCACCAATAAACTAATTATGTAGCAAAAAATAAATAACATGGTGATTTGTTTATGAATAGGGAAAACCTAACGGTAAAAACCCCACCGGGTGATTTTCAGGTCACCACTCCCAAAACTCCACTATTATCACAACAAGCGGTTACAAGTAAAGAAATCCCAAGTACCTTACCAACCTACAGTTGAACCCTTACCCCAATACCCAATTGGACTTATTCTGTAGTGACAGTTTCCCCTTTTGATGCACGGCTCCTAAGTACGTGACTAACCAATTTTCACGGATCCCAGTATGTGACTTCAATCACCAACTAGAAAAGATAATTGGCTGCAAAGTTCTTCAGTTCATCCACACGATGAAGATCAAGAAGATGCTTGGTCACAAAATCCAAATGTGCACATACACAGCAGCTTCTTTAGAAGAGATGAACTAGGGCAAAACTTTGTCTCCAGTCACAATTTGCTTGAACAAAGTTTGCTCAATGCTTATGCAACTTGTGAACTCTTTGACGGACCTTAAAACAATCATTTTATATGTCTAGGGTTAGGAGAAAAGAAGGCCTAATGAGACATTCACGGATCTCAAGAAATCATATCAGAAATTCTGATTTTATAAACCTCGACAGATAGAAGCTGTCGAGAAGCTGTCGAGCAGGTGTCGAGCACACGGGCTTGAACAACTTTCTAAACCTCGACACATGATAGCTGTCGAGATTTAGTAACCTTGCACTTTCAAATTGTTTTCTTGGACAAACTTGAAGGCTTCCACACTTGATCTTGAAACATGGTTTCTTGAAGTATTTCAACACATCCTAGATCTACCCAAATACAAGTAAAGTGCGTTTTGTCAAAGGATTAGCCAGTTACATAAAAGAATGACATACGTTCCTAACAAGTGAAACACATATGTCCTAACATTTTTCTTTTATAGAAACAAATTTGATTTTTTTAACAAACTGTGTCTTAGTTTTTTTTTTTTTTTTAATTATCAAAAAAAATCTAAGTTTTCTTTAAAAAAGAGGATATATTCATGAGACAAATTTATTTAGATTAACTTTGATCAAGTGTCTGTCGTGTATGTTCAACATATCATTCAACATCATGCAAAAAAGGGTATATTGGTCATTAGAGTCTAGAAGATTAAATTTTGTCTGGGCGGAATGGGTGCCTAACACCTTCCCATTCTGTAACCTAACCCCCGAGCTTGGGATTTTTTGGCTAGGCAGATTAGTGCTTTGTTTTTTTTTTTTTTTTTTTTTTTTTAATTAATTTGTTTATTTTAAATTTTTGTAGATTGTAACTAGGGCCGAAACTTTGTATTCTTTTGCATAGATTTTAACTAGGACCCAAAGCCTTATAAGATTAATTTACCAAAATTGTACTTTTCTTTATTCAATAATAACATTCAAAGTATTTTGAGCATGTAATTTGTATTTTTTTTCTTATTTTTTTAATAAAAAAATAAGTGGCGACTTCACACCACTACCCCAAAAGAGAGGTGCCTTAAAAGCACCCAAATCTCTTTTTGAGAGGCTACAAATTTTCGATGTCCCTCACAGTCGTAAGCTTTGATGTGGTCATCAATTGACGACCATTTTTGGCTTCATCAGTTTGGCACCATCTATGGGGAACGCCGATCTAAATCATACATATTTTCGTAACTCTACCATTCAAACGATGCAATGAATCCAAGTTCATCCACCTTACTTGATCCAATGCAAATGACCCAGCAGATTCAAACACTAGTAGCAAGTGTTAAAGAATTCACCAAGTAGAATGAGGAGTTGAGGCAGTGCATCTCCCATGAGAATAGCAACATGCCCCATCCTCGCCAGCATAATCAGAACGATGATGATAAGGAGGTTCTTAGCCTTCCAACTAGTAATAGGGAAGAAAGCTCCAAGGAAATTGAGTGATCCAATTCTAGACGAATAGAGTAGTCTAGTTCGAGGCGGATAGAACAGCCCAATTGTAATAATGACGAGCTCTAGAAAAACATGAGAAAGGAAATAGATGAGATGAAGAGCGCTTTAAATGGGAAGTTGACCAAAAACTTAGATGGGATGATTAAGAGAACAGATTCACCGTTTACTAGTGAAGTCCTAGAATGCCCACTCCCACCAAAGTTCTGGTTCCCTCAATTAGAATATTATGAAGGGCATTTAGACTCGTTAGATCACATAGAGTCGTTTAAGACATTTAAACCTTCAGAGGACACCTGATGAACTAATGTGTAGATCCTTCTCAACAACTCTTAAGGGAGTAGCTTGAGTTTGGTTCAGCAAGCCAGAATCATCCTCAATACAAATTTTGAACAGTTAAGTGATTCTTTTGTATGACATTTCATTAGGGCTCAAAAGCACAAAAGACCAACTTCTCACTTGCTGACAGTGAAACAACAAGAAAGAGAGACTCTAAGGGCTTATGTGAAGCATTTAAATCGAGCAATCCTAGAGGTAGACGAAGTTGACAACCAAGTTCAACTGACGGCGTTTTAGGCTAGCTTGACGACCAAGGACTTCATATTTTCGTTAGCCAAGACCTCGCCAACTACAATGACAAGCCTCCTATTCGAAGCCTAGAAGTACATGAATGAAAAGGATGCATTAACGGTGAAGGGGATAGATGGCAAGCTAAAGATCGAAGAAATCGACGAGCTATAACACAAAAAGAAGGAGAAGAAGGATTGTTGAAGGAATGACAATACGCAGGCCCATACAAGATTGTCAAGTATTCCAGAAGAGAAACTTATTACCTCGAATAACTCAACGACAAACAATTACCTCATCCATGGAATGTAGAGCACCTCAAGAGGTATTATTGCTAATTAGATGATGTTTTCAATTTTCTTTCATCAAACTGTTTTGTAAACAAGAATGAATAAAGGGGCATTTTTCCCCATATGAATAAATGTCGTTCTCTTGAAAAATCTAAAAGTCTTATTTACGATACAAAAGAAAAAAAATTTCAAGAAGAAAGCTCGTCATTGAACTCCAACGAGTAAAACCAAGTAGACAATAAAAATCTTGAAAAGAGTAAAATCATCTCATAAGGTTCAATTCAGACGATTGCTATCATAATGATGATCATATTCTTGAAGCGAGAGTAAGTCATATGATTAGATTCAAAAGGTTAAAACCAATGAGTAAAAATATTGACGACCAGATTCTAAGAACGAAAATAAAGTCATATGATTAAATTCATAAGTTTAAAACAAACGAGTACAATCATAAGATGATCAAATTCTCAAAGCGAGAGTGAGTCATATGATTAAATTCACAAGGTTAAAACCAAGGAGTAAAATCATATTAACGACTAAATTCTCAAAATGAGAATAAAGTCATATGATTAAATTTATAAGGTTAAAACAAAAGAGTATAATCATAATGACGATCATATTCTCAAAGAAAGAGTAAGTCATATGATTAAATTCACAAGGTTAAAACCAATGAGTAAAATCATATTAATGACTAAATTCTCAAAACGAGAATAAAGTCATATAATTAAATTCATAGGTTTAAACAAACGAGTACAATCATAATAACGATCAAATTCTCAAAGCGAGAGTAAGTCGTATGATTAAATTTGCGTGGTTAAAACCGACGAGTACAATCATAATGACGATCAAATTCTTAAAGTGACAGTAAGTCAACGTTAAAACCAATGAGTAAAATCATATTGATGGCCAAATTCTCAAAATGAGAATAAAGTCATATGATCAAATTCGTAAGGTTAAAACAAACGAATACAATCATAATGACCATCAAATTCTCAAAACAAGAGTAAGTCATGATTAAATTTGCATGGTTAAAAACCGATGAGTGCAATCATAATGACGATCAAATTCTTAAAGCAAGAGTAAGTCATATGATTAAATTCACAAGGTTAAAAAATGAAGAATACAATCATAATGATAATCAAATTCTCAAAACGAGAATAAAGTCATATGATTAAATTCATAAGGTCAAAACAAACGATTATAATCATAATAATGGTCAAATTGTCAATACAAGAGTAAGTCATGTGATCAAATTCGTAAGATTAAAACCAATGAACAAAATAATATAAATGACCCAATTCTCAAAACAAGAATAACATCGTATGATTAAAGTCACAACTATAAAAGTTGAAGGGCATAATTGTTTCGACGAAATTCTCAGAGAAGTAGGCAAGATCAACAATATCAACAAATCAAAAGTTCTACATAATTATCAAGATTATCATGAAGCATGTGATATAAATGGGATCCAAAAATAGGAGTCTTCGTCAAAATAGGAGTAAATCGTCAATGTTCCTACAGTTGTTCAAAAGGTTGACGTAGGAATAAAGGGGTAATTGACGAGTACTAAAATTACAGGCTTGTCATACAGTTGACAAGCATTCAATCTACAAGCTCGTCCATATAGATGACAAGCATACAATCCACATGGTTGTCACATGAGAGGACGACCATACAACATTTATGACACAATCATTAATGGTTACGTAACTGACGAACTCCAATGGTTAGAAAGGCCAACCACGAGCCAATTAAGTCTCATTTAAGCTTAGGCATATGTTACAAAAGATAGCCAAGAGAGCCATTAAAAGGTTGCCATCAGTTATGAAGGGTTTAGACCCCTTAAACCACAACCAGATTGCGTAGCCTAGATTAATTAGCCAAGTTTTTACTTAGTCAAATTAAACAATTCTAGGTTAAAACAATCAAATAATCATATCATGCATATAAAACATATAAAGCAGCGGAATAATAAATAACACAGTGATATGATCACCCAGGAAACCACACGGAAAAACCTGGGGAGGATTTTACCCACCGATCCTCAAGGCAAAACGGAATCCATTAAGAAAGAATTGAAGTTCTTACAAAAGGACTTACAAGCTCCCCGCTTGACTTCCTAATGCTACCCACCAGTAAAACTTCCTGACACGACCACGCGCAGGCTCTGAGTCCACGGACTACTTCTTTCTTTGAATTCTTTAATCAGTTACAAGCTCCCCGCTTGTTTATCTTTAAGCTTCAAAGGCAGCAACCAAGTTGATCATCAAGATGTTGAAGTAATCTCAATCTTGAAAACCCTAAGCTTTGTGTAAAGGAAAGCTCCTTTAGATCTCACAAGAGATTTACACAAAACCGCAATGTATGAGCAACAATACAACTTGTGCAACTCTGAAAATGTGGCTAGGGTTTTGCCTTATATACCTAGGGCAAAAACATAAAACCCTAAACGTTTTAAAGAGTTTGGGCTGAGCTGGAATTTCTGCAGAATCGCATCTGGGCCAATTTTCGATCGATCGAGAATTACATTCGATTGATCGAGTCAGGCCGAGAAGCCCCAATGCTTCTGCAGTCACTCGATTCCAACTTTACAATATTTAACCAACTTTGAGCAAGCCTAAACTAGACTAAATACATTGTTTTGATCATGGTTTGCCAACATTACAAATTAGAGTTCTAAATACATAAAATCCTAAGACCTTAGAACCTAACAAGTTACACTCACAATGAACCTTCCAACAGCTGTACTAAGGCTATAAATAAGCCACCAAGCACCAAGAGAAAGGTACACAAACTCAAACACACAGAATTACATTCTGATTCTCTGAGAGATATTGAGAACTCTACTGACTTTATCATCGGAGAACCATTGGCTAACGCCACTCCGGTGTCTTTCCCTGTTAACTTTGCAGGGAGCGTTACCTCGTCATAAGCTCTGACGAGGTCATCGACTGACAGCCATTTTTAGCTTCATCAGTAGCAATAGCAATTAACAATCTAATATGTGTAATTCTTGTTACTGGAGAAATTTTATCAAAGAAATCTAGATCAGCTTTTTGTTTTGAAGCCTTTTGGAACATGTCTGGCATTAAACTTATCTATTGATCCATCCAGTTTTCACTTTTTTCTAAGGACCCGTTTACAACCCAGTGGAAGGTCTACTAATTTCCAAGTTCTATTAGAAATTAGAGATTCCATTTCATCATTTACGGCCTTTTTCTGAAATATAGCATCAAGTGATGTTAAAGCTTCTTTTAAAATTTGAGGATTTTCCTCAATATTAAAAATGTATTAATCAGGTCTAAAATCTTTTTCAACTCTAGCTCTTTTACTTTTTCCAAGTTCTATTTCAAAATTTTCTAGATTTTGTAAATAAGAAGTAGAAGAACTAGGTTGTGACAAAATATTTTCTTCACCCCCACTATTTTTCGATTTAAAAAGAAATTTTTCTTCATGAAAAAATATATCACTAGATTCAAAAATTATTTTTTTTTCAAGATCAAAAAATCTGTAGGCTGTACTAAATTGCATAACCAAGAAAAGCACAAGTAGTAGCTCCTATACCTAACTTAGGTATTTTAGGGTTAGTAAGCCTTATATAAGCAAGAAGACCCCATACTCTCAAATATCCCAAATTTGGCTTATGTCCCCTCCACATCTCAAAATGTGTGGAATATGTTTTTTATTTATTTATTTATTATTATTTTTATGTGGCACCCTATTCAAAACATGACATGCAGTTAAAATAGGTTCACCCTAAAAATGTAAAGGTGCACTGAATTCAACTAACATGGCTCTTGTTAACTCAATTAGAGTTCATTTTTTCTTTTAGCCACACCATTTGAAGTAGGTGAATATGGTGCAATAGTTTCATGGATAATTCCCAAAGACTGAACAAATGAGTTGAATGCACTTGATTCATACTCATGGCCTCTATATCTTCTTATTCTTTTTATTTTTCTACCAAATTGATTTTCAACTTCTTTTAAAAAATCTTGAAATTATTACATTTATTTTTTAACAAATACAATTGTATATTTAGAAAAATCATCAATAAAAGTGATAATTTATCTATTTTCTCCATGAGTTAAAATTCCCTCAAATTCATATAAATCAAAGTGAATTAACTCAAGTAATTCAGTATTTCTTACAACACTTTATGAGACATTTTTGTAATCTTAGCTTGACTGCAAGTTTCACATTTTTCAAAATCTTTTGACAATCTTGGAATTAATCTCATGATTCCCACATGTCTACTATTTATATGACACAAACGAGCATGCCAAAAATTAATAGAAGAAAGCATATAAACTGAACTGGTAGATGCTTTATTATTCTCAACAGTTAATTTAAATATTTCATCACAAGCATAACCCTTTCCCATAAATAATCCATTTTTAGTGATTACATAATTATCAGATTTCGTAGTCTGCTTGAAGCCAGCCTTGTTAAGCAAAAAACTTGACATCAAATTCTTCCTCATGGACAGAGTGTAAAGTACATCTTTCAATGTTAGCACACGTCTAGAGGTGAATTTCAAATCGACCTCACCACTCCCAAGAACCTTGGTTCTTGTTGTTATTTTTATTTGGGTTTCCCTTTCCTTGAGGTCTATTATTATTTTTGAAAACTATTTTTTTTGGCATTAATTGACCATTTCTAGGAAAATGATTTTTGGACATATTATTATTGGCAAAAATAAGGTTTACCTTTGTGGTGGAATTACCATTGCTCTCTTGTATCATGAGTGCATCTTGTCCTCTAGCTTCCTCTTCCACATGGATTTGTGTCATCAAAATCTCCAAGGATATATCCTTTTGTTTGTGCCACAAATTCTATTGGAACTCCCTTCAAGATTGTGGTAGTTTATCAACTATGCCAGCTACCACTAGATTATCTCCAATCTTTATGCCTTCGGATCTCAATTCTGCCACAACCATTTGGAAGTCTTGTGCTTGACCCACCATTGATTTCCCATCTACCATTTGGTAATGGAAAAATCTACTAGCAACATACTTTTTTGCACCAGCAAGTATGCTACTAGTAGAAGAGGCCTTTCCTTTCCTCCTCTTGAAGTGGGCTCCCTTGAAACAAAATGGTTTGTTGAGATCTCCAACAGTCTCATTTGGTTTCTCGTGTAGGCTCCATGTTTGAATCTCCTTAAGATTGTTGGTGCAAACACAATAATTATGGAAATAACACAAAGAAAAATTGAATAATAATTCTAAATATTATTAATTTGAAGATAAAAATACGCAACACTATTTGTATTGAGGCACGACACTCGCTCTCTTTCAGGAGATTCAAACTCTTGGTTGGCTAATCTTTGTAACTAGTGCAGACCTTCTCTGACTTGTCTCCCCAAGAATAGAACAACCTAACAAATGTCGTATGGCTAGAACAACCTCTGCACAAAGTGTTCAAGCTCAAAGCTCCATTAGAAAGAACATCTTTTCTTGCAAAGAATCTCCCTATTTTTTTTTAGTGTATAGAATGCTTGTAATTGCTGTATTTTTTTTGGTGTTGTAATGCTGTATATTGTATTAGGTCTTAATGAGTCTATATATAGGCTTAATGGGCCTCACAAAATTATTACCCAAATTTATCTGATTAATTAGGTCCATTATTTTAATGTAGTGGGTGTTACAATATTAATTGCTAGATATAATGCTGATGGGCTATATTTACACAATAAATGGATCAGATAAAGAGTTTCTAACGAAATAAATAGGCCCAAAGGCTAGTCAATTAAGTCGGAGAATGACTCTTTATTTCCCATAATAAACACACCATTTACTGACCAATGAATATGGAAATTATTTCTGAATGTATCTAGCTCAATATCTAAATCAATACCTCTCAGTCCATTAATCACCACTATTAAAAAGAAGAAATAAAGTCTCTCTCTTTTTCATTGTTGGATTAAACATTCCACTAATTCCTTATTTTCCATATTAACTCCTATATTATTATATTTATGTTGTCATATTTATTCATTTTAATTAATAATATTAAAATTCTCCTACATTATATATATATATATATACACTATTAATAAGAGTATTCTCCTGTTTCGTTTTCAATTTCTGAAACAACATTCCCTTTAGTTTAATTTTTTCCTACGAAAAATGTTAAAATAATAATACTATCTCATGTACTAAAAGGAAAAAAAAAAAAAAAAAAAAAAAAAAAAAACGTTATTCTCACCACCCATTTGTATTTGTAAGGTTGAATTTAATCAACCATCTTGTTGGCTTTATTCTGTGCCAAATTTGCTTGTATTTTAGCAATTAGTAACCCTGTATTTAGGTGAGATTCATGTGAGGGAAGTGTGTGAGAGAGTGTGAAGAAATGCTCAAGTTTGTGCAAAGATGCAGAGACTCACGAATGGGACTCGCGGGTGACTCGCGACTGGCAAGCTGCCAACTGCAGCACACGAGTGAAGCGTGCAAAGAAGATGAACAGTCACGCCAGCTGGAGCACTACTAGACAAAAAGTCCAGCTTGGCCGTTCTGTTAACTCTCGGCTTGAACTCGTGACTTAATCCAGTCGAGAGGCCAAGCCACTAGCCAGCTTTGTTTTGGAAAAATTGACTCTTCGCATTCCAAACACACACTACTATATATAGACCCTTATACCCACGAAATGTAGATAGCTTCCAGAGAGAATTTTGAGAGAGAAACCCTAGAGAAAAACAAGATTGATTCATTTACAATCTTCATCTAAGAGACTCTTCAAATTCCTCTACTTTCTTCCTCTCCATTGTTACATCCTTGAGAGGTTCTTAGCCAAATCCTTTTCTCTGTGAGAAGGCTTTTTGGTGCTTTGGGAAGCAGTTAGGAAGGGACCAATTCATATTGGTTGATGCTATGGGCTATAGCGGAATCCAGTAAGCTAGAAAAGAAAAAGGTTCGGCACAACCTCGTTGGAGCAAGAAGCTTGGAGGGCTTAGGTACACTAGGTAGATTAGGATTCATCAAATTCTAATTCTGAGGGTAGCTGTGACGGAGAAGGGAATTACTCCACATTTATGGCTATTGAACATGTTGAGTCGTCGGAGGACTTGAATCAACTTGTACAAGAACTTGGGGAACACAGTGATGAAGAATCCATAAGGATTATGGAAGAATCAGATGCTGAAGAGGATGAGAATACAATTGGTCTTCAAGAGAATTACACCTTACTTCTTGAGAAATCAGGAGAGTATGCAAGGGTGGCGAAGGCGGCTGTGAAGAAGATGAAGAAAGCAAAGGAGGACTACAGAAGTTTCCTGGTCAGATATAAGGAGGCAAAGTGTGAGATTGAGACACTAAATGGTGAGCTATCAGAAGCTTACACAAAAGTGAGATTTCTTGAGCAAGAGGTAGTGCAAGCACATGCCAAGATAGAGAGGGTCTCTTCCAAGAAGCTAGAAGATGTTATTTCATTTCAAAAACATTTCTTAGACAAGTCCAGCTTGGGATACGCCGGATAGCTCATCGGCCAATGTCACCAAAGAAGTGAAGTTTGTGAAGGCCAAAGAGCTGGTTATAGAAGAGTCTATTCCTAAGAAAGTTAAGGTTGAAAAGAACAAGAAAGTGGCTTATCAACGGGAGTTAAATAAGTCCCGTAATCAATCAGAAGCCAGATTTGAAGTTAGAGGAAGATCACTTCCATGATCACAACAGGGTCTTAGAACGAATCATTTTTGTCACCATTGCGGATTGCAAGGACATACTAGACCCAACTATCATAAGTTGAGAGCGTTGAACAATGCAAGCCTTTCTCAGTCACGAGGAAGAAGAAATGACAAGAGGTCTTGGGGTGGTGAACAACCAAGAAGTTAAAACGGTGATCCCGGAATGATTGACGTGATGAAGATGATTGGTGTCTTCACCACTTGCTTGGAAAGCTTCACAAGAAGGTCTGAAAGTCCTAACTCTCGCACCCAATCCTTCAAGGATATCACCCCAAACGCACGTGATGTGTGGGTGAAGAAGGGTACTCATGCATAAGCATTATAACATGTCCATGCATTAATACTTCCCATGTTTTGTGTATATGCTTGGTTGTTTGCTTTTTTTTTTTTAAATGTTTTTATATATTTTTTTTATCAATCTTTTCCTGCATGTGTATCAAAAATCCAAAAATCACATAAAAAATAGAAAATCCAAAAGTTTGATCGACTTTGTTGAGCTTTGTCTCAAAGCATGTTTTGCCTTGTACCTTTGTACTAATGGCTTTGTCTATCTATGAGCTTAGCTTGTTTCTAATGCACTCATATCATTGTGGGAGAAATTTTGAAATCTATGTGACTGTTGTAAATAGATCTTCAACCTTGTCATGAATGATTAGTGAATGGTTTTATTGATCTTGAGACATGCATAGACTTATGCCTATATATCTTCCCACTCTTTATTTTCTTGTTTTTGCTTAAAGACCTCACCAAATGTAAATCTCCAAATGAAAAGAGATATTGAGCTGCAAAAGCCTGTCGCACTTATTAGTATTTGACTAGGAAAAAGGGAAAGCAACCAAAAATAAAGTGTATGATGCCTAAAAAGCTAAAGGCTAACTCATCAATTGAAATATAAAAAATTTTAGCATCGATCTCACAATGAGATGTATGGATTTGAAAAGAAGAAATGTTATGATGTATATGAAGCCAAATGAAAAGCTTCAAACTTATGATATCAAGTTTTGTGGGAGGTCATGTATGCTTATTTCTATAATTGAGATGGGTCACATTATCTAGTGCTAATTGTGTATGTCTTGGTTGAATTGATCATTGAAACTTCACAATAGACTAAGGACTATCTCATTGTTGATACCCACACACATCACACATGTCTATGATAAATGAATGCCATATTCATTTGTGTGATTGTACTTGATTAAATGTGTTTTCACATGCTCAATCTTTATTGGTCAAACACAAAAAGATTTTTGAGTTTTTATTTTTTTTTTGGAAAGTATTTTGTTTTTACAAAAATTGTCAAAATTTCAAAAAATAGTGTTACCTTGTTTTGGTGACTCAGTCGCGGGTTTATCCAGTCGCATGCTCTAGTCGCAAGCCCACTCAGAGATTTTTCGCGACTCACTGGCAGGTCAATGTCCCAGTCGCGAAAAATACTTAGAATATTTTTCAAAATCTGAATTTTTATGATTCTCGTGGCTTATTGTGGCGACTTGTTCGTAGGTAGAAGGTCCAGTCGCGAGAGGTACTCAGAGATTTTCGTGGCTCACCTTGCGACTCTTTCGCGGGTAGACCTTCCAGTCGCGAAAAACACTTAGAAAATTTTTCCAAAATTTTGGTCTTAAGTGTTCTGGCAGCTAGCCCTGGCAACTTGCACGCGACTTGACTCAATCGCGAAAAACGCGTGTTTTGCATTTTAAAGGCAGTTTTTAAAACTTTTTAGTTTTTCCCTCGAACTTTTGTAACTGTTCATTGTCTTCCCCATTTCTACTATCCTAAACACACCGTGCACTCAACTCAAACCTTAATTGTTGATCATCTCTCCAACCTAATTCTTCAAGAAAAAGGTATGGGTTTCTATTTTCTCACTCTATTTTACATGTTTATAAGTGTATTTCTTCATTTTGTGAGATTTTGTTGAGTTTATGCACTTTGCAATGGTTGAACATGGGTTTGCTTAAAATGTTGTGAATGGTTGTTGGGGTTGGTTATTTTTGTTGATAGACTGCTAAATTAATATGTTTGCTATCATGATTTAGTTACTTTGAGCCAGTTAGTAATTTGAGTTTTGTAGTTTGAAATATTTCATACCCATAAGATTTATGTGTTTGGGTTATCTGTGATTTACTCTGAGTGTGAGTATGGTTGTTTCAGAATGACTGAGGTTTTTGATTGTGTGGCTAATAATGCTTTGATTTTGTGTTGCCATATCATGTGTGTATTTATGTCTTGAGAGTATGACTTGAACATTTCATATTTATTAAGATATATCTCATAGACATATGCTTAATTTTGACTGAGTGTGGTTTACATTGTCAAAATATGGCTGATTAGTGCTTGTTACAGTCTACATCAATACAGACTATACTTGATTGAGTTGTTGGGATTTGTTTTGGGCTTAGTTTTCTTTGGTTCTCAACTGTGTTTGGTTTATGTGTTGTCTTGACACTCTGGTACTCCCTATGTAACTAACTTGTTACTAATATGTGTGTATTTCCACCTATTGTGTTCTGCTATTGTTGTGGCCTCTTCTGCTTGTTTACAGATGGCTCCCACGCCTACAAAGAAAAAGACTTTTGCTAAGAAGGCTGACAAAAGGCTGAAAATGGACCATAATCTGTTTAGGTCTGTTCAACACTTTGAGAGATACAAAGATTCTTTCTTGAAGGGAACTATTATTCAGGAAAGTTTTGTAGACTTAGGAGACTTGAAGGACACCTTCATTCCAGATTTTTTTGAGGGCAGGGGATGGGATAAGTTGCTGAGTGACCTA